>OZ038374.1:80221292-81421292 GCA_964036015.1 Leptarthrus brevirostris | reverse complement strand
TGTTCAGAGAGCCACCGTCTAAGGTGTAGTTAAAGTGCACTGGATTCCTTGATTGAGAGAATCACATAGTAGTGCACTTGCTAATATTTAGGGGTAGGAAGTTCATAGAACACCAATTATGAAAGCCGTTTAATTCCGAGCCTAATAGTGCACAGTGATTCGCACTTGAAATAACGCGGAAAATTTTGGCGTCATCACCGTAACACCGTAGAATTCTGGAATTTCGGAGAATTAAGGATACATCATTAATGTAAATGATAAAAAGCAATGGTCCTAGATGACTTCCTTGAGGAACACCGGAGGTAACATAAATATCGTTCGAAATTGAACCTCGAAATAGCACACGTTGCTTGCGATCAGACAGATAGGAACGAGTCCGAATAACAAAAATTGATGGAAACACTAAAAAAGACAACAAACAAGAACACTCTGTCAAAAGCCTTGCTGAAATCAGTAAAAATGCAGTCAACCTGCTTGCTAGCCCTAATGTGTGGACGTGCAAGATCATGGCTTGTAGTTTAGGTGGTTTTGCTCTTAGAGTCCAAACTATGGACCCGTGGTACACGGCTTATTGTGGTTATTTTCCATATATATACTTCTGTATCCTCAGTGACGCGACTCTTTTCGTATCTAAAAAAAAATATGTGTAGTGTAGATATACCATATAAACTGAGCCGTTAGTCACGAGTTCAGTGTTAGGACTTTTAATTTTAATGAAAACTTAATGTTATGTAACGCGTTGCTTGACCTCCTTCACCCCTATAACGCACCGTAACGTTTAACAAAACCCCCCTTTCCCCTCACTGCGTTACGTTATAGTTGAACGGCCCCATATGATTCCACTGTTTGATAAATTATTAGAAAGATTCGTTGCAGATCAACTGACGGAGTATATCGAGGAAAATTCGGTATAGATAGGAGAGCAATCGGGCTTTAGACGGGGTTACTCATGTGAAACTGCTTTAAATTTGATGATTTTTGATTGGAGAAATAAAATTGATGATGACAATGCAATAATAGCAGTGTTTTTCGATTTCAAGCGTGCATTTGAAACTTATTGTTTAAACAACGTATCCAAGTGGCCAAAATGAACAAATTAAAACTAAATGTTAAGAAGACCAAGTGTATGAAATGTAATTTAAATGATCCAGTTTCTGTGTCTATAGATGGCAATGTTGTTGAATGTGTTCAGAACTTTAAGTATCTCGGTGTAATACTTTGTACCAAATTGAAGTTTAAAGACCATTCAAACTATAATATGTGAAAATATCGCAAAAGATCGATCGATTTTTTGAAGATAATAGAAGGGTTTTATTGTTGGAAAATGCAAGTATATTATACACTGTAGTTTTACCACGCTATATAACAAATATAACAAAGACTACAATTACTGCAGAATAGGGCCATGAGTGTTATATTGAAATGAAATCGATTTATGCTCAATACACTTAATTAAATTAATATAGAACAAAGAATTACTTATAATACAATGATGTTTATATTTAAAATGAAACACAAAATGGTTCCCCCATACTGTAAGACGATTTGGGTTACTGTCGGTGAGGTTCAGTCGTATAATTTAAGAGGTGGCGAAAATTTCAGGGAGCACTCATCCACCCATCCGTCATTGACGTCTACAAACTGCTCCCATCATCTTCCCGGTAAAATAGAAAAAAAAGTTAAAGAACTAGTAAGAAAGCGAAAAAGAGAGCAAAGATCGAGAAAAAAGAGCGAAACAACCCCATGTGCGCCATAATTCTAAAAATATTGGCTTGTCTTATGGATCTACAAAAAATTCTCTTGGAAGCCGTGCGCTGCACGTTACTTGGGAACCGATTCTACAGTCGAGCACACTGCACGAAGTAAGAACGCTCACCAAATTGACTCCTGCAACGCGGGATCAAAAGATTCAAATGTCTAGTCGATTGCAAGAACTGTAACTTTTCGAAGAGGTATACTGGCTGCCTAAGGTAAATGAGCTTGTGAAGAAATATCAGTATACGAAAAACAAAATAAGTATCCAAATTGCTTCCGAGAAGAGCGTTAGAATACATTGATATATGACTTCTGCGGGGCATTTTGTAGATAAATCTAACCACATCATTAAATGCAACATTAATTTTTCTCCGGCATACTGAGTCAAGAACCGGAAATATAATACTGGGTAGCGATTCTCACACAATTTTTTTGCCTAACCGTTTCAATAAATTAAGCGCATGCCCAAAAAATGTTGTGGCAACAGAAAAATATTTCTTAGCAACGAATAAATATGTCAAGTTTGTGCGCATGATCTGTAATTCTCCCATGCCGTTCTCCGGAGCTTGCATCTAAATACTCAGTCGCCTGGCTGGGAGCTGGCGTGTGATTTTGACACTTCATAGCGTTTGGACTGCCATGAGTAAAAATTTTGTAAAACGGTTTGCATTTCCTTCAACCGATTGAACACACACTTGTTAAATTCAAGCTCTACACATTTTTACAATTTTGCGTAATTACAAGGCAAAAAGTTTTAAATTAACTTGATAACCGTTGAAGAGAACGAAAAACGACAGGAAAGCTTTATTAATAAGTTAAAGTGAATAATAGAATCAAAAGCCTTACTAAAATCAAGTAAGACAATCACTGTTAGGCAATATTAATCGAGTGACTCAGACATATCAGATAAGCCCTCTCAGAACTGTGAGAGAGGCGGAATCCTGATTGCTAGGTCGAAAACATAGAATTTCTGCTGACGTCGTCCAGAATTTGCATGAATATAAGATTTTTAAAAATCGTGTCTAAAAACAAAGCAGACTAATAGGAGGAAAATCACTCATTTACAAAGCGGTAGACTTCTTGGGAATACGAACCACGACAGCCCGCTCCCACTGCTTAGGAAACTGTGAGGTAGCAAACTTGAACACATTACCTCTATTTTAAATGACAAACCACAGTCTGGGTTAGCTAAACATTGAAGGAGACAGGACACGGCACAAGTATAGATAAATTAAAACTTTTACATCACGTTGAAGGTGGCCGGATACTGGACAGATATGAAATTTTTGAAATTAGGAAGAACAAACAAGATAACAAAATTCTGTTTAATGACCAATTAGATTTCATAAATAAGAGCCCTTTATTAAATCCTCGCATTATAAGAACTTAATCTGAAGCCTAAAAGTAGACTTAGTCGGACAAAAATTTTATTGTACAAGTTAGTAGAATTTCTAATTTAGTCGCTCTGATGATGTGATAGATCACGAAACGCGTTAGCGAGTTTATTGTAATTAACTGAAAATTAAATAAATGTGGAAAATTTAAAAAGCAAGTGTGTTTTAAATAAGAACCCTAAAATGAATAATAAAAACTTTTTCCACCGAGTGCCGAGTAAAAGCTCGATTAACTACATAAAATGTGTAGTAAACTTATGTTAAAGATGTGTGTTAAAACAGGTAATAATCCCGCGACTATTAATTTGAGAAATCATAACCCATCAGATCCTACAGCAATTAGATTTAATTGATTGCAATACTGAAAATACGCGTTTTTCTATATCGGCCAAGAAGAAAATCTCTTTCAGTCATAATGCCACGTAGCTCACTTGTTAACCAAGGACATCTAAGAGACAGTACACAGAATTCTTGGATGTATAAGAGTCTTAATTTTTTTAATGGTTTGCCAAATGAAATAAAGTTAGAATCAAGAACTAACGTTTTTAAAGACAAGCTTATTGGGCTTATTAAGGAATATTGTTAGTAGTTAAGTAGAATGGGATCAGTACACAATCCCGTACAAAATAATCGTAACCCAAAACACCGAAAACAAAATCTCAAATAAAATAGTTTTTAAAAAAAAAGTTGAACCGACTTCACAAAAAGCATAAAATAATTTTTAATTTTATATCTATTAGTGCATTTTGAAGTCGGTGCAAATCAAACAAACCAAACAACTACAACAAAAATATTTAATCGTCATTTCTTATTATCCCGTAAGCTGAAACGTTCAGGTAGTATTATGTATTATTTTCAATTGTGGTTATGTAGTTGTTTTATTAAATATACCCGGTGGTCTAGCGCGCGTAAATTTAAGGCATTTTCAGGATTTTTTTAAGGTAAAACCAATTAAAAAAACGATAATTGAACTATGTACATTTAATAAACTACTTAATACTCATACAAAAAAAAACTTATTATAAAAAAAATTTAGCTGAAAATAACACCCTCAAAAAAATCTACCTGGGTGGCGTTGATGATTTCAGCTCTGTCAGTCATTTGAAAAATAGAAGAAAAAAAAGATTATTAATCTATATGAGCGTCTCTATCGTTGGGACTAAAATAAATTTAAAAAAAAAATTTTGACGAAGTGATGCACTTTTGAATTTTGGCTGCCAAAAATACGTTCGTTTTTTCGTTCGTTTTTTAGTTCCGACGATAGCCACTGGCATACTGAATAACATATTAAAAATTTAGCCCAATCGGATGGACAGTTTTTTTTTGCTCTACGCCGTGCAGACAAAAGTAGTTTTGAGATAAATGAGCTTAAAGTTTTCCATTCATGAGGCGGGCCAACCGTTCGCTACCTGCTATAAAGACTGTAGAAACTAAAATACTGTCAATATTATTATAAACATTTAACAGTATATTCTCGAAAGACTATACTTTGGAAAAATTTAAAAAAAAATTAGATTTTTTGAAAATTGTAGACCACCGAGTCCCCTTAATTGATTTAAATCAATTTGACTTTCAATTTACACTTTTCAAACAATGTGCAAGAAAACGTAAAACACCTATAAAGCTTCAAAACGAGATGTTCAAATTGGCGTTTTTTATTGCTACAATACAAGAAGGCGATTGTGTAGTAGTGATTTGATTGCGCCTTTTTCAGCACAGTTTCTGTGGCGCATGGTAAGTCTATTACCTTATTTTAGCTGCCTAAAACTCAGTGTTTAAAAAAGTTTTTTTGTTTGGCTCCACTTTTTCTATATTTACTACTAGGGTTTGCAATCCTACATGTTTTTTAGTTCCGTGGAATCCGCGCGGAATTTAAAAATTTTTAGAAAATATTTAAAACCGGACAAACTGTCTTCAAACTAAAACGTTTGTTAAAATAACTGCTGTTTAAATCTTATTAAAACACTCGTGGAAATAAAATCTAAAAGAGTTTTTTTTCAAATTAAAGTTAAAAATGTTTATACAGCATTTCCCCTACCAAGATCTTATTACAGTTTATTTTATACTTTATGAATTGAATATATAACCAATTTAATAGAATCTCTAAAGAATGTTATAAGAAATGATTTATCGACGTTCATAACCGTCTTTCGACAAAATTTAGTAGAATATTAGTCGGAGATCTGGCTGTACAAGGTTAAATTGACATGGTATAACACAAATACAATTGTTAATTTTCCGAGGAAAACTAAACAATTTTAGATATACTTGGGATCTTGCAAACCTGAAAATAGTGCGAAATTACAAACTCTGCTTCCTACACTGAGTGCTAAATTGCCGTCAAACATTGTTTGCTTCACTCTCAGTGTAAACTTAGTGCAAACTGACAGCGTTTGTTTCGCTACAAAAAGGTAAAGATTTCTACACTTGCATTGAATAAAATGCAATGAGTGCAGGCAAATATTTGACATTTGCCAGCAAATTATTAAACAAAGCCGGTCTTAAGTGGAACACCACACAAAACTGTATTTATTTACTTGTAATCTGCAACCACGATATAAATATTTTATTATCCTATCAATTTTCTTTCCTCTCCTTCTTAATTTTTAACCGACTTCCCAAAAACAACGACACGTATTTATTGTTTTCTTTTCATGTATGACCGGGCATAATTTTGTGACGCGTGGACGGATTTTGATGATTCTATTTTTGTTGGGTATAGTATGTTCCCCGATTGGTATCATGTATGGGATGGGGATGCGGTAAGGGGTGCAACCTAAGTTGGTAACGCGTGGACCGATTTGGATAATTCCTTTTTGGATGTATAGAGTATGACACCCCATTGCTCATAATGAAAAAAATTAGTCTCAGGGTAGTCTAACTTCGTAACGTGTGGACCGATTTGGATGATTCTTCTTTTGATGTGTAGAATATGTTGCCCCACTGATACGACGACAACAATTTATGAGCTAGGATGGTGTGCGGAGGAGGCGTTACCCAATTTTTCAATTTACACACCTATTTGGAAGATTCTTTTTTGTTATTTACAGTACGATCCACCATTGTTACTCTATGAAAAAATGTTGACCTTAGAGTATCTCTTTGTATTCTGACAAAAATTGTGGCTTGCAGTGAGAGTTGAAAGATGAGGGGCGCCTAGCTTCATAAGGCATACATCGCTTTTGATGATTTAGATTTGGTTGTACAGAATACGTTTCCTGATTGATAAATGATAACAATTTTGTTCCTAGAGTGAATATGATGATTCTCTGATTACGATAATTCTCTCTTGCTGTATAGAGTAGTGGCGCAGTAGGGTCATGTTAAGAATTTTCTATGGGAGACCGTGACTAATTTCGTAATATGTTGTCGGATTTGGATAATTCTGTTTCCATTCTTTAGAACGCACTACCTCTGCAACTTTTGAAATTGCTTTATTCTTACGATTAGCATTCTTCGATCTGTGTATACGAAGACACTAAAAAGTGAAAAATAAAATAGTTTTTTAAAAAAAATGTGAACCGACTTCACAAAAAGCGCTAAAAAGCATAATATAATTTTTAATTTTATATCTATTACGAAAATTTAAAGTCGGTGCAAATTAAATAAACAAAACAACTACCCAAACACAATTGAAGATAATCATAAGGAAGGACGGAATAATAATAAATAAATGTCATTACGACTGCTCAATGAAGATGCCAGATGGCGTTACTAGTTATTTTGATGATTAACACAGCAATAGCGCTGATAGCCAAGTGGTTTAGAGTAATGAATTATCAAGAGCATGGCCCTCGGTTCAAGACTCGATCTCATCAGTTGATAATTTTTTTTTCAATTTCCTACATATGGGGTAAGAGTTGGGACGGGACGTTATTACTAATAATATAACTAATCGGGAAATTGTGACGCAAAGCTATGGCAGATGTCAACTCAGACCGGGTTGTAGTATTTCGAGGTTTCTCCAATGAACGTTGCAGTTGGAACGAAAAATCAGCAACAGCTCTGTAGCCCAGTGCTTAGGATGATGGGGTATCTACCGCATGGTGCTGGGTTCAAGGATAAATCTCGTTAGTTGTTAATTTCTCTCTGATTTCCTACATATGGTGTCCGAATGGACATTTGTGGCAGATGTGTTTTTGATATGGATAGGTTGTGGCATCTCAATTGCACTTCCCTAAAAGATATTTTGCAGTGGAACGGAGAATCGGCGACATCACTGGTGTAGCCCAGTTGTTATGGTATAAAAACGAAAGAGATTTTAAAAAAGTATATTAAAAGAATCTTTAAAAACACAATTTTAATAATATATTTTTTGTCTGATCTTATAAAAGATTTTTTAAATTTGTATAGATTATTAAATTTAAGGGTCTAACCGCAACCTGAATTTTACGAGTTTAAGGTTTTACTTGAAAAGATAAAGAAAAGTAGGTGTCATTAGTTATTAGTACCAAATGTAAAAAAATATTTATATTGAAATTAAAACAAACGCTGTCTCTGTTTGTTCTCATATTCTGTCTATAAACTCATTTCGTTCATGTATCAAAATTATAACCGCATTCTCCTTTCTTAAGTTTCTCTTATTTGTTGATACGTACTAATGCGCTGTGACTATTTAGTAGTAGTCGTAGTAGTATTTGTGGAGACGGAGTTGGATCAATGCGTTGAGCGGCAAGACCAACATGCCATGGGTCCCGGGTTCGAGACCAGATGACCGTGAGCTTTTATTAAGAAATAAAAATAATCCACTCAGTCTCTGGGCTGTTGTCTAGCTCGCAGCAATGCAAACAAGACTCATGTTTCCTCACTTCCCTTACCCTAAATTCCTTTCCGCCCAAAACCATGCTAACGCATCAAAGGGTTGTCTCCTAGGATTTGGCCACATCGTATAAAAAAAAAAGTATCAGTTATATCCAAAAAGGAACAGAAACACAGTTTTTGGGTAAAAGCCGAAGTTGGTCAATTTGATGGGACGGATCCGGAATTTTTCAAAAATTCTGAAAATTATGCAAAAAAAAAAACGCACTGTTATCCAAGCCAGCTCTTAAAACGAGAGGAGCACAAAATCAAATTTACAGAAACATTGCCTCAATTTTGAAAATGAAAATATAATTAAAGTTTTGCAGGATACTCTCATAACGAATCTTACGCCTTGTTTGATAGCTTTACACTGAAAGAAAAACCTCATGAAATTATTTATTTATTAATTAAGATTCATCAAATACTGACTACTACATCAAACAATATAATTACATAAGAAAAAGAAGAAGCAACCCTAACAAAGCTGATTCTTCAGTTGAGATCTCGACAAGTGAAAATCAATAAACTCAAAATGATTATTAAAGAGATGAGACGTAGATGTAATAGGCTCATACATACCATAATTAGTACGTTGGTGGGGAATATGGAGAAAGCTTTGGTTTGGGGCAAGTAGGAATCGATAATTACAGGGCCTCTAACAGTTCGGGGAAATCAACCGCGCCTTGCATGCAATCGAAGGCAAAAAATGATATCAATGGACCATTTTTGCCTTTTCACCTTTGTACAAAATGATTACCATTCTTTTTAATCTTATGTCATCGTTGCAAATACTATTCACATTCAAGTTTCATTTTTGTGCTCTGTTTTTTCAGCTTTCCGATAGATAAATATTGATCCGCCCTTAAGCAGCATTTTTTTATTAATTTTTTTTGCTTATTCTATTCGCTCGTTTGAAAATTGTAATCTGTTTGCGATTTGTGGTATGGAAATTTTTCATTTCACTTCACATTTTCATACAAGCTTATTATTTTATTTTTTAAATTACTAATAATTATTATTTCAGGCTAAAATTTCTGCTCTAAAAGAACTTGTTCGAAAATCAGAGGAAGCACATGGAAAATCGACTTCTTCTACGCAGGAAAAAGTGAAAAACATTGCTCAACGTTTGACTCATTTAAAAACAAAAGCTCGTTCCCGTCATAATTTAGACAGATCCTTTAGTGAACTGCGAGATGACCCGATTTTGGAAGAATCTACTCAACAATCTGGATCTCCTCGACCAATATCAGTTATATCCAAAAAGGAACAGAAACACAGTTTTTGGGTAAAAGCCGAAGTTGGTCAATTTGATGGGACGGATCCGGAATTTTTCAAAAATTCTGAAAATTATGCAAAAAAAAAAACGCACTGTTATCCAAGCCAGCTCTTAAAACGAGAGGAGCACAAAATCAAATTTACAGAAACATTGCCTCAATTTTGAAAATGAAAATATAATTAAAGTTTTGCAGGATACTCTCATAACGAATCTTACGCCTTGTTTGATAGCTTTACACTGAAAGAAAAACCTCATGAAATTATTTATTTATTAATTAAGATTCATCAAATACTGACTACTACATCAAACAATATAATTACATAAGAAAAAGAAGAAGCAACCCTAACAAAGCTGATTCTTCAGTTGAGATCTCGACAAGTGAAAATCAATAAACTCAAAATGATTATTAAAGAGATGAGACGTAGATGTAATAGGCTCATACATACCATAATTAGTACGTTGGTGGGGAATATGGAGAAAGCTTTGGTTTGGGGCAAGTAGGAATCGATAATTACAGGGCCTCTAACAGTTCGGGGAAATCAACCGCGCCTTGCATGCAATCGAAGGCAAAAAATGATATCAATGGACCATTTTTGCCTTTTCACCTTTGTACAAAATGATTACCATTCTTTTTAATCTTATGTCATCGTTGCAAATACTATTCACATTCAAGTTTCATTTTTGTGCTCTGTTTTTTCAGCTTTCCGATAGATAAATATTGATCCGCCCTTAAGCAGCATTTTTTTATTAATTTTTTTTGCTTATTCTATTCGCTCGTTTGAAAATTGTAATCTGTTTGCGATTTGTGGTATGGAAATTTTTCATTTCACTTCACATTTTCATACAAGCTTATTATTTTATTTTTTAAATTACTAATAATTATTATTTCAGGCTAAAATTTCTGCTCTAAAAGAACTTGTTCGAAAATCAGAGGAAGCACATGGAAAATCGACTTCTTCTACGCAGGAAAAAGTGAAAAACATTGCTCAACGTTTGACTCATTTAAAAACAAAAGCTCGTTCCCGTCATAATTTAGACAGATCCTTTAGTGAACTGCGAGATGACCCGATTTTGGAAGAATCTACTCAACAATCTGGATCTCCTCGACCTGCGCCGTACAGTAAAGCCCGATCAGAAACTCCCGGAACTGATAAAATTCAACTCCTGCGAGAAGAAATGGAAAAAAATAAGTTGAAAATGGTTGAAAAAGAAAATAATAAACGAGAAATTGAAAAACTTGTGACACAATTGAAAGCTAGAATAGACAGTACGCAACAGAGTTTAGACCGTTCTTCGGAACTTGGGAGATCAATGGGTGATTTAACATGCTTAAATCCTATCCCTGTAAGCAGTAAGTTTAAGTCTTCGACGGACTTAAGCTTTACTCCCTTAAATTTGGATAAAGAAAAAATAAAGTTCCTTGAAAATCGAGTGAAAATTCTAGAAAAACAGTTAGAAAGGGAAAAAAGTACTCCGAAGGTTGAAAGTGAAATTGTTAAAACACTAGAAAGTAAAGTACTGGATTTAGAAGAAAATCTTAAGGAAAAGGAATGCATAATTGAAGCTCGCACTCAAGCTGTAAGTCTTATGACAGAGAGTCTTTCGGCAAAGGGAAAGAGTACAGTGGACATGCTTGAAGACACAAAACTGGAAATGTTTAAGATGCAAAGTAGTTTTGTAGAAATGGAAGATGATTTGAAAAATGAAATTGAGCGGTTAAAATCAACTTTAGAAGAAAAAGAAAAGAAAATATTAAACCTTGAAGAAGTAAATGATATATTAGAAACTGCAAGATTCGATTTAACAGTGAAGATTGCGGAGTTAGAAAACAAAACTCAAAATGTGCAGGACTATAACACAAAAATTAATGAACTTAATAAAATAAATGAAACACTACAGCAAAAAATAGCTAATTTAGAAGATCAGATATTGGATCCCCTGTCCTCTCAGGAGACAGATATTACCAAAAAAGTTGAGGAAGAGTATGTTGCAACACTTAAAAACTTACAGGAAAGAGTTTGTGATTTGGAAAAAGAAAATGATGAGTTGAAAAAGTTAGCTCAACAAGTTCATGATGTCCAGGATACTAATACCTCCGATGATGACTTAACGGCAAAAATACGATCACTTGAAAGTACAATTGAAGCTCAATGCGAAGAAATCGAAAATCAAAGAAATAAAATTCACCAACTAGAAGATCAGCTTGCAGAGAAAACTACAGAGTGCAATGTACTCAATGCCAATTTTTCTGTTCTGCAAGAGAAATTAAAAGCATCTGCACCTCGATCTCTTTTCTCTACGTCGAGCTACGAAGAAGCTGAAGTGGAAATAAACAAGCTTAAGACTCAACTCGACGAAGCAAATAAAACAATGATTAAAATGAAACTAAAAACAAAACAATTGCAAAAACAAGTAGATGGATTCAATAAAATTTCTGATGTACACACTCAACTTACTAAAATTACTGGCGAAAACGAACATCTCCAACAACGAATTTTAGAATTAGAGGAGGAAAAAGGTCAATTACAACTTAAACTTATATCGGGAGAATCATCAGGTACTGATGGCGGAGAACTTGATAAGAAGATTCAGGTATGCATATTGTTATTACTACCTTTAATCTATATGTAAAGAACCTTTAATAAGTTTCTGTCTGTTTTAAAAAGACAGCAGAAACAATTTACCAAGGGCCGTTGAAATCGTAGTTAAGCAAATCGTTGTTCAAACAAGTTAATATATTTAAGTAAAATCTGTAAACATTTGAATTATATTGCTAAAATTGTATTATATTCTATACCCCTTAAAGCAATAAAAATAAATTGAAGGACACATTGCTTGCTTATGTAAAAAAAGTATAAATTTTTTGCTCCACAAATTTTCACTCCCTTAAGTGGACTCAACTTTTTAGCCCTGCATGTATAGGAATATCATTAAGCAAGACTCTTCATCTAACTGTTATACGAGGAGCAGCAGAAGAAAGCTTGATCAATCCACTTTAAACCGAGGTGACTTTTTTCCGATTCGGCATTTTCAACCATCACCGGATCGACTGACCAAAGATCACGGATTAAATATTGCTAAAACAATGGCTTAAAATGGCTTTAAATACATGTCTCGGAACAAAAAGGTACATAGGGTAGATACATTTTGACCTCTCCTGTATAATTTGCAAAAATGGATTTATCCGGTTTTATTCGCCAGCTCCTCATACAACAGTGACAAAAAGAGACAAAAGTTGGGATACAGGGAGGCGACAGGAAAAAAGTGAAAAACAGGGAGCAGCAGGGAGAAAAAGTGCTCAGAGAGAGATGAGTGGAGAGTCATTTCCATGAGCGTTTATTCATGTCCATTTTTAAACATTTCTTTTAGTAGTAGGGTACTAGGTTGCATACAACCTATTTCTTTTATAGGGGTACTAGGTTGCCCTTATTTATATATATATGATGTCATCGGCTTTTTATGAGTAAAGCTCTGCATTAGCATTGCATTCATGGTGTTATTTCTTCCTTTAAATAATTTGTAAGATGCATCTGCGAACTTTTTTATCTGGCTCGACTAAAACTATAAACTACTTGCTAAAACTTGCTGGAGGCAATCTGAACAGTTTGGGAGTTACAAGCTGATTTATAAATTTGCTATTTTCAGGATATCTGTCGGTGTCTTACTTGGGTCCCATGTGGGTTCCAATCTACAACCTGTTGTGCGCTGTTGTTTCGCTCTTTTCTTACTGTGTGGCCCAGCCATTGCCACCTTCGCTTAGATGATATTTGATAGGTCACTTTCCACGTTGATCAGTCGTATCACAGAACAGATTTTACGTTTGATTCGAAGATCCGGAGTTTTGTACGTCTGGAGATGTTGTTAATGTGCCAGATTTATAGCAAAAGATGTAGAAAAATTTATCCACTTGCACTATTTGCTGCTCTTTAAGTTAAATTTCATTTTGTGTCCTGGAGTCCAAACTTATAAGTTTGATTTTAGCAGCATTGATCTTAAGCCCTGAACTTTACTACTTAGGGCTTCGGACAGTAAAGCTAAATGACTCTATTTGATGTATAAGAGACATACATCGTTGACTTAGTCCAGGTGCGTAAGGTGGTTTGAAAAGTTTTCATTTAATCCTTCTCGATGGGTGGTCATCTACATATAGCACTGCACAATACGTGATTACTGACGCTCAGGAAAACTAAAGGTGACAGTATCAGGCATGCAAATCTGCGGGTGAAAACGGTGACGAAAATTAAGCCCCCACTTGATCTGAAACCAAAATTAAACATGGAGTTTTATTTGGACTTCCCTTGGCTATCGTCCGGCGTAGCCATTTTTTAACTAACAAAATGGCGGCAGTTTTGGAAAAAAGTTCGTTTTTTTTTGTTATAATAAATGTTTAAAAATCGCTAACGAAAACTACTCATTTTGCGCGTATTTGTACAAAATTTTAGCCGTTTTTAAAGAACCGTTTTCGAGAAAAACGCTTTTAAGGTTTTGCAATACGTGTACTCAGAAGTGTTTATAATTACCATTAATCTGCCATTCCATATCGGCCGATGCGCTAATTTCAAACGAGTTAAAACTATCGAAGATGATCGACTTTGAAAACATCCCTCGAAAGGGTGAATTGTACTTACATGTAGACCAAGTTACTACTTAGTAATCTATTTTATTTATTCAATTTTTCTTAACGGTCAAAAAAGTAAGATTGAATATACTAGGGCTATGTATAAAAATTTAAAATTTTAGAATTGTCTATAATGATACGAACCACTTTCTTCTTTATTTTATCGCAATTTAATAAGGAAATAATTCTTTTTTCAGATTTTGGAGACAACTTGTCAGAACCAAACGTCGGCAATTCAGCTTCTCGAAGAACAAAAATTAGATATGACCGAGAATCTTCAAACAACCAAACAAGAATTAGAATCGCTTAAAGATCAGATAAATGATCGGGAAGAAACTGCTCGCGTTGTGTCTCAAATTGAATCAATACAGCTAGAAGAAAAAGCCAACACTTATCTTATTGAAATTGCCGAATTACAAAATCAAGTAGGCCGATATAAAGATGAGAGTGAAAAATTAACTGAAACAGTTCAAAAATTACAACTCGAAAAAGAGGAATTGAACAAAAAAGTAGATCATTACATTGCTGAAAACATTGAATTATTAGACAAAATTGAAAAGCTGAGCAAATCTAGTTCGTCAGCGGAATCAATTGAAATTGTCGAGAGATTAACACATCAAGAAAAACTGGAAATTGAAGAATATAATAAACGTCTGGAAGAGGAACACAATCAAGATCGCGTTGATAATCAAGTAGAGAACCCCGCACTAAACTTGCCAAGTGAACAGGCTATGGGACATGAATTAAGCGAAAGTTTAACCAAATTGAGGGAGGAAAGTTCAGAACTTATGCACAGAATAGAATTATTCACAACAGAACGACGAGAAGTGCTCGAAAAAATGGAAACTTTGACTAATGAGAATCAAGAAAATGTAAATAAAATAAATGAACTTATAAAAGAGAAGAATGATATTGGGACAAATCTAGATATTGTAGTGAAAGAAAAATCCCTTTTGGAGAAAAAATGCATGGCTTTGCATGAAGAAAGGAATGAGCTGAAGGAGCAAATCATGGAAGCAAATAACCAAAAAGAGCTTCTCACTGAACAAGTGAATGTTTTGCAAAAAGAAAGAAACTCTGTTAGTAAGATTTCTCAAAAATGTTCTATTGAAAATAATTTGTTAGAAATTTGTGAGAAAAGTCTGTCAAAGTTAAATGTTGAAATCGAAAACTTTACCAAAGCGACAGATAAGAGCAGCAAGGTTAATTCATCGAAAAAATTAGCTAAAGAATCTAAAAATACTTACAAGCAAATGTCTGAGCTCTTACAAAATATAAAAACTCTTCAGTCTGAGACTGGTGAAGAAGAACAAATAAAAGATATAATAGAGAAAAGATCCGATCTGGAAAAAATAATTGCAAAACTTCAGATCGAACTTCAAGATGCAACGTCTGCACTGGATAATAAGGATGTCGAAATAAACAATTTGACTTCCCAGTTAGAATCTATAAAAGAAGTGGCCGAAACTGCTACTAGATCTTCAAAAGATTATGAGAATGAAATTTCTATTTTAAATCAATTGCGCAAGGATGTAGAATCTAAGCTTCAATCAGCTCACAATGAAATTGAAATTTTAAAAACATTGGTCGCAGAGCAAAAGCAGCAACTTATTGAATCATATACTGAAAAAGAAGTAGAAATGGATTGTAAATTAGAGAAAATAGAACAATATGAAGCCGAGATCGAAAACCTTAAGCGAGAATTGGAAATTGTTCAACACAAGAAGTCTCAATCTTATGAGAAATATGTAGAGGATTTGAAATCTGAAACAACAAAACTTGAGATTTTGTTAAATGAAAACAGATTATTAAATGCCCAGCAGACACAAGAGTTAATTAACAAACAGGAAACTATTGATGCACTGAACACTCAAATTGAAGAGCTGTATAAAACTATGGAGGAATATGGCAATACAATTGCAAAAAAAGAAGAAGAAATAACTGTCCTAGTAGAGTTAGTAGAAAAAAAGAGTTCTGATTTGTGTAAAATAATTAAAGAAAACGATGAAAACAAAGAAGTAATAGAAAGACTTCTGTTGGAGTTGCATTCGCAAACGGAAAAAATTTCCCAAGTCGAATCATTGGCAGCTGTTCAAGAGCAAAATCGTCAACTTGAAAATCAAATTAAGGAGTTAGAGAAAGTAAATTCAGCTTCTGAAATGCGCTGTAAAGAACAGCATGACAAACTTAAGAAGTTTGCTGCTAATTTGAAGAAAAAAGTTTCACAGTGTATAGAACTTGAAAATAAAGTTAAGGAGCTTACTCAAAACGCTCAGAATGTTCAAAGCATTAATATAAAATCTACAAATACCGAACTTTTAGAACTACAGCACTCTGATGAGCAAGTGGATAAATTAAAAAGTAAACTGCAGGAACTAGAAAATAACATTCGAGAATTGCATCAGGATAAGGAATTACTCAGGAATGAACTGGATAGAAAACAGTCCGAATTAGAACATGCTAAGCAACAATCAGAAATGTATTTAACAAAAATAGAAGAAACGACGGTTCAGTTAGGAGAAGTACAAGCCTTAGTGGAAATTTTACATTCTGATTTTGACGAAAAGCGTCAGAGAGAGCAGCGTTTACAGCAACAAATTGATTCAATGCAAAAAGAACATGAGGAGCAATTAAAAACGTTATTAAATGACATTAACTCCAAAAATATTAAATTCGAAAAGTGTAAAGCGGTAATAAAAGAAAAGAATCGCGAGATCCAGAGGTTATCTAACGAAAAAGATGATTTTGCACAAAAGTTGCATTCATACGAAAACAAAGATAATATAGTCGGCAAAGATATAGCGCAACTGCAGGAAGAAAATGCGTCCCTCAAACAAGAACATTCTAAATTACTGGAAACATATGAAAAGGAGAAAGTTACTTTCCAAGAAACAATAGCCAGATTAGAAACTTTACACGATGGAATTCAGGCCAAATTGCAAGAGGACATGGCTTATATTGAGGCTCTAGAAATGGAAAATAATAAATTTAAAGAAAAGATATGGAAACTTGAAGAGTGCGTGGCATCATTTGAAGAACGCCGTGGTTCCCTTGAAAGGCAAGCAAATTTGTTGGATGCTCAATTGCAAAAGAAGAAAGATGAATACGAACAGAATGAGGATGCCCTGGTCTATCGTCTCAATGTACTTTCAGAGCACGATGATATTATTGGTCGACGTTTGCTAGAGACTCAGGAAGAAAAAGAAGAGTTAACGGACAAATTAGATCGCTCAACACATGAATATACCGAATTAATGCAAAAATTCACAAAATTGGAAAAAGAGTTGGAATCGTTTCAAAAGGACAAATATCAAAACTTGGAATTGGAGAATCAGTCAATGCGCGATCAAGTGCGGACATTGCAAAGTGAAATTGATAAAAGCCACTCGGTTTACGAATCTAAATTGGCCATTAAAACTGCAGAAATTGATGATCTTGAAAATGAACTAAGCATACAACTGCATAATGTGAACATTGAAAAGAGATCTTTACAGGAAAGCTTGGAGAAGTCAAACGATGAGGTGTTAGCACTGAAAGATGAGGTTGTAAGACTAAAAGAAAATTCAAATTCTTTGGAGCAAATTAAGTCTGACCTTGAAAGGGAAGTAACTTGGATACGAATGCAAAACGAAAATCTTTCTCAGGATCAATTTGAGTTGCAAGAACTAAGGATGCAAGTAATGCAAGATAAAACCGAAATCGAAAATCAAAAACATCAATTAGAAACCTTAATTCAGAATCATGAGATAGAATTAAATGCTCTTAAAACACAAATTTCGGAATTAGATTCAATGCGCATGCAAGTAAGTCAAAATCAGACCGATGACCAGGTATTTATAGAAACAGAAAATAAAAGACTTAAGGAATTATTAGCTGAAAAAGAGGCTGTTATTGACAACTATCAACGACAAAATCTTCAGCTTCAAATGTCAGCATTGTCTGCTACTGCTACTGATCCGTTTGCGACAATAACATCAGAAAGTGTTCCCGAATCAAATACTGAAAACCGTGAAATAAGCAATTTGAAACAAAAATGTAGAGAATATGAGGCAGAAATTAAGGACTTGAAAATAAGAGCAAAAGAAAAAGATGAAGACAACAGCAAACTCTCAAGAGAGCTGACAAATCTCCAACAGGAAATAGAACGCATAAATTCAGACAGGCAAAGAGAAATCGATAGTTTGAAATCTGAATTAGAGAGATTGCGTAGTCCTGGAAATGGGCTTGCGTCAGCTTTTATGTTTGAACAGTCTTCTTCCAATCCTTTTGACGAAATAGTTACGATGAGAGAAGTGAAACCCCTTGAGGCCGAAGTCCACGATCAGAAAAAAATAGAGGATTTGCAAAGAAATGTTTCTGATCTGGAAAAATATACAACAGAGTTAGAAAATAAATTAAAACATTTAACAGGTATTCATGAGGAGACACTCAGACAACTTCAACAGAAGAATTTGGCTTTGGAAGATTTACAAAAGAGTACCGCTAAGCGCATAAAGGAACTTGAAAAAAAGGAAAAACAGTTGAACACCCAGCACAATATTGAAAAGATTTGGAGTGAAGAAAAAGCTGCGAATGTGCCATCTCTTAGCATGTTTTTCGATAATGCTTCTGAATCAGCTCAAGACGATCAGTTCTTGAAGCACTCTGAAATGAGTAATCCAGTAGAAGAGGAAACTATTGTCCCTAAAAAGGCATATCTTTGCTATCCCAAAGCTGAAAGTGATTCAAATAAACAGGACATTGGTGAAGATTGGGGTTGGGGATCTGAAGAAGCTGTACTTGAAGAGAAACATTACCATACGACTATTGGCCAACCAATGTCGTTGCTTTCACCAGAAAAATGTATGGAAATTAAACTTCAAGAGAATCAAGATCGAATTAAAGAGCTTGAAATAGAACGCGATCGGCTAGAGGCGCAAAAAGTAGAACTGCAAGTAAAATCTGGCAAAATGATGAAGAAATTAAAGGAATACAAAAACACAATAGCTCAATTAAATGGTTCACAGAGTTGCTTTAGAAAATCCTCTTCAATTGAGTCTAATGATTTAGATTTAGCTATCCAAGAAGAATTAAAATGTCAAGTTACAAAACTGGAAGAAAAGGTTACAGAAATGAAAAGACAACTTGATAAGGATGCGATTGAGAAAGAAAATCTTCTAAAACGCGTTGATGTTTTAACAATGGCAAACGACCGTATGACTGAAATGAAAGAGCGCCAGGATATGGAAATGCAAACATACCAAACACAAATCCGTCAGTTAAATCAAAAGTTAAAAACTTTAGAAGATTGGAGTGATAATCAAAATCAAGCTATTCAAGATAATTTAAAATCATGTATACAACAAGATAGTACGACAGGAGAGCAGGAAAATTGGAAGGAAAAATATCTAGAAATTTCGCAGGAACTAGAAGATCTTAAAGTAGATAGAGATGAGCTTCAAGCTTTATTAGATGAAGAAAAGGACAATTTTAAACAAGGCGAAAACAAAATTCAAGCCTTGCAAGCCAAAATTAATTCCTTAGAAGAAAACCTCCCCGAGCAATCACAAAAAGGTGATTTACGTCGCTCATTGGAAGCTGAAAACCAATCTCTTAAGAACTTAAGCAATGAACTAAAGCTAAAAAATCAGGAGCTGCAACTACAGTTATCCGACTACCAGTGCACGGTTGAACAACTATCCAATGAATCAAACTTGATCAAGGCAAACTTGAATATTTTAAGAGACGAACATCAACGAAAATTGGATGAAAATTCTAAACTTTCAAATGAACTGCAGGTACTTATTGAAAGTAAAAGCGATTTGTCGAGAGAGATTGAAACAATGCGTTTAAGAACGAATAGTGCGTCAGAAAGTCATATTGAATACGATAGAAAAATTGATGAATTGCAGACAAAAATTACGGAACTGGAACGGGAAGGGATGAAGAAAAACAACGAAATTTCCAAAATAACAGAAGATAAAAATGAATTAATTAAACTAAAAGAAAATTATGAGAAAGAAATTCACGATAGAAACTTGGAGATAACGACACTTCGGTCAGAAATAGACAATTTGAGAACTGAAAAAGATAACTTCAAGCAGAACGTAAGCACTTTGGAGCTTACCCTGCAGGAACTGAATTCTGAAAAAGAACATATGGAAAATGAACTTGAAGTATTAAATAATCACGTAATAGTAAGTTTAGAGAATGAGGATAAAATGAAACAAACAGTGCTTGAATTAGACATGAAAAATATAGAGATTTCTGAATTGAAAAAATCTTTGGAAATTCTAAAAGCTCAACAATCTAGGGAGGCAGAATCAAAAGAGACTGTAAGTCAAGATAGTTTACAACAAATGAATTCACAGTGGGAAGCGCTTGTTGAACAGCGATGTGGAGAAGTTGCCGAAAGTTGGCGAGCTCATCTAGTTGCTAAAGAAAATGAGTTTAATCAGAAAGAAGCAAATCTTAGACAAGAACTTGATAAAATTAAGACTCATAACATGGAGGAAAATGAAAATAAAAATGCAAATATAAAAGCGGAGAGTGGGGAAGTAAATCTTGAAATGTACCAAAAAATGCAGGCAGCTCTAGAAAGTCAAGAATTAGAGATAGTAACGTTAAAAGAGCAGCTAGCGATGAGAAGTGCCGAATATGCTCGGCTAGCTGCACAACATGATCCTTACGCTCAAACTACTTCCAGTTCGGCCACGTTTGACATTAATATCTTACGTAAATCTTCTCAAAGTGATCAAAGTACATTAGTGCAAAAATCTGAACTAGATCTTGCTCTGTACATGTTACACCAAAGAGACATGAGATGCGAGGAATTAACTTTGGAATTGGTAAATCTTCTAGAGGAACGAGACACTTTGCAGTTAAAATTGTCTAATTCTTTACGGCAAATGGAAGAAATCAAGCAGAAAACAGGATACTTCGAATGTGAGTACATTTTAGCCATAAATTAAACCTTAGTATTTAATAATTGATATCTGTGGCGGGTCTGAAAAAAGTGCTATCAATAAATTTTGAAAAATAACGTAAATTTTTCCTGAACGGAACAATTTAGTGAATGCGTTAGTGTAATATGTTTTTTTCAAATTGAAATACTACTGCCTGTAAAGATAGTGATAACTTGTCGGCCTTCCATCCCGGAGTTCCCAATTATAAACTCTATCGGTGCCGACCGATGCTGACAACAGATTACGATAAAAAGGCCATTAGGAGTTGCAGAGTAGTGTCGGTGGTTTGGAATCCACCTTAAATTGTAGGTTCACTTGCAATCGTTTCGAATCGGGTGAAGTTTTTCTCCCGTCCATTTCCCGCGGGTTACGGGAAGAAGAGAGAATATTACCGATAGTGCTGTTTACATAGCGTGGCATTAAATGCCATATAAATTCCGTCGCTTTGATTAGCAGTATAGTTCCAGAAAATTATATGAAAAATGGCCAAATAGAACAGCGACCTTTGAAAAGGGTAGAAATAGAGGCTATAAAATCCCCACCCCCATCGTGTATAAAACATCCCCTTTTAGATAAAAAAAACTACCGTACTCACATAACTGGGCAAGGTAACCTTATTTTTACGCAGCTGCTGCATCGTTTTGCAAAATTAACTTCCTAAAGCTTTACTTTGAATCAACCCCCTTTCAAACGCAAGGGTCATCATCTTATCAGTTGAGTTTGATCAGAATGGGAAAACAAGAAAGTAAGATGTTTCATATTTTTGTAAGTGCGAACGTTTTTTTATGTGTGGCGTACCTATGTTGGGGGGGGGGGGGCAGGGTTCTCAACCGTCCTATAATTATAGTACGTGTACTATAATTTGATCAGCTATACTATCCGCAATCCTAAGTCGCAAATGTACTATAATTTCACTTCGTCGAAATTCGCTTTAGGTTGTTTAAAAAACGCGCCAAGAACCCTCTCAAATAAAATAATTTGCCGACCTGAGAACCCTGGGGGGGGGGGCTAATTTATAACGCATAGACTGATGTGGATAATTCTTTTTTGTTGCATAGAGTATGTTCCTCCATTACTACTATGATACAAATTTTGCATCGAAGAGGTGGGGTGTACCGATACTTACGGCTGCTAGTCCGATTTGTATGATAATTTTTTTTTGTATCTTTACATTATTACTATGACCAAAATTTTAGTCCTACGGTGGGGGCGGAACCTTACTTATTAATGCGTGGACCGATTTCGATATGTGTTGCATTTATTCGTACTACGTATGATAACAAATTAGTGTCTAGAATGACTTTCGCTACGCATGGACCGATTCGGATGATTCTTTATTGCTGTTGTCCGATTAGCGCCATGATAAAAATGTAAAGATGCTCTGTAAATTATGTTTATTGAAAATTCAGAATAATAGAATTCTTTAAAGATTTAATGTTTTAATTATCCGCCGTACAATATAAGCCCGTAGCTTTACTATTTCAAAAGAGATTTGAACTTATTTAATGAATTTACTAAGAAACATGTTTAATTTGCTTTGCTGGCGTCTGTTTTCATAGTAAACAGAGTTGGTGCGGAAATCTTATGCTAAATAAAAAATATTGTGGGAACCTGCAAATGATGCATGAAACTCGCGGCAACCTCTGTCTACCTCGTGTAACATTTTATCAGATTTGCCACTACTTCAGCAACTGTTGCAATTGCTTTGTTCATACGAGCAGCACTTTTCGAGTAACATATTTAAAGACACTAAAAAGTGAAAAATAAACTAGTTACCTCTCTACAATCAAAAATCAGATTAGATAGAAGACTAAATCCTAGTTCGCCATCCATGAAGAACAAACACTCTAATGGAACATAAGGGGTCTTTATAGCCATATCGCACATCTTCTAATACTAATCTCCACATAGGTCACCCATCATAAATGATCATTCTCTTGGTAGACGAGGAGACTGAACGGCCCGGACCTTACAACCTTATTTCCACAAAGTCTATTAGAGCTGCCATACTGGTACATAACAATTATCCTTATGAAGTGATAAGCTTACACATTGAAATTACGGTTTGCGCGGTCAGGATTCAGCTTTCCCCATGTGTAAAAATTGTACCCCTATACATACATTGAGTGCAAATAGGAACTTACACAGGTATCCATTGAAAGATTATTATCAGAAGCAAAAATCCTGGAAGGCCTAAAATTTTTCTGTTTTGGTTTTTGATATATCTTTAATTTGGTAATAATCTGAATAAAAAAATGAAAGTGAATATCATTGACAAATTGGCCGAATTTTCGTCAACTGTCGCTGTTCACGTTCTTATGGAGCGAATTTTTAAGAAAAATAAAAAATAAAACAGAGCTAATAGTTTGGAGAACACTGCGTCAAAATTTGATCCTAATCGGTTCAATAGTTTATTTTTTATTAACGCCATCCGGAAAAAGTAGTTATAAGAAAAACGCACTCAAAGTTGATGCATTTATATCAACTTTAGTCCTATGGATTAAGATTGGGCTGATTGAAATGGGCAAAAATTTCATATTACTTTTCTATAAACTTGCATTCAATTAACCTCAAAATACAAGTTCAGGTCATCTGTAGTATAAAAGATAAGGTGGTGGCATAAGGGATTGCAAAGATTGTTTTTGATTCGGAATCCGCCCTAAATTGTAGGCCCACTTAAAATCGCTGTAATAGAATCGGACGACATTTTTCTCCTTCCTCAGATCCCACAATTTCTGTAAGTTTTGAACAATTTACCTAGATTTGCTCATTTTATCTTTAAATTGAGCCTTGACTTTTTTTCAAAAATAATAATCCATACTACTATTATTTTCAAAGATAGTATATATAAAAGAATAAATGTAAGTATGAAAATTGTTAAGATGGCACATTTTTGCATATGTCAACTTCAGGTTGTCAGGTTTGAAAAACATTAAAATTTAATACAAAACTTAATCTCTTAAATCTCTCTTAATTATATTATTCTCTTAATTATTAGTACAATTCTCATTCAAGTTATTATCGCATAAACTACTTTTATCATAATGACGAAAAAGTTATAAAAAAATATTTGTTTTAATTTGTAGTATTGAATTTTTTGCAGCTGGTTCGGAGAGTGATCAAGGCGTACCTTCTAATCCTAACACACCAGAAAAATCAAGGCTTCGACCTATAAATACAATAACAGAGGAAGATGCTTTAAAAGAAAACGAGGATCTCAATACAAAGTAAGATAAAAACAAATTGTTCTTTTTCCATATCAAATATTATACAACGACTTTTTGGAAATTTAATTTCATATGCATGTAACTGCTTAAACTAAATAGTGAAAAACAATTATTCTGAAAGTACAGTCGAATATATAAGATCCGTATATATTTTCTTAATACATATAAAGCTTTAAACATTGAAATTGCAAAAATTATGCGCAACCAAATATTATGTTCTTAAATTGAATTTTGAATTTTTGACAATTATTTGTCTCAGAAGTAAGAGATCAGTGCACAACGGTTATAGTTTTCTTTATCTGAATCATGCTTAGACATGTTACTACTGTAAATTTATTGATTACATTCAGTTTTTGTTTATAATGTTGCCAGGCCCGGGGGACAACCATATGATGCGTTAGCATGGCTTCGATCGGAAAGGAATTACGGTGTGTGGAATGAGGAAACTTGACAACATCGAAGACACGGAGTGGATTTTTTAATTTTAATTGAGCCGGGTGACCGAGGCTCGTGATCGTGTCACTTAACTAATTGATCCAGCTCCCTCTCCTTAAAATTTGAATTTGTGAATAAAAAAAGGGTATGAACTGCGTTTAGAAAGGACAATGACCATTATATTTCGTTTAGATAGGTCAAACATCTTGGGATAGTATTGGGATTTTCGTATATTTAAGAGACATATACACCTTTTCCAGACCAGTTTCAATCGAAAGAGAACACATTAGCCACTAATTTCAAAACATTTTTATCATTTTCTAAGTGACTGTACCTGCAATGGTAGAAGTCATACCAACATTGTTGCAAATTGTGGAAAGGCCATAGTAGTGTTTTGGCAGTTGTTTCATGTCGCCGCATTGAGTAGATCAAAAGACGAAAACAAAATAGTGATGTGCATACCATGAAAATTGCAAACTTATTAATAACCCTGTGCCCCCCCCCCCCCCCCCACCTGCTATACATTCTATAAAACACTCCATTTATTTTGGTACACCATGTTACAGACACCCTGTATACAATACTGATATGCATTTATGGTGCATTTTGTACAAACTAGTTTGAAATACATTTAAAACGCGTTAGCAAAAATGCGTTTCCGCTGCGGACATAGCCTGTAGAAAATGTATCATAAAGTAATATAGTTTCTCTTGTAAATAGGGCTACCCCCTATAGCGGACCTTAGGTTTTATTAAACGCTTTTCAAAAGACTTCGACGACTCTTATACAGTGTTTGCCAAAATAAGTGTGGTGAGAGATCTCACCTAGGTAAACAAAAACTTGTATGACAGAGGGGGGAGGGGGAAATCTCCCCGTTTGAAAGTTTCATTGTATTCATGAATTCCATTTTTTCATGGTATGAACAACATTCTTTTATTTTTAACATGTATCATGTATCTACATCAAACAAACGCTAAAAAACTACTATGCCTACTACTATCCGACCTTTCCAAAATTGTCATTAAATAAAATAGTTTTTTAAGAAAAAGTTTAACCGACTTCACAAAAAAGCATAGAGTAATTTTTAATTTTATATCTATTACGTCATTTTGAAATCAGTGCAAATCGAACAAACCAAACAACTACAACAAAAGTACTTAATCGTCCTTTCTTATGATCGATCCCGTGACCGGAAACGTTCAGGTAGTATTATTTTCTTCAATTGTGGTTTTGTAGTTGTTTCATTAGTTTAATTTGCACCGACTTCAAAATGACGTAATATATATAAAATTAAAAATTATTTTATGCTTTTTAGCGCTTTTTGTGAAGTTGGTTCAACTTTTTTTTTAAAAACTTTTATTTCTCTTTTTTTAGTGTCTTCTAGTCACGGGTCACGCGTTAAAAAGTTCAACCACCTGCCCCCACCTCCATCCCAATAAAATTGTGTTTCTCGTGGTATCAATCAAGGTACATACTGTACCCAACAGAAAAAGAATTATCGAAATCGGTCCACGCCTTACGAAGTTAGATTATACCCCACCATAGGACCAAATTATTATCCTATTAGCAATGGGGGATCACACTCTAAACAACAGCAAAAGAACCATCCAAGCCGGTCCACGCGTTTCAAAATTAGGATCCACCCCCACCCACCCCACCAACATTTTTTTTCTCGTGGTATCAACCAGATAAGATACTCTACCCAACAGAAAAAGAATTATCCAAATCGGTCCACGCGTTACGAAGTTGAACTACTCCTACCCCCACCCTAGACCAATTTTTTTCTCCTATTAGCAATGGGGGATCATACTCTGTACAACAAAAAAAGATCCATCCAAATCGGTCTACGCGTTACAAAGTTAGGTTTGCTTGTAATTTTAATACTTTAATTTTCTTAAGTTTGTAAACTAAATATTCTTCATCTAATTAAAAAAATATGTCACTTTTTTCGTGTTGAAGCTTAATACTTTAAAGCAAAATTTTAATTAAAAGTCAGATTTTCGGTTCTAATTTTATTTTCTCTACTGTTGTTCTGGTACACTTGGAGCTTCGGAGTTTGGAGTTCTTTTTGTACAAAAAATCTTCTTCAACAATGATAAATTGATTTATTGTTGTTAGAGACCACTGCGAATTTCTTTCTTTACTTAAAAAATTGCTAATTTCAAGTAAAATGAATTACGCTGGAGTCATCCAATGAAATAGTTATCGTTTCATTATTTATAGACATATAAAACAAAAGCTTTTCGAATATTTTACAATTTATACTATTAAATTGAATAATTTTATCATTAAGTTTAAATATTTACATAATATTAAAATGACAAAAATGTATTTTGATGAAAAATTTTGTGGGTCATTGTATATTGAAGATTATTATATTCTAATGCAAATATTATTTGAAGGCTCTCCCAACTTCACGTTGATCATCCTAAGGACAAACGATTGTTAGAAGAAAGAAATCAAACACAACGTGACATTGATAAAATTCAGGAAGATGTTGCAAATATCCCTTCGGAAGCAGTATCAGAATTAGTCGGAAAAGATTTAAGTGAGTTAATTATTTGAGTTTACATAAATATATAAAAACGATTCTGTCATTTAAGGTACTATGGATCAAAGTCCCTCTGCTGTTCTACTTAATTGGTTGTGGGGTAAAACGAGCAATCAACAACAAAGTTAGTAGTTCCTTTCTACGGTATCTTTGTTTGACATCCTAACATCACGGTCTAAATTTAATTACACAATTTACCGAGCCGCTACAAATAATTGATATCTGAAAATTGTTTGTCTTAAACTTAGATATTTGCTATTTTTCCAATTCAGCTAAATTCGAAATAGTATTTAAATACTGTATAAACGAACAAGTTTAAGACGTATATAACAACTTCACATGACAGCATTGTGTATATTTGTAATACATTTTATGAAAGTAATCCAAAAGTAGTGAACGATAAATATAATAATCAAACTCAAGCTTTTAAATAAAACTTTATTAACCCTTTCATGTAAAATTTTTAAGTGAAAAGTACTAAACTAATCTTTGCATACTGCTGTCAAGTAGGTTTAATTAAATTGTCGAACGAAGGAAAACAACTCTTGTCAGCTGTTCGAGTGATGAACTCTTCCTTGTCCGGGCTAATGCACTGCAGACAAGTGAGAAAAGAAATAATTCGTCTTAATGTTATTTTGTATTTTGTTTGTAAATATATCATTATTGTAAAAATTGTAATAAAATGTAAGTGAAAGGAAGATTTATTTCTTTATATTGTAAATGAAATTTGTACAGCAAATTAATTTTTTTTAATTACGACGTGCTAACAATGCTTATATCATATGCCTGCGTTTTGAGAAATGTTTTGCATAACTAAAATGGAACTTTTTAGCTTATTCCTAATTTTCTTAATTTTCCTTTTATGACATAGAACAGTCTTGGTCGGAAAGAAATTAAGGGTAAGAGATATGCGTTTAATAGTTGAGTGAAGGATATGATGGCGTGCGCTTTGTCTGAAGGCCCGGAAAAAAACTGTTTCACAATTGTCTTGCTTAAGGGGTTTCTACGTATGCTTTATGTTTGTGTTCGTTATATAAAAATTCGTTCGTTATATTTTTCTGTGTTCGTTATATAAAAATTATTTTAGTGAATATGTTTGCAATATGTTTGTTATAAAAACAAAAGTTGTTAATATTCTTTAATAATTATAATTCAGCCTAGACTTATGACAATTACAATATTATACCTATAGTTGTATAAAGTCGTCAAAAGAGTAAATGATAACATTGGTCCCAGATTTAAACCCCATTGACAACCACCCATGATTGGTTTCTGCTGACAACAAATTACAAATTAGGTGACGACTGTAGTGTCACCATAAAGAGAAGTGTAACTTGCAAACCATGTAATGGAATCAGGTGAAGTTCACTCAACTTGAGAGAGTAGAACATCCACCAACTTCAAAAAAGTTATTTAAAACCAAATGACCTACACCCCTTTTATAGCTACAAAAAATTCTTTAGCTTTGTTCAACAGATAAATTAATATGTTCACCAAATTTGTTTGCACAGTTTATTTTCTACCAATTCCTAACTATTTCCTATTTTAGCCCAGCATTAAAAAGGATTACCGAAATTACATGTTACGTCTAAATTTGCCGTCAGAAGTATCTTGTATATTTACAAGGAATCAGACTAGCAACTATGTTAGAGCAGTGGCTGTGGAGATATCGCTAGAAAAGTGATTACAACCAATGTTCATTCGATTATCATAGAGTCAGTATTTTAGATAATAACTTACTTGTTTTACTTTGAACCTTGTCTAACGCTGACAGTGCTATTCGTCTATGGAAATTGAATTCAAGTACAGCGCTGATGTGGGATTTGTAAATAAGCGCTTAATGCATCTTTGTACAAAGCCTACGTTTTTCATTTTTGGTGATGGTGTAGGTATGTTTAGCTAAGATTACTCCATATTGCAATGCCTCAGATGTGATGGCGAAATAGAGGAGAGACTTGGTTCTTTGTGACATTAAACTTGACACGATTTGCTCTGCTGTGAGCGAATATTCTAGAAACGCCATTGTTTAAAGAATCGTTTATGGAGTTCCCATGAGAATCTACGAGGCACGTCCAGAAAGTAAGAGTACTGGTTGCCTTCTCATGCTGTGTTTTCAAGTTTGGCAACACTGAGTGGTAGTGGGGGTTCTGAGTAGAATAAGCACAGGCGGTGCCTTGTCAGTATGAAAATTCGCTTCGTAGTGTCCACTTGTGTTTAATATGTCGATAAAAAATCCCGCCAAGTGCAAAGTGCGCGTTGTCATAAGGTTTCTTCTCACTGAATTTGGCGATTGACAGTGGATGAAATTTCAGTGATGTTTCCGCAACTCTCCGGATCTCTCTTACACGAAACAATTACAGAAATGCTGGGATTCCGAAAGTTGTGCACACGGCCAACGCCACCAAGGCGCTCTTGGACTCATTCGGTTGGGACATTTTGAACCACCCCGCGTATTCCCCTGACATGTCGCCTTCAGACTTCCATCTTTTCACCTCCCTGAAGACTCACATTGGTGGAAAAAAAATTTCAACTAACGAGGAGGTGAAACAAGCGGTCCTGAACTGGAAAAATAAGATGGCGGGAGAGTTCTTTGAGGAGGGTATAAAAAAGCTTGTGCCACGGCTCACAACCTGCATAGAACGGGAAAGAGACTACGTGTAAAAATAACTGACATATTTACCTACAAAATCCTGTAATTTTGTTTTAAATATAATTTTTTTCTTCTCTTAGAAAAATCGAGCACCCTTACTTTCTGGACGTGCCTCGTAATACACAGTGAAAGCAAAATCGAAGGTACTATAATCAGCGAAGCTTTGACTGAGATTGAATGTAAAAGAGAAATTATTCTTGATAAAAACTTGGAAAAGCTACCCAACAGGTTCCATCGCAACTATAATTTCCAAAGCCCATAACACCATCCTCCACCTAGCGCCGATGGAGGACTTCGGTATGCAAACTGCATCCTTAACAGCCATTAGGCTCAATTCAGTCCAGACTTGAACACGAACCGACTGCGTATATTCCAAATTTCCGGCTAACTGTAAAGCTGATGATCTAGCGAGAACCGGCACTACTTTACCAGACTCGGATATATCTGCTTGGATTGCCGCTAGTCACATGCTAGCTGGAAATTAAACAAACATTCAGATTGCAAACGAGAAATGGCAAATGCAACATACTTGCCTAATCAACCGGCAGACCTTGTCGACCTTCAATCTAAAGAGTTCATTTCGCTCAAGCAAAATACCATTGGCGTTGTTATTACTGTCTTATGATCTATCAATATGTTTTTACGTATACTTGAAGTAAACTTTAAGTAACCAAAATATCATCTAATCGCGCACTGACTTCAAGTTTATTTCTCTCAAGTAAATCACGAAATTTTGTTAGATTAATTTGAAATAAATCATGTAAACTTGACTTGAGTACTTGAAATAATGCAAATCTGCAAATTGAGAATATGAAAGATAGAAGAGAAGAATTTAGTTAATATAAATTATGATCGGTTATGTGTTTGCCATTTATAGGTTAATTTAAGATGTGTAAATTTATCTTATTTTATGAAATACATCCATTTTTTCTTAGAATTACTTATATCAAGATCAAGTTACATATTATATTCTTGTTTATTTACACAGGAAAATCTCGCTTGTTTTTGAAAATGTTTTTTACTATTAATTTTATTTTTTAGTTCTCGCCAAATTACACAAGTCACAGTATGAAGCCAACCAAGGCGCACTATCCGTTATGCCAGACATTAGAACCAGCTATCATTATTGAATCCATATACAATATATCGTGCCTGTGCTGTTGACCGTTGAACGTTCCTTCGCCGCTCGGAATCCAACCCTGAGGTCAGTAGCCATGTCATGGTGAAACTTAGAACGGGCTTTCTGCTAACTATTGAGGAGTTCCCTAGTCAGGCCCCAACCCTGAGTGCAGCAACCATGCAATGGTAAAACTTAAAAACGGCTATAATAATTAAATGCGTACACAAAATTTTGTGTCTGTGCTGTTGACCGTTGAAGAAAAAGTTCCTTTATTTGAAGATAATGCTGGATGTCGATTCAGGTCATGCTTACCATAATAAAAGCTTGTTTTTTTTACTATTACTTTTTTAGTTTTCGCTAAAATGCATAGTCATCGAAACTGAACCAACATGTAAAAATTCAACTCCATATAGGATAAGAGGAAGTGGTTCTAATTCAGCCTGCAAGATTTGATCTAAACAAACAAACATACAGACATTATAAATAAATAAATAAAAGCTTGTAAAAAATAGGTAACCCGACATCTTGGGGCGTCCGCCAAATTGTGTTTAGAATGGCGTCACGTATTTTATCGCATTCTACTCATCAAACCCTTTCATTTGATACCCATGTCAGAGGGGTTGTAAGGAAAAAGGTAAACCCCTATCTTAAGGCATCCACCATATTGAGTTTAGAATGACGTCACGCAGCTCATCGTATTCTTCTCATCCAACCCTTTCATTTGGTACCCATGTGAAGCGGTACGTCACTTAATTTATCGTATTTTGCTCGTCGAGCCCTTACATTTCACACCCATATCCAGGGCCGGATTACCGCATAAGCAGTTGCTTAGTGCCCCCGTAAAATTGGGACCCCTTCAAAATACTAGGTTTATCAATTTTAATTCATATTTCAAAAGAAATTTTTTATTCTAAACAAAAAAATTACCCATCGGTAACGTCCATAAGGAGTCCAGAACGTGGTCAACTTGCCTTTCTTTCTTAACTATAATGCGCTTCGCATCCTGTCTGCCTTTTTGCGTGTAATATGCAGGCATGCAGGCCCGTAGAGACAAAATTCGGGCCGGGGGGGTACCACATACTGGCACCCGCGAAAGGAATTTCGGGCCAGGGACTAAGCGTTTACGGGCCCATATACAATCGAATGAGTGACTTCAAATTTAAAACCCCCCCTTTTGAAAGCCCGGGCCCGGGGGGTTTACCCCCTTCGCCCCCCCCCCCCCTCTCGGCGGCCCAGCAGGCATGCTTTCTTGGACAGTAGACAGCCGTGTTCCACGTTGACAACCTGAAAAACTAGACAAAACTTTTTTTTCTTGTGCTGACAGAGAATCTCTACTTCTCCAAGGATTTTGATGCGGTCACCACCAAATGCTATAAAACAGTGTGACGAAGTGTTCAGAACTGGTTTGGATCGGATCTGCTTGCAATATTCAGAGTATCCAATAACATTGGCGTCGGAGCAAGTATCCAAGTCACATACCACCTCTACTTATTTTTCACCGAATTTCAATCTGAGACTCACTCTGCCTTTTCTTCGAATTATTTTTTAACTTGCAGATCCTGACGTAGTCTTCTTCTTCATCGGTTCCAGAACTCGTATTATTCGTTGTCTCCTCGATCATCTGCACCTTCTTCCTTCTACTTTTGCCGTCTTCCAAATCGTTCTTTCTGCAAACGGCAGCTAAATGATTCTTTTCTTGACAGGCTGAACATATTTTTCCCCAAGCTGGACACAAGTTTTTTTTGAATTCGTGTTTTCTACCACAGAAGCGGCATTTCAGCGTCGCCTGCTTCTTGTCCTGAATTTTGTGAACAGTTTTCTCCTCCGTGACCAGTGACTTAAATCTCTCTTCCGTCATCTCCTAAACTTTACATAAAACGGGTCCCTTTTCGTCCGCTTCCAGTCATCCTTAGTGGGGACAACTGAGTTACTCAGTTATCCCACTGGCAACGGAACCACGGTTCCTTGCGTCAATTCTAAAATTATTGCCCCTCTGCAGGAATCCATGTTGTTCTACTGTCTCCAGAGTTCCTTTTTGGTGCATGCGTTAATCATAACCTTCGACCCTTCTCTGCCCATGGCAGTGAAGAGTTCCGGGCCATGAAGCTTTAGTCCAGTGCCACTACAAGTACCTTTTTCCGTATTAACTGTAGCTAATATTGTGGAAGGCAGGCCTGCATCTTTCAGTGGTGCGTATACCGCGGATTCCAACTCGTTAGAGTCTACAATTTATGCAACCGACGCACCTAAGGAAGTGGTAGTTATTATTTTGTCAATGGCACCATCTTCCAGGACTGCTACAGCACTTTCAGCAGGTGCATGTCCAGCCTCCATAGCAGCCGCAGTACCTTCGGAAGTTAATTTTCCCGGAGCTGCTTGTGTTGTGGATACTGTGGATATAGCTGACCTGTTAGGGTCTACCATTCCCTCTACCTCCACTCCTACAGAAGTGCCTGAGAAGATACGATTCGCGACCCATTTACTCCTGGGTACTGCAGAGAGGAGGAAACCACTTCATACTTTCTCGGCATAGCCTACTACAACCTTGGAGTTAGGGGGATTTTTCTAGAGGTTATCTCCTCCCGCATTAGTTACTTGGCTACGTTCTAGTGTACTTTACCCGGTTGCTGCCGCTTGGACGTGTAACTAAAACTTAAAAATGTCCAAATGAGTATCGCCATATCTTACAAACATTCAACTCTTCTGTTCATCCTCCAGCAACCAATGTCGTTGTTTAACGATCTAAACATGCATCCTCGGTTGATTTCTGCAGAATTCATTACAATAGAATAGAATTGTAAGTGAGAGACAATAGATCATTGATAAAAAGAAGAAATAAGGTTGGTGAGAGAACTGAACCTTAAGGTACACCGGCATTAATTTCATAGGGACCAGATGTAACACTGTTTATTATTATTGAACGGTCTGAAACTGTCTAGCTACATATGTATATTAAGAGATTAAGGTCCAGATCAAATGCTTTCTAAAAGGGCAGTATGCCAGACTCGATCAAAATCTTTTGAAATATCAAGAGCGACGATTTCGGACTCACCGAAATTATGGAGGCAATGATTCCAATGCTCCTTTATGGCCACTAGTAATACTCCAGTTAACCGGCCGGCCCGGAAACCGTATTGACAATCGTTGATAGTCGATGAGTGATTCAAAAACTTTAGATAGGACCGAATTTAGTGCAATTGGTTTGTAAGTTGAGGAGCCGCCTCCCGTTTTTTAAGTATCAGCTGAACATGAGCAAGTTTCCATGTAGTCGGTAACACTCCTGTTGAGTATGACAGGTGAAAAAGTTTGCACACAGGTTTAGCTAAACAATGTTGCAGTAGTTGGTAAAAAGAAAAACAAATTTCTTTAAAAATGCACTTATTGGTGAAAATGTATGAAACCTGAAATTTATATCAAAATCAATATGTGTATAATTTTGAAGATTAATCAAAAATGTGACACACAATTTGATCGAGTAATGTGAAATTCTTTTTAATCGAATTCCGAAAAAACGGAAGGTTCTAAGTTCGACCTGTATTTTTTTATGTAGAACTTTCACAACGCGTGCACCGATTTACTTGATTTTGTTGTTGTTGTATTGAGAACATTCCCCCACACACATAACTTCGCAATTTTATGTGTACCAATTTTAGCGATTCTTTTTAACCGACCTGCAAAATGAGAACTTAAACCTTCTGCCAATAAATTATTGTTTTGAAAAATCTCAAAAAACACGAAAAAAATCAGTTATTGTCTCCTGAAATATAAATTTTACTCTGAAGTAAACAGCCTTTTTGATTCACTACGTTTATATACTAAAATGAATATATTATTATAAATAATTATAATTAATAATTACTTCCTCTATACGTGGCGGCATTCTTTCGATTCATGCAATAATGCAATTTTAGATAGCTTGATCATTTTTCAATATATCCTTAATGTTATTAAGCATCCTTATATTTATCTGGTGAGTTACCAGGCTAGGACTTTTGAGTGAAATCGGAAGTGAGGACATTTTTCACCAATTTTGCATGAAGACGTAGATGTCGATCTCCAGTTACCCGGAGTAAAAGAGGGCAACAATTTATTCTATTCCATTTTGCTTGTAATGCACCAGTTGATGACGGACGGTGGATGCTTTATGGTCCCTTGAAGGTAGGATTCCTTATACTTTGAGTGTCGTCGCTGAACAAATGTTAAAGCTTTCGTCATCGCATTGAAGGTAGGTTAATCGATGGAAAAATCCTGAGATTACAAGGAAACATTTATATAATTTTTTAGTATAGAATAGGAGTGGGGCGTAGCCCAATTTCATAACACATGTTCCCCCATTGTTACTATGAAAACACCTTTTTACTTAAGGGAACGGGGTTCACGTGTTATGAAGTCCAACTAAACTTACAGTGGGAATGGGTGGAGGAGGGAGCAGTTGCCTTGCTTCGTAGTATTGTGGTAAAAAATTGGGTATTGAAAGGCATCTAAGTTCATAATGTCTGGCCAGATTTGGAATATTCCTTTGTATAGAGTATGATGTAAGAAAACTGAAATGGGCGAAACGAAGTTTCAAGCCCTATAAATCACCGGAATTGGGTAATATCATCCCAGCTGAACTACAACTAGCTTCCGACATACTTATTCTGTGGCTAATGGTCATCTACGAGGCTTGCCTTAACCTCAATAATTTTAGGCCCATTAGTCTCTCCTCCTTCCTGCTCAAAACCTTGGAGAGACTCTTAGATATCTACATTAAAGAGATAATCAATCATTCAATGTTGTCTCTCTCGCAACAAGCTTATACTAAAGGTAAGTCCGTAGAGACAGCCCTACACGAACTTACCACAATCATAGAGCATTCGCTACTACAGAAGGAATATTCATTTGTAGCCTTCCTTGATATTGAGGGTGATTTTAACAATATTAGATCAGAGGCGATAATGGCATCCTTGAGGAGGCTTGAAATCGACGACCCTCTCGTCAAACTTATTGACCTCATGCTAAAAAGCAGGGTCATTATCTCCAGCTTAGGAGGATCCAATATCCAAAGAGTGGTAACTAGAGGTACCCCTCGGGGAGGAATCCTTTCACCACTCTTATGGAACTTAACTCTGAATGAGTTAATCATAGACCTGGAGTGGTCCGGTCACAAGGTTATTGCCTATGCCGATGATATTGTCCTGATATGTTCAGGTAAGCACCCCAGTACACTGGCTGAGGTTTTACAACACGCCCTCTCCAAGACTTCATCATGGAGTGATGGGTGTGGTCTAGGTATAAACCCTAACAAAACAGAGTTAATACTCTTCTCTCGGAGGCATAAAACACCTCCTATTAATTGCCCTACACTAGACGGGGTTAGGCTGGAACTGTGTAATTAGGTTAAGTATCTAGGTTTCGTCCTAGATAGAAAACTTACCTGGAAGCCTAACATCCAAGAAAGAGTACGGAAAGCTACAGTAGCGCTGTACTCGTGTAAGAAGGCTATAGGGAAAAGATGGGCTATGGAACACCGCATTGTGAATTGGCTCTATACAAGTGTCATACGGCCTATACTCATGTATGGGGTGATTGTCTGGTGGCCGGAACTAAATATAGCAACCCATCTCAAAGCAATGGACAAAGTTCAGAGGATGGCAGCACTGCTGATAACAGGTGCTCTGAGAACCACACCTTCTAAAGCCCTGAACACTATTCTCCACCTTCTACCGTTGGATCTCTTTGGTAAGCAAACCGCATCATCAGCCGCCATTAGGCTTAACTGAATCCAGAGCTGGAAGCGAACTTATTTTGGTCACTCCAAAATATTGCACAGTAGAACTGCCAGCATTATCGACTACACCTCGCCCAAGCCTTTCTTTGGAGCAAAATTCGATTCCTTCTTTCCCACCAGATCGGAATGGGAGAAAGGTCCTCCCCAATGGGAGAACTCAGTGCATCTTTACACTGACGGCTCCAAATTATATGGCAAAGTGGGTGGAGGAATATTCTCAGAACACTTGGACCTCGATGTCGCTTACCTGACAACTGCAGCGTGTTTCAAGCAGAAATCATGGCTATAAAAGTAGCTGCGGACCGCCTGTATCAACTAACGCTACCTACAGACAATGTATGTATTTTCACAGATAGTAAGGCAGCTATTAAATCCCTTTCGGGAGTATACACAACCTCCAAAACGGTTATAATATATCGCTCAACACTAAATGACATAGCTGAGCATCTGAAAGTACGGCTCATCTGGGTGCCTGGACATAGTGATGTTCCGGGCAATGGCAGAGCCGACGAACTAGCGAGAATCGGTACCACACGTCCTGATTCGGACATTAGCCACCAGCCGTATAAACCGCTAGCTACATGCAAAATGGAGCTCTCAGAGGAGGCTCTCAAGATTGCTAATAATAACTGGCAAGAAGAACACAATGGCCTGATTACCCGACAAATATGGCCAAACCTTGACCCTAAGCGGTCAAGACGGCTCATCCTACTCGGACGCAAAATAATTAGCACTACAGTAGCCGTAATCATGGGTCACTGCCTCATAGGTAGACACGCTGATAGGCTGGGCGTGCCCTCAAACGACTTCTTTAGGAGTTGCCACGATGAGGAGGAAGAGGAAACCATACTTCACCTCCTCGGTAGCTGCCCGACCCAAGCCAACCGTAGGAACCGGTTTTTAGGCTCCCCCTACTTCAAACAGCTAACCGAGCTGGGCTCCACAGATGTCAGAAACCTGACTCGATTTATCGGGAGTTCAAAATGGTTCCCGACGACGAATTAAGGATGAACACCCTTCACAACCCAGTCAAAATAATTTTGACTTCCCGTGAACTAGCTCCACTGGATGCAAGAAACTGGCGGTGTACAGGGGACAGAATGTTAACCCTCCTATTCCTTAGGTAATTCTATGGGGTTGTTAATTTCAAGCCTCAATGTGGTAGCACAAAGGGCCTCTTAGGCCTAAGTGTGCCTTCTTAGGCAGCCACTTCAACCTAACCTAACCTAACCTTGTATAGAGTACATTTCCTATGCAACTATTGCAATCGCTTTTTTCATATGAGCAGCATTTTTCGATTAATATATAATAATATAGTATATGTATAAAAAAAAGTTGGACCGGTTTTACAAAAGCGCTACAATTTAAAGTGGGTTCCGAACCACTGGCATTTGCTCTGCAACTCGCATGGCCTTTTCAATGTAACCTGTTGTCAGCAGAAAACAACTATGAGTCGCCGGCGGTCGGATTCGAACCTGGGACCTCCGGATTGGTAGGCCGACACGTTATCACTTACTCCACTGACGACATAAATCTGGTGAAGTTCTTTTCCTGTCCCATACCCTACAAGGGGTAATTGGTACCAAAGAGAGAGAGTAGCCTATTGGGTCATTTTGTAGTTGGTATAAATTAACAAAACAATTCCCTACCATATAAAACTACCTCTAGAAAGGAAGGACTCCTTTTAAAATTGATTTCTATTAAACGTTTATTTCGATAAATTAGATGAAATAATAATATTCGAAGTTATATGAAAATTTTTTTTATTAACTGAAATTAAATTTGTTCTATTGTATCGGGGCCTTACTAATAAATATAACTAACTTTTGCTCGTTATAATAAATGCAATTGAATGTGAGTAGCCATAAAGGGATAAGTAAGTAATGATGAATTTATATTCACGAATTATTAAATAATCGTTAGCATTGATTAGTTTTAAAATTCTTTAATGGAATCGCAAGTAATTGTAAATGTAATCGGAAACCTAACCCAGTACAATTTAGTGTTTTTACGGGAATCATTGACGTGAGGATTCAAACGGGCTGAAGAAAAATTCTGAATAGACCATCTGTGTTTTGCGGACTGCAAGTCGAACATGTCTGCTTGAGAAGATAATTGTTATAATTAACGATTGTATTATTCTGAGTTTTATCAGTTTAATCACGCTTTTGTACCATTAGATTCATCTATATATATTTCTTCTTTATATATTTTTAATTTAATTTAATTTAATTTACACCATATGCGATACGTCTTCGAATTCATACCAGTATCAGAATTAAATTTCTATCTCCTAGAGAGTTTGAGTGAAATAATCAACCGATACCCGTAAATATCACCGATACGCAACAATCAGGGCTTCTTAATTAAGACTTTTACGACTCAAATTCCAAAGAAGACCTCACAGAATTATATGCAAGCGGAACGCGGGGTACACATCTTGTCGATGAGCTGGTTATTAAGATATCTCCGAATCTTCATAAAGCAGACCTGCTTACTGCAAAGTAATATGAAACCACTATTAAACGCTTTACTTCACCTAAAAAGGAACCAGGTATATTGGTGGTAAAGCAAGTGACGAAGGTTAAAAAATGCCGCCGACGTGAATAATTTGATCACAGAAATGTGTCCTCTTCGATTAATACACTTTTCAAGGTGCAGAAATTTGTTGACGACAAATTCCCAAGTCTGGGAATTTATGAACACCTTCAAGTTTACATCTAAGTAAATGCTAAAATATTATAAGGTTAGACTTTGTACTTCCTTTAATTTTACTAATTTAGTGAGCCAATCCCTAATTTCACGATTCCATTTGCATTTAAAAAAAAAGTAAATAAATTTTTCAAACGTAGCAAAAGGAAGTCTTAATTCCGTGAAGTGTCTTACATTTAATTAAAATCTTAACTCATTAAATAAACCAAGTGGGAAATCTTTTTTCAAATCTCTGTTTGAACTAACTTTTACACTAAATAAATGACTTTCGCAACCAATAATTAAATATAATTATAGAAAATAATTAAATTAAAATGAATGTTTTATCATTATGTCCTGTTGGTCCTAATAAAGTTTTGAATACCTTATGTAATGTTAGGATAGATCACAATGATTCCAATTAAATCATCATCTACTGCTTTACCACCTTTATGCTCTTTAACTTATTTTAGTTTTTACAAATATATTACCTTTTGGTAGTGGACTAAATGGTTCAATTTTTCATGAACAGCAGCAACAAGGTTCTAAGTTGGACATGTATGTATGCGGGTGAAACCTAGCTTCGAAATGCATGGACCGATTTAGATAATTCTTTTGTTGTTGTATAGGGCATGATCGCATATTGGGTGGGTAAGACAAGGGGGGGGGGGGGGGATAGTCTAACTTCGTACCGATTTGGATGATTTTTGCTTTACTGGATAGAGTATGTGGTGGGGTCGGGGTGGTGGTAGGGATGAAAGCTAATTTCGTAATGAGTGGACCGATTTGGTTAATTCTTGATTGGTTGAATAGAATACGATCCCCCACTGCTAATAAAGAAAAAAAAATTTGGTCATAGGTTGGGGTGGAGTCGGGAGAAGAGGGGCAGCCTAACTACGTAAGGCGGGGACCGATTTGGATGACTCTTTTTGTGTTGGGTACAGTATGTCCCCCGATTGGTACCATGTCAATTCTTGGGGTGGAGTTGGAGGTGGGGGTGAAACCTAACTTCTTAATGCGTATACCGATTTGGATGATTCTTTTGTTGTTGCATAGAGTATGATCCCCCATTGCTAATAATGAAAAAATATGTTGCTAGCGTATGGTGGGAGGGGATGATTCTTTGTCTGATGTATAGAGTATGTTCCCCCATTGGTATCGCGACACAATTTTAAATGGTGGGGTTGTAGTAGAGGAGGGGTTGGATGTCAACTTGTTAACGAGTGAACCGATTTGGATGATTCTTTTTGTGTTATATAGAGTATAATTCCCCATTGCTAATATGTGGAGAAATTTTTCACTAGGGTGGCCGCTGGGGAAGGGGTGGGCTAAGTTCGTAACGTGTGAACCGATTTGGATGATTCTTCTTTTGATGTGTAGAATATGTTCCCCACTGGTATGAAGACAAAAATTTATGGATGCGGTGTTGTGCGCGAAGGGGCGTTACCCAATTTCTTAATGCACACACCTATTTGGAATATTCGTTTTTGCTGTATACAGTATGATCCGCCATTGCTACTATATGGAAAAATGTTGACCTAGGGTTGTTGGGGTGGGGGCGGGATAACCTAACTTTGTAACTCGTGGACTGATTTAGATGTTTCTGAATGCATAGAGTATCTATTCGTATTCTGACAAAAATTGTGGCTTGTGGTGAGAGTTGGAGGATGGGCGGCGCCAGCTTCATAAGGTATAGACCGATTTTGATGATTTTGATTCTATTGTACAGAACACATTTCCTGATTCATAAATGATAAAAATTTTGTACCTAGAGTGACTTCGATTATTCTCTGACTACGATAATGCTCTCCTGCTGTATACAGTACGGTCGCGCACTAGGCTCATGTTAAGAATTTTCTAACGTGAGGGTATGAAAGGTTAACCGTGAATAATTTCGTAGTTTGTTGTCGGATTTGGATAGTTCTATTTCCATTCTTTAGAGTGCACACTTTTGAAATTGCTTTGTTCGTATGAGCAGCCTTCGTCGAGTCGTATATACGAAGACACTAAAAGTGAAAAATAAAATAACTTAAAAAAAAGTTGAACCGACTTTACAAAAAGCGCTTAAAAGCATAAAATAATTTTTAAATTTATATCTATTACGACATTTTGAAGTCGGTGGAAATTAAACAAATAAAACAACTACAGAACCCCAATTGAAAATAATACATAATACTACCTGAAAGTGTCAGCTCATGGAATCAGAAGGAAGGAAGATTAAATGCTTTTGCTGTAGTTGTTTGGTTTGTTTGATTTGCACCGACTTCAAAATGTCGCAATAGACAAAATTAAAAATTATTTTAAGTTAAGTCGGTTAAACTTTTTTTTAAAACTATTTATTAGTTTCACCTCTTCGCAGAATTAATACAATAAAGAACTAAATAACTAAATAAAGTCTCGGTACCAACAGATATACATATTTAATGTGTTGATGTGAACGATGTTTTCAACTTGCCTACTCTATTGCATTTTGCCATCCGGATTTTCTTAAATCGTTTGATATCTTATATGATCCTTCCACTTCCCTTTGAGCCATCTTTTAGGGAAGGGGGGGGGGGGGGGGGTAAGTTGGTAGCAGATTTAGGTGAGAGGTAGCATTTGGGTGGAGTTATGCACATTACTTCGTAACGCCTGGATCGATTTGGATAATTTTTATTTTGTTGTGTGGTTCTTTTTCGGTTCTATAAAGAATGTCGCCGAATTGGTAAGTTAAGGTGGGTTGGAATGCAGGAGGGGTGTTGTCTGACTTCGTATTTCGTAGGTTGTTTTCTATTGTTGTTAAGTCTACAGCAAAATTTAATCGAAATAAGGAGGATAATACCAAAAGTATAATTAAATTATGGATTTTACTTTATGGTTCACGGAAATAAATACAAATAATAAAAAAAATTAAATAAGTAAATAATAATTTCAAATAATAAAAACCCCAAAACAATAAAATAAATTTAAATAAAATATATAAGAAAAATGAATTTAAAAAAGTAAGAATTCAAATAATAAAATAATATAAGGAAAAATAAGAAGTGTCAGGTTATATTTCATGTAAGAGAAAAGGAAGAGCGAAATTAGATTTATATATAAAAAAGTTTGGCTGAAAACTGCACGAAACGTAACTGAAAAATGGCGGGAATATTTGATTTGGATAAGAATTAGGATAAGAAAAGAATTCTTGCTGAAAACTGGGAAAACTTCAGAAAGATACACACAAAAACGCTGGAATCTTTAGAGCAATATCTAACTATTAGCTGAAAGCAGCTCTTATCAAACGATTCTTTTGGATTCTGAAAGCAGAATGATTTACTCCGACGAACGACTGTGTTCAGGACGGAGGAATAAGTACAAATAAGACAAATATTTTTAATAATAAATTTTTGATGTATCTGTCAATGAGGGATCATGCAGAATATAAAAAAAACAAGAATCATCCAAATCGGTCCGCGCTTTCTAACATTGCGTTTTCTCTCACCACCACCACCACCCCCCCCCCCCAACCACCTCATCCTAGGTCAAAATTGTTTCTGATAGTACCATATTGGTTTACGCGTTAATTACGTTCCACTCCTTTTCCATTGATACCCCAAGAAAGGCCGCCAAATAATTATCAAAATCGGTTACAAAGTTATTCCCGGTCATTCATAAAAAATGAAAAAATACGCGTCGAACATAGAACCTTCTCATTTCACATAGAAGGCACAAAAAAGACCGAAACGTTCTCTTGAACGGCAGAATATCTCTATGAGGCGGTCAAAAAAGTTTAACACGCTAGAGATAGGAAAAACGGATCTTTGAGCGAACTGGCTCAATACAATACGAATACAATCAAACAAGTGCATATACAAATTTAAAAGCTCAAAAGCTCACTTGCCCGCGGGCATAGGTTTGGACATCACTGCTCTAAAGCGAAGACCGTAGTGTTACGTTCGCTTCAGTTGTAGTTCTTGCAGAACTTTTAGTTCCTCGTTCTGCTGTTTTTTCATGTATTCCTCTTTATATCATTCCTTTCCTATGAGCACGGCTCCAATATACGGTATGAAAGAGTCACTGTTTGATGATTGATGGTGGATGCGTTATATGTTAAATACTATATAACAGTGATGTCCAAACCTATGCCCGCGGGCAAGTGAGCTTTTGAGCTTTTAAATTCGTATACGCGCTTGTTTGGCTGTATTCGATTTCTTGTTCTTGCGTTTTTTAATTAATAAAGCATACAAAAGTTAAAAAAAAATCGTCATATTTAAGTAGTTTTGTAAGCGATTATACAATACTTTAAGATATACAACTTTTTGGAAATATTTAAGGTTCTAAATTAAACAAGCAGTAAGAAATGCTTCTAAAGCTTTTAAGCTTTCTTCACATTAAGTAGTGTGAGTTTGGCCATCACTGCTATATAACTTTTCGACTTTATGTGGGAACAAATTTGCCAGTACGGTCAACGCAGCCGTCCTTTTTTTCATGAAGGTGTCATAAACAACGAAATTTATATAGATCAGTGCGCTTAAGAAGATAATATTCTAATTTCTAAAATAACATACAAGATCCACCAATTTGTGGTCTGCCCTTGACTTTGCAATGTCCCATTATGCGGGTTCGACTTGCAATTGTACCGTAAAAATATTGTTTGTTTCTTTGAGAAGTACAATTCTCTCTCTCTATAGTTTTCGAAACCCTTTCGGCGTGGAGTAGGAGAGCAACTTCACCCGATTCGGGATAACGATTATAAGTGGAGTTACAATTTAAAGTGCATTCCAATCCACTGAAATTTTTTTGCAACCCCCCAATGACTTTTGCATCGTAATTTTTCAACAGAAAACAACCATGGGTCGCTGTCGGTGGGATTCGAACTTGGGACCTCCGGATTTGGAGGCCGACACGTTATCACTCTCTCCACCCACAACTTATGAAAAATTTAACACCGCTAAACTCACCAGAACTTCATCCAGTTGAAAAATATTCGTCTTTTATTATGTTAATTTACTTTGAGGAAGGAATGATGAAGGATGAACAGCAAAATCCCTTTCAGATTTGTTAGAAATCCAGCAAAGAAGAGACCGTGTAAAAATTAATAGGCTCTGTGAAAATAAAAGTGCAACTCTTTTCCAAAAAAAAAAATTACCGTCCAATTTAAAGACGGTGCACATTTTTCGATAGTTTGACTCAAATTTAAAAAAATTATTGAAATTTAGTTGTGTTTTTTTTAAGTTTTTAAAAGCCGTGCATAATTTTTCGGTACAGTCCTTATTTGTATTTTTGATAGACTACAAAATTTAAGATATTAGGGTTAGTCTTAAGTTAGAGCTTGTATAAATAACAAGCAAAAATAAATATTTTAAATTAAACTGATAAAATAGTTTCAACGCTTTATTATTTTTGTTGTATAATCGAAAATATTATTTTTAATAGAACGAAAACGTATTAAAGGAAAACAGAGCACGGGACGACGACTAAAATATTTACGAAAGACTGCAGCGATTTTGGAGGAAGATAAAACCAAGAAGATCTGTGGTTTGGCAAAAGGCATCGGAATTTGTGAGATGTCGTTAACGAGAAATTCCAGTTACAAATAAAGATGATTCTGTGGAATGTGTTACAGTTGGATACAGGAAGAAGAGACAAATTTTTAACGATGAGCAGGAAAATATTTTAGTTTATTACCTAATTAAATGCGATATTTTGAGTCGAGCAATTTTTCAGCTATTCAATAAACTGAATATTCAAAAAACTTAATTTTAGTCAAACTACATAGCTACTGAGTAGCTTTTTAACATCCTTCGAAGATGGTTGAATAGACCGAAACATTCGTTTGATTAAAATACTTGTGAAAGTTAAGTAAATAATAAATTCCATAAATAGTCGATAATTTTTTGACCCGACCCTCACCGATATCAATTAAAGTTTGTAATAATATTGGTATTATGGAGAAAAGACAGCAGGCAAAATTGTTTTGTCGGGCACCGTACGTGTCCTTAATTACAGGACTTCGAAAATTCACAAAATTTCCGGGTTGAAGTGCGTTAAAAAAATCATAACTTTTCTCGTAAGCATCATATAGACCTCGTTTTGGGCTCATTTTACAGGCAAAGGATCAAGCTTATGAAATAAAATAAAAAATACTTTTCGTCAAGAAGAAAAAATTTTAAGGATAGGTTGCAAGTGGACCTACAATTTAAAGTGGATTCTGAACAAATAACATTTTCTCTGCAAACCCCATGGCCTTTTTATCGTAACTTGTTGTTAGCAGAAAACAACCATGGGTCGCCGCCGGTGGGATTCGAACCTGTGCAACAAATGCATCAGCGAATTGAGTGTCCTGCATGTTTCTCATCCCGCGGATTAAGTACAGGGACTGATGGACCTCTAGACTGTACCTCTCTCTAGTTCCGACTTCCAAACAAATTTGACGTTTGGATTGATAAAGTAATGGAAGTTAGTTCTTGTAAGAATCGAGTTTACAATAATGTTATAAAGAATACGAAACCATTTTAGTTTCGAATTACACTTTCGAATGTTAAGCATTTTAGTATCGTAATAGAGAATAACCCCCCAGTAACCTCTTGTGAGGCGTGGAGCAGGAGAAAAACTTCACTCGATTTGAGGCAACGGTACAATTTTAAGTGGTTACCGACCCATTTGCGTTTTCTCGGCAACCCCTATGATCTTTTCATTGTAATCAATTGTCTGCAGAAACCAAACAATGAGTTGCTGTCAGTGGGATTCGAATCTGGGACCTTCGGATTGGTAGTCCGACACATTATCACTTATTCCACCGACAACAGACTGCTGAAAACTCAAGTGTCAAAATGACTGAATTAGAATTCAAAATATATGGACCACTTTTTAAAAAATGTACGTGAAATCGTCTTCGTCCGTTCCTGTGCTTCTCTTGATGGATAATCACATTTCACACTTTAATATTGAAGTTACAGAAAAAGCAAAGGAAAACAATGCAAGATTGTCGTTCGCCCCTCACTGCTCACACAGGATTCAGCCACTAAGAGTGGAAGTCTACGGACACTTCAAAAATTATCTTGCTAGGAACCAATATGCCTAGTTGAGAAACAATCCTGAACAGACAAAAACAATCTACTACATTGCACAAATAGTCAGCAAAACTCTATCACTAATCCGATGAAAAAAACTGGAATTTCACCATTTAACATGGATATTTTTAAGGATACTGATTTTTTATCAGCTTTTCTCATCCACCGACCAGTAACTGAAAAAAAGCGCTGAACCAAGTTCTGAAAATACCGATCCTTAAATCAACATCAATTAAACTACTACTGAAGGTACAACTGAAACAGGAAATAATATAGGTATTACAAGTTGTAGTTGAAGTGGTTAGAGGTGCGTATGATACGTATGCAAATTTCATGTGACAAATTCGCAACTAAACAATCTTTATTTCGCAATAAGTCCAATAAGTAAATACATTTTTCGTAAAAATAATCCTTAACAAATAGACAGATTCGCTACTTATGTGCACAATTTCAACATTTTCTGTGCTCATTTGTGTTAATCACTATTTTTTGTTTGGCGCGAGAGGTGAAAATCTTCCAAAGACACCAAGACTGTCTCTGGTAGTGTGAGATTTTTACTCACTAAAATTCTTCTCTCTTTTCGTCTCTATCCCTTGCCGCCTCAGCGAAAAAGACTTGCACACCTCTCCTATCCTTTTGGTCTCCAGCCAGTGGTGTCCCATCAGCCTCCTTCTTCTGCTTGCTAAGGCAGGACACTGATGCACTATGTGCACCGCTGTCTCTTGTCTCTTCAGGTACAGCCTACCGGTATCATCCTCGAAGACTTTCATTTTCTTTAGATGGCACCTGAAGTTTGCATGTCCTGTTAGTAGTGCCGTCAGACATCTCAGAGCCCTTTGATCCATATCTAAGACTCTCTTCCGTTCAGCAATTCTGAGCGCTACAATCGCCACCTCAGCCTGTCTCCGGAACTTGGAAACTGGAAGCAGATCCCAGTTTAGACGGTACATCTGCTTTCTAATTTTTTGCAATTCATACACCCACAGGAGTGTCATCTCATTCAATGAGACTCATGCGTTGGATTTGCGGACGCACTCCAAGGACAGCGCTGAATTGAACTCTGTGCTGTCCATACCCCTGTGGGGGTAGCATTTTGTGTTCTACCTCAACTCTTGTAGAGGTCATTTTGTTACTCTCCTCTGCACTTGCCCACCCACTGAGGATTATGAAACGATTCGTCTCACCATCATAGTGTAGATCCAGTATGCAGCACTTGACGAGATAACCCACCTTTGACCACACACCCTACCACATTGGTGTAGAGCATTGTTAGCTCTTTGGATTTTTTCCTGAACATGTCTTTTCAAGTATGTAAGTCTTGAATCTAGGAATTCCCCCAAAGACTTGACTGAGATCGAGACAGTTAGTTTTTTCTCCAAAGAGTTCCACTACTTTGTATTTATGAAGAGTCCCTGTTCCACGCACCACTGCTCCACCACCATAAGGCCTCTCCTTATGGTGTCTGCTACGGCACGTTTGAACTTACTCCTTGTCATAATTTCAATGTCATCGGCATAACCTACGTTGTGTACGCTCTCTTCGCCGAGTTTACGTAGTAATGAGTCGAAATAATGTTCCACGAAATGAGAGGCATAACTCCTCCCTGTGGGCATCCTCTGCCTAGCCTTACGTGCAAGCTCGATTCTCTTCTCTTGATATTTACTATTCTCGTCTTCAACATATTATCAATCCTACTCCTCACGGTAGGATTTGTTCCACGTTCGATAAGAACATCCTCCAGTCTTCCGAAGTCTGTGTTATCAAAAGCTATTTCAATTATTCTGGCTAATGCTATGCCTTTGCTATTAAGCTCTTCTTCTGCTACTCTCCCCACTTGGTGGAGTTCCGTTTCTGTAGATTTCCCAGAACAGTAAGCGTACCTACTTAGTGGGTATCTTACGAGCACCGTCCCTTCCATGTGATAAGCCGCAATCCTCTTTATTGTTTCCAACAGAAAGTACGTCAGGCTACAGAATTTCGGCTCAGTTTTGTCTTCTCTTCCTGGTTGTAGTATGAATATGTCGTTATCCTCTCCTCACGATACCGTTACGTACCCTATTGGCAAGCATGCTACGTCTATGCCCCTGAGTATTGGTATTACAATCTCACTACCCCTGGCTTCTACATCCTGACTCTCCTGACTGGTTGAAAGCTTTCCTGCTCTCCTTCTTCTGTACTTCCACCTCGCTGTCCCACCAAAGGGTCCTATTCCACTACTTCAGTATGCCTCCTCTACATCCTTCCCTCCTTGCGCCTGGTTAGAATTTCCTATGGTGAATTCAAGCATATCTTCGCCTCTACGGTTGTGGTTTGTGTTTCCCCACGCTGTATTGTGGACAATCGCATCACAACCTAATACTAGCCCCTCATTGCTGTCCTTGCAATATTTTACCAGAATTTCCACCTCCCTCTCCGTGGGCGAGATGAGACATATGGTATTTAGCCCAAGGATAAGACACACACCGGTTCCCCGGATCACACACGAAGCACCGCAAGGCCTGGCGTATTGAGTTTTGACAGTAACACCGCCTAAACTGCACGCCTAACTAGAATGAAGGAGCTAGTTGTGCTTTCTGAGGTTACACAAAACACGAAACGTCGGCACATCATATCTGATGACACCATCAGTTGCCCTACCGATTAACGGTTTTCCGCCTGATCTCTATTGGGCGACTGAAACCTGAAGAATGCCGACTCTGGTACGCAGCTGAGTCTCCCCCTCGATTTCTTAAACGACTTTTTATCTTCAGCCGGACACCATACCGTGATGGTGGTTCCGCCTGCGGCCTCGCCCCCATACCTTTCTACTCGAGACACCTTCCACTTTTAAGTACCTTCCATGTAGGAGTTCTGTTTACTCAGCCGCGGAGTTACCTAGACCCGCTACTCTTTGGTCTTCACCTCGGATTCACTTAGCCAGATCTTTCTCATCTGGTGTTGAATCTCTTAGAGCAGACGTTTCCAGTTTGTCAGCCAAATACCTGATCTCCTAATCCACAGCTGCTTTCTTAGCAACCTTATCTGACGCTAACTACTGCTTTATCCGCTCCCTCTTTCTCTTCCGTTTACGATGCTTGCGCGTTGCAGCACTCAAAGTACGAGTTCTGTTTTCTTACGCCGGATTGGCTGTCACGTTGCCAACTGATTTAGAATCGGTCTTTCGCGTTTTCTCCAAAGATTTGGAGGAAAATGCTTTCCTGATGTGACCTGTGGAGGTTTGCTTGCCTCCGCCTCCGCCTCCTTACTTTCATTAACATTTTTTAAATTTAAATTTACTTCCAGGAGTTGGCGAAGAAACAGACATAGATTCCGCAATACCTTCCCTAGAGAAGAGATTGACCTGCTTCTGAGGAGATACCACTAGCGATCCTTTAACTCCAGATCCTGTAAAAGGCACAATACCGATTTGGGTTTAGAGAAAATGCCACAATTGATGAATAAATAAAATAAATAACAGAAAACAGGTAACACCGGCGAATACCAGCACTTCAGAAAACAAGAGGGTATGCGATCGAGACCACTGCTAAATTTATTAGCTAAATTAGCAATGGGTTTTAGTAAAACAGCGTTGTCAATTAAAAGTTCACTATTATCACAGTTGTAGGCTTGAAAAAAAGTCTTAAGGAGGTCACCAAAAAGGCTAGCAATAGGCGGATACCCGTCCGATTTACGATTTTAGTTTGCAAAGCGACAAAACTGTGTGGGGTCATTTAGTAAAGTAAGCTTCATTCTGTTAAGATTAATTTTGCAGAATGACGCGTGGAAGCTTGAGGTGAACTGATTTTGCAAATTGCAATATGTTAAATAGTTATCTCCTCCAAGCCTTACTCTTCAAGTAATTCATGTGCCTTAAGTTAGCCCTTAGATAATGAAAGAGAAACACAATGAGTAGAGCATAGATAAAGAAATCAACTCTTTTGAAATTCAAGCATTAATCAGCAGATATATTCGAATCTAAAATAACATAATCAAAAGTGAAGATGACGTATATCGCTAGATGATGAGATTATTCAGGAACCAGAGGCGTCAAATAGCGTTTCTCCTGTGTCCGACTGGGATCAGTAGTAAACACAAGATCCACAGGACTGCGCTAAGCTAAGAGAAAGAATATAATTGACAAAGGACGCAGACATCTCAGGAGCAGCAGAAAACAAAGTTAGCAAACCGTTGCCATGTTACAAAGTCGCCAGTAATAGAGGGGAGGTTAAAGTCTCCTAAAAGAACAAGTTCATACAGTGGCAGTTGCGAATTCGCCAGATTCTCAACACATGTGATAAAAGAATTAAAAATCAGGCGTACGAGCCAGTACGGAACTCAAAATCGTCGGATTTAGCAATATTGACGAGTTGAGCACGCAATATCCCTGCAAACGGCTCCTAAACCTCTACCCTTAAATGAGGTCCGGAATGATCCCTAGTGATGAACTTACGCACAGTCGATTTGGTCGTCCAAATATTAGGAGAAATCACGGCAGCAAATACATTCTCAGAAACAAAACCTCTAAAAGAAACCGTGTCTTGTGATTAAACATGCGAGTCGAGTGCTTAACATCTATGCTGGTATTCCGGAATCTCCAGCAGGAGAAACAATACAGACAACATTAACAGAGTGCTCAACAGTTTCAGTAGATTGAGAGCCGTGCGAAGAAGGAGAGATAATATCATCATTAAGAACAGCAGTAAAAGTAGCGGTACCAGGAGAGGGTAGAGGGCGATCCAGATCCTGTCGGCGGCCAAATCCACATCCCAACTAGACATCCCCAGAAGAAGGTGGAACTGACGAATCATTATCTTTGTCTGATGAGACTCTGAGACTCATGAGAAACCAGAATATCAATGCCATCTGATATTGCATTAAGGGGGTAGCGAGGTTTGAAATTTTCAAAAAGTTGAACTTTTTTTTTCTCAATATTTAGTCACTCTATAACCTCAGAAATAAGATAAAAACGACTTTTGATCTCATAGCGTATCAGAAGTGGCCGAAAAATGAATCACGCCGCCAAGCCTCGAGCGCTCGCATCTTACAATCAGCAGTTGCGCTCGCATCTTACAAACCGCAGTTGCGAGGCCTCAAAAGAACATCGTACACAGATGAGAGCAGATAGATCCCGCGAGAACGAGCATTTTGAGGACGAAGAAGGAATATTGTACGGAGCAGGCATTGCTGATTAAAAGTGAGATAATTTGATTCCCATATTTCGACGATGAGACGTGTTTTTCGCACTTTATCTTTTAAACGCGTTTATCCCAAAACACATTTTTTTTGGGTTGTCGTCACGATTCCAGTCGATCTACTAGGACAATTTCATTCAATTTTTTTTTTAAATATTCAGAAAAAGCTTAGCAATCGCATGAACCTCGGTCTTGATTTTCAAATAATATTTAATAACAATATGAAACAGTTCTTGCTTAAAAAATGTAGAAAAAAAGAAAAAATGACAAAAACTTGCACTATTTGTTTATTTATGAATTTTTTTCCATAACTGAGGTTCAGGATATAGCTATTTATGTGCTCTTTTATAATCAATTTTTGTTTTGTGTTTTAGATAACCCAAAGTTGAGAAATCATGGCAACCGTTTCTTAACATGGCGTCATCAGATCGGCCATAAATTAACCGGATGTTAATGAAAAATGAAAAAAAAAATTTTTTTTGGAAGTTATTAACATGTTAGAAAACATACTAAAAATTTGTAAATGTCAAATAAAGATTAATGTTAAAAAAATGTAGTTGAAAAAAGAGGTCATTGAAACCTGGCTACCCCCTTAAGAAGCTCAGTACATACAAAGTCAGATTGTTAGACAAAGTTAATCGTCGTTAAAGCAGTGTCTGACAACCCGGCTGATACCCAGTTCGGACTGTATTATCTTTGATCTTAGCACCGTTAAAATCCAGCGGCCAAGACCCTACTATAGGCCTAGCTCGGTTAGAGATTCCAGGATAGATTCAGAGCGAACGTTATTGTATGCCCTTATATGTGTATGAACGCTACAAGAGTGAATTCTTTGTATTTTAAAGAGTGTTCAATCGAACGTACAGCCTTATGGTATTGTGAAATACGTTGGTCTGAAGTCTTTTGCCAGTTCATGGCCCCCTTTTACCAACCTTAGGAATGAACACTACCCTACGGTTCCTCCAGGTACGAGGAACATGATTGAGAACAATACAATCCCTGAAGATAGCCACCAGCCACTTCGTTATATGAGGCGATTCTGTTTACAGCCCAGATAGTTCTTTCTCTAGTGATGATGGCTTAAATTTCGCTGTTTAGTATGTAATTTGTAGCCGAGCTGCATGTTGACGATGTGCTTTAGCATTGTCCCCTGCAATCCGGGAAGGGAGTATCTAAGCTCCAAGGCTTCAGCCGAGGATTGCATCCACGCTCCATCCGATCTGGTGTACCCTTTGGACACAATTCTATTTTGTCTAGCTTATTTTGTGGAGAGTGACAATACCCCATTCAAGCCCGTTTCTTAACTTCTCTTAACTAACTTTTATAAACTTTGATGGAGCCCTTATAAGACTCAAAGTACTTATGCCTGTAGCGGATGTTGAAGATGTCTCGAGTAATCTTCCTGAGATAACAGATATCTTCATTCCACCAGGACGGGATTGCTTTTTTACTGAAATTTAAAGGACAGGAGACATTAAAAACTATCGTCATAGCTTTTCCAAATGTGTCTACCCTTATTTCCAGCTCTTTAATGGTTTTAATGTCTAAAGTAGGTATATTGGAAAGTTTTGATTTGATTATTCCACTAACTTCCGTCCAGTTAGTTTTTCTTGGGAATCTGAGATTGAGGCCATCACTTGCTAGGTTAAGATTGAAAAGTATCCAGTTATAGTCGGAGAATGACCTTAAGTGCAACACTCTCCAATCCTCAATTCTAATTCTCTGGTTAGTAACAGTATGACATCAAGCACGTCCTCCCAACTAACAAAATTATCCGTGCTTGGAAACGCGAAGGTAGAGGAGGTGTCCTTGTTACAAAGTAGGAGGTTAGTATGAATTATAAAAGCAAAAGAGACTAATCCCTTGCGTTTTCCTTAGAGCTGCTATATAATTAATGTCTTTCGTTAGCGTCGTAGCCCAACAGCAGGTATACTCTGTTAGCTTTGAGAAAGGCTGTCAGCACTTGCACTTCTCGTTACAGAATAGGCCCGTCATGAGACATGTAAATCGAAGATATGTAGACTTACCTCTTAGATTCGCGTTCTGGGTTTAGAAAAGGTTATGTGTGGCGTCATCCAGTCCCCTTACTGTCATATCTCTGATTTAAGGTACCTTGATGAGGGTGAAGTCGAGGTCCTCTTCTTCTCTCACATCCAGCAGTTCATTGGCACCGTCGAGTGGGTCGTGGGCATCCGGACAAAGGCCACTTATGACAAATCTAAGCTTATAATCAGCTTTAGTTAGTGCCCCTTGATGATCAAAAGCGGGAGGATATGCTATTGTTCTACGGTTACTCAGCTTTAATCATCGCACAGGCATCCATCGGAATTGCATTATTACCCGAGCTTAAGACACTACAAAAGTTTGCTTTTGTCAAGCATTTGGGTAGCCAAATCGGAAACTTGGTCTACTAGGACTCTCCGCAGCTGGGATTACTCCTATATTAGAGCCCTTCCATGCGTCATTATTCGTAGCAACGCAGCCGATGAAAAAGCCCCTGGAGAACTGATCCTCGCATTTGATGACCCGGAAACCTGTAGCGGTCTCCGAGGAATCGAAGCAGGGCAACTGCCCCTCTTGGTTGGTTAGAAGGTAATCCATCACCATTTCAGAGAATTTAGCTTCCATACGCCCCCATATTTCGAGCGGAGACCTGGCCCCCGTGGCACCTTGATCCAGAAGAGTCAAGTAACCAAGCAAGTAACCATTGACCACTTCACTTAGCAGTCTCTTCGGATCCTGGGTGCCAACCGGTGGTGGTACGGATATGCCCTGCATTACACGACTTGTTTAGCTGCTTTCAACTATCTTCTTGTAGCCAGAGCGTTATACTCCGCCACTACGGTCGAGTTTTTTCATTGTTCGCCTTGTCACCCTAGTTTATAGAATGAACTTGGCCTTCAGATACCTAGCGAGCTTCGGCTTAAGACTATGGCTGGTAACTGCCTTGGTTGGTATGGGTTTGGGTAATGTGCTTTGCTTAGATTTCATTTTCATCAGACAAAGCGATAATGAGAAATAGTCCAATGAACGTATTTTCAAAGTAAAAAACTATATAAAGTTGTGATTTCCGGGTGCAACATATGTATATAGTATATATATTCTCGTTCAGGGTGACGAACTATACAACATACTAAAATTTCAAGAAAATCGGAAGTATGCAAGTTCAGCGATATAATACTCAGAAATCTAATTGGTTCTCTTCCCATAGCTTACAAATATTATGGCCGTAATAGTAGTCTTCTTTCCAGCACAAACTTATTAAGCCTCAAAATTTGTCGACCATCAATGTATTTATGTATTTTGTTATTTTGTCAAATTTCAAATCTGACTATTTCGATAAATTTTTGGTAAACTCTTTCTAGATTTATTACAAGCCCTGATAATGTCTTGAACAGACGAAACGAGTATTCTATTCCTAATAATTTTAATAAAATAAGAAAAGAAATTTACATTTTTGTATATTTAAGTCTCAGGTCTAACTTTTCTGGAGCATAGGAGTTGAGTGATTAAAATAAAGCATTTTCAAATGGAATAAAACACAAGGTTTCCACAATAAATTTTATGTATAAGAATCGTGTAGCGTTGCAATATTCAAAAAAATATATTTAACAGTAAAAACACTTAAAGTAATCTGATGAGATTAATCAGAGCCAAAAATGGACACTAAAGTGACCACATCAGTCATACAATCACTCGTTATCACATGGCAATCAACATGACGTATTCTACTACATTATAAATGGGGATACGATTTCTCACGATTAATTCAAAACAAGAAAACGAGAGTTTTACATCCACTTCAGGCTCCAAGCTGTGTGGCTTACCTGTATGATCGGAATTATCTGCACCTGATTAACAATAGCCTTGTCATTTATTTTGCTACCTGCCCAGCATACCAATTGACCAAAACTCTTGTCTGCTACGTTCATGAAGGTATTTATAAGTAGATCCATTAGCAAAAAAATATTTAAGTTTTGAAAAATTATTTAGTTCCTTACTCCCAGGTAGCACATTCTCTACTACATATCGATTCAAGTCAGAGTGGACAGGATAAAAACTTGTAGCTATCCGATATCCAACTAGTTCACCAGGTAGAAACGGACTTTAGTTAATCTGTAAACTTCTCTGAACTATGCCGATAATTCCCAGAAAGCGATTCTCAATTCAATGCGAGACTCTGTCTGTTTTTCATTTCGTTCACAAAAATGCGAACTTACATACATAGGTTGGTTCTTCTTGATTAAAATAAACCTATAAATATTAGATATTAGATATATTATATATATATATGCATTTGTACTTTACTGGCTCAATTACTAATTTGGCTTGTAGCTTGCAGCAATAAACCAATAAGTGACAACGGCATTGTTGTCCCAAAGTCTAATGTTAACAAAATTATAAATAATTTGTTTGGTTGCGCCAAGATATGTAATTATGTATTTTTAGATCGAAATCAGAAGTCTAGTGTTATTTAAAACTTATGTAGGTAAATTTTTGTAACATGTAAATGGTGGCGTCATATAAAGTTTACTTATGTTTGATAAAGAACCTTTTAGAAACTAACAGTCGAGTTCTTAATTGCATTCGATTACAATATAGTATAAAATTAATTAACACAACCAAAAAATAAATGTTCACATAAGGTATAAATTATATTTCTAAGTTAGTGATGCTTTAAAAAGGATGGAAAGGTCCCTTAAAGAAAAGAACGCAGTGGGAATATTTACCAAAACTTCAGCAGGAGTTAGTGCTGTGTTTGCTGGCGAGCACGCCTTCTCTGCATGTTGTCAGTGACACCTCAGATCCGAGAGGATAGGAATAGGTCTCGGGAACAGATATAAAATTGCTTCCTCCAAAGACAACCTGGTAGGTACTCCAAGCACCTTCAAAACGCACGCTACCGGTGTCTAAGTTGAAGCTGACTCGGATCGGGTAAGCGTCAACACCTCACATGAGGAGGCACGCCTGCGATCTCCAGCCAAGGGAGGGACGCTAGTAGGCGCTTGACCACTAGATACCGATCGAATCGGGAGGGTCAAAGGGGTTTCTCTCAATACAAAGCTGCTGTGAGGTCAATGGGGTCCCTCGGCAGGAATCATCGCTTTAGTCCAGAGAAGCAGTAAAGGCTGTCTTGGGCGAGGGGTACCTTGGTCAAAAGCAGGACTTTCTTCGAAGCCAGAAGGACATGCGTGACTAAGATACCGAGCATCTGCAGCATAGTAGAAGAGAACGTGGTGACATCCCGGCCAACCGGTAAACTGGGCCAAAATACACAAAGCGCTGAGTCGAAGCCGGTACCGTGACAACGTCCAAGGCACCGGAAAAGTTGGCAAGCGAAATTGAGAGAAATAATCTCATCGTGACGATTATCCATCGGGGCGACCCCCATGGCAGGGAAGCATTAGGAAGGTGGAAGATTATAGAGATAATGCCACTAGACGAGCAGATTAAGCACATTGAAAGATGTTAGACAATGGTAGACTGATGTAGGATGTTATTCAAAATTCTGAAACACCTGTAAGAAGGGGCAACTCTCGCAGTAGTAGTCAGGAAGAACATCCTCCTAGCACCCAAGGCATAGGTGTACATACCCAGCATGGTGCCGCCGAAAACGCCTTGAAACTCCTCCAAAGGCAGAATTCGTCGACACCAATAGCATATTAGGCTAAAGGTGGATAAACCGGTCAGGTAGGTAGATATCCTCTAGGTCAACATACTACCTACGTATCAAGTCGAGACAACCCAAAAATCCTAATGAAAATACGCTAGATGGTTGTTACGCCAACTCAACGTTCTACAGGTAAACCTACACCATAGTAGCTCTGCTTCTGCTACTATATACGAGCAACAAGGAAAAGGTGGACTTGGCTCTTGTCCAGGAATCCTGAGTAGCAGTAGGGGACAGCATTAAGGAACTTGCGTCAAGGTGAAAGAATGAGTCACACAGTTGGTTATTTCATCGACCTACATGGCACAAGACAGGGAAGCGTTGACGGAAGAATTCCAAATAATAGTGGAAGGAGTGAAACGCAAGAGCACAACATTCTAAATAGGGCAGCACATACATGCCAAAATTCTCAATGAAAATATATCAAAAACACATTGACTACACCATATCCAAGAATTCTTTCAACGCCAAAATTGACTTTTTCATTTCCGCTAGGCAGGAATGGGAAGGAAGCCCCTCCGACCAAATACTGAGGAATTTCTTTACTGACAGCTCTATGTTGAAATAGAAAGTGCGTGGAGGCGTCTACTCTAAACACTTAGTCCTAAACTTTCTTTTAGTATGAGAGAGATCTCTCATGGAACTGTATTAGGCTTGACCTCTAAGACTTCTAAAGTATGTCGCTCAGCTTTAAGTGACAAGGCTGAGCGCTTGGCAATACGCTAGCCACTTGCAAGCTGGACGTTCAGAAAACATTCAACAAGATTGCAAAGCGAACCTATCTAACAAAGCTCCCAGTAGATCCGGCCGACTTACGACCTAAAGCGGTCAAAAGTGCTCATCACACTCAAGGGAAATATCATCAGGGTTCTCGGGGATGTTATCATGGGTCATGACCTCATAGGTATGCACTCTCAGGGCCGCCAAGAAGGGAGGGGGCGAAGGGGTAACCCCCCCCCCCCCCCCGGGCGAGATTTTAAATTGAAAGTCACTCATTCGATTGTATATGGGCCCGTAAACGCTTAGTCCCGGGCCCGAAATCCCTTTCGCGGGGGCCCGTAAGTGATACCACCGGGTCCGAATTTTGTCTATACGGGTCTGCGCACTCTAAAACTCTCGACACACCCACAAATGACTTCGGTAAGAGTTGCCAAGATGAGGAAGAAGAGGACACCTTCCCCCACCTCCTCCGTAACTATCCGGCTCTAGCTAACCGTATGAGCCGGTATTTACATAGAAATAGGTAATTTTTCTTTCTTTCCTTAGAATTTGTAGTTATGGTTATAGTATTATTAAAAGCTCTTGATTTATCTCTTAATAAATGTGTCTTGACTCTGAAAGTTGCCCTACAAGATGTGCGCTTCAGATCATTGTTGGCTTAAAATATTCAATCATCTGGTACCTATATTATTTTCAGTCAAAGACAACAGTAGCATTTAAAAAAATATTAAAACGAATTGGGACCTACTACGTATGCATGCAGGATTGAAGCCAGATTGAACTCTAGTTCAACTCTCATGTATACTAAAGTTGAGTTTAAGATGTGTCGTACATGTATACGCGGGTTGAAGATTTAAGTGATACATTGTAATTTGACAAGTTATCTTTTTCTTTTGATTTTAATGCGGCAGTTAGTAATTATTTTTGTAAAAGTTGTTATGTGTTTGTGAAGCTTTTAAGATGGAAAGGAGAAATATTTTAGAACAAGAGGAAACAGTAGCTATATTCAACTCAACTGTTCAACCTGATGAACTCATATACGCGGATTGAACACCAACTCGACTCAACTTTTAAACTCTGCATGCATACGTAGTAAGTGTGGCGGCCGTCTATCTTGACAATAGGACTGGTCCCATTTCTTCAGTCACATCGTAGCATATACGATCTGTCATCATATCAAAACCCACAGCCTACTCTAGATACAAGCCTTGAAGCTGAGATTAACAGCTGAGTATTGGTGGTGTAAACAAACCAAAACTTGTAAACATAAGGAAAAGTTTGGGGAATTGAATTTCTCGTAGAATTCCTCGCAATATTTTTAAAGTCTCAAATTGGATTTTATTTGAGGGTAACCTACAAATTTTCTGAACATGTGAACTCGATACAAAATATCTATCTTTAAAATGTTCATGTGTTTTAAAGGAAATACTCTCTTGTGCTCGTTTTGTTGAAGTATTGAGCTTAAAATGCGTTAATGATATCAGCGTTTCTCTTCGGTTTTGGTTACGAGAGTTTGCAGTTTTATTTGTGTGCAACGATTGGTTAATCTGTGGTACAACAAAACTGAAGTAATGACAAAACGCTTGGTGGTGAAATGGCCGAACTGCCATGTTTTCCGGGCTTGTATCTAGAGTAGGCTGTGCAAAACCTTTCTGAAATTTTTATTTATCGTCAGTAAATTATTTATTCAGTAAATGCTTTACGCATTTTTAGTGTTTTGAAGTTATGTTAGCGTTAATATTAGCATTAGTGAGCCTGCGGTTATCCGATGAACTGGTGTGGCCTGTGTGATTATAATTTCAGTTCCTGGCCTCTTTTTTATATCGTTCAATCAGTGGACCCTAGCAAACAAGATGACACTGGCTTGAGAAAAGGGACACACAGGAATTGAAGGCAAAAAGAAGGCAGATATTACCGCTAAGCGAGGAGCTGATTCGAACTTTACACTCCCGAAACCATACACTGCATTAGCGAGAGGAAAGGTTCTGTGGAGGTAACCGTATATATATTTTGTTACCTCTACTGTGAGGAGGGCACGTGTTAACCTCCTTAATTGATTTTCTCTTCAATTGCAGTACCTTACCACTGGTGGGGGGCACTGCTAATTGAAGGTTGTCGTTGATTTAATATTGGCGAAGTTTTATTGTAGTCTTATGTCGTAAAACCTTCAATGTGGGTATTCCTGCTGATTGAAAATAAATATGAATTGAAGACGTAAGGCGGGAGAAATCTAAGTAATCCCCGGAAAATTGCTTAGGTTAGGGACAAAAAGTGACCGAATAGAAGTTTATTTCAAAGATTCCAGGGGAGATGACTTTAAGGGGAGAAAGTTTAGTAAATCGAAATTTTTTTGTAATTTTTTTTTGCTTGAAAAATTAGTTAAACAATTGTAGAATATGCTCCAAAATTTTTAATTCCCAACCAATTCGAAGTATAGATGCCTCTATAGTGCATATAAGTAAAGCGCTTAAAGTGTTACCGAAAGCAGGTACGCAAGAGCGCTTCTTGTGGGTCATGGGACGGGAGAAGAACTTCACGCGATTCGAGATAACAAATGCAAGTGGACCTACAATTTAAAGTGGATTCCGAACCACTGACATTTTCTCTGCATGGCTCCCCCATGGTTTTTTATCGTAATCTGTTGTCAGCAGAAAATAACCATGGGTCGCCGCCGGTCGGATTCGAACCTGGGACCTCCGGATTGGTAGAACGACACTTTATCACTTCCTACAACGACGACTTAGAGGTACTAATCTGACCCTAAATGCAACAAAACAATTCACAGTTATAGCAGATGTTGACGATTTCGGAACACTTCACTTTACATGGAAAATTATTATTTGATTGATTTCGTAAATATAGCAATAAATAAACGTCATCGGGAAAACGAAACATTAAAAATCTGTAATATTTACCAGATAAAATTTACGAAATTTCTAAAATGCGTTCAAATAGTAATAGCTTTAATTTTGTAGATAATAATCTCCTTTATAGTAGAATCAACAACTTAGTAAATATAAAACAGAAAATTTGGAAAATTTTATCAAAAGAATGTTATACCACAACCAATTCTCCTACTCACGTTTTAGAAACAGATTTAAATTTTTTTCTAGTCTAGAAATAACTGATATCCTAGATATAACTCCGCCAGAAATAGTAGTGAGTACAAACCTGTTTGCTGGTACAATTTTAAATTCGGTACGAAGGCGACTAAATGTATTTTGCCGTAATAATAATATTTGCAAGGTGTCAGATAATCTTCTTCAGGGAAATGACCAAATCTGTGTATTTGGTGACATCAATATGGACAATATTCAGACTAATTGCATTAAATCTTTTTCAATATAACAATATTCCTAACTCTATTGGTAGAATTTTAGAATTTACTTTTCTTTAGTGATAATGTTGAAATTACTTTGACTCACTATGGAAGTCAATCTTACTTTACATAACTTTTTTTCAGAATAATGTTTGCGATTCTCCGTTGATTGGGGTTTACTACCTGAATGTCATGATGACGTTTTTTTCCATAAAACGATTAATAACACGTTCCCTTGCTCAGAAGGAAAGACTATTCACGTTTACCGTAGAGTAAAAATGCATAAATGCACGTCATAAAATTTATATTTGATATAGGAAGTCCCCTATTGCTAATAATGAAAAAAAATGGTCCTATGGTAGGGTGGGGAGAGGGGGACAGTCTAACTTTGTAAGGCGTGGATCGATTTGGGTGATTATTTCTTTGTCGGATAGAGTCTATTTCCTGATTGGTACTATTCAATAAAAATTTTGGTGGGGTGGGGTAGGGGCAGGGGTGAAACCTAACTTCGTAATGCGTGGACCGATTTGGATGATTCTTTTGTTGTTGTATAGAGTATGATCCTCTATTGTTAATACTGAAAAAATATATTCCTAGAGTGGGCTTGGAAGAGGGAGGGGTAGTCTACCTTCGTAACGCATGGACATATGTGGGAGACTCCTTTTCTGATGTATAGAGTATGTTCCCCCATTGGTACACGACACAAGTTTAAACGGTGGGGTTGTAGTAGGGGAGGGGTTGAATGTTAACTTGTTGACGCGTAGACCGATTTGGATGATTATTTTTATGTTATATAGAGTATATTCCCCATTGCTAATGTGAGGATAAATTTTGTTGTAGAGTTATGGTGGGAGGAGGAGTAGTCCAACTTCTTAAAGTGTGGACTGATTTGAATGACTCTTCTTTTGATGTGTAGAATATGTTGCCCCACTGGTAAAAAGAAAAAAAAATTTTGAGGTGGAGTGGTGTGTGGAGGGGGTGTTACCCAATTTCTTAATGCCCACACCTTTTTTAATGATTCTGGTTTGTTTAATTTGCTCCGACTTCAAAATGTCGTAATAGATATAAAATGAAAAGTTATTTTATGCTTTTAGCGCTTTTGTGAAGTCGGTTCAACTTATCTTATAAGCTCATATAGATATTAACATGATATAAAAAGCCATTCAAGTATTTTAGAATTTGTGTCCTAGGCATAGTTTAGAATACTTATGGTACAAGGGGATAGGTGTGGGATGGGCAACACGTCAAAATGATCAAATACGGCCGATATTGGTATTAAATCCATACTTTTCGGGGTAAGTAGGATAAATAATGACGCTACCGATGCCGTTAAATAATTTGATGATAAGACATCCCTATGGATGTGGGTGGGATAAGAATGAATTGTACAAATAATCGAAAACGATCCGAGCTAATAGTTCGATAAGACTTTTACGGGAAGGTATTTTCTGAGGCATAGTTTAGGCTACAAAAATCGGATTGGGAGGGGTGACATGTATAAATAATTGAAACCACCGATATTAATGTCGAATCGATATTAATAACGAATCGATACTTTTTGTGAGATGAACAATGAAACTAAATAATTTGGTTAGATACTGCTGCAGTAAGACGTGGGGATAGGAAGAATTCATAGTTTTTGGGTTCACTGGGATGAATAATCACACTCTAAATTTCTTTGGATACTATGAAGTTGAGATTCATCTAGCACCCCTAAGGATGGGTGTAGGAAGCGACATGTAAAAATAAACGGAAACGACACCCACTTACCAAAAGTTCGAGCAAAGCCGGGCACACACAGCTAGTTGATAATAAAATATAATATAAAACGTGTATAAATCCTGTAATGATTATAACTTTTTACATGACGTACTAAAAATATTATGTTTTTCTTGTAGTTTTTTCCGATCTAGTTTTTTCTACTGATCCTGCTAGTACACTGGTGAGACGATGCTTGGTGCCCATTGTTCCGGAGTCGGGTCATCACCCTGCGCTTCATATTGCTCTTTTCATTGATCCAGTTATGATGGTTTCTTGTGTACCAGATGATGCTTGTTATAACTTCAGTAAGGCTGACTTCTCCGTGATTAACAATTGGCTCTCGGCTTGTGATTGGAGTAGCGTCATCGACTAACGTGACATTAATGTGGCCGTAAGATCATTTTATAATTTGCTGTCTATCTGTTTTACTTATTGTGTCCCTATTTCTAAATCGAATAACTTGCGTTCTAGTCTGCCTTGGTTTGATAGTTCCTTGAAACATTTAAAGAATATTAAATGTAAGGCCTGGAAGAGGTTTTGTTCCTCCAGGACCGACGATGACTATTTAACTTATTCCAATTTACGCAGTCAATTTATATCTGACTTAGTATCTTCTTATAATAATTATATTAATAGAATGAAAGCGTCCCTACGAGTCGATCCTAAGCGTTTTTGGAGGTTCGTGAACATGAATGATGATGGCTATCCATCTTCTTTGTCTTTCGGAGGCAGCGAAAGCAATGAGCCCTTGACGATAGCAAACCTGTTTGCCGATTTTTTTAAAACTGCGTTTTTGGATGATATCTGTGATATTAGCATTAAGGATTTTACCCATTTGACGAGGTTTACACCGACTTCTCTTGAACCCAAAGACCTTTTACTTGACGAAGTTACGATTTTGAAGAAAATCTCTAGCTTGACTGATAGTTTTTCAATTGGTCCTGATGGTATCCCTGCCTCACTCGTGAAAAGATGTGGTTCCGTTCTTGCTCCTATTTTGTGTTCTTTATTTAATCTCTCAACTCGTTGCGGTTTTTTTCCGAAGGCTTGGAAAACCTCATTAATTATTCCCCTTCACAAAAAAGGTGATAAATGTGAAATCTCGAACTATAGACCAATTGCTAACCTTTGTTGTATATCCAAGATTTTTGAGGCACTTATTTGCGATGCTCTATACTTCCACTGCAAGCCGTTTTTGCAGCCGTTTCAACATGGCTTCATTAGGGGTAGGTCAACTACCACCAATTTATTGGAATTTTCTAACTTCTGTATTTCTGCAATTGAAGGTGGTAAGCAAGTTGACTGTATTTTTACTGATTTCAGCAAGGCTTTTGATAGAATAAATCATATAATTCTTATTCTCAAACTCTCTCTCCTTGGGTTTCCGCGAGTTTTTGTACATTGTATTCATTCGTACTTGTCTGAACGCACTCAGAGGGTTTCTTTTCGTGGAGCTCTATCTGATGCAATTTTCAACACTTCCGGTGTACCGCAGGGCTCCCACCTTGGCCCATTGTTATTTATAATTTATATCAATGATATATCTGCGATACTGTCTAACTCAAATATTCTTTGTTATGCCGATGACGCATATTTCGCACTGTGTCTGACAATGCCGATTGCCTACTCTTAAATTCCGACTTGCACGCCTTTCAGAATTGGTGTTCCATTAACGACCTTCCTCTAAATATTAGCAAGTGTACATCCATGTCTTTCTCACGAAAAAGGTCTCCAATTCAATATAACTTTACCATAGAGGGTTGTCCTTTAACAAGAGTTATTAAGACAAAGGACCTGGGTGTTTGGCTCAATTCTCAATTTTCTTTCCAGGATCATTTTGATGCCATAGTCAACAAGGCTAATATGACTCTTGGTTTCGTGAAGAGGTGGTCAAGGGAATTTGATGATCCTTACATTACAAAGCTCTTATATTGCACTTTTATTCTGGAATATACCTCTCCAGTCTGGTCACCGCTCTATATGTCACATATTAATCGCATTGAAGCTGTTCAACGGAGGTTCGTTAGGTTTGCCCTTCGAGGCCTTCCTTGGAATAACTCCCTTATGTTACCAATAAATAAATGAAATAAATGAAATGAAATTGATTTCTGTCAAATTTATTTTTTACAGTTACAGTTGTGCTTAACGCGAATTGTCTTGCTGTTTGTATTGGTACAGCTAGTCATATGTTTACCGGTTGCTCCCCATCATCTTACTGTTTTGAAAATGTGTCTTTTAGTGACCATTTTGCAAGAAATATTCCATCTGATATTGATGTTGGATTTTTAAGGTTCATTGAGGATGAAGTCCTAATCAGCTAGTCACATCCCCTTTCCCTGGAGCAGACAACATCCCTTCTTATTTTCTTTATTGTTGTTGACGCTATTTATCGTATTCACTTACCATTCTTTTTAATTTATTTATCTATTGGTGTTTTATGATGATTGCAAATTATCTTATGTGGATCTGATATTTAAATCCGGGTCTAAAAATAATATTGTTAATTATCGTCCAATTTAAAAAGTTATTTTAAGTTAACGAACGCATCTCACTTAGGCGAATTAGGCTCCCACACCAGCATGCAAAAAAAATTAGTAAACAAAAACACGCCCACACACAACAATCAGGGGTGCACGGACAACAGAGAATACTTTAGCCAATCCTTCGTAAGAGTCAGGTCGAAAACAGTACATATATTCTCGGCTTGTGTTTTTGTTTTACTTTACTTACTACGGGCCACCAAACTAGTGACCCATATGTGAATATAGCACGTATCACATTTTTACTCTATTTATTAAAGACGTTTTTTTATGACATACATCTGCTCTATGCCTTAGTTTTGCAGATGACCTAAAAATGTTTGCTCGGATTTTTGTGATACTATAAATTTTTTAGCTGACTATTCATTGCTTTTGGAGTGTTTCAAATTCTTCGAAATTCAGGCACCTTATTTTATGTCGGTCAACTGCCGCTACAAACCTTGATATAATTATTGATAATGTAGTCATCACTTAGAGTAATTGTGTTTCTTACTTAGTCATTATTGTCCGCAATCGAATTAACAAGTGCGACTTGAGAAATCAGTCAATTTCTATCGGCAGCTATTGAAACCGATTCTAACACTCGCTTCGGTGGATTTAAACTGAAATCACAAGCAGTTAGTACGCAACTTGAAACGTGTAAATAAACGTATTTGAGCCATGAATCGGCATAGCGGTTTGAACAAACCTCCGGAACACACCAGCAGTATTGAAGCTGAACCTGTCTTGAAGCAAGTCAATTTGATCAATTCAAAGCATTCACTGATTACTCAGTGAAGTCACATCGGCCGTTATTAAGCACTTACTCCTTTTCGGTGGACATATTAAGCCGCAAGCTAACCATTTCAGTTAGTACTCAACTCGAAATATAAACTCAAACGTATTCGGACCTTGACAAAGCTTGATTTGAGCAACCATTCGAATCATATCGGAAGTTATTGAAGCCGATTCTCTCCCTTCGTTTCGAACGACATATGAAACCGAAACCGCAAGCTAAGCAGGTAGTACTCCACTCGATACGCATTCGAGATTAAATTAAGCATTGTGATTTGAGCAATCGACCACATCACATCGGTAACTAATGAAGCCTAATCTTTCCGTATTGAAAAGCCCATAATTTAATCGGTGGATAGTGAAACCGATACCCAAGTATCCCTTTTTATTAATTATATTTGAATTTACTTTCCTGTCTATTCACTTGAGAAGCATTAGACCTCAACTTATTGTCGCCAGCGAATTGAACTGGTACTTCTTTTGATTATTTTGATTAATTACTAAGAAATAATGGCGGATCCATTTTGGAGGTCTTATAAAAAAAACTTATTCTTAATGTTACATTAGTTAAATAAGAAAGAAAATTTATTGTCCACATAGTATAACGTTTAAAAGTACTCACCTTCTAGGGGAATCCATTTCTTTCCAATTCATGGGAATCGATAGCTCCACGTGCATGTTTGACTGTTATAAAAGGCTGTTTCTAATAGGCCAGGTACCGACCTTCATAACTAGACCCCAAGTAGTCCCCAAATCAAAAATTGATTTTAGGGACTTTTGGCCACCTTTTCGGCATTTGGAACCACTGCGCGTTGTAATGAAAAAACGATCTAATACACAGAGTATTGATTTCGATTTATTGATGATTGATTATGAAAGAAAGTAAATGTTAAGCAACGAAAAATAAAATTTGTTTGATTAAATATTTATAACACATCCTACCATTTACATATGAAATAAATAATTTATTTATTTTTTTATATAGACAGTGAAAATCTTCAAAAGACAAGACTCGTTAAGAAATTTTTTTTGTACTTTGGATGTATAATTTACCCATATTCTACTCCTATTTCCCTTTTTCAATTCTTTAAGAGTGAAAATTCCAACAATATGGGAAAATTCACTTTACGGGGAAAGAATTATTTTTCAGCTCTTGATTTAAAAAGTGCTCTTAAAATCTATCACATCTACTTCTTTAGTTACCCCTACTGAGCAGTTTTAGTAATTAGGAATGCTTTTAGCCTTAAAAAACTTCCCTCAGTCTTACAACGTTTTATTCACCATATCTGTAAAGATCTCATAAATGGCGATTATTTGTATAGATAACATTTCAGTAGCAACGGAAATGATCCAGGAACATCTCGAGATTTTGAAGAATGATACATTAGCCCAAGAGAATTCAGTGAAATTAAAGTTTGATAAATGTCTATTTCTTTATGAAGAAATCAATTATTTGGGATGTGCTTTAAATAACTAGGTTATTCGCCCTGACGAAGAAAATTTGTCCGCTATCCGAGATTTTTCTATTCCGAAGAGTATCAAAGACATTCATAGTCTCTTACTTCTGAAAGTTAATAAAAAAGTTGCAAAATTTTAAGTTTAAAGTTTAAAAAACTATCAAAAAGTTGTATGTAGAAAATCAATTATTTTTTATCGAAAAGGTTATTAAGTTTGTGAGTCGTAAAAAATATAAGATTTAAAACTCATGAATATTTTGAAATACATTAGAAAATAAACCCTAAAGTACTTCCAAAATTGAATTATTTAGTCCGCTTTCATAATAAATTATGGGCACATATGATCTCTTAAAAGAGAGCGCTACTTTAAAATTTTTTGAAAATGAGCATATGGCCCTTGACACCGCAAAGACCAAAGATTACTTTTACTAGATAAACGGCTTCGAACAATGTAGTGAAAAAATTTTGTTTGCTTTTGTATATTTACCGTATCGGGCAACCCTGCAGTTAGAATTAAAATTTTTTTTCCGTATACTTTTCATATATGCATTTACAAATATCAGATATACTTCGCTCATTAAAAGATCAGAATACATCGACAGTTTATGCACATAAGTAACTAACTCAGTCATGTGATTCACATGAATTGTTCTTATTGATCGTACTTTTTGCTACATTTTTCTCTTCGACAAGATTTGGCGGTACTTTTTTGACAGGAGTATGTGATTCTCTCCGGGTGAGAACAGAATTGTGACAGGATTAAGTGATTCTCTCAAATAATTTTGACAGGAGTAAATGACTGCACACTACCTGCACTCATTTTTTGCATGTATATTCTTATGACTTTAAAATCTGGATATATTTCGTTTTACTGTGGTGCCAGTGTTACTTTTTCAAGCTAGCTGGGTATTTTAGGGAGCCGGTTATCTAGTAGTAAGTAATCTTTGGTAAAGACTATGCTTTTAAAAGCACCTATTGCAAAACTGCGATACAAATACATAGCATGTGATTTGGGTCTATTCTATTTCAGCGTGAAACAGATGGTAGACACCTCCCCGTATTCTAATTTTCAAAAAGAGCTACATTATGTAGAATCAAGATATCAAAGTTACGAGCTGGAGATCCTTTCCAATATCTATGCTCCATATTTGCTGGGAATACGGTTTAAGGTAGTTTCGAATTGCCAGGCTCTGACGCTTATTTTGAATAAATGGCACTTTAATCCCCGTTTTTCCTGTTGAGGATTGAATACTAGTACAAGATATAGCACCGGTCCTCCAACAGAATGAGACAGTTGTACCTCGTTAAGCAAATAACGAATAGTTTGGAGAAAGGCGAGAATAATAACTACTCCCTAACAAACGGGTTGGTATATAAGAACACTAATAAAGATATGTTTTACGTACCGAAGAATATGGAAGACCGTTTTATCTGTATCATGATCATGAGTAGTTATGTCATTTAGGAGTAGATAAATTATACGAATACCTTAGAAGAACCTATTGGTTTCCTGGGATGAGCGGTAAGATCATGCGATTTGTGGAGGGCTGTTTAAAGTGTGCATATTTTTCGCCGGGTTCAGGTAAATAAGAAGGTACCCTGTATAATATCCCAAAAGGTAGCACTCATTTCGAGGTAATTCATATTCATCATTTCTGTCCCCTAGTAGATGTTTTTCCTAAATTTACAAAATTGTATGATGTGAAAAATACGCAAACTAAAGGGGTGATTGCTTGCCTTCTAAGTTATATCCGACTGCGATACTTGCTTTACTTCGGGAGAGTTCTCCGAGTTTCGTATAAATAGCAATGAGACCCATATAAAAGTTGCTACACATTCCCCTCAGGCCACCGGCCAAGTTGAAAGAGTGAAAATATTGCTGACACCGATATTGCCTAATAAGGCTGAAAGTACCTTTACAGGAAATTGGTAGCAGAAACTGAACAAACTGGCATTTACGTTGAACAATACCGTCAGTCGTAATACTGGTTTTCTCCAATCAATTTTTATTTGATGTGCACCGAAAGGGTGAATTTTACTATAGTTTAAGGGAATATTTGACCAGAGTTGAGCGATCCTGATTTAAATGAAATTAGGGAAGAGAATTATTACGACTAAAACATCAAACATATGAAAAGGGTGACTTAGTTGTAATAAAAACTGTGATAACAAATCGGGGTATCAATAAGAAATTAATTTCAAAATATCGCGGGCCTTATAAAGTTACAGATATTTTAGATAATGACAGAGATTAAAGACGTTGATGAACATCAACTGACTGGATTACCATATAAGGGAATTTGTAGTCCGACAAATATGAAACCTTATATATACAAGAACATTTAATCAACAATATTTTTTTGGGAATTATTGTAACATCTGTTTTTATTTATTTAATTCGAGAGAGATTTGTAAATTGTTTTTGTTTACTTTAGTTTAACGATGTTTTGGTCAATAATATTTTGAAGACCACTCGATAGCCGTATGGGCGTCGAGCTAAATTTGAAATTGATCTTACACACTATATATCTTCGGACTTTTATGGTAGGTTATACCAGGAGGTTTTGTGCGTGATAAAACTCGATCCTTAGGCACATATAAAAATTATAATATTAACGTATTTTAAACATATTTATACACATATCCTTGATAACACTAACTACTGATACAAAATTAACTACACCTAATTCCGGAGTTCTAACCAAACTAATAAGCGCACTAGGAATAACGTGAAGTTAATATTTATTTATAGATAAGTAATTAGCCTAAATAGATAATGTTAAATCTTAACACTAGACTTAGCTGTTGTATCCCGTATTGTTCACGTTGTCTGCTTCCTGTTGGATATCCAATTTTATTAAGTCGCTATAGCGTCGTCATCTTGAGTGGATCCTTTGACAAATGGACAGGTCAATACCGTATGGAACCTTTAAGGTTATGATTGTCTGTGCAGGGTCCAGTTGACGATTTATTTCTTTTTAATCTGTTTCGTCTTAAGTGGCGTCTCATATGCTCAAGACCATTTTGTTACGGTTACCCTAATAACACTATATTTTACATTTTAATATACAAAATTGAATCATTTTATTAGTATATCTTATCCGAAGGGTGTTTTATTTATTTTATGTTTCCTTTTTGTTATTTCAAGTCACGTTACTATTTATTTCTCACTAGGTATTAATAGGTTTTAATAATTATTTTATTCATTTCTTTTTCTTACCTCATGATACTCACTACTGTAAAGTTGTAATGTAACACAATAATTTATTTAATCGGTAAGCAACAATTATTTTATTATATCTGCAAATTTTTTTTTTAACGTGGCACTCTTCTTGGCAGCTTTCACTAAAAAGGAAGTACTAATCTCACAAAACCACCTGGTGGGGCAATCTCTAATGGAGGATGGAACATTACTCCAGCCATCATTGTTGGGATACTTTCATATTGTCGATAAGGCAGTCATTTGACAATTCGAATTTGTATTTGAATTTTTACGTTATTTTGAAAATTTATTATTTGTGATTTTCTCCGGAAATCACATGTTATATTATCATTTTCTTATTATTATTTTATTTTGAAGAAAAGACCTTTTATAATTTCTTGTATAATTTCTTTTCTTTTCTTCATTTCATTTTCCCTTTTTTTATTATTTAAATTTTATTCTGAATTGCTTTTTCTTTTGTGACAAAAAACCCCAAAATATGTCAATGACACAGGTTTTTGGTTAAATTTGTTAAACAAAATTTCAATTTTCGCGGGAGTGACTACCTTTAATTGAAAGGAGATAGAAATAGTTAATTGGGGTTAAAATTTGATCCCAATCGGGTGAAATTATGCCTCAAAAATTTTCTTTGATAAAACGAAAAGTGAATTTTGTTAAGAAAATCTTACGATATCTGTATAGTAATAATAAAATTAATATATATTAAATGGGAAGGAAGTGGTTGCTAAGTTTCGACCAAATCCGATTATATGTAGTCTAAGGACTTTCTTCTTTCTTTATTTCTGATTTAGCGATTGTGAACCACGTTGTGGGTAAAAATAAAACCCTATAGGTGTACTGGATATAGTGTCATCTGCCAACTGCAGAGATTTAAATGAAGGGGTACAAGGTACAAGGAAGTATTTTGTCTCCATTCCTCTTGCTAATAGTAACGAATAAATTCCTATTGAAGCTAGAAAGTGAAGGGGTCACGGACGATGTAGTGATCATCATATCGGGACTGCCTTCCTCCGTTAGCAATGAGTTAATGGATGGATCCGTAAGAAGGTTCGGTGTCTGCGTTATAAGTTGTGGTCCGGTTATCAATCCCGGAATTAACGATTTATTGTTGTTCACCACTAAAACCAAGAAGCCGAGCTTCTTAAGCTAATTGGGCAAATGCTTGCGCTAACCTCCAGCACAATCTATCTGGGCGTTATACTGGATACAGAACCAAACTGTAAACTAAACGTGGAAAAATGAGCCTTTGGGTACTTCAATTAATGATAATCCTTTGGAGATACACAGTCATGATACGTGCTATATTCACATATGGGTCATTTGGTGGCCCGTAGTAAGTAAGGGATATATTAAAACAAAAACACAAGCCGAGAATATATGTCCTGTTTCGGCCTGACTCTTACGAAGGATTGGCTGAAGTGTTCTCTGTTGTCCGTGCACCCCTGATTGTTGTGTGTGGGCGTGTTTTTGTTTACTAATTTTTTTTGCATGCTGATGTGGGAACCTAATTCGCCTCAATATATTGTTATATTCTGGCGAATAGGTCAATTGATTCTAGGCTTCTGCCTGAGAAGTGCGCCTGCTGAGTTAGAGAGGATAATTATATTTATTATCAAACAGCAGAATAGAGAGAACACCAGGGTGTGAACCACGGGCGCCATCCAGTCTGCCCGCGGACGCCTTGAATGTGATTCTTCACCTTCTGCCTATAGACCTACATATTAAAAATATCGCATCTTGCAATGCAGTTATGATCAGGGAATCTGGATGCTGGACCGCGAAATCACACGGCCACAGTAACATCCTAAATATGTTACCAGAGCAATTAAGCTCCTTAAGAACAGGCTATATCATTCCAATGCGGAGCCTTAGTAAAAACTTCATCGTCAGGAATCCAACCATGTACGGGAGGTACTCTAACTTCGAAACGCGTGTACCGATTAGGCTGATCCTTTTTTTGGTTGGTAGGATATGTTCACCGATTAGTACCATATCAAAAAAATTCCTGGTTGGTTGGGGATGGGGGTGTTGGTTGAAACTAACTTTGAAACGCGTAGGCCGATTTGGATTGTTCTTTTATCGCCTAGTGTATGTATGTCCTCCCAAGGAGAGTTCAGTTTCTGCAGCATCTGGTCATCAGTACCTTGTCCGCCGCCTCAGCTTCAGCTACTCTGTCTTCTGCTGCTGTCATTCCGATCCGTACTCATATTAGCTCATCTGAAGATGCTGCTCAAAAGAGCAATTCATCTGACTCTGCTGCTGCCGATGCATCCGCTTACCATACGCCGCCTCCGACCGAATCATTTGAGGAATGAAGATATTCAGGGCCAAATAACTCAGCATCAAGAAACGAACCACAGAGCCAGGTCTCCGACAGACACACCACGACATAACAGGAACTGGAGGATCCAACGAAGGGGCGAGTCGTGTTGGAGTGGTGACCGGTTACATTTGCTTAATAGAAGGACGTCTCGGTGAGGGAAGTCGTATCATTCTTGTTGGAGTCTTAAAGCTGATCTTAAAAGAAGCGGAAAATGAACCAGCACGCACCATAACGAGATTTGTCGAAACGAAGGATTCTTGAGACGAAGATGCAGACCTGCTGTTCTTCCGAGACGCGAGTGTACGACAATGTCTTTTTCCCGATACACTTTAGCTATATCATCAATGCCGGTGTTTTAAATAGACTTGACAAAACTAAAAATCTAGAAGTGTGGTTAAATTGTCGCTTTACCTTTGTCGACCATATCGATAGTAAACAAGGCCGAATCGATACTCGGCTATAAGGTGGGCAAAGGAATTTGATGATTTTTATATTACGCGGCTGCTTTATTGTACTTTTGTTAGACCAATTCTAGAGTATGCCTATTGTGTTTGGTCTCCTTTCCAAAGTATACACATTGATCTCGTCAAGGCAGTCCATTGTCGCTTCGTATGGTTTACTCTTCGTGGCCTGTCGTGCTATACAAAGAAAACTATCAACAAATGGATGTACATAAAATATTATGCAATTAAAAAATATCGTCATATACATTTTAGGTAATTTTTTTAGTATTTCAGTCAAATTTTCCCTAATCAAGAAGTTCAGAAAATTTTAAAAACCATCATGGGTGATCAATTAATGAATCTTGCGAATTTATTTTGTGGAAGAGGATATTGCGACAAACAATTCTTGTGAATTGTTTGTTGGACAGGAAGGTAGGTTGCGCGTGTCAGATAATGGTTATGGATATAATAATTTGGGGTCATTTTGCGAAATGCACTTTATGATTATACATATTTAATTATATTATATTTTTATTTATTATAACTATTAACTTCGGAATGTGTTGCTTTATGTGGATGTTTATATTTCCTTGCTATAGAGTGCAATCCCTCTGTTACACGAGAAGAATTTTTCGATTCGCATATCCGAAGACACTTAAAAGCCCTAAATAGCATAAAATAATATTTTATTTTATATCTATTACGACATTTTGAAGTCGGTGTAAATTAAACAAACTACAAGGCCACGATCGAAGATACTATATCAAATTACGAGATCATAAGCAGGCAGGATTAAATACTTTTGTTGTTGTTTTGTTTATTTAATTTGCACTACAACAACTGCAAAATGTCGAACTGGTGTGGATCTAATGTTCTGCAGCTTAACTTGGATAAATGTGAAGTTATGTCATTCTCTAGGAACCAAAATCAGCTCGTCTTTGATTATTCCTTTGCGGAAACTATTATCTGTCGTGTATAGTCCGTCACTGACCTTGGAGTGAAGCTTGACCGTAAACTCGATTTCACTCTGCACATTAACTACATTGTTTCTAGGAGTAATTCAGCTCTTGGCCTTAAGACCTTAATTCACTTATTCTTTTCTTTGATCAGGCCAATTCTCGAGTTTGCATCTCAGGTTTGGTCTCCCTGCTATGCTGTTCATTCCAGACGCATTGAGTCGGTGCAGCGGAACTTTTGTTAGGTTCGCACTAAGAGACCTTCCATGGAATGATCCACTTAGGCTTCCTCCTTATGTGGATCGCCTCCGATTGCTTAATATGCACTCTTTGGAAGAACGACGTAGAGTTGCTGACCTAGTCTTTATTCACCAGCTTTTGAACTCGAACATAGACTCTTTCACTCTCGCAGGTATGGTTTCTTATAGGCATACCCCGTATAGCTTAAGAAGACTGCCTTTACTGCATGTTGCTCACTCTCGGTCTAACTATGGTATGCATGAGCCTATAAATCGCATGTGCAGAGCCGTGAATATGTGTCCTGTTTTTGACCTGACCCTTACTAAGGATTTGCTAAAACGATCTCTGTTGTCTGTGCACCCCTGATTGTTTGTGTGGGCGTGTTTTGGATTTTTGTTTTTTCTTTTTTTTTTGTTGTTTACTTATATTTTATTGCATGGGTTGTGGGAGCCTCATTCATCTCAATATACGTTATATTCTGGTGAATAGGTCAATTGATTCTAGGCTTCTGCCTATGAACTGCGCCTTCTGAGTTAGAAGGATTAATTCTATAAAAATAAAAAAACAAATGAATTTCCCGCCATTACAAATAGACTAAATGCATTTATATTTGGTCGAGTTTGAAACATAATTCAAAATGTAAAAAAATCAAATGAAAAATGATAGTTACACAGAAAGGGACAATTAGCGAAAATTGATCCCATTTTCTTTAACAAATTTCAGAGCACCGGTAACTGGTAACTCCAGTATATGTACATATATATCTCATATATCATAATACACTTCTTCTGCTTTTTCGTACCTACCTACGGCTTAAATCGAAATTGATCGAAGTGATATTAATTAGGGGTCGTGATTTTAACCGATTAGCCGGTTAACCATGTACACGATTAACCGAGTACTAACGGGTTGGGCGGATAATACCCGCTTAAGCAAGTATCCGGTTACGGTCAACCGGTCAACTGTGTGTTTTCGGCTTACTGCCTTATTTTAACGGCAATAGTTTTCATCCAATTGCAGGAGTGATGTAAATTATTCATGATTTTGATCATTATTATGGCGAATGACTAGATATTATGATTAGATATTCTGGCCTCTTACTATAAAGGAAAACAGACAGAAAGCGGGGAAATTTTTGTGGTTCAGGTGGTAGTTTGAATTTATTAATATTTCATCGCAAAAAAAATTTGGGAAGAACGCGAAATCTTTGAGAATTACATATCATAAAAACAAGTACATATATTCAGTGAGTTTACATAAGAACATGTCTTCTTATAGTAAAAAATTGGTAACTTACAGAAATGTTATATGTATCTATTTAACAATCTATAAAACTTTTGTTTTGATGACTAAATGTGAGAAGATTGCATTTTCAGGCAAAAAATAATTCCTTCTTGGAGATACAATGTTTCCAGCAATTGAAAAAGTCCTTTCTGATTCTGCTGAAGTTTCTGGTACAGAGATATTTGAGTGCTAGCTGAAAAACTGCTGGGTATTTACCTGAATGACTTCTCTACCATGCAAGAGGATCTAAATTATGCCCCATATTGAATTGACTTATTGCGTCCTTTTCTGAAGTTTCACTCGATACAAAAAATCTAAAGCTGTGTTCGTGTTTCGAAGGCCTACCGTCACTTCATTCATTGCATTTATTTTTCACGAATTCTTCTTTACAGGTAAGGTGAGTGACATACCGTCATTCAAGGATTGTTGCTACTTGTGTAGCTGTAATATTTGCTGGGTGGTTTTGTCCCATCTTAAATCTAGTCTGAAGTGAGGAATATACTGCTTCGTTGAAGATGCGGGCGTTCATATCATCTGTGAACAAATCAGTCAAATGCTTACACATAAGACCACGGTCCCACTGCTGAAAGTTTTATTGTTTATTCGATTCATAAAACAGTGTTACTTAAAATGGTATCATGATCTACCATTCACTTACTGTAAGTTTCAGATTTACAGCAAAGGAGCATTTAGTTACACTTCTGTCTGATATAACAATTGATATCGCATTTTTGTTTCAAAGGAGCCTCTCACAGCCTGTCCGGAATATGTATCAAAAAATTAGCGGCAGCATTCATTGCAGATGCGCTATCGTGAACCACTGCCAATTCCTAATCATCCATTGCAATCTCAAAGACTGAAGCGATATTACCTGCAGTAGATCTACGTTTAATTTCCTTAATACATATCATGATATGGCAGGACAGGAATGAAGTAGAGGGAGCATCAGAGATCTCCGTTTATACGGATGGATCTGTAACGGGTGCCGGCACAGGAGCAGGTGTTTATTCCAGCAAATGGGACTTTCACAAATCATAGACTACCAAACAAATGCAGTGTTTTCAGGTGGAAATAGCTGCGATTCAACAAGCGGCTAGTAGCTAAGCGTATAGAGTCGGTCAGTCAGACGGTCGTTAAGGTGCTGGAAGCTATAATGGTAAAATCGAGGTTAGTGCAATTGTGAAAGAGCAGTCTTTCCTTATTGTCGAAAAAGGGCGCTGAATTGGATAGCTCTGATGCGATCATCTATGTGAAAATTCCGATCAACACTCTTAAGGTAGGCATTACCACAGATGCCTACAAAAGGCTAGTCATCGGTGCACAAGCCGGAAGCCGTTGTATTGCCAGGCAACTGTGGCCTGAATACAGTAAGAGGAGAACTAAAGTACTCCTTAATAGTAGCAGAGCCAACAACAGGAATCTGGTAGGGATTTTAACGGGACCATAGGTACGCATTTCAGAAGGCCAGATCGAGTGACAAATGATTTTTGCTGGAACTGTAGAGATCCGGAGGAAATCGAATCGGTGCGACATGTGCTATGGGAGTGCCCTGCACTGGCGTCAAGAAGAAGGAGGCTACTTGGTAGTTACTTCTTTCTTAGAGAAGCAGGATGGTTATAGGGCAGGAGCTTAAGTAAGGTCAGATTACCATGAAGCTATGGGACACAATGAACGCTATTGGTGAGCTAAGTGATGCATTCTGAAGATGTTTTCAGCAGCACCCCTCTAAACAAACCTATGTGACTTAATTTAATATAATGTAAAAATTAAGATTGTCAATACATGTCCATTGGATAGTATATTTTTTGGATAAGAAATATATTCAGTGTTCATTAATTTTACAACCTCTTCTGTATCGATATCGTTTCTTTTCGAACCAAAGTATTGCCATTTGGAATACTAAGTAACTGTAACTAAGTAAGTTACTTTGCGTTTTTTCAGTGAAGTTCATTTACAGAAATTATGACTTAATGCGATAAGTTGTTAATATTACACGTTATCCTTCTTTACAGTTTTCTCATAATGAAACTAATTCAAAATAGTCAAAGAACAACAATAAAAGGTCCAAGACACTTTTGCGAAAAATTAAAAGACTTCTTCCTTCGAAAATGTTATCAAAATAGTTGTGAGTGTACTCATCAACCAACTCATTCTATGAAAGAAACACCTAAGTGTATTTTTGGTGAAGCTTCTTGTAACAGTAATCAAGCTACTCATGAAAATGTAGATGATGTTTTTTCTGGATCAAATATTATGAACAACGCGGCAAAAAGTGAAACAAACGTATAAAAGACGTTATTAATAAAACCCGAGATCCTGCACTATGGATCAACCCTTCCATAACTGATATCGAATATTGGGTTGCTTCCACACCAAGCAAATATAATAATCATGAAGGTATTGTTAAAAAGGCAAACGGCGAAAATTATTAAACGTGAATTGTCCCCTCAACAGGGGGGATCACAACCATTTGGGAGTTAACTGGTGATTCATACATTTGCAAATTTTCATAGTATGCACGTTATTCTTCTATTTTTATACTTTGGTCTGGTTAGCAATGGAGCCTTCCTTCTTGAATACGAGACAAACGTACATTTATCAACGTTCAAAGGCATATTGTTCGCAATATACCAAGAATTAAAATATTGAAGGTCAGTATTCAGCGTAAAACAATCGTTGAAGTCACAGACAACACGAAAAATTTTAGAAACGTCAGCATAACATAAAATTTTTGAGTTCGCTAAAATAGAGCCCATAAAAATAATAAATAGAAGCGGACCTAAATGGCTGCCCTGTTGCACCCCAGAAGTGACCGAAATTTCACGAGAGAGGGAGCCGCGAAACAGAACATGCTGTGTTCGGTCAGAGAGATAAGATGAAAGCCATTGGACGAAAATAGATGAAAAACCTAACATAGTAAGCTTTAACGCAAGCAACTTGTGGTCAATGCGATCTAAAATAGTTATAAATACAATTAACTTGTTCACCAGCCTCAAGGGCAGAAATGCAATAATTAGAGAACTTCACAAGGTTAGTAGTCGTTGATCTGCCTTTAATAAAACCTTGCTGGAAGGATCCCAAGAACGATTTACAGTGAAAAGTAAGGACATCACAAACCATTGCTTCGAAAAGCTTAGCGATGGCAGACAAATTAGCAATAGGTTTATAATTAGGGATATCATCCTTCTTACCGTTTTTATGAAGAGAAATAATGGTAGACGATTTCCACAGTTTAGGAAAAATTCCGCAGGAAAAGGACAAGTGAAATAAACAAGAAATTACAGGAGTAAGATCTTTAGGACAGATACGGGAACACCATCGGGACCGGGTAAAAAACTTGTTGACAACTTCATTATTTGCATCATAACTGAAGCATCGTCAAAAAATAAATCCTTAACCGATAAGGAGCTCGGGCGATAATTCGTCAAAAAAATTAAAATCTCCTAAACTAATATCACAGGTTTTTGTTAAGAAAGCAGCTCCAAAGAAACTAGCAAAGAACTTGGCAGCAGTCAAAGGGTCATCGGTGCTCTGATCTCCAAGGCACATATACATATATACATACATAGAGGGAAAGCCGTCACTCTTACGCCTAAGATTAATGAAGTTTCAGACTCTTTTAGGATTAATACAGGTGGACCGCCCGCCTCATCAAGATAATTGCGATATGCAAGCTCGGACTCAGAAGTGTAACGACCACGCAGATCCGAAAATATAAGATAATCTTCGTTACTACGAGAGAGACAGAACCTCCAGAAGCAGAAGACCACATGAAGAGCAGGGTGGAAGTCCAAGTCAGGAAGCAAAGGAGAGAGACATCTACTCACCATGGTTCCACAGTTACCACGTATACATGCAGGGTTGAAAGATTGAGTCGAGATTGGGTTGAGTTTTCGACTCGCGTATATGGCTACACAGGGTTGAAAGATCGAGTTTAGATCTAGTTGAAATATGGTTTGTTTGGAAAAGTTTGAGTTTATTTTTGTTAAATTTTATCGAAATATTTAAAAATGGACAGTGATGATGAAAATATTATTGTAAACGCTTGTGTGAATTATTTAAATTTCATCCAAAGACAATTAATATCGCGTATCCAGTTGCGACGAAGCCGATTTAATAGAATGAGGCAGACGCATAAAACATAATTGTGTGCGATGCAATTGAATAAAACGGTATTGACATTGAATGAATACATGGCCAATATTCCCAAAAGGAAAATCCGGAAAATATGGGTGAAAAATAGAAGCAAACACTGGTGGCATTCCATAGTGAGTATGGATAGCTTCGATGACCAAATGGTAGAAAACTTTTGTATGGACAGAAGTTCATTTAAATATATATATGTGAAGAAGTGTCTCATGAGTTTTCACCGCATCCATCCCCTGTGCGCGAAGCCCTTCCAGTGGACATGAGAGTTGCAATAGCAATTTATAAATTAGCATCGTGTGGCGAATACAGATTTGTGGCAAATCAATTTGGTGTCCAGAAAAGCACAGTACAAAAGTGTGTGTATAGCTTTTGTAATGCAATAATCAAGGTTTTCTTAAATGAAGAAATTAAAATACCTTGTGCAAATGAAGCGCAGTCCATAATTCGCGGATTTCAAAATATATCTGGAGTTCCACAAATTTTGGGAGCAATAGACGATACGCACATACAAGTAACTCCATCATCAGATGTATATGCTGATTATATAAATCGAAATGGATGGCCATCTGCTGTTTTACAAGCTGTAGTAGATTGCAACTATAGGTAGGAAAATTTTACACATGTGGACTGTAGCAAATTTATCTAAATTTATATGTTTTCATAGGTTGTAAGCACCCGGGGTCCACTCATGATGCGACTGTTTTGAGGGATTCCTTCCTAAGTAAAAATATTGAGCAGCTAGAAAGGGTAATGACAACTTTCTATTAAATTACTTTTAATGTATCCAGAAATTTCTTTTAGTATAAGGAAACCGTCGATGGAATGGAAATATCATCCTTTTTTATGGGAGATCCAGCGTACCCACTGCAACCTTGGTTGATAAAAGGATATTCCGGTAGCTTGTCGCCAGAGGAAGACTCTTTTAACGCATACCTAAACAAAGCTAGTATCGTAGTGGAGAATGCATTTGGGCGCCTTAAGGGACGCTGGAGGATTCTGCAGAAACGTATAGATCTTGACGTTAATTTTGTTCCCAGAATTGTTGCAACTTGTTGTATCCTACACAATATACTGGAAAGGAGGAAATCACCGTATTGCGTTTGCATCTCATTTTATACCTGGTGATCATGGCAAGAGTGATTGTCGTGCTGTGCGGACGTGTTGTGATTGTGCTCTGCTGGATGTTTTCATTTTTGTGCAAGTCCATCTGGGAAGTAGAAATGTTATTTATTTCTAATTTTTATTAGTTGTTATTTGTTTTGATGTGCTGTGATTTAGTGTTTTAGTTTGTGATCCGTTTTATTGTGAGCTTGCGGTTCTTTTATTTTTTTGTTCTCGTTTGCTGTTTGCGTCTTTGTTTTGGTTGTCGGAGTGGCGCACTTTTCTGGATCTGTGTCGGTCGATGCGCTTTTGTAACTGTCCGTTGTCTGCTATTTTTCTGTTTTCATCATTGTTGTGGCGCTTTATACTTTCTGAATTTGATTTATTCTGAGTAAATTTTGACTTTATTTTTCTGTGTGATTCCGGCACCATGTCAAAGTGTGGAACCTGCGAAGGCGAAATTACCCGAGATGGTGTTGTTTGCGATGGGGTATGTGGCCATTTCTTTCATGCTGCGTGTCTCAGAAAGGTTACTAAATCTTCTCCTTCTTTTACTTGCGCCGAGTGCTCGGCCATAAAACCGTGCCACGTCCTCAGACTGGTGAGAGGTTTAATAGAATCCCTTTCCGGTGACCTTTCGCTTGTTGCGGACAGGGTCGGTTCCTTTTCCACTCGCTGGAATGATCTTCGACTCGTGTCCGAAGACACTAATGCCCTTACAGCAAAGGTGGACAGGCTCCTGGATATTGCTGGTGAGTTGGCGTCGAACTCCAAAGCCCTTTTGGAGAGATCTCACGAACTGTCCTCTAAAGTATTGGTAATGACTGACTCATTAACCGATGTTCAGGCTGCGGTTTCCGGCCTCGATCCCGGTTTGGTCTCGTCATTGGGCTCTTCACCCGTATTGCCGATTGTTGATGATATTCGGCGCAATGTCTGGCAGGTTAAACTTGACATTGCTTCTTGGTCTGAGGTAGTTTCGAACAATGGTATTCTTGTTGAATCTATTGCTGCTGATGTGAAGGCTCTCTCTGCCTGCTCTGCCTTGTCCGCGTCCCCCCTTGCCTCTGGTCTTTCTGAGGTCCCCCGTTTCTTCTGACGCCCTTGCTCTTTCTGTCGCACCTGGTTCAGTTAGCGAGAAGCAGGACTGCCCACCTTCCGTGGCTCTTTCTGTGCCTTTGGCTCCCCTGGTCCTGGCGGAGCGTGGTCGCCCATATACAACCTATGCGAGCGGTGTGGGTGACTCGAATGGCCCTCATGAAGCTCGCGACGTTACACTTAAACGTTCTCGCACTGCCCGTCGGCGTACCCGCCGTCCGCGTGCTCCTGTTGCATCTACTTTAGTCACAGGTGCTTCTACTCCCCCATCGCTTCCTGCATCGGACCCAGGTGTTAACACATCTTCCGGCGCCTCTCAGCATTATCCTCAACCACCGCAAGACACATTTCCGTTGAGATCTGTTAATGTGTCTCGAAATGAGGGTTTCACTCTGAGGATTGCGCAACCACCGAGGTCCTTTTTTATTTCCCGACTTGATCCTTCAACCTCTGTTGACGACGTTATTGGCTACGTTAGGGAGAGGAGTGGTGCTGAAGACTCTGTACTCCTCCGTTGTCAACTTCTAGGATCTCGTCATTCTCAAGGACTCATGTCGTCTTTTAAATTGATTTCGTCGCCTGAGCTATTTGAGACTATGTCTGCCCCCGATTTCTGGCCCGAAAATATCATTGCACACGAGTTTGTGCCCCGTCGTAGGGTCGCGGGAAGCACCCAAAACGGAACCTCTTCTAACACCCAAAAAAACTATGTACGCTATCCCTTTACTACCAAAATGTAAGGGGATTAAGAACAAGAACAAGCCAGTTATTTCAGGCTTCTCTTGCTTGTTGTTACGACGTCATCGCTCTGACCGAGACCTGGCTTCATAGTGGCTTTAAAGATGCAGAAATTCTTGACAAGTCCTATCAGATTTTTCGTAAGGATAGATACTCTGACTCTATGGCTCGTGGTGGTGGTGTGCTGGTGGCATGTAAATCGCATTTGGATTGTGGAGTTGTTGATATGCCTGCTTTTTCCGACACGCTCTCTATCGAGCTCTTAGCTCTTAAGATATATCTGGGGAAGATGCACATTTTCCTGCTGTGTTGTTATATCCCTCCAAACTTGACAAACTATGCTGATGCAAATGATCGAAGTCTTTACGATATTTTAACTATTAGCTTAGATTTTATTAACAATATGACAAACCCAGAGGACGAAATCATCCTGCTTGGTGACTTCAACTTACCCAACGTTCAATGGGTATACAACGCTGATGACGATGACTACCTTCCTTCAAATTCCCTTACTGCTAAAGATTCCCATTTTCTTGACGCCATCTCCTCCTCTGGTTTACACCAAATGAGTGATTTCAAGAACTCTATGGGAAGGCAGTTAGATCTTATCTTTTCTTCCGACTCGAGTAACACTATAATCGAGCCAACTTCTCGCAATTTATCCGCTATCGACAGTTTACATCCGCCCATTTCCATCTATTTTTGTTACGATGGTTCTAATATCGTTGACCCCAACGTAGATCAGTACGTTCCTGATTTTAAAAGGGCGGACTTCTCTGACCTTTCAAACAGGATCCTCTCAATCGATTTCCCATCCCTTTTTTATGATTGTGATGTCGATGATTGTGTTTCTGTGTTTTATGAAAGGATTTATGATCTCTTTAATTCGTGTGTACCATTCAAGCGGTCGAGATCATCCTGTCATTCTCCCCCGTGGTATACTAGGGAACTACGGAGTCTTAAGAATAAAAAAAATAAGTTGTGGAAAACCTACTTGCGCTGTAGAAGCACGTCAGCTTATTCTGAATTCGTATATTGTCATGACTGCTTTTTAGCGTTATCTTCATCCTTATATAGGGAATACCTTGATAATACTCGCAGTAACTTACATAATGATCCTCGTACCTTTTTTAAATTTGTAAATTTGAAGAAGAAAACTGATAATTATCCATCTACAATGTGGTATAATGGATCCTCTAGTTGTAGCGCGCCCGATATTGCCGATAACTTTGCATTGTTTTTTGAAGGCGCCTTTTCACCAGGCAACTTTGTCCCTTCCGCGGAAGATTTTGGCTATATCCAAAACCGTCCCGCTGCCTCCATTGCTTTGCCCATTATATCTCGTGATATTATCTTGAATGGTATCAAGGAGCTTAAACTAGACTTTTCCTCTGGTCCTGATGGTGCATTCTTGAGATCCTGTTCTGATGCCTTACTCACTCCATTGGAACTCATCTTCAATAAATCTCTTCAGGCCGGTAGATTTCCTACGTTATGGAAGAGCTCCTTTATAATTCCTGTTTATAAAAAGGGGCACAAAAACCTTATAATAAATTATAGGCCAATCGCGAAGCTTTCCTGCATACCCAAATTGTTTGAATCTGTCATATATTCACAGCTTGTTGGGCAATGTAAGGGGTTGATCTCATCTAATCAACATGGCTTTCTGCCTGGTAGATCGACGACAACTAACCTACTAGAATTTACATCCCACATTATCTCTGCCTTCCAACTAGGTCTCCAGACTGATTGTGTCTATACCGACTTCAGCAAGGCGTTTGATAAGCTCCCTCACTCCGTGATTATGATTAGGCTTGAAAGGTTGGGTTTTCCGCCTTTATCCAGAGTCGTCAGGGCTTCATCTGGTGTGCCGCAAGGTAGCCATCTGGGGCCGTTGTTGTTTATTCTTGCCCTTGACGACATCGTCACTCTGATTAAGCACTCCAAAGTTTTAATCTACGCAGACGACATGAAGATTTTCTCATGCGTTAGAAACAATTATGATTCTTCCTGCATTCAGGATGATTTGAATACCTTCAGGAGTTGGTGTGCCTCAAATGGACTGCAGCTTAACCTGGATAAATGTGAAGTTATGTCATTTTCTAGGACCATCAATCTGCTCGTTTTTGATTATACCTTTGCGGAAACTACTATCCATCGTGTGGAATCCGTTACTGACCTTGGAGTAAAGCTAGACAAAAAACTCGATTTTACTCTTCACATAAATCACATCGTGTCTCGGAGTAATTCAGTCCTGGGTTTTGTTAAGCGGTGGTCAAGGGAGTTTTCTGATCGACAGACCCTAATCCACTTATTTTGTTCTTTAGTTAGACCAATTCTCGAGTATGCATCTCAGGTTTGGTCTCTCTGCTATGCTGTTCATTCTAAACGCATTGAGTCGGTGCAGCGGAACTTTGTTAGGTTCGCACTATGGGACCTCCCGTGGAATAATCCATTAAGGCTTCCTCCTTATGAGGATCGCCTCCGACTGCTTAATATGCACTCGCTGGAGGAACGACGTAGAATTGCTGACCTAGTATTTATTCACCAGCTTTTGAACTCGAATATAGACTCTGGCACTCTCGCAAGTTTGGTTACTTATAGGCATACCCCGTATAGCTTAAGGAGATTGCCTTTACTACATGTTATCCACTCTCGATCTAACTATGGTATGCATGAGCCTATTAACCGCATGTGTAGGGCCGTGAATATGTGTCCTATTTTTGACCTGGCTCTTACTAAGGATGTGCTTAAACGTTCTCTGTTATCTCTGCACCCCTGATTGTAGTGTTTGTTAGTGTTTTGGATTTTTACTAATATTTTATTGCATGGGTTATGGGAGCCTCATTCGCCTCAATATATGTTATATTCTGGTGAATAGGTCAATTGATTCCAGGCTTCTGCTTGTGAAGTGCGCCTTCTGAGTTAGAAGGGTTAATTCTATATATATATACATAGGATTTCTGCTCCAAGTACAACTATCTGGGGCAGCTCAGATATCAATGAACGAGGTGAGCCACTCTTTAATAACAGTTTGCACTTTTGTTATAGTAAAATAGGGCGGAGTTTTTGGATGTGGATCCAGTATAAATGTTGGAGACTAGAAAGTGTCGGAAAAAGAGTCCAATAGTAGACTAGTAGATTAGTAGACCGTCCAGGAAGTCATATCCTGCTTGGTGGGACAGAATGATAAGTTTGCTGAGGACATACTCACGAAAGCTTTTGAATAAGGCAAAAACTACCAGACTAACGGAGGACTGGGCTGCCAAAAAGGACTGGCTTGGCCAAAAAGAACTTAAAAATGAAATTAGAAGAGCCGAACGTACATCGTGGCAAAATTTTTGTCAATCCATTGACGATACGAACGAAGCCGCCAGGCTCAGAAAAATTCTCGCTGGCAATCCAAGTACTCCTTCTTGATGAGAGGTGATGGCACTTACACAGAATCGGCGGAGGAGACACTGGAATTGCTCATGAGCAAGCACTTTCTCGGTAATTCGGACCAATACCCCCATGGGAGTTAACTTATCGAATATATAATCTGTTCCAAAAAGATTGGCAGTACACTTTCTTATGGACTATTCCTGTCTGCTTTATTATCACATCATTTTCCTATAGGTTAGGTTAGGTTAGGGTGGCGGCTATCAGCCCTACAGCCGATCAGCCTCACATAGACCTATAAATGGTCCGTTGTGATACCACATCCGTGGAACCGTGCCTGATTGCCGGGTTTAACTAAAACCAGCCGCAGCTGTTAATAAACCTTAGGAGCTGCTTCAGCCCGATGCCGGCTATATCGCCCATGCCACCTAAGAAGTACGCGCCCATTGCATTGTACCTTCTTTTTGCTAGGCCCGGGCATTCGCAGAGTAAGTGCTGAATGCTTTCCACCTCTTCCTCGTCCATACAGCTCCGGCAGAAGTCATTCGTGGGAATGCGCAGACGTTCTGCGTGTCTACCGAAAAGACAGTGGCCAGTAATAACTGCCACAATGTTTCGGAGGTTTATCCGGCTTCCATTTAGTAGGAACGCGGTTTTCCTCAAATCTCATTCAGGCCATAGCTGCCTTGATAGGCTGCATGTGGTTAGATTACTCCATCTCTGCTTAGCGAGCTGAACAGCCTTAAGGTCAATTTCTCTCTTTACTGATTCTATAATAGAGGAATCATCCAAATGTAATCCGTCCTTTACCAGCTCATCAGCTGCCTCATTCCCTTGAACACCACTGTGCCCAGGGACCCAGCATAGAGTTACCCTTTGTCTCGCCCCTAAAGTCCAGTGACCAGCAAGACACCTGCCGACAAGCTGTGACCTGACTAAGTTTGAGTCCAGCGCCTTGATAGCTGCTTGGCTGTAGATGTACAAGCATATCTCGCTACCCATTGGTAGGTTTGGGCGTCCGTGTATTATTTCTGCCGCCCTTTCTATGGCCAAGATCTCTGCTTGGAATACACTGCAATGGTCCGGTAGCCGGTACCTACTGCATATGCCTAGGCAGTCCGAGAAGACCCCCCCACTCCGTCCTCCGCCTTAGACATATCCGTGAAGACTGATATTTCTGCACCGGTGGCATCCCCCCACTCTTCCCATTCTTCTCTAGTTGGGATTTTTGTGGAGAAGGCCTTCCCAAAACTAAGTAGTGGGATGGTTTAGTCGGTGTTCGCCTGCAGATAGCCTCCCGGATAAGTCCTTAGTATACTGCTATGGCCGTTATCAGAGCTCTTCCAGCAATTGGACTCTTTCAGTCTTACGGCACTGCATGCAGCTATACTTTTGCCGTGGACGTCGAGCGGTAGGAGATGGAGCATAGTCTCCATTGCAGCCGTTGGCGTTGTGCTTATAGCTCCGGAGATGCCCAAGCAGGCAGCTCTTTGAATCTTGTTTGTTTTTTTAAGATTGCTCTCCTTCTCTAGAGCGGTCCACCAGACTATTATGCCATAGGTAAGAATAGGTCTAACTATGGAGGTATACATCCAGTGGACAATACGAGGGCTTATACCCCATTTCTTGCCAAACATCCTCTTGCAGGCGTAGAACGCTATTGACGCTTTCTTCACGCTTTCTTCACGCGTTCATCTATGTTCATGCCCCAGCTTAGTTTGGAGTCGAGTATGACCCCTAGATACCTAGTGTGGGTCCTCATTGCTAGGGTACTGCCCGCTAGTTAAGGTGGTTCGAAGGCTTCGATCACTCTCCTCTTTGTGAATAGGATTGTCTCCGTCTTCTGAGGATTGACCGATAAACCACAGTTCTTCGTCCACCTGTGGAGTTTACCTAGTGCTCTTTCCATTAACTTGCTCATGGTGCTTAGGAACTTTCCTGATACCAGTAAGGCCAGGTCGTTTGCATAAGCCACCACCTTTATCCCATCTCTTTCAAGTGAGATCAGGATACCGTTGACCACTAGGAGCCACAATAATGGTGACAATACGCCCCCTTGGGGTGTTCCTCTGTCTACGGATTTGACTCTCTCGTGGTCGCCCAGTTTTGTGTGGATCTGGCGGCTTGATAGCATTGCTCCAATCCACTGGCAGATAGAGTGGTCTGTACCGTGAGACATAAGGGCATCGTGAATTGCTTCACCCTTGACGTTGTTGAAAGCCCCTTCAATATTAAGAAACAACCCCAACGTGTATTCCCTGTTACTAAGTGACTGCTCAACCGTTCTTACTACTGCATGCAGCGCAGTTTCGACTGACTTCCCCTTTGTATATGTGTGCTGGGAGCCGCTGACCCCTCTTGGTAAAATACGCTCACGCAAGTATACGTCGAGAAGTCTTTCTAATGTTTTGAGTAAAAACGAGGAAAGGCTAATTGGTCTGAAGTCCTTAGCGATTATGTGTCCACTTTTTCCTGCCTTGGGGATAAAGATCACCTTGACCTGTCTCCAAGCTAGATGGACATAGGAGTTGAACAGGCAACTTTTAAATATCACCCTAAGCCACGGAATAACTGAAGCCTGTGCTTTTTGCAGCATGATAGGCCAGATCCCGTCTATTCCTGGTGACTTGTATGGCGCAAAAGTTGTAATTGCCCATTCAACCTTGTCTTGTGCTACTCTGTAGCTGGCGGAGTCTAGGCTTGGTAGCTCCGATTTAGCCGTCTCCTCTGCCGATTTTGTAAAGGAACCATCGTCCCGCATCAAGAAAGAGGGAACACTGGGACTGCTTGCGAGGGCCTTCCTGAGCCTAGCAGATTCGCTTGCACTCTCAATGGACTCACAGAAAGCCCTCCATGATGTGCGTTTGGACTTTTTAATGGAGTTTTTAAACTCTTTAAGACCCCTTTTATAGGCGGTCCAATCCTCAGCTGTTTTTGCTGATTTAGCCCTATTGAAAAGCCTCCGCACCTCCCGTCTTAGCGCGCTCAGGCTCCTGCTCCACCAAGCGGGGTAAGACTTCTTGGGTGGTCTGCTTAGCGGACAGCTTTCCTTGAAGGCGTCAGTACACGCTTTGGATAATTTCTCCACTGAAGCATCAATGGATATGGTGTTTTCGAGAATCTCGCAAGTTGGCGCTGGAACGCTTTGCGCTACTCGTCTTTTGAATTCATCCCAGTCTGCTCTGACCGGGTTTCGGAAGGCTCTGGTAGGAGGTTAATTCTGAAACGTATCCAGCAGTGGTCCGAAAACGACCTCTTTCCCGATACTCTCCAGTCCTCCACCTTTAGATCATTTGACTCCGTTACGAGTATCATATCTAAAACCTCTTCCCTATTTGCTGTAATAAATGTGGGCCTGTTGCCCCTGTTACAGATACTAAGTCTAGAATTTAAAATGAAGTTAAATAGAGACTCACCACGTTCGTTGATGTCCGTGCTTCCCCAAACCGAATGGTGTGCGTTGGCGTCGCAACCCAACAACAGGTCTTGTCTCCCTTCATCAGCTGCTTTCACCAGTGTGTGAACCTCAGTAGGTGGGATGCAGACGTCATGCGCCATGTACGCCGAAGCGATCCATGTAGGCGCCATGCTGCTGCTCTCCCATTGAACTACTTTGAGGTCGTTAGTGCTGTAATTAGACAATAAAAATAAATTAATGCCCTTCTTGGCCAGAATACAAGTTCTCGGCTTACCTGCACCCTTTTTATAGAACAGGGTGAATGATTTGTGCTTTAATCCCAGTATGGCGTCTTCCTTGACCCACGGCTCTTGGATTAAAGCAATATCTATGTTCTCTTCCGCTAGGAGGATGAGTAAGCTCTCCGATGCTAGCTTACTGTGGTGGAGGTTGATTTGGTTAGTTCCTGCACCTGAGGTTCAACCTTCATCTCTTCTTCGTCCGCAATGCCTTTCTTTTGGCCGGCTACCGGCATGCATGCATTCGTCTTCCTCAGCACGCTGTTCCCACGATTTCAACTCAGAAAATTTTCTGATTTGTCCTCGTGGACTCGGGTTGCTCTATCAAGAGCATGTAAATATTACAAATTTCTTGATGAATCCATAACCATTCATTAGTGCTTTTTTTATTAACAGCTGAGCAACATTGAACCAAAAATATATATACATTTCAAAATAAATAATCCAAAACAATTTATAATAAGTAAATTCAAGCATTACTATAAACCTACTGCTAAAAGATATAATCTGCCTACTCTAAATGTTCTTTTGCAAAAAGTCATAGATGTGCATCTACGCACTGCCCCCATTTTCAGCGGTGTTAGCAATACATGAAGGGAAAGTCAGTAGAAACTGCGCTTTATGAGGTAGTAAGCACCATTGAAAAGACACTCAGATGCAAGGAATTCACATTGGGTACTTTTCTGCACATGCAGGGTGACTTTAACAACGTGAAAACTGAAGCTATCAGCGTTGTATTAGGATCTCACGGAGTAGACTCTTATGTCTGTCAATGGATCGAGGCAATGCTGAGCAGCTGACAGATACACGGGAAGCTGGGAAATCACGAGACTGTAAGAACACTCTGTAGGGGTACCCCGGAGGGCGGCGTTCTATCCCATGTGTTTTGACTATTAATTGCTGATAAAGTTCTAAGGCTGCTAGAGAGCACCGGAATAAAAGTGGTGGCTTACGCGGATCACCTGGTCATACTGGTATCAGGGCACTTCTTAAGCACCATAAGCGAACTCACAGAGAGAGCTCTGGGCATAATACATAGATAGGCAAATGACTACGGTTTGTAGCCAATGCTCAAAAGACTGAAATGGTGATGTTCACAGGGAGAAGACGAATCGAACCCTTTAAACCAACCAAACTTGGGGGTAACACCTTAACGGTAAAGACCTACGTGAAATATTTGGACATCATTCTTGATTCCAAACTAAACTAGGGCATCAACATTTAGGGGCACATAAAAAAGGCTTCGATTGCGTTTTATGTCCGCAAGAAAACTCTTCGCAAGAAATGGTAGAGTGAGACCAATCCTGACTTACAGAATCTTAGTTTCTCGGGGCGCTCTTGAAAGGAATTGTAACCTTCACTAAAATTTAAAGAGCTGCCTGCTTGGGAATCAACTGGAGAAAATGCCTCATCTCCCTCCACTGGATTTCCACGGTAGGTGTGTAGCTGCTCGTAATATCATTACACTGAAGGAATCCAATAGTAGGAAAACTTCGGATTACGGACATAGCAGTATACTCAAGGCCTACTTGGGGGATCATCTACAGGAGAGCACTGACTACATATAACATTCCTACAATAAGCTTCGAGAAAGCTTTTTGTAATTGGACACACCTAGTAGGGAGGAGTGGGAAAGTTGTCAGTGGCTGCTAATGCCAGGTATACTCATCTTCACGGAAGGTTTAAATGTGGGGAACAGGGTGGAAGCCGAAGTTTTCTCTGATCGCCTTAACATACGGAACTCGTATCGACTGCCGAACCACTGCAGTGTGTTTCAAGCAGAGGTCCAAGCCATTGAAAGGGCGACAAGAGTATTGCTGTCGCCCAAGACACTACAAAGTGTACCGAAATTTCTTTGTCTATCGATAGTCAAGCGGTCATCAAAACGCTCGACTCAAACATCGAAAGCTTGGGGGCTCTACATATCTGGGGTGATCCTCTGCTGGGTACCCGGTCATAGCGATGTAACGGGTAACGAGGCAGCCGATGTTCTGGCGAAAGAAGGTTCGCAGATGTACGCTTAACAAATAGACAGATCAATCGGATGGCCTCTCAGTAAAAAGAGAGAACGACCTAAAAGCGGAACGGAACGGACCATGTCAAAGTGAGATCGACTGATTTACTACCGGCGGTAACCTAGCCCAACCTATTCCAAGTACAACAATAATCATTTCTTTTTGTGTGAATGTTTACAAAAGAATTAACTATTTTATTACCTATAGTAAATATCGACTGCTCCATTTAGATTAGTGTTCTTACCAAAAACAATTTGGAGGCAGGGAGAATTTTTTCTTAGAAGGGCAGGTGTATAAGCTATTCTTTTGGTCATGTAAGTTGAGAATGATAAAATATTTTTGTGTATTTTAAATTTCTTTTTAAAGAGAGCACATTGCATACTTCTTTATATAGTGAAATGACCATTTCTAGTGTGAGTATAACATTGAAGTAGCTCAAATTTAGAATTTTGGTACAGGCGTCGGGAAAAAGATAAAAATACCATCAAATAACTATTTAAGGGGTTGGTTATATACAAAGTTGTGGCTCAAAAAATCGAAATTTTTTTGATTGCATATTCTGAAAGTACATACTTTCGAAAATATCTCTGTGAAATTTCATCCAGATCGGAGCACTAGGTTTCAAATGACAGCCGTTCGCAGCGCGCTAGTTCCATCCATAAGCACTTGGCGAGCGGCGTCCAAAAACTTTAAACGCGATGATCTCGGAATAGAGTTTTTTGAAAAATACCTTTGCGGTGAACGTGATATCTCAAACACTTTTTAACCGATTTTCATATTTTTTTTTAAATTGTTTATATTTACAATCTCGGCTACTTGAACGGTTCCTTTTTCATCTAAAAATTTTCGATTGTTTGCAATGAATTTTTGTTTAGAATTTTGAACACCTCAAAAATCGAATTTTTTGTCAACATGGTTTTTTTATTGGAAAAAAAATTTTTTTTTCGGAAACCGAACCGTTCAAGGACCTACACCACAAAACATTTTTCTTCAATAATTTTTTTACTCTTTTGATTTGAGTTAAGCGGTTCACCCGGGGGAGGGGCCATAACTCCGATTTTTTTTTTTTTATAATTCAACTTGTTTTTTTTTGTCTTAGATAGTGCTACCAACAAATTGTCTTTTGCTTTTTCTAATAAAATTTGCATAAAACCCTTAAAAAAAACACCAACTTAGCTCACTTTTTCCCCTCAACTTTGTATATAACCCCTTAACAGTTCACTCAGTTGCTTCTAACTATTTGTCACGCACATCTTTACCTTTTAGGAATTAATATTTATATAAAGGAGAAAGGAAATTATTATCTATTGAATCGTGCCTTAGAATATATAACAACAGGAAAGGCCCTCATCTGTGAAACCGTGTACGTGTGATCGGCGAGGTGAGGACGGAGAGCTCTTCTCCTTAGTTTGCGAACTGTCAAAAAGATTACCGTGAATTGTCCGATGGTTTAAAATTTTGTTTTGTAATTAATTACATATAAAGTTTCGAGTGTTTTCTATTATCCTGTTTAGTGTAATATATTGGCGAACTTTAAGGCTAATAGCTTTCAACTTTTTAAAGTGTAGACAGTGTATTTTAATACTGCCATATGAGAAATGAAGTGCGCGATTTTGTGTTATGCAAATAATCGGCGTTTTTAATGTGGGATATCGTTTTTCAGGAAGTTTTTGATTAAAGTAATGTTCTGTTAGTTCTTAAGCTTAATATAATTGCGTTGACACGCTAAGAACAGCAACGGAAAACAAAGAAAAGTGAAGTTTTCTTAGCGTTCTTAGTTTGCTTACATTTTCTAAGATCGCAATTTTGTGCTTCTCCTTAGCTAACCCAGTGGCTCGTGATTTAACTTTTGTAAAGGGACACTAAACACTTAAATTCGTGATTAAAATGTTCAAAAGTTTTTAATTAATTTTGTGATATATATTCACCAAAAAGAAAGAAAATTATTCGCAATACCTTGAGGCAATTATGAAATGCGATTACGCTCTAATTTCCAATTTATTTTGGCCCTTCTCTAGAAATGTCGCTGTTTTACTACTGCCATGACGAAAACAAACACAACTTAACGATTCAACTACATCAAGACAAGTGCCGAGGTTTTTTAGCTTTAGGGCCTCTCCTTATAGTTATATACTCTAAGAATCGTGCATGCCCCTTTTCAAAACATAAGCAAGAACTGCTGAACAATTGGTGTGACCAGATGTAAATTAACTTAAAATTGCAAACTTTTATTAATTATCACTTCTTCTTCAGAATTTACACTATTTTCGCTGCATTAGGACAATAAACAATCCTAAGAAGTTAGTCGATGACTAAAACCTTCCTAAAAAGTGATATTCTTGGCGTATTGCAGCGATTATTGTCACAGCACAAAACTGAGCACTATATTGTGAAATTAACTTATTAACAACACTTTAAGTTCCTATAGAGTTCTTTAAAACACTTTTTATTATGTTTTGTGTCTATTTAGTTAAAGAAACTTAATACTACACTTTTAATTTTTACATAAACTCAAAAAGTCTTTTACTCGAACGCTTTTAGTTCAACTTCATCTTCCTCGCTGTCTTCACCTTCCCCACGAGCAATTTAGCTGGTCTCACATTTACGGCTCATTCACGTAACAGCCTATCCTGTTTGTTTATAATCTAAGGTGATAAGTCAACTAGATAATATTAATAGGGGTGGGGGGAGATCAGAAAAAGCGGAAAAATGAGAGTGGCTCCAAATAGATAGGCTTAAGGAGTCAGTTTCTGTCATTAACCCTGAAGCATATCAATACACTTCGCTTTAAAGGAACCCGGCTACCCCAGGTATCTGTGTACCAAAGGTACAAATGAACCCACCTAACCTGGAACGATAAATCCATAGTACGAAACCGAAAGGGTGGCAATAGTAGTAACCTGGATCTCACCAGTCTGGAGAAGCTGAACATACAGAACAAGTAATGGGGGAGCTTTGAACTTAGCACCCCGTGAAAATGAAATGTCCGCAGGGAGGAAATCCACGAAGAAGCAAAAAAGTCTTTAATACCATTATGTTACCTACCAACAAACTGAGATATTAATTACAGCTATAACACTAGAAAATATGCTAAAATGTAAGACATTAAAAACATTTCAAACTCCTATAGCTTTTATGGAGAGGGGGGGAGATATACCACCCCCCCCCCCCCCCCCCTCACCAACCACATTTTCGTTTCTCACCAAAATCTACCAATTCTCTGATTTTTGCACACAACCTGTATATGATGACCTTTTATTTTCTTTAAAAACGTTGCAGAGTTTCTGGTTCCCACATGGAAAAAAAAGCTTGGAGTACAAAGGGTTAAGCCTCAGAGCTGCTTTTGGCTGTTTTTTTGCGCTCTTCAGTTATATTAACCCTTGACAGGAATGCCAAACAATCATCTAATTTTACGTGGCCAACAGTACAATTCGACGTTTGGTCTACCTATATGAAGACGGATTTTATCTTCTCCGATAGAAAAGATGAAGTTTTAATTCTAGTGATTATAACTTAATGTTGTTCTACCGCGAAGTAAGCATAAAGAAGTTTTAAAAACTGCCCACCACATGCGTTCGCATAAAAAGCTTTTCACTAAATAAATCTGCACAATCAGTGTGCTCAAGTTCAATTTTACGGCGAAATCGAAATATCACTCAATCGCACAGCAATGCCAGATAAAGCCGCTCCTCGCTCCTTGAATGAATGAATGAATGACTGAAACGTGTAAATTCCACTGTGCGGCAAAAGAAAGCAAAACAAAAGTAAGAAACGTACCCATCTCAGTCTTACCTATTTACTTAAAGTAAATACAACTTTAGCACATTGGAAGTAAAGAGAGTGAACAGGGCCGGTATGTCTCCTCTACAGATTCAGCAACGGATAAGCTAAGATCACATGTTCCGCAACAAGTTGCTTTCGCTCTATTAACGCTGTCAAAACGACTCAGTGCTGAAGGGGAAATTGCAACTCGTGGACTACTTAAGGTAGTGTGGAATTTGCAATTGCCATATGCGAACGAGAACCGGGCCGCGGTCACCTGAGAGGGGCACAAGAGCTTTGTTTCTTAAAACTGTACTGGGATCTGAATGCTGATGCTGAGAGTGCGGGGTTTATCTTAAGATCTAGCCGACTAATTAATCTTGACTTGACTCAGCCAAAGTGCAAAATTCTAGATTCAGCTGGAGGAGAAGTGGAATTTTCGAAAACGTGGCCGGCGATTAGAGAAATCATATGGTTGAGCAGTGCGTAAACGGCGAAAACAGCTGTGTAATGCAGAAATGTGTGTGTAATTGCAGAAGCTGAATGCCGAAAATTTGACTGTGTGCAAGATGACTCAGTCGATTCAGTGGGTAGGTAACTTTGCTCGGAATCGGAATTCTCTCCATATGATCTGTGGTGTACTGTGCCTGCTATGCATTCCATACTCAACTCAGGGGTGGCAGAGTGCAGAGGGTGACGTAGCAGAAGCTGCCACTCAACAGAACAGCGGTTCCAAGCGGTTTAGAATTCGGGAAGAGTGGGAAAGTTCTCAGTGGCTGCTAATGTCAGGTATACCCATCTTCAGGTATGGTTCAAATGTGGGAACCGGAGTTTTCTCTGATCGCCTCAACATACGGAATTCAGATCAACTGCCGGACCACTGCAGTGCGTTTCAAACAGAGGTCCTGGCCATTGAAAGAGCTATTGCTGTCGTACAAGACCCGACCTGTAGCGAAATTTGCTTGTATAGCGATAGTCAAGCGGTCATCAAAACGCTCGACTCAAACACGATTAACTCACTGCTGGTACGCAGATGCCGAATTATTAAACGTATTTTTAAAAGGGATACGAATGGCCACAACGCCGCACCAATGTCTTGTTAGGCATCCAATAAATTCAAAATGCAATCTGTACGATATCACTTTATACCCCTATAAACTAATAAAATGTAAATTCAATAAATCCAAATTACACTTAGAGTCACAACACCGCTTCGCGACCCTTTAAACCTTTCCCGCGACTTATTATGTTTTTCAGATTGTTACGAAAATCGCTAATTTCCTTAACCGTGGCCAAAACAAAACTCTATCTAGCCGAAATCGCGAACAGCCGATCTACATGAAGAAAGAGCTTTCGCTTGGCTTTTGTCCTTGATGTAGATGGGCGTCATTGGACAGAGTGGCTGTAGATCGTTTTGTTTTTCGCGCTGAATAAGCAAGCTTCTTATTCTTATGGTATATTTGGCTACCGTGTGAGAAGGATGTCGACGGTAACCCGAGCGCTTTGTTTATTATCAGTTGGATTTGAATTTTTGGTAACTTTGTTGCTCATTGGATTTTATTTATTTTGTTTACCAATGACAGATTGGATTCGATGAAATTTGACTTAACTTAGAATAAGCGAATCCAATCTGTAACAATCCTTCCCCCACGAATAAGAGTAGTATTCTTTGGAGAGGAATACTCCTCATTCGAGTATTAACCTCCATTTAAGTTGCCGGTTTTTTGTCATCCCTTTACAAATGACGTCGTTTTGTACCCGCCCGGATGCCGAGGTTTTCCGACCTCAGCCGCACCTCAACGTCGTGGTATTCGGGTTCCTAGTAACCCGAGTAAATACCGGATGGATACGCCCGGCGCAGTGTGTGTTTCACCGAGTTGAGCAGCGGCCTTCATTTGGTTGAGATTGTGTAGCTTGTACACGGGGCGTATTTAAATTGACATGTATTTTTTTTTGTTAGTACTTGACTTGTGCTACGGTCTTTTCTCGACCGTTGATTGTAGGGCTTCACGGCATCGAGACAAGACCGAGACTGGCAGATCTCGGTCTTGGTCTCGTCAAGGTGAAGACGATCTCGCTCTCGTCGCAATCTCGGCGAGATAAAGGCCAGTCTCGGTGCGATCTCGCTCTCGCCAAGATAAAAAAAGGGTATTTCGGTGGGATAACGGGGAGCGAGGACAAGTGATATATCTAGGTATATATGCATTTTCTTCATATTCCCATCGCCAAAATAAGGTAGCAAAGGCTCTAGTTTGCTATTGGGGATAAAGCGCAAATATCTGAAGAAGGAAATAATGTAGAAAGAAGCGATTGAGGAGAGCAGTGTATACTTATATGCCCCATAAATCACACAATTGAAATTTTTCGGAGCGACATAAAAGCTGAAACAACTAAAAAAAATTTTCCACAATAAAATGATAAAAACTAATATCTCGTCCACTCTCGTCACCTCAATCTCGCTCTCGGTATCGCACTGTTACCAATGATATTGGTCTCGCTGCCGGTCTCGGTATCGTGTCGAGACCGATACTGGCAGCGAGAATTATCTCGAGTATCGTGAAGCCCTAGTTGATTGTGGTAGTACTTCACGACGCGTTATGCTATTATTTTTGAAACTTTTTCGTTATGCGCTTTCTATGGGTAGGTAGTTAATTTCACATTAAATTTCTAAGAATGGTCTTTATTTTTTACTTAGACCAGTTGAATGGACTGTGTCCTGGGCAGTGTTTGGGGCCGTTGAGTCCGCTCTTTTTGTTCTGAGACTGTCACCTCCAGGGGGATTTCGGGCATGGGCGTTTGATTACGCCGCGGTGGAATGGCATATTTGGCTGTCAAATAAATGACGGTGAGCAACAGCATTGAACCCGTAAGTAACAACGAAGCTGTTGAGAGTTTGTGGGGTGTTTTAAGCCGGGAGTGTAAACGTAACTCCTGTAGTTTGGTCTGTATTTGGTCCAATGATTGCGTACTCTCGTGCAACAGCTCGTTTGTGTTGTCACCTAATAGTAGCTTAGTATACGATGCTTCTGCCCTAGTGTGCTGTAAGTATTTAGCCATGAAGGAATCTAATTCCATAGCCGTTTCGTTTGCTTTCGAAAAGTAAGCCGGTTGCGTGATAAGTAAGAGATGCGTGTTTTCAGCCTCATAGTAAATGGTATGTGGCCCTATTTGTAAATGGCAGGGTTGGTTAATGACCAAGATTCCCTGTCCTGAGAGACGATGTGTGAGCAATTGCTGGGTACACGTAATATGCACGATGGTCGTTGACTTCAATGCATATAGCCAGGAATTTGGCCTGTTTAATTTTAGCGAACATCTCGGGTTTTCATCCAGGAGATTGAAGAGCAACTTGATTATGCATTTATCCGATTGTGTTGCCTTTGTTATCGACGTATTTAGCAAACCAGCGTAAGTATCTTCATCGACATCTCGAGTGACTTTCCGATATGCTTACATGTTCTCCGGTTTTACTAATAGGAATTCCTGAGTCGAAAGTTGACTCGCTATATGGAAATATTCTATTTCTGGAACCAATGAATGATTTGCATCCGTGTGTATAGGGAAGCAACTGATTCGTTGCAACTTCATTTTAGGAAGATTGAAGATTGGTAATGTTATTCTGATAACCAATTTTTCTTGCAACAAGTGTGTTCGTGTTCGTTTAGTAGAGAAGTGATAGGCAATTCTGGACGCTTGAACACGTGGCATGAGATTTGTGATAAATCTCAAGAAGGGGCGATCAGTAGGGAATGAATTTGATTATTTCGGCTACGGGTTTTTATGTCCAGTAGCGCCTGCTGTCGAAACTCGATATCTACCATTTGTAGCAAAAGAATAGAGACTATTTCCTACCTCATTTGTCTTGCTACGAGTTTGTCGGTTAGATAATATAAATCATTCATCTGGTAGGCTATTTGCCGTTGTCTTTCGACCAGTGAATTTAAAAGTTTTTAAATTTTATTTAGCGCAGTCTTGACTACACTGATTTTTTGTTTCTCCAAATCAGCGAGTACCTATTGGTAAGTTTCTAACTCATCTAGGCGGCTACAGACTTTGTGTTCCTTGCCGTCGATGATAGATCTCGTTTTTCGAGATTTCGTAACAGCTTGTTTAATTACCTTAGTGCGTTGTTTGAGGTTTTCCATCAACGCGTACATGTGTTTTTGTTGGAGTTCACAGAGGTCTCCTTCTGTATTGTTTCCACACAGTTGATGCACGTAGTGTTCAGCTCGCTCCGCAAGCTTTGTTTGATTATCCAACTCGGTCAGGTCCAAATCCTCGAATAGCACTTCTGTATTGTTGAGTGGGTTCACCGTATAGGGCTCCGAAGTACAACTTCCCAATATAGACATAATTTGTCCGAGGATGATCATACCTGGGGAGAGGAATATAGTTAATGGAGGTTTACTAAATTAGTTTTCTTATTTACTAAGCGTAGATTTTCTATAAAGTGGTTTCATGCGGGTTCTGTATTTCCGCGGGTGTACCTCACGGCAAGACTGTCAGAAAAAGTTTCTGTTGTAGCCCTGGAGGTGAAGGTGGTAATGGTAACTCTTGCGTAAATTTTTATTGTTGTTGGAAATGTGGTTGCGCCATAATTCAAAACTGTTACCTATTGGAAATATGGCGAGTTTTTATTTTATTCAGTCGGAATAGTTATGATTTACTTATCGTAGATCTCATAAGTATTTTCCAGTGTAATGTTCTGAAGTTGTTTGTTGCGGATATTTTATATCCGCAGGTCGGCCTCAGGACACGGGACTACCAAGAGGAATTTCCTGGTAAGTCACTGGAAGTGGGTATAATAAAGGGTTTATCTTTAGGTTCATGTGTAAAAGAATAAAAATCAAATCAAGAGTGAGTTGTTTTAATATTTACTGTTGAATACAGTATATGGAAGGTAGATGAGGACGACGTCAAAGCAAGAGACTATCAAGAAGAGGCCTCTGTATTAGCCTTGGAGGCGTAAGAGAAAGGAACTAAGAGGTAATGTTTCACCAAAGCGTGTGTAAATTAAAACACACAATCATACAATGTAAATTGGAGTGAGGGGTCCCTCGTTAAAGCATTAAAAGAAAATGTTATTATAATTGTCCTCCTTGATCGGTGGGTGGAGAAACTATTTAACAGTTCAGTTTGCCATCAGGAGGGATTTCGTGATATAGCATTAAAGAGATGGAGTTAAGGTGGTCCAGTCTCTGACTGAATTTCACAAGAGTTGTTTCGAGTTTGTATTCTGTGGTTCGACTTTTTGCAAGAGTCGTTTTTTTTCGCTCCAAGTATGGGGTACTGTGCAGAATATAGTAAAGTCCTGTCGTTTGGTACTTCGTAGGTTTAAGCGCGTTTAATAGGATAAATGGGAGTTTTTACGTTAAGTGATTTAAAATTAATTAGAAGTTTTAAATGGATTAAAATAAGTTTATAATGAAGTTCGGTTGGAGCCGATTTGACCGAGTTGTTAAAGGGCTCTTCTTCGTTGTCCCCTTTTTGATTTTGTGCTGGCTTTGCGTTACGAACTTCATCTCGACTGTAGATTGTGGTAGCACGCCACGACGCGTTAAAAATTTTTTCAACTTAAATTATCTATTCATAGAAAAGCTTAAGACGGTTGCTGTGAACCGTGACCGTACGATTGCCCATTTTTAGGGTAGTTTTCACTGATGATGATATGCCGGTTACCAGATATGGTCCTACCCAGATTTGAGAGAGTTTATGTTTTCGACTTTCGGTCTTGAGTAAGACCTTGTCACCTATGTGAAAGGATAAGAGTCGAACAGCTTTATCGTAGTATAATTTTGACCGTTGTTTACTAGCAAGTAGGTTTTTGCGTGCCGTGGCATAAGACCTTTGGAGCTTGTATCATAGGATCTAATAGTAGCTCTCGTGATTATACACGGGTTCAGGGTATCGTTTTAAATTTGGCGGAGCATCCGCTGTGAAGTCGTAAAGGAAGTCACTGTCGTTGTACACGAATGCAGCGGTTCGCAGATATTGATCCCACGATTTGGGATTCTCGTCCACTATGGTACGTTAGTATTATATGAGTGGTCTATGGGCACTTTCCAGTGCGCCGTTTGACTGTGGGTGGTAAGCAGAAGTTTGTAACTTCTTCATCCGTAGCAGTCTACATACCTTGACTATTCGCTTAGGGATGTGGTAGTGCGCGACGATCTGGTCGAAAAAGATTTGCGCTACAGTGACGGCTTCCCCGTTAGGTTAGGCGTACCAATCGACAAATGTAGTGAGGTTATCCTGAAAAGTCAAGATGTACTTGTTTCCGGAGTCCGTTTCCTCGAGTAGACCAACAATATCGAGATAGACTTTGTCGAAGGGCTGTTCTGCGATGTCCGTAATGACCATCGGCATTTTATACTGAGGTGATGGCTTCATATTTTGGCATTTTCAGCAACGTTTAACGTATTTCTTGATTTCGCTAAGCATATGCCTCCACCAGTACTTCCTTCGAATCCGCTTATATGTTTTATTCACGCCCTGATGGCCGCCAAAAGGAGAGTCATGATAATCATTTAATATTGTTTGTATCTCCTTGGGGCTTGTTATTATTTCAGTGGGTTTAGGTTTATCGTTGACTAGCGGATTAGTATCTGTTGTGACCTCTTCTGTGCTTGGAATTATTTCGTTTTCGCGAGGCGTTTGATCCCGTATTTCGGGGCTCTTGGACTCTATTTGAACATTTTTCGCTTGAGCCCGGGTCACAGCGTTACATTTTAAGCGATTTTTGCGAATAGAGGTTGTTTCACCCTCCGAGTCCGAATCCATTCTATGGTGGACTTGCGCTTTTACCCTTACATTTTGGCCATTGTTCCCGTCGAATGCGGCTTAACGCGTCGGCATTCGTATTATACTTTCCGGGTTTGCATTCGATTTTATAATCGAATTCAGAAAGTTTATGGTGAAATCTCACCAGACGGGAAGTGGGGTCTTTTACATTAAAGACTCCTTTGAGAGGCTTGTGGTCTGTATAGACCATGAATTTCTCTTTTTCCATAGTTAAGTAGTTGCGTTCCGCCTTGTACGGTGTATGGCTGGCGTAGGCAATGGGCTGGTCGTGTACTAATTCTCCTTGGGAGAGGACGGCTCCTAATGCCTCGATGCTGGCGTCCGTGGTAACATTGAACGGTTTTGAGAAATCAGGATATATAAGGAGTGGAAGGGAAATTAGTGAGGCTTTGATTTTCTCGAATGCCTCCTAGCACTTCTCGGTCCATGTGAATTTGACATCCTTGCGGAGCAAATTCGTGATGGGACGCACGATCTTGGAGAAGTCAAAAATAAAGTTTCGATAATAATTGGCAAGTCCATGGGAAAGTTTGGACGCAAGCCGTTTTACTGGGGTCTGGAAGTGCTCCTTCACTGGAACACTTGTGGCCTAGGTAAACAACCTCTTTTCTCAGAAACTGGCCCTCTTCCGGCTGCAGTTTGAGGTTGTTCTCTTTCAAGCGATTGAAGATTTTGCGGAGCCTGTTATTGTGGTCCGCAAGGTTTTTACCGTAGATGACTATGTCATCTAGGTAGACAAAGCATTGCAAGCCTTGTAATCCTTTTAGGACGAAATTCATTAAGCGTTGGAATGTGGCCAGGGCTCCATTGAGCCCAAATGGCATTGGCCTAAATTCATAGTTGCCGTAATTTGTGTTAAGAATGTCTCGAGAATATACCCGATCCGAGGTAGCGGAACGGCGTCACCTATCGTCTATTATCGTCGTTATCTAACATTTCGCGAAACTGTTCGTTTATTACATTTCGTTGCGTCTCTATCAAACGATACATTTTCTGATTGACTGGTGCTTGGTCTTGCACTAACGGTATATCATGAGTGATGGCGATTGTGAAAGTGAACCGATCATCTTTGAGGAAAAAGATATCATTATACTCATAACAGAGTTGTGATATCGCTTGTTTTTCCTCCGTGCTCAGGTTTTCGTCCAGGCTGAGCTCTTCGTCTAGTCTGACGAGACGCGGGTTATTGTTTGGGCCTTCCAGGTCTTCACACTCCGGGAATAAATATTTTATATGTTGTAAAGTGGCTATTTTTTCGGCGTTAGAAATATTTTTATCTTTATTTTTATTTTTACCCCTGCTTATTTTATTTAAATCACTCTGGATTCTAAATGAGGGTGGAGTTGGGGTTTCTGAACCACCGTAAGTTATTTGAGCCGAACTCGCTATCGTCTTCTATTTGGTTCTCGTCCTCTGCGCTTCCTCCATTTTTTGAGGTTTCTGTTTTGTTTGTTTCCTCATGATCCTGTTTTAGTTGGACGACGGTGTTGTTGTGGACAGGGACTAGATGCAGACTAATGGTAGTCAGAACTACTTGTGAATTGTGTGTTGAGAACTCAAACAGACACTGCTTTTAAACCAGCGGAGAGTAGGCCATTCGCTAGGACGACTCCTTGATCTATCTCTCTCGAGAGACAGAGCATTTCCTCCTGCAGCTGCAAAGGAATTCCGACTATGATCTGTGACCTAGCAGGTATGCACACAGGCTCTTTTCAGCTGTATTTGTATATGCCTCATTTCGCAGGTCAAACCATTCTCAGTCGGATTGTCCATCTCGAATCCCGGTGTTCGGCGGTCATTGTTCTCCTCTTGAGAAACTTTTGGGATATCATAGATTGTCAGATCGGCCTGTCTGGGCTCTGCGCCATCTTTTCGGGTATTCACTTTGACCATTTTCTCAGAACACGGGTTATCCAAAGTAGCTGTTAATGTAACAGCAAACTCCTCAGGGTTGTTTTCCGTTCGAAGGAATCGCAATGCCTTATTTGGGCCTTCAACGTTACAAGTCTGTGCTAGGAAGTCATTTCCCAGCAAAGCCGTCGTCGGAAAGGCAATTAAAATTGCAAAGAATTTTATTCTTTAATGTAAAATTGCTTTGGCAGCGTCTTTCCTGCACCAAAAGGGGTTTGTAATGTATATTTTTCTCCGGTATTCATATTATAGGGATTTTTAATTACTTTCCTTTTTATAATACAAACCTCAGTGTCAGTATCTAATACAAGACTAACTGTAGAGATACAGGATTCGGGCGGCTGAGGTGACCCTTTGTTAATATTTTTATTTATTAGTGTCGATCCGGGGTCTTTTAGGTCGTCTGCTCGTCGTTTCACTGGCTCTTAGCGTTGAGGGGGAGTTGTATATGGCGGAGTCTGTGTGCGGAAATTTAGTGGTGGCGGTGGTCTGTAAAACGTTTGCGGTGGAAAGCTTCGAGCAGGCGTATATGGGGTTCTATGGACCCCGGGCGACCGGGAAGAGTGTGCCTTGTTCTACAACAACCGGTGAAGAAAAGCCTTGGGTTGTTGGTGTTTGCGTGAACTGGGCGCCCTGCTGCAGTTTCTCCATGTCGGGGGCCTTGTTAGACAGCTCTTCTAGCGTGCCGTCGGTAACGGTGAGGAGATATTAGCAGAGGTGCGGATTCAAAACCTCGCTGCGGATTCAAAACCTCGCTGCGGATTGCACTCTTCGCGAAGTCCTCCAGCTGCGTTGTAACAGCTGGGTTGGCCGCAACTCCGTATTTCGTTTGTGCGGCCTTTTTACAGACAGCCAGCAACTGTTTCAGTCTAGCCGTGAAGGCGGTGAGCGTTTCGCAGGGGTCTTGGTGAGCTGTTATGAGCTTATTTACCAGTTCCAGTTCGGTACGTCTGAGGCCAACAGTTGGTATGCTCCTCCACGGAGTCGTGTGGGGAGGATCTTGAGGAAAGCCTCTTGCTCCTCGTCGGAAAGACACTGTTTGGTCTGGCGGCAACCACCCAAGAATGATTGCAACTCTGAGCCGAGATGCGCGCCTGGCTCGCCTAAAAAAATGGGCACCATTTGCACAGTTAGTTTAACCACCTTTGCATAGTCTGCCATTGTGCGTAACGTAGTTACTTGTTTTCGTGGACTACTAAAATTTTCTTCTGAGCTGGCCTCCTTAAGGGAAGTTTCCAGCCAATCGGCTGTGTTTTTGTTATCACTTACACTTAACACGCAATATTTTGTTCAGGGTCGAGCGAGCGCGATAATTCTGCAATCTGAACAAGCCCTTCCTTAAGTTTGTTGGAATCTTCTTTAAATCTCTCTATTTGTGCGAGTCTTTCCTCGCACTGTTTGTTTAACCCTATATCGAGGGCGTCGGAATTTGACACGGAGAGCTTGTTTGATTCCCGCGCTTTCTCTAATATATTAGTTAAAAACTTATCTTGATCCTGGAAGGACCGTACCACTTCTCAACCTGGTTCCTTGACGTTGGGGGCCGGGCAAAGAGCCGCCGTTTCCTGCTGCAGTTCCTCGATTTCTTGAGTGTTGAAGTTGAGGCAGCTCCTGGTATTTTGTGATTGGCAGACGGTGATGGCGGTAACCCTACGCCTGAGGACATGTACTTCACACAAATTTTGGGCTGGGATGAAGCCCGCTAAATTTCAACGGTGGCGCTTGGGTGCGTGAAGTGGAGTTAGGTGCGTGCTCGCCTGGAACAGAGGCAGTTAAGTTGACTTACTCCAAGCATTGGGGGTGACTTGTTGAGTAATTGACGACTCAACAGTGGTAAGAGGTTCCCCTTTGTAGATTCGAATAGGATCAGGGGGTTTTAAAGCGATTACGGTTGTTTTGACTTCAACCAATCTTCCCTAATCCTACCAGCTGGGCCAATTTTTTGTTAAACGTATTTTTAAAAGAGATACCGAATGGCCACAACGCCGCACCAATGTCTTGTTAGGCATCCAATAAAATCTAAAACACAATTTCCAATGAATTTAAAATGCAATAAATGTCCGATATACTCACTTTATACACCTATAAACTAATAAAACCTAAATGCAATAAATACAAATTACACTAAGAGTTAACTTGATTAAATACTCATTTCAATGAATTAATAGGACAACACCGCTTCGCGACAAACCTTTACCGCAACTTATTATGTTTTTCAGATTGTTACGAAAATCGTTACTTTCCTTAATCGTGGCCAAAACAAACCTCCACAAAACTCTACCTATCCAAAATCGCGAACAGCCGATCTACATGAAGAAAAAGAGCTTTCGCGCTTACTCTTCGTTTTTGGCTTTTTCCCTTGATGTTGATGGGCGTCATTGGACAGAGTGGCTGTAGATCGTTTTGTTTTTCGCGCTGAGTAAGCAAGCTTATTATGCTTATCGTATATTTGGCTACTGTGTGAAAAGAATATCGACGGTAACCCGAGCCGTATGTTTATCATGAGTTGAATTTAAATTTATGGCAACTTTGTTGCAACATAATTCGATATATGAAATCGAACTCATTGAATTTTATTTACTTTTTTTTACCAATGACAGATTGGATTCGATGGAATTTGGCTTACATTAAAATAAGCGAATCCAATCTGTAACAGGATCAATCTCGAAAGCTTGGGGCTCTACATAGGGTGATCCTTTGCTGGGTACCCGGTCATAGCGATGTAACGTGTAACGAGGCAGCCAATGTTCTGCGAAATCTGCAAATCTGCGAAAGAATTATCGCAGATGAACGCTTAACAAATAGATAGATCAATCGGATGGCCTCTCAGTAAAAAGAGAGAACGACCTAAAAGCGGAACGGAACGGACCATGTCAAAGTGAGATCGACTGATTTACTACCGGCGACCGCCAACTAACCTAGCCCAACCTATTCCAAGTACAACAATAATCATTTCTTTTTGTGTGAATGTTTACAAAAGAATTAACTATTTTATTACCTATAGTAAATATCGACTGCTCCATTTTGATTAGTGTTCTTACCAAAAACAATTTGGAGGCAGGGAGAATTTTTTCTCAGAAGGGCAGGTGTATAAGCTATTCTTTTGGTCATGTAAGTTGAGAATGTATTTTAAATTTCTTTTGAAGGAGAACACATTGGCCACTATTTGAAAAGCAAAATTTAAAAAAAATAGGGCAAATTTTCAAAATATTCTTTATTCGCTTTAAAAACAATCAAAAGGTTCAAGAGGCTTATACAAAGATTGTAGAAGCATGCACAATAGATTGGCTGGCTTACAACTAAAGAGAAGCAGTACAAAAATAAAATAGAAAAAAGTAAACTGAGTGCAATAACAATGTTAACCAGATAGCATTACTTATCCTAGAATAAACCTAAGCTAAGCTACAATATAAGTAAAGCAAAAAGGTCCGCACGTCGACCGCCATCCCCACGTCAACCCAGCTGAATAAATTCGAGATACACTACTGGGCGGCGAAGTAGAGATGGGAACCGAATCCAAAAGTATCGATACTTGGCATTGCAATATATCCGCATCTTTCGGTACTTAGATACAAATATACCGTTGAAAAAGTATCGATACTCAAAAGTATTAGAACCATATGGATAAAAAATTAAAAAATTTATAGGGAAGAGGGGGGCATAGTGGGGTAGCGGGGCTTAGCGGGGTACTAACAAATCGATGTAAAGAAACAGTAGTATGATGATACAAACGACTGGCTGTGTTTGGTGTTTAGTCGTCGTATGACCTTCGTTAACGTTTCACGCAGTCGCGACGCCGGTTGCAGCACCCGCAGCAAAAGTAATAATATTACGTAAACGAATCAGCACTCTTGGTCTATGGAGGCTATGGAAAAAACAGCACATAGTGTGGTGTCAGGAGAAATGGGTTTCAAAAAAAGTACACAGTCACAGGCTGTTCCACAAACTTCACTCAAACGGTATGTGACAAAATATAGGGCTAATCCAGATAGTACTGTGTTTCTAAAGAACTTGCCCCACCTGGTACTCCACTTTACCCCGCTGTATGGTGCAAAGCGGGGTAAACTGCACACTAATATTTCATTCCGTTAACTAAACTGTTATTACTAAAATAGAAAATTGCCATTTTCACATAATGATAGACATGCTGTACAACCAAAAAAAAGGTTGCAAGACAACCGGACGCCATTATTAGCTGAAAAATTATCCATAACATCTTAGATACCCCACTATGCCCCCTCTCCCCTATATGGTGTAGAAATGGTATTTGTTTTTCTTTTTAAGGAGGAGGGGGAATCTATTTACGTACAGAGTGCCGGACTCCCGCCCGGTTGGACTACAGGTTAAAACCTCTTCTCCCAGCTTCAAGGACCGTTTTCCACATTACTTCGGGCTGGGCCTTTTCGCTTAGCCCAAAGGACTCCTAACGCGGCAGGACTAGCGTCGCAGCTTCCTGTTACTGGTGCGGAGCGTGTTTTCCACGAACTCCGCGACCAAGCTCCACTTGTCCTCTCCTTCCAACATGTAGAAATGCATAGAAATTACAATTATTATCTTATTGGTTTTGTTTCTCAACTTTATCGTTGAGAAATATCAAATTATCGATTTGCTCAGAAGATATATTTGATTGATAATTTCTTTCAAATGAAGACGCATCTGAGCGGTTGATTTCATAAATAGTTTTAGCAAATAAATAATTTGAAATTTTGCAAGAACAGCTAAAAAAGCAGATGAAATAATAAACAAATGTTTATTTCAACAGAATATAAACTTTTTCAAATTTGAACTTCACACACATATTGAATTTGAATATAAATAATAATATTTTACTTATATATTCATTAACATTCCTTAAAAGGAACGTCGTCGATTAGAAAGGAAAGTTAAGGTGAAATCCAATTTTTTTCGATAAACAGGAAATCTATTTTTAGCTTTTACATACTGCCACACGGCTAGCAATTCGACCCAATAACACGGTGTGTGCTGTGCTATCAATACTTGGATTATTGAACGAAAAGTATCGAGGATCGGTAGTATCGGGGGCTAAAAGTACCGATTACAAAACCTCGAAGTATTGAAAGGAAAGTATCGATACTCCGGTATATCGATACAGTATCGCCCATCTCTACGGCGAAGATTGCGACGAGCAAACTTGAGAGAAGAACACGGAGAGGTAAAAGAAGGAAATGCTAAGATGAGTAGCGTGATAAGCTTAGAATATATAACTAATAAGGAAGTGCTATAACCTCAGAAAACTTTGGCATACTTGTTTATATAGTAAAATGACCATTTCCAGTGTAAGTATAACATTGAAGTAACCCGAATTTAGAATTTTGGTACAGGCGTCGGGAAAAAGATAAAAATACCATCAATTAACTATTTAATAGTTTACCCAGTTGCTTCTTACTAGGGCTTCACGGCACCGAGACAAGACCGAGACTTTGGCAGATCTCGGTCTTGGTCTCGTCAAGGTGAAAACGATCTCGCTCTCGTAGACGTAGCAATCTCGGCGAGAAAAGGCTAGTCGCGGTAGGTCTCGCTCTCGGCAAGATAAAAAATGGGTATTTCGGTGGGATAACGGGGAGCGAGGACCAGTGATACATCTATGTATATATGCATTTTCTTCATATTCCCATCGCCAAAATAAGGTAGCAATGGCTCTTCTTTGCTATTGGGGATAAAACGCAAATATCTGAAGGAAATAATGTAGAAAGAAGCGATTGAGGAGAGCAGTGTATACTTATATGCCCCATAAATCACACAATTGAAATTTTTCGGAGCGACATAAAAGCTGAAACAACTAAAAAAAAATTGTCCACAATAAAATGATAAAAACTACTACCCAAGTGCAAAATAGTTGGCCCATCCTAAAATATTTCACAACCTTCAGAAATAATGACAAATAAATAGTTCGTTTACGATTTATTGTCGGAAAATTTTTACATATTGTTAGAATTCATCAGTTGAACTAAAGGAATCAACAAAGAGTGAAAAATTTCAATTCAATAAACTGTTTATAAAACGCAATTAAAAAATATATGTTTTGTGCAAAACAGTTGGCCTGGCATCAATTGGTGCAAAATAGTTGGACTAGTAATATTTTTCTGAAACAAAGTGAAACCGTTACATTTCTCTTTTTTGTTATTAATTCGTGCACGCAGAGAGAATGATTTTTAGTCAAGTAATGATCTCTGTACAGTGAAGTAGCACATCCACTAGAAAAATGGTGCGCGGTAAACCGATATCAAGTGACATGCGTAATACAATAATAAATTTCCATTTAAAGGGAAGTTCTGCTTATAAAATCGCGGAAAACTTGGAAAACTTATCACTTATCTTATCGTGCCTACAAAGAACATGGTTCCACGAATTTAAAGAAAAAACCTGGACGACCTTCCATTGCTTCGGATTCAGATAGGCGGATTTTACGACGTATTGAGAACGAAAATAGGCGTATACCTTCTGTAGAACTTTCTTTAAAGTGGTCTGAAGCAATAAAAAGAAACATCTCTCGATATACATGTGTTAGAGAAATTAAAAAAATGGGATATGCTTTTTACAAGGTAAGTCCGCATTACAATGTTACAACGATTTGATTTCATGAATCAATTTCAATGAATCAATTTAAGGCAAAGGAAAAACCGCTTTTGACTCCCAATCAAAAGAAAAGGCGCTTAAATTTTGCTAAGCAACATGAATTTTGGACTCTTCGACAGTGGCAGAGTGTTATATGGAGTGACGAATCCCGATTTCAACTTTTTACGACAGATACCCGGGGGCGAGTAATTAGGACTAAGAGTGAGGCTTTTCATAACAGTTGCTTAAAACGAACATCAAAGTTTACTCCGTCAGTAATGGTATGGGGTTGCATGTCTTCTAGAGGAGTAGGTAGGCTTCATGTCGTTATTGGTACTGTTAACGCTGATAAATACATTGAAGTACTGCAGAACCATCTTTTGTCGTCAATACCAACACTTCAGTCCCCTGAAGGAGAATTTATTTTCCAGCAGGACAACGCGGCGTGCCACACGGCTAGAAAAGTTGGTTTGTGGTTTCAAGAAAAAGAAATTCCTCTATTAGATTAGCCTGCCAACAGCCCTGATATTTCACCTATAGAAAATATATGGTGCAAAATGAAAAAAGAGTTAAAAAAAGACCGACGAAGTCCTTAGCTGAAATGGAGGAACGACTAAAGGAAATATGGACAGGAATTCAAAAATATGAATGCGAAAGCCTTGTTAACACGCTTCCTGCTCGAATTAAATCTGTTATTAAAAATAAGGTGTTACATCATGGTAAATTAAAGTTACTTTAATAAAATTTATGGCAGTCCAACTATTTTGCACAAAACATATATTTTTTAATTGCGTTTTATAAACAGTTTATTGAATTGAAATTTTTCACTCTTTGTTGATTCCTTTTGTTCAACTGATGAATTTTAACAATATGTATATCTTTTTCCACAATAAATCATAAGCGAACTATTTATTGTCATTCTTTCTGAAGGTTGTGAAATATTTCAGTATGGGCCAACTATTTTGCACTTGGGTAGTAATAGCTCGTCCACTCTCGTCACCTCAATCTCGCTCTCGGTATCAGACTCTTACCAATGATATTGGTCTAGCTGCCGGTCTCGGTATCGTGTCGAGACCGATACCGGCAGCGAGAATTATCTCGAGTATCTTACTATTTGTCACGCACATCTTTACCTTTTAGGAATTTATATTTATATAAAGGAGAAAGCAAATCATCTATTATCTATTGAATCGTGCATGCCCTTTTCAAAACATAACCAAGAACTGCCTTTGAACAATTGGTGTGACCATAAATGATCATATTTCAGATGTAAATAAATTGGAAATTGCAAACAAAAACTTTTATTAATTATCACTTCTTCTTCAGAATTTACACTTTTTTCGCTGCATTAGGACAGTAAACAATCATAAGATGTTAGTCGATAACTAAAACCTACCTAAAAAGTGATATTCTTGGCGTATTGAAGCGATTATTGTCACAGCACAAAACTGAGCACTTTATTGTGAAATTAACTTATTAACAACACTTTAAGTTCCTATAGAGTTCTTTAAAACACTTTTTATTATGTTTTGTGTCTATTTAGTTAAAGAAACTTAATACTACACTTTTAATTTTTACATAAACTCAAAAAGTCTTTTACTCGAACGCTTTTAGTTCAACTTCATCTTCCTCGCTGTCTTCACCTTCCCCCCGAGCAATTTGGCTGGTCTCACATTTACGGCTCATTCACGTAACAGCCTATCCTGTTTGTTTATAATCTAAGGTGATAAGTCAACTAGATAATATTAATAGGGGTGGGGGGAGATCAGAAAAAGCGGAAAAATGAGAGTGGCTCCAAATAGATAGGCTTAAGGAGTCAGTTTCTGTCATTAACCCTGAAGCATATCAATACACTTCGCTTTAAAGGAACCCGGCTACCCCAGGTATCTGTGTACCAAAGGTACAAATGAACCCACCTAACCTGGAACGATAAATCCAAAGGGTGGCAATAGTAGTAACCTGGATCTCACCAGTCTGGAGAAGCTGAACATACAGAACAAGTAATGGGGGAGCTTTGAACTTAGCACCCCGTGAAAATGAAATGTCCGCAGGGAGGAAATCCACGAAGAAGCAAAAAAAAGTCTTTAATACCATTATGTTACCTACCAACAAACTGAGATATTAATTACACTGGTTATATCGTAAAAACATTTCAAACTCCTATAGCTTTTATTGAGGGGGTGAAGATAGACCCCCCTCCCAATCAAATTTTTCGTTTCTCACCAAAATCTACCAATTCTCTGATTTTTGCACACAACCTGTATATGACCTTTTATTTTCTTTAAAAACGTTGCAGAGTTTCTGGTTCCTACATGGAAAAAAAAGCTTGGAGTACAAAGGGTTAAGCCTCAGAGCTGCTTTTGGCTGTTTTTTTGCGACTCTTCATTTATGTTAACCCTTGACAGGAATGCCAAACAATCATCTAATTTTACGTGGCCAACAGCACAATTCCCAGTTTGGTTTACCTATATGAAGACGGATATTATCTTCTTCGATAGAAAAGATGAAATTTTAATTCTAGTGATTATAATTTAATGTTGTTCTATCGCGAAGTAAGCATAAAGAAGTTTTAAAAACTGCCCACCACATGCGTTCGCATAAAAAGCTTCTTACTAAATAAATCTGCAAAATCAGTGTGCTTAAGTTCAATTTTACGGCGAAATCGAAATATCACTCAATCGCACAGCAATGCCAGATAAAGCCGCACCTCGCTCCTTGAATGAATGAATGAATGACTGAAACGTGTAAATTCCACTGTGCGGCAAAAGAAAGCAAAACAAAAGTAAGAAACGTACCCATCTCAGTCTTACCTATTTACTTAAAGTAAATACAACTTTAGCACATTGGAAGTAAAGAGAGTGAGCAGGGCCGGTATGTCTCCTCTACAGATTCAGCAACGCATTAGCTAAGGTCACATGTACCGCAACAAGTTGCTTTTGCTCTATTACCTCGCTGTCAAAACGACTCAGTGCTGAAGGGGAATTGCAATTCGTGGACTGTTTAAGGTAGTGTGGAATTTGCAATTGCCATATGCGAACGAGAACCGGGCCGCGGTCAACTGAGAGGGGCACAAGAGCTTTGTTTCTTAAAACTTCTGAATGCTGATCTGAGTGCGGGGTTAATCTTGAGATCTAGCCGACTAGCCGGCCGGCAGTAATCTTGACTCAGCCAAAGTGCAAAATTCTAGTTTCAGCTGGAGGAGAAGTGGAATTTTCGAAAACGTGGCCGGCGCGCCGCACACAATTAGACAAATCATATGGTTGAGCAGTGCGTAAACGGCGAAAACAGCTGTTTAACCAGATCAGCAGCCAAGCCGAGATGTGTTGGTGAGCATATGATTTCAGCTTTCGGTTATACATGCAGCGGCGCGAATAATTTTCGTGTACATGCAGGAGCTGAATGCCGAAAATTTGACTGTGTGCTAGATGACTCAGTCGATTCAGTGGGTAGGTAACTTTGCTCGGAATCGGAATTCTCTCCATATGATCTGTGGTGTACTGTGCCTGCTATGCATTCCATACTCAACTCAGGGGAGGCAGAGCGCAGAGGGTGACGTAGCAGAAGCAGCCACTCAACAGAAACAGAACAGGGGTTCCAAGCGGTTTAGAATTCGTTGGTTCATTTGCTGACACTTTTGGCAGAAGTTAGCAACTCGCGGCAGACGTTTCTCATTGCCATTCAACTCGAGCCCAACCGGCTGGAAGACAGGAAAAGTGAAAAGTGTTGTGCTCCTCAAGTCATTCTGCTCGGCCGTCAAGAGTATCATGCGCTGTGCTCAACCTGACCATGTGTTTTTAAATTTTAACCGGCGAAATAGACTTTTGTTTGGAAAAAACTAACGTCAACAAGTTGACTTAAATTACACAACTTTACAATAATTTTAGCAATAAATTCACCGCTCAAATACGCCCCACATGAAACTACTTAAAGCAAACTAATTCGCAAATAAGCAGCGGGCGCATGCGCAAAGTGGAGTTATCGCGTTGACATTTTTATTTTAGTGGGGTTTTTCAGAAAAAAACCGACTTCTGAATATTAGTGCGTTTTGAAGTTGTTCTGTGTTTTGCCAGTGCTGTGTTGTTTTTGTTCAGGCCAACGTTGCAAAAATTTTATACTCTGGTGGTGCTGCTGTAGGTGTCCTGCTTGGAAGTGGAGCATTTGAAAGTGACAATATGGACCTTTTGTGTACCGAACAAGTGGTATTGAACGATTGTGATGCATTACTTAATGCCAATGGTAGCAACAACAACTACAGCGCGATAACGACAACTGCAAATAACTTAGTAGTTAGCCGGACAAACGGTTTCAATCACGTAAATACAGCTATTGTGGATCCAACGTTTCTTGCTGATCGATGCTTAGAGAATCTGCTCAAGGCCGAGGAGAAATATACTACGACCTGTTCTTATTTTAAAACTGTTCAAAAGGATATCACTCCGCCCATGCGGAAGATTGTCGCAGAATGGATGATGGAGGTAAGTCTACGGAATGTTTCTTTCGTTTCCTTGAACCTCTGTCATGGTTTTTACACGTGAACGGAAATTCATGTTTACCTGAAAGAATTGCAGTTAATACATATTCGTACTCGATGCTCGCACATGCCGGTTACATTGAACATTCTTGAAGTGCTACCCCTCAGCTGCTCTGAGCTTATTTATATTCGCTTAGCGTTCATTTCGGACTATAAATTTACTTTCAATCTGATTTTTATCATTTCATAGGTGATAGGCACACAGTTAGTTCTTAGAAATTGACTGTGGCGGTTTTTAATAAAATTGCAAAACACTTTGGAATTTTCAAATTAGCTTAGTTCTTACAGATTAAGTAAGTCTGCATAAAAATCTAATTTTTTTTGGGTTTTCTTATGTATATAAATTTAGTACAGATGCACACTTACCTTGGTTATAAGTTGTTTTCATTTTATCAAATCCTGTTGACTTGTACCTATCTCAAAAAATGGAGCCACGTAGATATTTAAAACTTGGTACATGTATCTATTTTATGACTAGTTGATAGATCAAATACTTCCGCGACGTCTTCAAAGCAAACGACTCAAATTAATATTACTGGCGGCGAGTACACTGGTTCCAATAAAGAAAGTTATGATAACGAAAGAAATAGGTATAAAGGGATTCCATCAGTTAGATTGCCACGTCGCCCACTTTGGTTGCAACTTATTTAAATAAATTCAAATTACAATAATTATTTATGTTGGAGTAACTACCATACTGTTTAATGAGCCACTCTAGTATAGAAAGAGGCAAAAATTCTATTTTACAAACTCAAAAAAACCACTCTAAAGTCATGTCTAAATCATGAAATGGCTTTTACGTGGTCTTGGTTGCTTGAGACATGTTTTCTAACATAGGTGGCTTCATTTTTAATGTAATATTTGTTCTGATCTGAGTTACTCTTATCGAGTTCTAGTCAATAAATTCAGTTAGTAGCTATTTCAAAAATTTTACTAACGGAGCCTACAAATTCATAGGATTCCTGCGATATTTGTGAAAGGAAAGTAGGTATTCTCCAGAAAAATTACCATATTCAGAATTTGCATTTACTGCAGCCGAAATATCATACTTAGGTACAAGTAATTTGTGTCTATTCAAAAACGCAGGACTGCATAACATGTCGCTAATTTATTTTCAAAGAGATTTACAATTTTTTAATTATCATTCCCAGTCTGCTCCCGCGTTTTTTAATCCCGTGTAGAAGTCGTCGACGGAGTAAATGATAACGTATCGGCCTTCCATAACTTTGGTGCCAGGTTCGAACCTAACACCACGTTTCCAGCCCCACGACCCACAAGGGGTTACGTGAGCTAGAGAGAGACACGTATGGTTGTTGCATGAGATACGCAGAGATATTGCAATTCCATCGCAAATGTTTATAAATAGAAGTTTAAAAAACGCTTACATGCTCAAGTTTTTATATTAGGCAGCTATTTTATCTTCTCAGAGGTCTAGCTTATGTGTACCTCTCCTTAAGATAGGTCTTTAGGGAGGCAATTTTCATGACAGAATTTTGACGTTTTGTAGAACGTGCAACCGGTTTCCACCGAACAGTTCGAAACATACCGAATGTTATTGGTAGCTATGGGTCGGTATTGGCTGAATTTCTTTAAGCTATATAAAGTTCAATCTCAAGAAGAACACTCTTTTCTAGAGCACGGCGAAGACACTCCCGCTTACCAGTGCAAACTTCTTTCATATCCAGAAGAGCTGTCTGATTTGGCGAGTATACATCGTACGTAATCGTTACACTATTTCTTATATTAGATTGGAAATTGAAGAACAAAAGGCTTTTCAAAGTTTTATACTATTTCGGGACGGGTGTATGTTATTAGAGATGTAAAAAAAATTACTATGAGTATTATCTGAACTTTAAGTTCGGTGGAGTTTTGCTGGAATGGATCCTCTTCCGCCTTGATCTTAAACGATATATTTCGAACAGGTCGTGTTCCAAAACAATGGAGCCGGCAATATGCCATTTAAACATAATTCCACTTACATATTTAGGGGATCCCAAAAGAAATTGAATCACATACGTAGGTCCTAGGCTCTCAACAGCTTTTGGCTGCATTAGACTTACATATATTGAGTTCCTCGTGGTTCTTCCACGTTTTAAATTCGGGCATTTGTTGTTTCTTAGTGCGATGTTCCCCGATGATTTCTCGCGCAGAAATATCACAGATATTTTTTCCGTTGATGTGATTTACGACCATTTTACAATGCGACTGTTCCCATGCGACTCAAATGAAGTTTGATCAAATTAATATCATTAGCGTTGTTGTGGCTGTCATCACGGGTCATTGCCGGACAAGCAAAGACGCTAACAGGCTCGGCGCGCCCTTAAGTGACTTCTGTAGGAGTTCTAATGATAGAGTGGTAGGGGAAACCATGCTCATCTTCTGTTATCAACTATCAAATTTGTTCATTTATTCATGATCTCTCCAACAACTTTCTGCCTTCTGATGAGTTACTGCTGTTTGGTGACTTCAAACTGCCTGCCGTGGATTGGGTGGGCACAGGTGTCGAAGGACTACTGCCATCATTGTCTTCCGCTCCTCAGTTTGCTGCATTGTTTCTGGACGGCATTCGCATTGCTTCTGCTGGCTTTAAGCACGTTTGCGGGGTTTCGAACGACTTGGGTAGATTTTTTAACCTCATTGCTTTCATCGATCCTGCGGGTGCTCCTTTTTGCATGAGTAATTAATCGCTCATGCTGTTTTGTTCTTCGATCCTGTTAATGGGGCGGTCGACCTGTTGTTATTGCTACAATTTTAAAAAGACTATTATTACTAAATGATTGGTTTTCCACTTGCGACAGGTAAAGCGTCCGTAACGAGCTTGACACATACAGTGCTGTAATTTCATTTTACAATATTATTGTTTTATGTTTTGCTCAATGTGTCCCGATTATTAGGTCAAATGGCTCCTGTAATTCTCGGCCATGGCTTCATCTTTCTCTCTCTCTCTCTCTCTCTCTAGTTCCCATTACCCCTTGTGTAGCATGGAGCTGGAGAAGAACGTCACTCTATTCGAGACAGCAGTTGCAAGTAGACCTAGAATTTAAAGTGGATTCCGAACCACTGACATTTTCTCTGCAACCCCCATGACTTTTTTATCGTAATCTGTTGTCAGCAGAAACAACCATGAAATGGTTGAACAATAAGAGAATGAAAATGTGTAGAAAGGAATTGTACGCTTTAAATAGAAATTTTGGTTAAATTCAACCGGCTGGATCGCCCCGTCTAAGAAATTGTAAAATATATTGCAGTTTATTTTACTAAAAATCGTGAATAGCACATTTGGGCTGATTATCAATAATTGATCCATATAATAATCGGCACAGTTATTCAATCCCGATCATGGAACCCAAATAAATGAAAACTATTAGATAATTGAGAAGCACAATTGTGAACCTGACATGCTCAGAAACATTTGGGATTTGTGATATCCGCATTACATTATATTATATTACGCTTATCCGATTATTATCGTTATTGAGTTACGCACTTATCCTGCTGTCAGTACCCTGCAATAGTTACTTTTGAAATTCCGTAGTAGGACTCAAAGGAGCATCGAGCAATCTTTTATTCATAAGTTTTTCTGAGGGAGATGGCGAGTTTCCGCAAAAGACTAGTCCTTTTCAAGTCCTGTTTTAACTATTCAGCCACTTGGTGTATTTCTCTATTACCCTGCCATAACCCATAACTCCTGCCAGGATTCTCGAATTTAAGTACCTTTCTTCCAGATATTTTTTCCTAATTCTAAACGGGCTGCCGCGGATCGAAGGAGACATGTAACTGTATAACTTGTACTACTCTAATCTTTATACATAGCAACTGGCTTTCATAATGCGGTCATCATTGTGTTCCTTTACTTTTTACAGCATCTAGTATTGATAATGTCTATTTTCTCTGGCATATGTTACTTTTACCTCTTCGGGTCCTAATTATATTCTCAGGTTTTAGCCAAGAATTTTTCCAGACGAGGTAATCCTCAACTTGGGAATTATCACAGCACGCCATTCTTTTCCTGAGAAATTATGCATTAATAATTACAAGAACTTATTACAAAAGAACAGAAGCTCTAATTCCGCTCTTGTGAGGTTAAGAACTTATGTTTATGATTGCCAAAAACCAGAGCAAAAAAATCGGAGAATATTAAATGCGACCTTGTTTAAAGCATTTTCCCATATTGTCCGAATTAGGTTCACGCTAAAATCCATTAAACTCAACCTTTCCGGCTTATTTGCTCCCAATTATGTCTGGCTTTTGTTAAATTTCCCTTTTTTTAGATATTTACGTAATTAGACCTTTGAGACCCTTAAAGGTAGTATTCGCGCTTCATTTGTCTTCTTAAGGTAACTTTCCCTTTTGTTTAGCTTCTTCGTCGTCTTATATTCTGCGCAGGTTAAAATGGTATGCCACTGTCTCAGGTAAAAGAAGAATATAAACTCAATCAAGATTTTAACCTCCGCAAAAGTGTGACGTCAACCAATTTCAAGGTAAACTGTCATTGACCAATTGTAGTCATACTTAAACACCACTACAATGGGTAACACTACTAAGATTGTGAAGCGCGCGCTTAACGAGTTAAAATGCTAAACTCTTTTTATAATGCCTTGCCAGGTGATGTAATTTTACTTCTTCTAATGCTCTTCATGCTTTCCGAGATTATTATTAGTTTCTTAGTGGTCTTACGGTGGCGAGACTCTGGCAGAGTTTCAATTGAAGTCTGTCTACAGCACTACGTTAAAGTTATGCTACGTTGGTTCTACGCTCATTCACTCAATGCCGGTGGCCATTTTTCGTCCAATTTTGCCGGCGATTTTATTAAAACGTGAGCCAGCCAGTGTATCGAACCTAATTATGAAGTTTCGTAACATGTTAGCGGTTGTGTCGCTGTCTTAGCAATGAAAATCTCACAATGTGGTGTAAAGCGCTTTTTAAACACGAGAATAACGCGCAATTAAAATACAAACTATAATAATAATTGGAATTAATTCCAAAATAAATGGCCGTCCAAAACGAGCTATATGGCTTATTAATTCGAGCTTCGAAGACGAAGGCAAGAAGTTTCCGTTGAATTAACAAAGCGCTCCCTCGGCCCTACCGGGTGGCAGACTAATTTTCTGGCTTTATACGCGGACAATTACCTCCCTGATCGCGTCAGTATTCTAGCGCATTTATTATTCAAGTATCAGTAAGATTAGATCTTAAGATTTGGTCGGCGCTGCTTAATCAAATCATCAACTGCTAATTACAAAGCTTAATATTTGCAAGACTATTCGGCTAGTGCTGGTGATCTTGTTAAGTTAAAAGATCGTCAAACTAATGACGCGATACTTTGGTAGTTTCTTTTCGAGCCGTTTAAAACACTTGAATTGGTTAGCTAGTTATGGCTGTGTTTATACAGGTAATCGAGAATTATTTAAATGTAAAGTTAAGATAGCAAACTGTTTTTATATACATACATAGATATTATTCAAGAGCGCCTAAGGGTCGTTCTTGTTAACGGTTTGAACGCTTGAAAGTGTTGCAGCGAAGTCTTTAAAGAAAAAACCTTTCATAAACATTTTTTGCGAATAGAATTCTTGACGGGTTTCATAAATTTACCGTCGACATGTTTTACTAGACATTATATCCATGCATATTTGGGTGGTCCTTTGTTATTTTAGACTTTTCTGCATAAGTAGTTGAAAAAGTCTATAAATGGGGATTTGTTACCCTATTTGAATTCGAAAACTTAATACTCTAGATCAGGGAGTCGAAACGGGACCGAAACCTGTCATATTTCGGTTGTTTTAACCGGTCTTGATTTCGGTACCGAAATCAAAACCGAAATTTAAAGTGTACCGAAATAGAGCGACCGAAATTTAATGGTCCCGAAATAAAAAGACCTTAAAAATATGTGACCGTAACCGCCAGACCGAAATTCAAAGACCGAAATTCAAAGACCGTAATTCAAAGACCGAAATTCAAAGACCGAAATTCAAAGACCGATTTAAATTGGTACCGACCGCGGAAGAAGTTATATGTCCGGTCTTGCGATTTTTCACTACCTTCATTACATAGCATATTCGGTAAATGTCTTGATGAAGGGACCGTCTGTTGGAAGAGGGTGGATAGTGACTGGTGGAGAAGGGGGAGGGGGCAGGGGTGGGGAGTGGGAAGGGGAGGGGAAGGGGAAGGGGCCACCGCTCCCCTGGGTGTGGGGGTGAGGTGAAGTGGAGTAAATGTCTAGATGAAGGGAGGGTGGTAGGGAGTAGAGGGGAGTCGGATGATTTCATTATATTATATAGAAATCCCAACGACAGCAATTAAACTCTAATCCTAACGTTTCAGTTGTAACCGAATCCGAAAATTTTATCTACGTGGTTTTTAACCGAAACCGAAAATTATATTTCACATTTCGGTTTTTACCGAAACCGAAAATGAAATTTTACATTTCGGTTCTAACCGAAACCGAATTGAAGAAAATTAATTACGGTTAAAGTTGTTGCAATTGCGGTTTAAAAAGCCCAATTTGATTTCGGTTGACCGTAACCGAATTATAATGTCGGTTGCGGTCCCATTTCGACTCCCTGCTCTAGATTGATTGTGCTTACATTATGAAGTTAGTTTTTGCTTAGAAAAACTAAATTTCAATCGCATTTCCATTCTTTTGATATTTGTTAAATATAACTAAACAATAAGTAATTATATTATAAGTTTATGTAGTTTATATTATTTGACAAAAGTGGAGAATTACTACTAAATTAAGGTTGGGATGTTGGTCTATGCTACTTCCAACCGGTTCTATGCCTCATCCAACGTTCTACATTCCCCCGACTGGGGGTTCGATTAGGTTTGGGCCGGAAGACTGCGGAAGTCTATCCAGCACTTCAAATCCTTGACCTTGAAGTCAATCAGTGGTTGTGCTTGCTTTATGTTCCCGATCATTATCTTGCTGAAAGATAAAGTCCGATATATTTTGCTTCCGCTGCTGCAGTGTGTCGAGAAGACTGTCTTGCAGTGCCTGCAGTCATCCTGCCAACGATACCTCCCGAAAGCTCATACACCCCCAAATCATTAGATTTCCGCCATCGAACTTTATGATTGTTTGGACGCGACGATCTTGCAGATTTTCACTATGCTTTTCCCAGGTCCATTTTCAACAGTTCGCCCCGGATCGGTTAACCTTTATTTCATCTGTCAACATCAGTTTTGCGTTATCGTCGATGGTTAAATGTTTATCGTCGGGGGAAAACCAAACGCAACGTTCGATGTTTCTTTGTAAGTTCTGGTTTTGTTGACTTCGACACGACTTATAGCCTATATTTTCGAAGGACTTCGGCTTCGCAACAACGTTTTTCATCCTGCCGAATTTGTCGCTTTTCGGATAGTTATGGTACCGATTCCCACGCCAATACTACGAGCAGCTTCACTGTAATTTTCACCTTTTTGCGACCTTGACCTTGAAACAGTTTTTTTTGCATATTTCGTGACGAGGGTGGTCAATCAAAGTTACTGTTGATCAATTGTTTGCATTCGGTGGTCAATGGAATCAACCACTTCAACTAATGAATTTTACGGGGCTAGCTTCACACAACTCGAAATTCGTATATTTTTTGAAAAAAAAATCATATATTTTACATAAAAAGTTAAAAACAGATATATTTGATATCTATGTGACGAGACTTTTAAAGGATGAACGAGTACCACTTGCTATGTAAAAATAATTAAAAGGTTTCTTTAATTTTATCTTGCCTGCCAGGAAGTTAATTATTAATTAATTTGAAAATGACTCTAAAATTATGTGCGCGTCATAACTCTATTTTCAAACTTATGATTAACATTTGAAAATCAGAGGCTTCTGACAGATAAAAAGAGCAAATTAAGAGGGAAAGTTGTGTCTAACATTACAGCTCGTAGAGGTATCCTAAAGAACGCTTAGGTGTCGGTTTGTTAAATATGCAACGCAAAATTTAATAGCCGAACAAGCCAGTGTAATTATTACCGTTCATTCTTAATCTCTTGAAAGTAATCTAAATTTTGCGTACTAATTCAAGTTCGATGGGCCCTTTTGACATCCGGGAAATGCTAATCATGAGCATTTAGAATTCAATTTTGCTGATATTTTGTCATGAAATCACGAAGATTTTTCTATCAATGGATCTAGCATCTTCTGAAAGCAGGTTCTCTGGAACGTGTGATAATGTAGCCGCATTTCCGGATTTAATTGTGGAAATAGGTACAGTATTATGGAAAATTATAGAAGGAAATTAGTTTACAATATAAATTTTTAGTTCAACTTTTAAGATTTAAAAATAATTGTACTCTTTTTAGCATTTAGAGAATGTATTAAGATAGCATAAGGACAAATAGAGACAAGTGATAATATTTGGTTCTTGCTTCTATAAATTTTAAAAAACGTCATAAGAATATTTCCAGGGCCTAAATACATATATTGAGACTATTGCTCACTTTCAAATTGTTTATACATTGTCGGCAGAGCCTTCAATACTCTCTTTGTTTTTCTTCTTAACTTCTTGAAATGTATAGAATTAACCCTTCTAACACAGAAGGCGCACTTCTTCGGCAAGGAGCCAAGAAACACTTCACCTATTCCATCAAAAAGATGAAATGAGGCTCCCACACCAGCATGCAGAGGAAAACAAAAACAAACAAACAACAACAAAAAAATAAAACAAAGAAACAGAAATAAAACAAGGAAGGAAACTCAGCAACACACCATACAAAGAGAGAGTCACGGGAGCACAGAAAATAGATAGCTCTTAAACATCACCTTACTAAGAGTTAAATCAAAATCAGGACAAGAATTAACAGCCCTACACATACGATTAATTGGTTCATGCATGCCATAATTTGATCTGGATGGTTCAACATGCAACAAAGGCGGTCTTCGAAGGTTATGTTGGGACTGTCTGAAGGAAACCCTGCTAACAAGCAAGCCTGAGTCTATATTAGAGTTAAATAGCTGATGAACAAACACCAAGTCAGCGACTTTGCGCCTTTTCTCAAGAGAGGGCAAACCGAGCAACTGTAGGCGCTCGGTGTAGGGCGGGAGTCTAAACGGATCGTCCCATGGGAGCCCTCTAAGCGCAAATCTAAGAAAATTACGCTGCACCGATTCGATACGCTTGGAATGAACAGCGTAGTAAGGCGACCAGACCTGAGATGCATACTCAAGAATAGGTCTAACTAAGGAGCAGTACAAATGCATCAATGTTGGAATATCCGAGAACTCTCTAGACCATCGCTTAACAAAGCCCAAGATTAAACTGCCTCTAGACACGATATAATTAATATGCAGGGTAAAATCAAGCTTCCTATCAAGTTTTACACCAAGGTCAGTTACGGACAGCACGCGACGGAGACCATTCCTTGCAAAGTTGTAATCATAAGCTTGAGGATTGGGACTCCTGGAGAAAGACATAGCTTCACATTTCTCAAAATTGTGGTGTAAGCCGTTATGCTCGCACCATAGGTGGCATAGGCATAGGTGGCTTACTCATCCAACTTATCAATTTATATACCTTTGTTCTCACCGGTTCTTTTCCATATATTTGATGGTCTTCAACCGTATGTCTATCTCGGATCCCGTTCGGGTTCCAAACTAGACCTTGTTGAGCGATTAAAGTCAACTCGAGTCTTCCTGATACCTGTACATTAGCTTTAGTTTTACCTTCTGTTGTTCATATACTTCCGAGTTCTATCCGCTACTTTTTGAGATAAATTTCATTCTGTCTCTTGGAGATCAGCTTCATCAATTTGGTTTTAGCATTGATCTCTACGTTATACTGTTCTCGAGGATTTGGATATTTAAACTTCATGTTTACTGCATATTACTTCAATAATGATAATAAAGATTAGCAAAAGAGATGTTTGCATTGTTGTCTGACTCCGTTCGGCACTTGGAACGACTTCGACAGTTTTTTTTGCCTTATAAGTTACAAAACTCGACAAACAACTTCTAATTTGCATTCCAGTTGTCAAGTATAAGCCAATCTCGGCTCTTTCTTTCTTGGTCTATCACTATCGCTAAAAGCCAAGCGCTGAGGCCGTGACTGAGTATAACAAAGAATTAAGGAGGTCCAAGAGGAAAACCTGGAGGAAGTTCTGTGAAGAAATTGACGATCTACCTACAACAGCACGCCTCCAAAAAGTACTCTTAAAAGACCACACCAATGGCATAAGCCTCCCCCAGAGGAATGATGGATTCTACACCACTGACTCGGAGGAAACATTGAAATTACTGTTAGAGACCCACTTCCCTGAGTGTTCAGTGCCAGAAGAATTCACTCAATGTGCGCTGTGGGTCAACACGCCGACTGAGAAGTACCTCTGGTAAAATCTTCACAGGTGGGACAGTAAGGTGGGCCGTCAACTTCTTTACAGCCTACAAATCTCCCAGTGGTGACGGCATCTTCCCAGCTCTCCTGCAGCAGGGCCTAGATGATCTGTTGCCAACACTCAGTATCAACTCAGCTATCAGCTATCAGCTATCAACTCAGCTATATTGCCAATTTGTGGAGAGAGGTAAGGGTAGCCTTTATACTCAAGGGTGGGGGGGGGGGGGGCGACCAGCGGCTGAACCCAAGGGATATCGTCCGATAAGCCTATCCTCATTCCTTCTTGAGTCAATGGAGATAATTATTAACCAATATATCAGGTACGGTGATCTCAAAATACGCCGCTACACGAAAACCAGCACGCTTATTAAGTAGGTAAATCAACCATGACAGCACTACACAGTCTAGTTGAAAAACTAGAAGATGCTGTCAATGGTAGAGGTGTTGCCCTCTGTGCTTTTCTTGATATTGAAAGTGCTTATGACAACACGTCTTTCTCATCCATTGAGAGAGCGACCATTGACAGAGGTATTGATATGCCGACGGTCCGACGGATTGGGGCAATGCTGAGTAACAGAACATCACTGCGAGGCTGGGGGATAAATCGGTAACCGTAAGGGCAACCAGAGGTTGTCCTCAGGGGAGAGTTCTTTCCCCACTGCTGTGGTCACTTGTTGTCGATGATCTCTTGGTTAAACTGACTGATGCTGGCTATGAATTCCAGGGCTACGCATATGACCTGGTTATTATCATCATGAGCAAGCAGGACAGAACGTTATCAGTAAGACTGCAAAATGCTCTCAATATGGTACAAGCTTAGTGTACTAGGGAACATCTCAAAGTCAACCCTGGTAAAACATCCATTATACCATTCACAAGAAAAAGGAAGCTAAGGTTAGAGGCTCCTACTCTTGAGGGAACACGAATAGAATTCACAAATGAGGTCAAATATCTAGGAGTGATTCTACATCAAAGACTCACATGGAATCCTCATCTCCATAGGGTCACAGGCAAGGTTATGACTGCTATATGGTCCTGTCGAAAATTCTTTGGAAAAACATGGGGTCTAAGGCCTAAAATGGCCCTTTGTGCATATGAGACAATTATAAGACCCAAAACTGAACAAAAAAACCAAAAACTGAACAAAAGACAGCGCAGTCCAAACTGCAAAAACTGCAGAGGTCAGCATGTCTAGGAGTTACGGGTGCCATGCGAACATGCCCCACGGCAGCTATGGAGGCTCTATTAGACCTCCCCCCATTACACCTACACCTAAGAAGGAGGCCGCGATAAGGCTGCTTGGCACTAATCTCCTCTCAGCAGGTAATTGGGCTGGTCACAGGAAAATTTTCGAAGAATTCATGGATGATCCGGTGATCAACTCAATCTCAGATGCCATGCCGAAAAGGCACGACTTTGACATATCATTCAAACTGATCCTTGAGAGCAGAGAGTACTGGCTCAACAATAGACATATCTTTGAGAAGGGATCTCTGGTTTGGTCCACGGATGTATCCAAGATGGAAGACAGAACGGGCATCGGGTTCTACGGACTAAGAATAAGGCTGCACAAACCGCTCGATTCTGCACCAACCATCTTTCAAGCAGAGATACATGCCATCGAACTCTGCGCACGTGGAATTACTAATAGAGGTATACGCGGTGCTAAAGTCATGTCCGACAGTCAGGCGGCACTCAAGGCTCTGGGGTCCTACACCTTTGAGTCAAAAATCGTCTGGGACTGTCTCACTGTTCTTAAAGAACTGGCTCAGAGCAACAGCATTACGCTGGCATGGGTACCAGGGCATTGCAGGCAATGAGAAGGTGGATCACCTGGCGAAAAAAGGGGCGGACTCCCAGTTTATTGGACCCGAGCCATTCTGCGGCTACACGAAAAGCCGACAAGCAATGGGCATCAGGTCATGGGAGGACGAACGTAGGCGCTCACACTGGACAAACACTCCAGGGTTAAGACAGGCAAAGAGGTTTATAACCTACTCAAAACAGAAAACGGAAGTGCTGCTCTCACTCAGCAGACCAGATTAAAGGATGATAACAGGACTTCTAACTGGTCACTGTCCCTGGGCTACCACCTAAAAAAGTTGGGGCTAGCTGAAGATGACACTTGCCGCTTCTGTTTGGAAGAGGAAGAGACAGCGGAACACATCCTCTGTCACTGTGCGGCCCTCGGCCGTATCAGGCACAGACATCTTGGTGGGGCTTTCCCATCACCACCAGACATAGCTAAGGCGACCCCCAAAGAGATCTTAGGTCTAATTAAAGAACTAAAGCTTGACAGAAAATTCTTTCAGCGCTTCAGTTAGGTAACCATTGGTCGTTGCAGACTAATGTCGGTGGTCAGCAATGTAGTTTAAATTGTAGGTTAACTTTTAATCGTGTGTATATCCTCTCCCGCTCCGTACCTTACAAGGGTTTACGGAAACTACAGAGACATTCCGTATTATGTTTAAAATCGGGCACTTATGTTTGCCATCAGCTAAAATATGTCTTACCAAAGTGAAGTCAGTTAATATATGACATATACGTATCAAATCAGATAGTAATATCAGAGACGGATCATTTAAAATACGAGATACCCTTATTCGACTCAAATCAATTGCACTTCACACAAGCCTTTCTTAGGTATGCCATTATTAGAGTCATGTATACAGAACTTGATGCAGACTTGACTTTTAGGGAAAAACTTACAAAATTTTAAGTCGATATACTTAAGTTGATTGCTACAAAATAGAGCTCTCGATTTCGAGCTTCTAAATCTTTCTTGTTATAGCCGGCAAAGCTTTTCATACATATTTTTATATGACGTATTAAAGCGGCACCTAGAAATGCTTTAGTGTACTAAAATGAATCAAAATAAATTTGATTATTTAATTTTCGTTTGCTTAAGAGTTCTTTTTGGCCTATTTAAATATACTACTTTGACTATTATTACGATTTCTAAATAAAATAGACTTCAAGCTTTATGTTCATTTGTAAATAAATGTATACCTATCAATAAATTGTACTAAAGTTAATGAGGTAAATTGTATCGTTAATATCGTTGTAAAAAATGAGTCCTAGATATTGGTGGGTTCATTAAAAGCGCAGACACTACCTTAGGATCAGCAATATCTTTCCAAAAGCGAGTGTGAATTATAAATATGAACAAAAATATGAAACAGATATGTATAATAAGTAAAAGCGAATTTAAAAAATATGTTTTTTGCATACACAAAGTTACAGAAAAAATCAAGCTTTAATTGAAAAATGTCTGCTTAATTTGAGTTCAGTAATTTTAAACATTCATTTAGACTCTCATAATTGTGTGACCACCTGTTGCTTAGTATTTGTAATTTAATTACGCATTTAGGTACGCATTTGTGGTAAACATTGAATAAGTTAATTCGTACCTTACGGCAACCTTTAGTCGCTAGGGAAATTTTCATAAAAAGCGCCCTTTGCACATGCAACGTGAGAAAATGCATTAAGGAGATATGCTTGAGTGCAGTTGTCACGTTTACGTGCGACTTTATGTGACTGTTGATGTCGAAGTTCAAATAATTTACGAATAAAATGTTATGATTCTTACCGTTTAACAGACTAACTATTAAAATCGAAGGGCAAATTACTTTACAACTTCATGCATATTTAGTGAACTTCTTATAGGATTGTCGAATTTGGCACACTGACCCTCACAAGATATTCCATTCAATAATAATTTCGAGCCAGCCATATGCTGTTTTTTATTACCTTGGAAATTGTCCTACACCTTAATTGTTGGCATGTGCTGCATCTACTGTGGTGGTGGCTAATCATGAGGTGATCAAAGTTACCTTTTCCTTACTGTCGTAACATCTGCACAAAGGCATTAATTGAGTCAATGCATCGTATTATTTCCAATTTTTATGTATGTATGTAACAAGGAAAACGTCTCACCAAAGCCTTTCTTGATGTAATTTCTTATTATTTCTTACGATGCCATCTGCATGGGAATGAACGCTGTAAGACGAAGGGTAGTACCGACAGATGTGTTTTTTCCGTATGTACCTACACATGTCGTCTTCTTTAACTCGTGAGCACATTTTCGGTTACAGTTGGTCACAAACATAAGAAACCACCAGGGCGCAGCTGCTTCACTTTTGTATCCTTTGCACATTTCTTTCCTGTTCTTATTCGAGACGAGCTTGTAGGCCTCAGACAATACCAACCAAAAGCCGGGTCCTTCTTAATTTTGCTTGCTTCACTTGAAATTTTTCTTGCACAAGGGACTGCAATTACTTTTTAAGAAAATTTCAAAATTTTCAGGTACCCTTAACCTGCCTAAGAAATCTCTCTCACAATTTTGCTAATATTACGAAAGGCTCGTGTCAAGCAAAGTCCAGGTAGCTTGTTACATTGCAGAAATCAGACGGTTGGCGTGATAAATGTGAACTTTATGTCAAGCCATTTTTATATATTTCATTGTATTTTTAAATTATTTCTATCACTGAATGTATTTATATTTAGACAGATTAAAATTTGCTTGGCCGAGTGCATGTAAAATAAGGCCCAGCAGCTTTAAATAAATTGAGCGATAAAGTTCATTGAGTGATCTCGTCAGTTTGATCTGGAGTAGCAACCGCTAGAAAAAAAGAACAGGAAGAAAGTTAGCGAATTTCGTAAAGTAGGTCTGCTACACATGTTTCTATTATGACAATTTACGATTGACGGCTTAATTAAGATAACGTGGCGCTGTGATAAGATTAAGAAAATCAAAATAAAGCGCGATAGGAGATCTTTTATGTTTTATTCACGTTTTAAAATATTGGGCATTCATCAGCCACAGCATAAGTACTATGTTAAAAGGTATAGTCTTATTAACTTATAATCCGAAGGTATGATAATTTTAAAGTAGATACGTCTGGATAAACCTTGAAACACACTAATGCGAAAACTATTATTATACTCGTAGATTAGGTCCCATATAACAATGATATGAGACCTAATCTACGAGTATAATAATAGTTTTCGCATTAGTGTGTTTCAAGGTTGATTATTGAGATGTGTACGCATTGCGCATATCTCATCGGTTAAACACGGTAATATAAGGGAGTATCAAGGAAATAGTTATCTTTGGAAATATTAAACTCTACATCTAAGTATACTCATTCATTAACTCTGGTTGCATTACCTTGTGGGTATTTCACTTTCATACAAAAGATTTATTTAATTTTTTTAAGATATTTGATGATTTTAAAGATTGATTCTCAAATCGCATGGTACTTCGTATTTTACTTGGCTATATAATATCCTTGAAGGAAGAGGCTAGTAACCTCTCTCACTTTTAATTTGACAATTGATTTCCTTGCCAACAAATTGTGCTGTGCTCGGATAAGTTTTGAGAGGAACCAAATTATTAATTATCGTCAGTATTCGTCCGCTTCGTTTAATTGGAGACCTTTTCGAACTGAATGTTATGTATAATCAATCTTAACAATTTCAAACCTGTTTTTTTATGTAAATTAAAAGTACCGTCGAATCGCGAAAATATGAAAGAAGTTACTTTTATTATAGTTAGCTTTACTTATTTTATTTTTGACTTTACTTACAATAACGTAGACTGCCTAGGTTGACTGTACTACTATGTCCCCTCTTATATTCGAAAGTATTGGAATATCTGAAAAAATTATAGCGATCTGCCTAGTGTTAATGTTGAGTTATATAATATAACTTATTATTGTTTCTTAGGGGTTCGACACGGCCTTCAAATGTTTACTGTTTATTAATGCTTTACATTTGAGTATTCTTGAGCGGCACTACTTAAAATTTGTCTTCGATGGTGTAAGTAATAACGGCCTTTTATCAGCCTTTTATCTCGAAGTTTAGTAGAAGTGTTAACAGGGGTCTCAGAATCGTACCCCACGGTAGGACACCCATGCTTGTTTTCTGCTGACAACATATTGCGAGGCAATTTGGGGTGTCAGTAATGTCGGTGGTTCGGAATCCACCTTAAATTGTAGGGCCACTTGCAAACGTTGTCTCGAATCGGGTGAAGTTCTTCTTGCGCCCCATACCCCACAAGGGTTTACGGCAACTAGAGAAAGAGTATGAACTCTAATTTGTTCTATTAAAATTGCCTTGAGTAGTTAGTTCGTAATATATATGAGTAAAAACAACTTTTATGCGTCCACCCTAGCGTCGTGTCAGAGTACTGATTTAAAATCTTTCCCACCTCGAAAACACGAACTGCTACAGATATCATAAAAGTGTCTCCACTTAGCAAAACGGCGTCTAACATCAAACTTTATCCCTTGAACAGAATTCAAAGCAGCCATGCCGATGTCACCTTAACTAAACGCCATATGAAAGTAAATTGTATTGCAGCTTCATAAAATGAACGAAGTTAATGAATGTATTCAACGCAACTTACACAAAAGTTGGCCAACTTTCAACTTAAACGCAACGCATCTACTTGACAGCCGGAATATTGTTGTTTACGTTTACGATTTTTAAAGTGTTATATGAGTTCGAGAAAAATTTATTGTGGAAGTTAAAACATTTCCAGTTTCCCTTTTATGTAAAAAATATACTTTTTCTGTCAGGATAAATAATATATTTATTAAACAAAGTTTTTCCAAATATAACTTTGATGGACCTGCCAAAACTTATTCTGTTCAGAGATTTGATGGCTGCGGTTTTGACATTTCGTAGTAACAATAGGTCTGTTCACGTACTTAGTTTTGGGTAAATGCATTACGATATTTTTACCCAAACGCGTTCACGTACTCATGAAATGGGGGAAAATTTACTCACGTAACATTTCCCCTACTTAAAAATGTTAGTCCAAATTTACCCGAAGAAATAAGTTGAGTACTTTTGCTAAGCTTTTGTTATAAAGCCACTAATTGTCACTTTGACAGTTATTGCTTTAGTTTTTGTCCAGGACTACTCAAACTTGTTCACGTACTCTTAGTATTTGGTAACTTCTCCTATTTAACATTTTTACTCAGAATATTTCTGATCAAAAAGTACGTGCAGAATAGTTGCGTTGCGTTCTGTTTCAGGGGTTAAAGCAGAATGGGAGTGGGCTTTGTGAAATCTACTTGTTTACATGTATATTTTGAAATTATTATTATTTTAAATGTATTTACATACAAAATAATTAAAAAACTTGTTATAAAATATTTTATTCAAAGTTTTTGCCTACGGGAAGGTCTAAATTTGACTACTACTATCGTGCGTACAAGACTTAACAACTACAATACACAAAATCAAGCTCACATATTCGTTGTGTACGTATTTTATCCGATTGAAAAAGTTATTGGAATCAGGAAGTTACTCGAGAAAAATAAATTACTCGAGTGATCTTTCTAATACCGAATAACTCGACTGGGAAAAAGTTACTTAAGTTGAATCACTAGGTTATTGGTGCTTGTGCATCCAGCAAAAGGTACCTAAGATAAGTGAGACAGTTTATTTTAATTTTTCTTTACTTCTATTGAGCATACTAGCAACAAGCAACTAATGCCAAACAAATTTTCCAACAGATTGACGGCATACGGATTTTACAGAATATAATAGATAAGCAGTTTTTGACCAATTTCTTCTAAACACCTTTTATTAAAATAATACCTCTTTGAAAATGGGACAAAATTAGGGACCTTTAGAAAAAATGACGGAAAAATGTTGACAACGTAACATTTTAAATAAAACTTACTTAGAAATCATTTTTTGAAAATGTAATTTTGATTTTGCAAATAAGGTACATAAAATTAGTACAGTAGGTCCAGTACCATTCGGAAAGGGTATTTTGTCATGTTTCATTTGGCACTTTGCTAGGTTGCTCCAGTAAAAATAAATATATAAAAGTAATCTGCTAAGTTGTAATCCGTTAAGATCTCGCTCCCCATCCCCTCATGTCCTACAATGTTTTGTTTGGCTTGATGAGTACTACCTCCCTTTTTCAGTATTAATCTCTTAAATAGAAACACCTTGAACGTATAGGTATAATTCCGGTCCCATAATTGCCGCGTTGATTTATTTCTTGTGCTAACATTGCAATCAATAGTCTGGTTTCGTGAACACTGCCATTATTAATTGCTGAACTGTGTAGGACAAATCAATGGGAACGATCCACTCGAGTCCAAAGATAGGTACAAGTACAGTGAATTTTGTGGATGTACTAGAATATTCAAGCTCTTGGAGCTTTGAATATTCAAGCTGTTTTTGCATAAGACCTTCGATTTGACAGTGTCTCACCATCTGACTAAATAAAGAATTTTAAGTTTTTTGGGGCGTTCCAAAGTAAGCAACTATTGCATGTACAGTTTCGTGCCTGAGTTTATTCTTTCTCCTAGTCACTTTATCATTAGAGACCCACTTCTCATTCTACGTTACCAAACGATCGCGTGTATTACAAAAATCATCCTAACATTGCCAAGTTTCGGAATTCTTGCAGAAAATTTTTACTTTTTACCAATAAATTTTGAGATGATTATTTTCAAAATATGTATGATATATTTTTAGAAAATGGAATTAAAAAAATCGGAAATTAACTTTGGAGCTATCTATGTAGGTACGCCCTTCAGATCAATCTTATACTACTATATACAGTGGAACCTCCCTTTACGGACACCACCGAAAAGCTGGTATTTTTTTAGGAACGAACAGCGTTCGCTGTAGGAGGTTTCACTGTAACAGTTTTTAAGAGAAATAGCATCTATTGTCACGAAATTGAACGCCAAAGATACAAATTTGGATATGGCATCTAATCAAAGGTATGTTTTGTGTTGAAAGAAATTATTACAAGAGCAGTTACTACACGATTATCATGAACTATTAGACGTTTAGAAAATTTAAGTGTGGCCAACTTTATAACATTTTTACCACTAAATATTCAACAATTTCTCGGATTTATTTATTTTGATAAAATGAAATTAGCCAAAGACTAAAACAGTCACAACACCCAGAATAATGCTGTTTCATTTATTAAATTCATGTAATTGGTGTCCGGTCATTGACCAGAAAAGCTCGCAAAAATAAATTTCGGCGAAAGTTCAAATACTTGGTAACACCACACCACATTCTTCCTATTAGCAAAACACATGTTCACATCGGTTACATATGATTGTGTCAAGATGTAAGATTCTGTCGGTGCAAAAAAAGACTTTCTATCTTTTTGGATTTGATATCAGCTGATTGGACTCTTTCAACGTTGCTTTAAATACACAATTCGGCTGAACACGCGCCTACAGATTTGGGCCGAACAGTGACTCTGCTGAGTTGGCTGAGTGCTGAGGCATCGTTGTATTAACAAAAGATAGAAAGTTACATATGTATTTATACTATAGATCTCATCGAAAAGCTAGCTATCGTCGTTCTTCAGACTAGAATTAAAGTTAGGCCAAAGCCTGCAATGACTAATTTTTCTTAAATGATCTGAATGAAGTTTTGCTGAGGCTGAGAAGTTGGGCTGTTAGTAGTTAGTCCACTTGCACCGCTCGCCGCAATGCTATTCAATATCAGAAAAATTAAATATCTTCTGCGGATATTTTTGTCCGTGTACGTCGTCACCGGTGCCGCCACGAAGCACAGATCTTAAGTCAGCGACGGGGGGCGAAATGTGCGATGGAAACAGTTCCCACAGTTATTTCGCGAAATAAACTTTCAGACCTGTCTGGCTATCTTTTTGGATAAATGTCATTTGTGTAGGTAGGCATGTGTGGCATAAGTGCGATTGCCCTCTTTTTTTTATTTTTAAACTTTTTGGCAACTCGAATTCCGGTGTGATCACCTTTGCGAACTTGAAAATGCGTTTCGAAAAAGCTTAGTAAGAGCTTTAGCCGAACGTAAACCTAATTAAATCCGGTTGTACGCTCTACGGTTGCTAAAATCTGGTAATTCCTAAACTAAGTATCTGACGGAATTTCAACAGACACGTATGTATTTATGTAATATGATCCCGAAGGAATTTCATGACTTTATGCTAAAGGCTGGTGGATTTTGCTTATACAAATTCTTGGAAAGAATTTTTCACCATTTAATTCTACTTTTGTGGTTGTTTTGCAACTGTATTAAGCCGCACTGAAGTTGATTGCTTGTTAATTTACCCATCGGTTGCATTTTCTCAGGAGAAACTTCATATTTGAGATATTTGATCGTGTCAATAGCTCTTCATACCTGCACCGGATATTTACCCGGTCGCATTTCATAAATTTTCTACCTGTTTGATGTCGCGGTGCCCCCGAAATCTTTTATTCCCTCGGAGCACAATGATATATCTTCCTTTCTTCAAGAAACGGATATCACACGTGTACTTTTCTCCATTATAAAACATCATAGGTAACGCGAGTTCAAGGGGAGTGAATAGTCTTGACCTTGGTTAAATAGAAATTATTACCGCGCACAATGGGTACTTTCACAAACCCAGTAGAATTTGGAATAGGAAGTAGGTAACTACTGCGGGCTGTAGTGCAATCAACCCTTTCCGAAACGTTTGTCTGTCGATTTCGATGCGTTGCTAATTTTGACTTCTCGTTTTTTATCAGTTTCCCGTGTGCTAAGTCCATTCCCATTTTGGCCTTGATGTTTTTGCGAATTTTAAATTCAACACATGCTCATTCTCCCACTTTGCTCGCAATTTAATTCTATACAACACACAATCACACATTCGAGCGCCTGCTACAATAAACTTGTAGAATTGTACGAAATGAGTCTAGCAAAAAAGAACAATGGCGAGTCTTGAAAGAAATTTTGATTTTACTCTCGTTCGGAATTTATAACGATTTTTTTCAAGTTAAAGCCCTTAAGGCACTAAAATATTCACAACGTGTTTTTTAAGTCAAATTGCTTGAATCGCTAAGCCTAGGACTGGACTGGACCTAAGGTGGCTAAATGCTTAATAGGCAAAATTTAAATTTTATTGAATTCCGAAACAGCATGCCTCTCATACAAATCACTCTTATTAATAACCTTAACGATTCAGATTAAGCGGTTTGGCAATTAGATAAGCCCAACTTAAAATAAATCAAGGGTTCACTGGCGTTGCGCACAATCTTACGATTTTCTTAAAATATTGCTTGCGTTTTAAAATGTTCATGCGTAACGCGTCCTGTGCTTATGATCGCGATTTGAATACGTTACCTATCGCTGCTAAAGACGATTACAAATTTATAATTCTGGGGCAATAATACAATTTAATTTTTTTCTCTGATTTGTACCGAAAATATTTTCCTTTCTTATGAAATGAATAATTTTTTTAATGATAATTGAAAAACTTTTCCTTTCTGCTACGCAATTGGACATCAAAATGCCATCATTTTGAAATATAGTTATATTAGTTGTTTTGGGCTGCATTTCTGCTTACTTTTATTATTGCTTTTCTAGCCTGTAAGTTATCATCGCTCCATCCGGTTCAGTTTTGGATCATGCCGCTAGAAGCGAATTTTTTATTCGATTATAATTCTTATGTAATATTTGCCAATTCTTTATCTTAATGCTTCCATAGATATTTCATGGAGCTTGAATTTGTGAACTGTGACGGGTGGTCGAATTCTTCTTATGTATTACAAAATGTTCAGGAGTTTGACCCGTCGAACGCATTAAAATCAATGACAGCATTCTCGCCATAGTGTTGAGATGACGTCATTTGTTCATTTTATTGGTTGGATTTGTTTGAGTTTGCTATATTCGCGATATAATTTATTTTAAATAAATTTTAAATTATTTAAATAAGAAATAATCTGTACTTTGTTGAAGATTTGTGGGCCTTTTACTGTCACTATACATAGTTGATATCGTTGCTCGACTAAAAGGTTATAGTCCTGCGATTATTAATATGTATATTAGCGGGGAGTTTCAAAAGGCCGCTAGACTAGCGCAAAGTTTGTTCCACGTATCCTTACGACTGATCAAAATGATAATCGAGAACAGATCGCGCAGCACCTCTTTTGTGAAAAAATGCGCAGTTGGATTAATTGGCACATCACCACGCCATGGTTCCAGAGTTCAAGTTTCGGTTTCCCTGTGAGTTTTTAATTAAAATTAAAAATCCACTCCGTCTTTGGGCTGTTGTCTAGCAGAAATGCAAAGAACAATATATTTAAGTTCCCTCACTCCCCATACCAAGCCTTGTCAACGTATCATAGGGTTGTCCCCTGGGCTTTGTCCACTCATAAAAAATACGAAGCTAAAACCGAAAACTTTTCCAAATCAGGTTATGAACCATTCATTTGCTTACTGGTATAGTATAATTCAGAAGCAGTTTGGTGAAAAAGCGCAGATTTGTGAAGAAACATAACACAATTTTTTCACCGCGCCAAACACGACGTCAGGGAATGGTCCAATTTTGGGATACATGCACCAAGGGAACAGCTTTGTTTAACCAGTTGCAAGCAGACGGTATTTAGGGATTCATTCGTATTTATGCCTCATTGCAAATATTGGCGCGAAATAGCCATGAGAATAATTTTTTAATTCAATTTGGTTTGATAGATTTGAATTTGATAATCAAGGTTACTATTGTATGAATAAAACGTTTCTGTTATTTTCGTATAGCTCTATAAAGACTTACTGTTAAGTGGCATCATGTACCACAACAATACCGGAAGTACGATTTGGAATATTATAAAGTAGACTGACGAGCACAGCACACATACAACAACGTTGCGATACCGCACTTTTATCTCAGTACCTTATTATATTTGGTTCAGTGTACACATTACGTTTATAGGTACTTGATTTTGACGTGAAATGGCTTCAAAATAATTTCTTTCTAGTAGACAAGGTAACAAATATCCATCTCTGAATACGCACTAAACATCATCGGGGGTAAGCTGGGATGTATGTACGGCAACTTTACAAAACGGTGTGTGCGCTGAACCTTATATGGGGTGTGTGGTGTACAGTACTATCTAATATTAGCGCACACATTTTTTAAACTCGTATATCCCAAGTCTTCTTTTTATATCGGATTTCGTAATTCTCTTTCTGGTTCCTTTTACAGCTTGTGGAGCATAGGGCGTCCACCTCAATTTGTGGATTTGGGTACCTTCCTTCAAATATGGAGTCTGTTGAGCGATGTTGTTTGGGCCATTTTTCAGTGTGCGGTCTATCTCTTGCCAATTTCGTTTTCAAACACCGACGTCTATCCCGTCTCCTCATGTGAGTCTATAAAGGTTTTTGTTGGTAACGACACCCGGCCAAAAGATGCTAAAGGCTTGTAAATTAGATGTTATTTCATAGTTCACTTTTCATGTTGAAAAGCCGTACAATAGAACTGATTAGACGTTCGACTTGAAGAATCTGAGTTTTGTGAGTTATATGTTGTTACTCCATACCTCAGCAAACGTATTACTGTACAATCTGTACTTCAGTATGACCTCCGTCATATGCTGTTACTATGCTTTCAAGGTAGCAAAATGTTTCCACATGTTCTATTTGCTGCTCTTCAAGATAAATTTCATATTATCTCCGACCTTCTCTACTTAGAGCGTTGAACATTTGGACTACTTGTATACGTTTGTTAGATAAAAGACAATGATGTTGGCATAGTTTGATGCGTAAGGTGTTTAAAAAGTTTTCATTCATTCCTCGCGATTATTGGTTGTCCAGGGTCCTGCACAATACGTCATTAATGGCGATCAGGAAAAGAAAAGGGGATGGCATGCATTATTGTCTCACTCCGTTTAGCACTTGGGAGGGCTCCGACAGTTTTCCTTTGCGAAGGAAGTGATATTGGGTTCCAGAGTAGGATTCCTTTATGATGATAATAATTTTTCTAGGTGCCTCTCATACGTAAAACTCCAGCATTAGATGTACATGAGATCTCCAATCCGCGGATTACTGCAGGAATCCCCCCTGCTTATTTATTATTAAAAGTGCGCATTAAGATGAGTTTTGCCATCACTTTGGAGACTGCAGCGCAAAGATAGATACCGCACGATTGCTACATGTCCTCAGGACCCATTTTTTGGGCATCTCACAATTGCGCCTTTTTCTATTCAGTTGAATAGGTACCGGTTTTTCCATTCATTCCTGGATAATGGGACGAAGAATAACAGTCGTGAAAGTGGAATTCGCCTTAAATAAAGGTTTCCCATTAATCCCTGGGCTTTTTTGAGGTCCATATTTCTGCTTCCTCTGCTAGAGCGTTGATGTAGTCAGGCATGCGGTTGTCGCGGTTTCACTTCTTTGTACACTTTTCTGTAGAGAACAGTATGCAGTTACGACGAGTTGTTGAACTGCAACATCGGCAGCAGCGTTCATCTGCTCTGTCCCATTTTCGTTCGATGGAGTTGTCAGGGTTATAACGCAACATGTTAGAGCTAATTTAGGCGTTTAGATTCCTATAACTATTTTTACATAACTTTTAAGAATCTTATCAAAAGTGTCGCCAAAGAGTTATCGTGATCACAAAATCAGTTCGAGTAGCCGAGGCGTACTAAACGTTTCAGGTTCAGATAAGCGAGTTACAAGCCTACCTATCCTTTTCTTTAGTGTGTCCTGAGAATCACCGAGAGTTTTCCTCCTCCTTTCTCAAATGGGCTTGGGACCGGCTATACTTTTTTTTTAATGTATTATGGGCCTTTAGTCGTTAAGTGTTAAAACAATTTGATTTAACAATTAACTTGGGCTTCTTGCACAACATAACTAATGTTTGAATGAAAATTTTGCTTTATTTTATTGAATACAAACCAACTAAGAGGACGTTACAGTCTAAGTCCAAGAGTGCAAATATCTAGAGAACCGCACATATTTCCCTCACTAATTTTATAAAGTACACATTTGTCGATACAACTGTTCACCCTTGACGTTAGTAGTTATCGAAACAAGATAACCGTTTGTGCGTAACTTCAACACCTAGGGGTGAAATTATATAAGTTGATTAGCGGAAGTTGCTACTCATGACAGAAGAGTGTCGACAAGTGTGATCTTACACGCAACCATAAGTTTTCAAATGTCCTGAAAACGGTTTCAGGGTTTACATTTTTTGAGGTAACTTCTTATTATTGTAAAATTATTATAACAAATGTTTTTTAAAAAATTAAACAAAACTTCTTTTTTATTAAGCAATGCGGAACCAATTGTGGTCATGTTACACTTTTACTTTCTACGCTATAATTACAATTATTGGAACGCTATATTATACCTAATTATAATTATAAAAGAATAATTTTTAGTTTTGATAAACGAACATTATAATGGCAAATGATTTGCAAGTTTCGTTTTGTATTATGCTGCGAGGTCGTTTGAATTTTATCGTCTTACAGTAATTAAACCTTTTGTATTTTATTTCTTTCGCCTATCTGCAACTTCAAGTATTGTCATCGTTTGTCACCAATACACTTGTTTTATTCCGACTTTCTTTTTGGTTCCCGCAAGACATTATAAGGATCAAGAAACTAAGTACACCCGATTCGATGCAAGTAGACCCGCAATTTATGGTGCATTCTGAACATACATTGTACTAAAACCACATTAGCCTTTTTAGCGTTAATTTTTGTATGAAAATACCGGCGAATTATTTCTCCCTATGGCGTTTATATATGAATATGCTCACCTTATTTTACTCCTACCAATTTTGCTTTTACAGTATAGTTAGTTGCTCCGTCCTTGCTGAAAGTTTTTCACGTATCTGCTGCTTTAACATCAAAACTATTCGGTGATTAAAAGGTCGAAATAGGTGAAGCACTGTGCATTACATAGAGTATATTTGTTGAGTTGAGGCATAAAGAAATTAGGAAGAAAAGATATTATGAAAATGAAATATTCATATCGTAAGACCTTAGAAATTTGAACCAATCCATTCTCAAGGAAGGGTGGATCTTGCCATCTTGCCGACCTCTTCACCGCAATCAACTTCGCCGCCCACCACTTTACTTTAACACTCACGACTCCACTTCATCATCCACGACTCCACTTTACCGCCCACCACTACACTCTACCGCACGTAATATTCTCACCACACTACACATGATATCTTCATGTGACATACATTTATCTAATAATTTATATTTTGTATTAAGAGTTGTTGTTTATTTTGTATTGGGGAATTGTTTATTTTATATTGGCGAAAAAAACAATCATAGAAAATTATTTGCTCATAATTTTTGGAGAACAATATAGTGCCAACGATTTTTTTTAACCACTTCGCAAAAACAATGATTAATTGAAATTACTTGATAATACCCGCTTAGGACTTGGTCTTTTGTGCAGCTAACTACCTAGTCGTGCCATAAATTCTGTCACAACTTTAAAGTAGCATGAAATCTAAACAATAAAAGATAATATGTTTATTCCAACGAAATTTATTTTAATAAGATATTGTTTATTACATAATAATAACTTTACTCGAAATGACCTCCTTTTGCTTTTATACAAGCTTTTAAACGTTGTGGCCACTGGTCTATAGCGGCACGCACGGTATCCAGCGACATTTGATTTGCTGCTTTCACCAAAGATTTTTTCAGACTGTCTAAATTGCGGTGGGGAGTTCTACAGGCCTTGTTCTCTAACTCTGTCCATAATGCATAATCCAGCGGATTTAAATCTGGACTCCCGGATGGCCAATCTTCTTGTGCAATAAAAGCAGGAATGTTGCTGCGAAGCCACTCCTGCTTTGTGAGCAGGAGCAGAGTCTTGCTGGAAGACCCAATGTTATCCACCGAAGAGAGTTTGCGATAGAGGTTTCACAACACCTTCTATCACGTTGGTTTGATAAACCGCCGCACCGGTTTTGACTCCTTTTTCGCAAAAATGGAGTGTTGTGACACCTTTATGAGATACACCCCACCTAACCATTACAGAAGCTAGATGATGGCCTCGTTGCACCCTGGGAACCGTTTTTTTAGCTTCTTCTGATGATGTTGCATAAGCCTTATCATTTTGTTTATTAAAAACTTGCTCCACAGTAACAATTTTTTCGTCGGTAAGGAGGATGTTCTCATGGCCATTGGTTGCGTGCCAAAGCAAGAGACGTTTACATCTTTCCAACCTTATTTCCTTTAACCGAGGAGTCAACATGTGGGCCGTTCACCGACGATAAGCCTTCATATGAAGGTGATCTCGAATGAGTCTACTTATCGATCTTGTGGAGATTTCCAACTCCCTGGACAAAATTTGTTGTTTGCGATGTGGATTTCTACGGATGCGCTCTCGGACAGTTTTTATGGCACTGACTGTTCTAACGGTACGTGGACGACCGGTCCTTGCTCTATCATCTATGCCTGAGGTTTCATTAAATCGTTCTATGGCACTATAAATGAATCTTTTTGTTATTTTAAGCGGTTTCAACAAATTCAAAATGTCAGAAGCACTTTTTCCATACTTATGGAGTGCTATTACAGCGATACGATTTTCCTTTACGCCCCACTCCACGATTACTAGTCAAAGACTGCCACCAAACTGATCGGAATATTACGCCGTACAGTTCATTTGTTATAAAGTTCAACTTAACGGTACAATTCCAGGCTAATTTCTGAGAAAGCGCGCATTAGAAATTGTGTGACAGAATTTATGGCAAGACTAGGTATACTTTATACATAGTTGGTGGTTAAACATTCGTGATACCTTTTTTTTCCTGTCAAATATTTATTCCGTTAATTTGTTCGCAAATTTGCGGATAATTATTCCTTTTTTCAAATTGTTGATCCATCAAAATTAATAAATTATAATAATATAATTAATATAACAAATGCATAATAAAACGCGAACGTCTATTTTAGTGATATCTTCTAAATCCAATGTCAAAGTTGCTTATCATTCTCAATTGCGAGGTTAATTTATAAGTGCGCTGCGCCTACATAGTAAGACTCAGTGACTTAGAAAAATGCTGGTTTGTAGAAATATTTTTTTATATTAAGTCATCAAGTTGAGTACTACTATTATGCGTTCAAAACCAATTCTGTTTCATTAGTCTTTTTGAAATTATCCAATTTTTGTATTCCTAAGCAAAAATAAAAATAAAAAATTAAACGTAAAAACCGCATTTATTTGCGCAGTTATCGTATCAGTGCAACATAATATGCGCTCAAGTAAAGTCCCAAGTCAAAGACGATTACATTCTGAAATGCAAGGTGCTGAACGATAAATGTTAACGAATGGTTTCACAGAATTTATCGCTTGGACAACATTATATTTTTTGCCTGGTTGACTTTGTGACAACTCCAGGTGTAAGCCCAATACTGGTGGTGTAAAATATAATTATTGTGAAAGCACTGATCCATGGAGAGATTTTTAGTAAGAGTAGTTAGCAGAATGCTCACCCGGCCAACACACCTGAGTTCATTGAATTTATCTACGCTCTTCATATTACCTCAAATCACACGATCGGTTGTACAATACTCACTGACTTTCATGCAAGTATGCTAACTCATGTATAACGAATCGCAATGATCTCATTCTAAAGTTTTCTTTTGTAGCTTATTTTTTAAAATTGCACACGTCATGTAGCCACGGTTTAACGTAATTTTCTGTATTTAAACTTTGAAGGAGTTTCGTATTTCTTACAGACATTTTTTTCTGATTTTTATTGTTTCTTATTCAACCATTAACATAAAATAGAGACTTTTTTTTAAAAGGTTAGCCATTCATTAATGACTTCTCGGTGAGTTCAAATTAATTGTGGCTTTCTGCTTATTAAGTTTCAACGATTTTGAATTTATGGTAAAGATACACTTGTCTTATTTAATCCGTAATCTACGCAGATACAAAAAGTCAACATTTGTATGAAAAGGGTTATCATTAAATTATTGGTATCCTAGTAAGATCTTGCCTTCGGGTTAATATTCTTGTTATACATACAGTATTGGTCTAAACTAAAATCCCAGTGCGTTAATTATTATTAATTTTGTGATATTTGCCGGAAGATGCGAACTAACAAAAGTATCATTCATCATTCATCTGAAATGCTTTTTACTCATTTCTTGTTAAAATTCATAGAAGAATAGAAGAATAGTATCCATTTTCATTTTTTGCTGCTACGAGACTAAGAGCCTAACAACGCTTATAGCATTGAACTGACGGGACGTGTCTTGTCTGTGCATTCTGGAAGGAAGACCTCGAAAAACTCCCGGAAGGAAGATTCCATTGTTAGAAATTTCTTGTTTTCAAATTTCAAAGATGGGGGGCCTGTGAGAATTTATCAAAGATCATTTGGATACAAATGGAGCAAGATATCTATTCAATGATAAACGAATCCTATAAATCGGTCCACACGATACGAAGTCGGACTCCACTCCTCCACCACCTCCACCCCACTCAATACATTTTTGTCGTCGTACCAATAGGGGAACACCAAGCTAAAGATTTTTCCCCATAGTAGCAATGGCGGATTATACTCTAAACGTATTAAGGAGTTGAGTACCACTCCATTTACCGTCGCCTAGCCCCATATATTTTTGTGGGGAACATGCTCTATACATCACAAAATTTTCAAAATTGGTCCACGCGTTACAAAATTAGACAGATCCTACAGATTTATTAATTTTCTTTCGGAAACTGTAATTACTGGACCTTTGTTTTCCTGTAATATATATTAGTCATAAGTGTGAATTATTTCAAATTTTTTGGCTTGTAAGCTTCGTGATTGTGGCGCATATTTCATAGTATTTTGCATCCAAATTTTAAATTACGGGTACTTCTAGGTAGCGATTAATTATGAGTTTTATTTATTGTCGCTAAAACGACATAAACGGGGATGGTGCGTTTTATATTTTATGATTAAAATTATTTTACTAAACAGTACCCTCCACATCTATTGGTAACATCATTTTTGATGAATTGGAGTTGGATAAATGGTTGAATGATACGATCACCACACCATGGATGCAGATTTGGGCCCGGCCTGCATATGAGTTTTTATTTGCAGTTGTGATAAATAAAAAACTCTGCTTTGTCATTGGGTCATAGCCATGCTAACGCATAATAGGATTGTCCCCTAGGCTTTGGTTACATCATAAAAAATGCTTATTATTGTCGATTCGAAAAACCACCGTTAATGAAAGCGAATTTTGACGCTTACGCGTAAATTATGCTGTGGTTTTGGTATTTTAACCTTATTTAGAAGTAAGCTTTTTGAAAATTATAACCGAAAAATCTGCTCCACGACCCAGCAGTTACGTAGCACATTCTGTTGCTCCAATTTTTCGACATTTTTTCCAACAAATCCGGCGTTATTTCCGAAAAGCTGCACGTTATGTTAGCTTCCAATACTTCAAGAGCTGTTGTCCAATGACTTCAAATCGCATAATCGTGGGGGCCAATTAACAGGATAATTTTTGGAAATAATGTGGTCGCTAAACTTGGCACGTAGCAAATTTATGGTTTTGTTGGCCATATGAAACGTAACGCCATCCCGTTAAGACCATAAGTTCAACTATGTTCGGAATTCACTTAAAATTGGAGATCCACTTGCAATCATTTTCTCGAATCGATGTGTCGATAACGATTACTATTGATGGTAGTAGCAGCTCCATTTGCTATTTCGAAAGAAATGAAGGCCGTTGATGCCCCTGATACAATGAAGTCTCGCTACGTAACTGTTAGAGCACATTTGACAGATATTATTTTAATAAAAACAAATGTATGTTCTCTTGGACACAATAAAAAAATGCCATTTTTCTGCGGACAACAGATTACGATGAGAAGACCATTGAAAATCCATTTTAAATTGTAGGGCCACTTGCAATCGTTGTTTCAAATCAGGTTAATTTCTTCCGCTCCATGCCCCACAAGGGGTTACGGGAACTAGAGAAGGAGAGAGAGTTTTACATGCGGCTACAGAGCCATTTTAAGTCATAGGGCGAAAGTTGAATTGAACGGAAGATTATATTACACATTGTAATCCCAAAGGAATAGAGCTGCCTATGATGTGCAGAATCCTACCTCAAAATTTCTTGTAATGTGTAGATACTGTTAAATGTCTTTCTTTATTCACCTTTTCGAAGAAAACAACCTATTCAACAAGCGAGGTTTGTCGTCCAAAACCGTTGGTGGCTGGAGTTCCGAAAAACGTCCTACCTCCGATTGACTTGAGAATTTTTCTGAACATTCTCTTTTACATCAGATGATAAAACCTTTAAGGGTTTTTGGTATATTTAAGGAGGGAACCTTTTCCAAAATTAAAAGATCGAACTTAATTTATAAAGTCGCATAACATTTATATTTTTATGAATTTAATTAAAAATATTTTAGTTCATCAATGAGAAAATGAATTATGTAATGTAATTTTTAATTTTATTTTTTCAAACAATTTTTGGAGGCGTTATCTTTCCCGTCAATTCATAACTTTATCATTAAGAATCATTAAATTAAGTACTTTTTTGTAGTTGTAATAATTACTGTTTACTGTCAAAATATACTTAAAATATATAGTACAGTTAATATTTACTTACTTTTGAACTCTCTGGACAAAAATATTGATTATTTTTAAAGTTCAAAAGTGCAAGAAATTCATAAAATAATCACTTATAATTTCGACAATTCATGTTAAAACTTCTAGGTGGCAATGAGATGCCAATTTCTCAACCATCACCGGTTAAAAAACACATTTCTGTTTATTTAATATTACATTTCCGTATGAATGTACCTATATGTCTTTTGGATTGGGAGAAGAGTTTCAAAACTTTTTTAAGGCAGGGTGGGTCCACATGTTGGCAATTAACAAAATTTCAATGAGACATAATAATAATCGATCAATGGCCCAATTATAAGGACTACGAGTATATCATACCAGCAAATTTAACACGTCAGATAAAGGGTTAAAGACTTAGCCAAAATTCAAGCGGCATGATCTCATTATATAAAACTGACTAAAAGTCTTTCTTTCGCAGTCAGTAAAAGTTGATTCTTCGCTACATAGCAACGAAACAGAGTCAATGTCCCACTATATGTATACATATCCATAGTTATCTTGCGCTTAATTCTTGGAATCACATTCGCGAACAGCAAGGTAGGATGTTTCAACCGACACTGATTTTACTTATTCTTCTTTCTCTTATTCGAAATATACCTTTATAAAATAAAGTTGAAATTAAATTACTGCATAAAAATTACCGTTTAGGCGGAAATCCTGCAGAGTTATCACACAAAAAGAACAAACTAAGCAGTTATGAAAGATTAAAGCAGAGAAATTCCGCTATCATAAATTCAAAACCGCAAATCCGCTGGAATTTATAGAACATTCCACGCTGTCATGAGAAACAAGTGGTACCTACTTTTTTTTTTATATATAAACACCATAAAATATTGTATTACTCCCGGCAATGGATATCCAAACCAAAAGCTCCTCTTATCGCGATGAAAATTCCTGAATTGAGAAAAATGGAGTAAAGTACAGTATCTGCAACAATCTTGACTGAATTCTTCCCTACAAATATGTAAACATCGGAAGAGAATGAAAGCAATCATATCATCAATTTCCGGTTCTTAGACGCCGTCAGACCTAGGCAAAAGTGTTATCAGCATCAACGTTTATTCAGTGCACTAAGGAGCAAGTCGTATCAACTATAGGAGAGCAATGAATAATGAATTCCTAAGGTTTACCGGAAATAGTATTCGATTTGCATCTTTGATTGCATACCAAATCGAAGGTTCGCTGAAATCCGCCGTCTTTGGCGGATTTAAATTTTTCTTTCACTTGCTATGCTGCGTCTATTTGGTAGGGTCAGGAATGCGTTTGAAGCGCCATCCGGCACCCATAGCCCACGTCGTGAAGAGTAAGTGTTTGAGAAGGTTGAAGGGTAAACATAGTTATTTATAGTCAGCAACATTACAAACAGCAAGCATAAAAACAACATGAACCAAAAAAGCAAAGCAAACTCCAAGTTCAGGCATTCAGACCTTTGGAAGACACCAGCTCCAACGAGGACCACGAAGGCATGCTATGTGAAGCGAAAGAACCAAAAGAGACCCCAAAGCATGGACCAACAAGCACCACCAGTAAATTGCGGCAAAATAAATTTGCGAATCTACTCGACCCCCCACATCCGGTCTCGCAAACTTCTTTTCACTCATACTTCTTAGATGTACAATCAATTTTTTCTTGAATTTTTTGCAAGTCTGCTCCCAGCAGCTGAGGCTAAAGAACGTGGTTCGCGACGATATGGTAGATGGTGTTGCCAATATGTTACCAAGAAAATAGTTAACGTAAGCGCCAAACGCGATTACGTAAGACCCCTTGGAATTGCTTCGCCAATTTAAGTATTATTGATATCACAACAAAAATCCACGGATGCGTGCGAATTCCTTTCCTGACTTTCTCGAGACTGCCAAGAACGTTTATAAGAAGCGACAACACTGCAGAGCCAGTTAAGTTTGAAATGAATGGACTGGGTGCACACATGTTCAATATTGGCAGAACTCTTCTCCATGGGAATTGAAAATCGCGTATTTACTGGCTGTTGAGCAGTTTTTTTTTTTGGTTCTCAAGGGGTTGTTATCAGATGGAGGTTTTATGGTGTGGCCTCCTTTACTTTGTAGGCAGCTTGTACAGATGCCAACGGAGGAAATATTTCAAGCAACAAGCCGACAAAGTCTTTTCGCAAATAAAAAAAAACATCTTTGGCTAAATGTAAATAAAAAGCTCCACCAACCAAATTTAGGTGGTTATAATCTTTTCATATTGAGCCACATCAATTCAGATGATCTCATGCTATTGGAAACCATGCATGCTCTTACTTTCATAGTTTTGTCTTGTACATAGGTAGATATAAGGTGCACTTGGCTGCCAAAACTAATCAAAAGTACATAAATATACTTGTGAGAACCAACTGCCAATTTGCATTCAGTTTAATAGTGCCGCGCCGGCACAAATTGTAGCGTATTTTTCCGAGGTGAACATCATCAGTCGGTTGTATTTGCCAAGGTTTTTCTTGAATAGAATCAGTACACGTGCTCTCTATGTTCGTTTATCTAGGGGCTACTTTTGACAGCAGGAAGTATTCCTTGATTTTATGATAAGTTTTCGATGAATAAGCGATAAAGTTCCTTGAATTTTATTTTATTAGTTTTTGGCCAGCATTCGTTTGTGGTGAGAATTTTATCGACTGATTAAAACTGCGATTTGCAGTTAATAACTTCAAGTTCAGGGACGTACGGTTAGAAATTTGAAAAATTAACTACATTCTTACATGTGGATTTAAATTGGAAAGATTAACGATTACTGTTTATAATTTTGTGTTCACCAGGGTTTACACTCTCAGCTCAACATCAGTTCAGGTGATCCGAGAAATGATATCAAATATATGCCTTATTGCACTGCCGGGATTCAAATTTTGGTCCTTAGTACAATATACCGTACAATATATGTAAATAAAAAAAAAGTGACATTTCGAAATGCTATTGTCACTAATAGTAAAAAAATTCAATTGCTGATCTTAAGAAGAATAGTTCTTGATCTGATCTCTTCTAACTTAGAAGACCGTTGAGGTAAAATAAAAACTGATCTGATCTATTTCATTTTATTTCAGATTACCAAGTGTTCTATTCTGAATTTTTCTCAGATCCGCTGTTGATCGTATTAGCAACATTTTGGCACAAGTTCACATCACAAATTTGCTTTGAGTAGTTTCCGCTATTAAACTAATTGTCCAGAACATTCTCTCGTTATAAGAATTAAGTTTTCTTCTGAAATTCGAAAATGAGTGCATAATTATTTATCAATTATTCTACCTTGATATAAAGCCTAAGGTAAAGCTAAGGAGTCCCATCATATAAATCTCTGTTTTGCCATTCATATACTTGCAATAGACTGTAGCCGAGGCCTTTTAGATTAAATTCCTTTCGCTTATGATTTTGGACTTCTTGGATATTTGCCATATATCTTATTTTGACTTTCAGTTATACAGAAATTTAACTACCGGTTACATATATAGAAAGCTGACTGGAATATTTTGACAATCCGCGGTATGAAACAGTCGGTATGGTATACGGGTACATATACTGCTTCTGAATTAATATAATGTTTTGTTTTGGGATGTGGCCAAAGCCTAGAGGTCAACCCTATGATACATTAGCGTGGCTTGTCCGGACGGAAATTATGGTAAGGAAAACGAGGGAACTTGAATGCGAACTAGAAAACAGCTCAGAGACGGGTTGTTTTTTTAATTTTGTTTTTAAACTCACGGGGAGGCCGAGGCTCGAACCCAGGAGCCATGGCGTGGTAATCGTGTCAATTGATCCAACTCCGTCTCCAATTTAAGAGAAAGGCATTGCAGATAAAGTTCCAGTATTTCAAGTTTTTTCAACTCATCTAGTTTGAGTTGAAAATTTGCACTAGTTTGATTTGAAAACTTGAATTAGTTTGATATAAAAATGTGGATTGGTTTGAGTTGAAAATTTGGACTAGGTTTGAATGAAAACATATCTCTTCGAATTTAAACCGTATTAGTTTGATTTCAAAAAGGTATACAAATAAAATAATGATGTACATACCGCGAAAATAGCAAATTTATGAATCACCCTGTAACTCGCAAACGGTTGAGTTGGGATCCCCCTGCCTGCTAGGTGAGATCCATCAACCCACTTATTTTGGCACACCTTATGTGAAACACCCTGTATATTTAAACTCAAGATAAATTGGAACTGTTTACATTTTTAAATTTAAATTAAGGAATAATTTTATATAATGTATTTTGCTTTGTTTCGTTTTAGGTCTGTGAGGAGGAGAAATGTCAAGAGGAAGTAGTTTTATTAGCACTGAATTATATGGACAGATTTTTATCAACAACATCTGTACGAAAAACACATTTACAAATTTTAGCCGCCGCCTGCCTTTTATTAGCTTCAAAATTGCGAGAGCCAAGCTGTCGAGGTTTATCAGCAGAACTTTTAGTCTATTATACAGATAATAGTATATATAAACAGGATTTAATAGTAAGTACTTTTTATTTCTTTATTTCGTTTAAATACTTTCAAAGAAATGTTTCGCTGCAATCAATTTGACTCTTTGTTTATTAAAAATTCGAAAAAGCATTCTCAGATCTTAAATGGGAAGTAAACTGAAATTAATTACAATCATGTGATGATTATTATTATTTTTCATCTCTAAACATATTTTCTTAATGAAAATAATAAGTATTTTCGATGAACTTTTCGACTTATAAATATTTAATCGCGCTTATCTCAGCATCGAGTATTTTTACTTATGCACTTTCTTCATCCTGCGTTTGACGTCAATTTCCGCTCTATAAAGTTTTCATTTCAGCAATATTTTGGCTTTGGCTTAAGGTTTCTTTATTATGTCAAGTTATATACATATTATGATTTTGGAAATCTAATCAATTGTCAAACTACATAGGCAAGTTTTACGCCTCAAACTTTGATAATAACTCGGTCGTGCATATAATTCAATTCAAAATAAAATAAAAAACAGGTTTATTTCAGTAAAAAGTGATTAAATTCAAAATTTAATTGGAAAATTATACCTGTATTTTCACTTATTTAGTGGAACTACCTTTAGCCCGCTTTACGTAAAGCACTAAATGTGTCCATTGTGCCCCATAAATTCATGGGAATCCAACCACCCCTTTACCGATCTCTCTCTCTCTCTGCTTCCCTCAGGAATCTCAGCACGCCTTTTAGCTCTATGCTCTGCGGCTCCGTAAGCCCCGAGAAGAAGTAACTACGTAGTAGCCTACCTCTTCGTCTTCCGGTCTCCAGGGCAGGGAGTCATAGAGTATATGGGGAACTGATTCGATTTCTTCCGTATTCCTACAGCTCCGATAGAAAACGTTTGCATACCGACCCAGTATTCTGGCATGGTTACCTATTTTTCAGTAATTCGTTATTACCACTACTAGATTCTTGGCGTCGGTCCTACTATCACTACTCTCCGCTAATTGTACCTTAATCCCTTGTGGGCATAGTGCACCTATTACACCAATCTTAATCGGAGTGACGTGCGAGTTTCACTCTATAGCCTGTTGATGTGGTTTGGCTCTGTTATGAGTGTGTGACCTATGCACTGTCACTTTTGTCTTCGGACACCGACGTCTAGCCAATCTTGGCCTGTCAGGCTTTGTAGCTCTTCGGATAATGTTTGGTAAAGATGCACCAGAGAAACGCTTTGACAAAAACTTGTTGCTTAAATTGTATTTGATTGACGCAGATTGTAACAGACGCACATCGACTCCAGTATATTGCACTATGCTTTCCGATTTGGCACGATTTATGGAGCTGCACCATTTCTTTAGGTTTATGAGCATCTAGGAGTTCTGCGCTGGCCATCATACTGATCGTTAGGTTGAGTAACACGGTCACCACGTCATGGGTGCAGGTTCAAGTCTCTGTCTTCCTCTGAGTTTTTCATAAAACTCCGTCTTTTAACTTTTGACTTGCTCGCAGAAGTCCAAAAACAAGATATTAGATTTTTCTAATTTCCCTTGCCTTAACTCCCTTTCGGCTTAAGACATGCTAAACTCATTATAGGACTACATAAAAAATGAATGACTAAATGGTATACCAAGAATAAAGTTAATCACCGGTTGACGAAGGTAAGCTACCCTCGTTTCCTGGTGTGCCCCGTTTTTTCTGGATTCCATTTCTTCCTCTTGATCGTGCAATGCAGTGGTGTCTCTTACGATATGTGGACGCATTGCTTCTATTGAACTTCTACAGAACCCCGATTAATAGGTGTCGTTACCGATTAGTAATCCTTTAACAGCTTTTCGGACTACCTGGCGTGCGTAATTGTACAGAGCTCGATGAGAGAAATTCAATATTTACCATGTGAGGTTTTTATTTCTGAATGAAATACAAACGTTATTGCAAATAAGGTAGTAAATAATCAAGATAATATAATAATAAAAAAAAAAAATATATAATACATTTAATAATAAACATTAGAATAATATATTTCTGAAAGGTTAATCTATGTAAGCGCTTATACTATACACGCCTTTCGTGCTCAAAACGCTAAAGCATTTAAATAATAAGATGCAAAAAAGTTTGTGTTTAGTGGCGTAATGCGGACTTCTTAATTTACACTGATTACTGCAACCAGTTTGTTTTTATTATACATTCTCTATATAATGGAAATTATTTCGCATGACTCCTAGACAATTTCGAAGGTTTGCAATTTCCAAGCGTGGTTCTCTATCCTTTGGGTTTGTGCCTTTATGCTTGATGTTCGGAGTCTCCTACAAGTTTTCTAAAGTGGCCCTGGCGGTTCTCTGCACCTCATCTAAAGTACTGTAATAATTTTATCGCCATGTTCTCTGTCATCTGTTCAACCTCTCGTGTTTTCCTGACTACTACAAATTTACCATTACCATTACCCTACATAAATAAGAGTAACTAAATTGTCTCAAAATACAGATCTATTACCATTTTGCCTTGGCTAAGTTTTTCAAAACTTTGGTCTGTGATGTCCTTGTTTTAACTTTCAATCGTTTTTAGATTTCTTTCGGCATGGATTTACTAAATGAAAAACCACTCCACTAATTTGCTTGATAGTTAAATAGCATTGACCAGGCCTGCACTAACCTTCGCCGTAATGTTATTCTTGGGTATGTGCACTCACTGGGTTTTTTATTCTGTGCAGCCACTGTATTTAAATCGATCTTTTTGTATTCAAATCGATCTGACGAAATACCGGTTTTTTGTTAGAAAGTATAAAAAATCATGATATAATGACAAGTGCGACAACATCATAATCCATAATGGTGTTGTCGCACATACTACTTTTTCAGAAATAACTTTCTTTTACTTTTTTTTTTGGGTACTACACTTATGAATGTATTATATTTGGCTAGGGTAATGACTTCAATTCTCATATTTATTGTTAACGTTTTATTCTAAAATCGTAAAATTCGTTTATTTAAATGAATGGCGTTTTTGTCGGCATTCCCTTACGAATAATTTGGATTTAGTTTTTTTTTAAAGCGAAAATGAAACCATCTTCATGGTGGTTACAATGATTACCTTTATTTTCGCACGAAATTCGTCATTGCCTTTACCGAGTTAATTAACTGGTGGATGGTTGTGGTCAGTTTTGAGGATAACCGTGCAGCCGATGGTATCTTTTAAATGTATTTCACGTTCTCTGAGGCATACGGGCCGCATTGATCACAGAAAGGATGCAGTGCCCACAAATCTTTATTTTTGTTACAATTTAAACCGATTATAATTAACGAAGGAAATGCGAAAATCGTCAGTCGTTGGTTACAACAGAAAACAAAACAAATCTGAGCCAAGACGATGTATGTATAAGCAAAATTCATTTATTTCAGAACAGCACCATGTCTATCCATAATAAATCCACAAGTAATCCAAATAGCAGCCGCAGTAAATCAACAGACTATTGCAATTGGATTCAATTGCCAAAGATCGAAACCAGACCTTCTGTTGTTATTGATATACAGCGCTTCGCCGAAAACCAGATTCTGTCCTCCTTGTTTAGTATAAGTGGTAGAAGTGAACTAAAGAAGTTCCCATGGAATTCATACTGCTAATACGTTTCTCTTGGTGCAGCTACTCTGCATTTGCCTTCAGGATATGTACATTATACTCCTGCAAGGTCATTCATCGCATTGATCTTGGTAAGTGATCGCAACGGAAAAAACAAAACTGCATTACTTTAAAAGAGTTAAAAATTTATCTCCTCAAGGCTACCAGTCTACCGCAGGAATGTAATACTTGTCACTTGCCTAGACGTGGGAACGCAAGATGATTTTAAAGTGTAAGGTGTGTGGTAAACAAGTGTCAAATTTTTCAATATGTTTTCAGATCTTTTACTCATTAAGGATGTAGTTACAGCCGCGCTTTTTTTTGTACGGCCTTTTCAACATTTCCAATCTACGGCAAGTGCAAATGAGGTTAATTGATGAAAGTTCCTCGGTGGCCTCTGGAATTACTTCCAGATTTTTCACAGCATCCAGATAATCTCTTCAGAAAAAACGTGAAATTCTTCTCCTTCTATATCTAGATAAAAAATTCCTCTCCTTTAAGGAAAGGATGTACTTGACCATTTCAGAACTAAAATATCCTAGTTCTTGGAATTAGGGTCTTTTAGGCAATTCCCTTGTGTTCTGGCTGGTTGTTTATCGAACAATTCATTTTGTTTGAAAAAGTGCCGACAGTCGGTTGCTTGTTTGTCCACGAAAATTCATTTTTTGAGGGTCGCCGTGAGAGCCCTACCTCAATTCTTCAAGTTATGTCCACATTGAAGTTTTTCTTTAAGAAAATTCATTCATACGAGTATACAGGAAGACGTTAACTCACTTACGAAATCCTAAATATCATATAATTTGTGACGTAAAGATGTGTTTTCAGTCTAATCCTGTTATCGCTATCTCAACATTTCTGAATTTCTAGAAGTATTCACAGGAATTTTTATCAATGAAATCGGGATGAAGTCTGCATTTATCTTAATTTGATAAAATGAAAGAATATGATAATATTTGCTACAATATATTTGTTACATCCACGTGACAATTAGAATGGAAAGTAAACTGCAAAAGCTTGTTTGTGCCTCATTTGAAGACGTTTTACATCTTTTCAGTGAAATGAGAAGAATCTTATTTTGATGCATATAGAAAGATAAGTTTTGGATAAAGTGGTTAGCACAGAATCTTGACAGGACTTAAAGAGGTGATCCAATAAATTTAAAAAGTCTAGACAATAGATATCTTTGAAGAGATTGGTCGTCTATTTAATGTGACTGCAATTACAGATACGTTCGTGTTTGAGATGGGTTTTATATTTTAATGATTCTGGTTTTAGCATTACAAAGTAATGTGACGACAGAAAAGTAAAGACAAAGCCGTTGGCTTTTAATTATTGATAAACCTATTGTTTGCTGATTATATCTAATTGTATGATTGGGAATCTTAAAAATGTTTATATGAAATTTGTTATTGAGTTATGTGTAGCCTTTAATTCATTGGAGAATTATAATCTACTACAATTGAGGTTTCCAGTGGAATAGTGTTGTTAAAATGTACATTTTTAAGTGCAAAAATAAACCAAGCCTACAGTTTTTGTTTGATAACATTGTTCTTAGATTAAGATTACTTAAATACAAATTTAGAGAGTTACTTTAACGGTACGCTAATTTTTCTCAAAAAATCAAAATAAGCCCTGAACTCCTCAATTTATTTCCTAGTTATTATATGTTCATTATTATTATCATGCTAACGCATCAAAGGGATGTCCCCTAGGCTTTGGCCACATCCTAAAAAAGGGCAAAGTAAAATTAATGTGTGCTGAATATTACAGTGAGTCTGCTACTGGAACTAAAAAAGATGGGGATAGTTTTTAGGCTTGTGTCACAATAGATCACGAGATGATGTAATCGGACAATCGTGCGCCTCAGCCGGCCTTACCCATGGTTTTTAAAATTCATAATAACAATAATAATAGAAATCTATTACTCCTATTAAAGTGATAACTTGATAAGTGAAAAATTTCTTTTTAAAAAGCTATGTATTATATGCAAATGAATTAAAAACAGTATTGGCCAAGTGCGGGTCAAATTCATGCACTGAGGTTTCCGTACAATATTACAAAAAATTAATAGTTTTCTTTATTATTTTATTATTATATATTGTTAATATGAATTATTTTAGAATTTTACAATCCCCTAAATGGTATATAAAAAAAATTCAATTCCAGTTTCCCCCCGCCGCGCCCCCACCTATTTAATTAAAATACAATTTTTCGAAAATTCTTCCACAAGGAATACATGAGGGCACGACTTCTATAACTATACCAAATTTCAAGTTGATAGCAATAATAGATACTTAGAAAAACGGCTGTGACATATAGGGAGACAGACAGACAGAAGTCATACCTAAAGGGCCCTTCTGACCTTTTAGGTACGTTAACCTAAAACTAGAATTTTTGATCTAAGCAAACAATTTTTATAATCAAAATAATCGTCTGCTTTGTAATTTTCTCGCGACATTTTTTATCCTTGTTTTTATTGACTTGGTAAACGAGCATTTTTTAAAGCCTCGTACTGACATAATCAATTACTCTTGCACAATGGCATGTGCGAAAAATTACCCTAGCTACTCAATAAAGTTATGCGCGAAAATTCCCGGTTCAATTAATCAAAGTATTTTCTATCCTATTGTATGGAGTCCTAAATGTGTCGTATAAATACAAAACATTCCTTCTGTGATAATGTGATTTTGACGTTGACGTAAAATGAAAAAAAAAACCGTTTTTCATGTTTTAAGAGATATAAAAAAATATAGAATAAGGTCATTTTGAAATAGAAGAATGACGTCAACGAAATTTGGATTTTATGGCTTTTGAAAAATAAATCTTCTTTTACCATTTTTGCACTTTTACAGTAGAATAAAAACCCAGACAAACTATCTTAATAATTGAATGAAATGGAGCTAAATGCGCAGTATGCAACCTATAATTTAATAGGTAAACTTAAAATACTGGAACATCAATTTAAATTGTGGCAGCAATCAGTAGTTCAAATTTATGTAACATTTCACGAGATTTTTCAAGTACACAAATGGCGAAGGATCGATTTGACCCAAAAAGCAGGGCTCTATTTATCAAATTGTTGGCAGAAAATATTGAGAAATTGAGAGGGCAAAGGAAAAATAGCTATATCTATAATCAGGTTGAATTCGAAGGAAAACCTCGCAGAATTCCAGAACGAATTCTCCTGTTCTTCGGCCTACTCAAAACAATCCTAAAAATGGTCTTATTTTTGCAAATAATTATATTAAAACATACCTTTTATTGCATAATAACAAAATCACGAGGTTTCAGCTTTTGTGTTTATTTTGATTCTTCATGGATTGTTTGCAGGTTACATTGCTTCAAATAAATCGACCAACTCGACATTTTACCTATAAAGTCACGTTTATGCGTATCACTTACCTACCTACGCAGCAAATTTTACGTTTAAAGCAAGGCCAGTTATCAGCTTATGAAATTTGTATTCATTCATCACGGACCCAGCAAATTATGCTTAAAATTTCTAACTTCCTCTGTGTTATCAGTTATCACATGTTACGATTGACTTTACTACTGGAACATAAATAATTTTGTTTCTATTTGAATTACCATAGCTCACGGTGGTTATTAAAATAATTTTACGGTTTATTTCGTTACCTAATGAATTCAAGTAAAAAAAATCATGCTTTCGCATTTGGGCTGGCACTCGATAAATCTTGTTTTAACAATAAAGCAATATAACATATACTAAAACAAATATCCAACCCATAACATAAGTAGATCTCAAGTTATTAGGTATATTATAATTTTATTGAATGAAAACAATGGGGAAAGATTCGACAATGTGAAGCGGCTGGGTTTTCACCATGTTAGTCGCAGATTCGTGTCCCACCAACCAACACATGTAAATTATTTAATAACAACATATAATGACAAAGTGTCATTGGAAATTGGAGTAGCAGAGTAATATCGTTGGCTCGGAATACAGCTTAAATTGTAGATCGCCTGATTGAATTCCACGAAGTTGTCCTCCCGCGCCTTCCCAAAAATGAGTTGCCGGTATAATGTCTCAAATCGTTTTTTTTAATTATTAATCATTCAATAAAATAACCTCCTTATGTTACTATTAGCAATACTGTTTACAAAGATATGTTTGATTACAGCACTGTTTTGGTAGAAGCAATGATAACGTAAAAACTGTTTCTCTTGAATTATTCTTCAAATTATTTCTTCTTCTGTTTTTTCTGCTGATATTGCTTATAATCTTAATATTTTTATCGCCGACAAATTTTAAACAAAATTGTACTGAACTACTGATTTGAAAAGTGACTTATGTCACCTTTCCTTTCCGTGTCTTACCTCTACTATTATTCTGATATACATCGAACTTCAGCGTTTTAACCATGTTAAATCAATAGAATTAGATATTCAAAAAATATTCACTTTTTAATTCAATTATACTTTACAGTATGCGTAAATTATTAAAAGCAACTAACGTCATATTTACTTTAATAAAGTAGATTTAAAAAAAAGTTGAACCGACTTCACAAAATGAGTTAAAAAGCATAAAATAATTTTTAATTTTATATAATTAACATTTTGAAGTCGGTGAAAATTAAGCAAACAAAACAACTACAACATAACTTTTTAATCCTCCGTGAGCTAAGTGCTGCTCGTACGAATAAAGCAATTTAAACTCTATAGAAAGGAAACATAATTATAAACATCCGGCAACATATTACGAAATTAGTCATGATCACCCTTTCTTACCCTAATTTTAGATACAAAACTGTTACTGTGGCGCTAGTGGGCCACCGTACTCTATACAGCAAGGGAGAATCATCATAGTCAGAGAATCATCGTAGTTACTCGAAGTACACAATTTTTTATCATTTAATAGTGAGGAAACGTATTCTGTACAAAAGAATTAAAAACATCAAAATCGATCTACTCCTTACAAAGCTAAGTGCCACCCCTCCACCAACTCTCACCATAAGCCAACATTTTTTTCATGATACAAATAGATGCTATATTCTTTCAGAATCATCTAAATCACCCCATGCGTTACAAAGCTAGACTATCTCTCCCCCCACCCTCACCCTAGGTCAACATTTTTCCTCATAGTAGAAATGAGATATTATACTATATACAACAAAATAGAATCATCCAAATAGGTCTATGCGTTAAAAGGTTGCGTAACACCCCTTGACGCCCCCTCCTTAAATTTTGTTGTAGTATCAATGAGAAAGCATATTCTACACTTCAAAAGAAGATTCATTCAAACCGGTCCAGACGTCACGAAGTTAGACTACTCAACACCACCCTAGATCAAAATTTTTCCTACAAATCGGTCTACGGGTTAAGAAGTTGACAAGCGCTCCCCCTCCCATAATTAAATTTTTGTGGTACCGCGACATGGGCGAACATACTCTATACCTCAGAAAGAAAAGCAGCTAAATCGGCCCACGCGTTACGAAGTTATCATATTCTATACAACAAAAAGAGAACCGTCCAAATCGGTCGACGCATTACGAAGTTAGGTTCCACCCCCAGCCCGGGTACCACCATACCAACAATATTTTTGATATGGTATCAATCGGGGTACATACTCTACCCAAAAAAAAGAATCATCAAAATCGACCACGCGTTACAAAGTTAGGTTCATTAAAAAAATAAAAGTCGAACTTATAACATCTCGTTTTTAGGAAGTCGGTTAAAAATAATGTTTTCCGTCATTTTCTTTAGAAGAAGAAAACAAATTACATAATGTAACACTGGCAGACCTGTAATATTTTCTTAAATTAATATATTAATGATTTTCAAAATTAATTTACACTCTTTAATTTTATAATTTATACTTGGAAATATTTTCTAGAATAAATTCTTTGAAATATTATACAAGGAGTAGTAACTTTTTACCTCCTATGACATTGTAGTGTTAAAGTAATAAATTCTTTGTCTTGTTTGCAATCTAAAGTGGATTTAATTGAGAATGATAAGAATGCATTTGAAATTTATTTTAAATGAATTTGATTTCTTGCTGGGTAGGTATCTCATAATCGAATCTGACTTAATATTAAGTCATAACTTGAGGTCACAAAAGTAAGTAAAAAAATCCTCATATTTGCACAAACCATTAGATTAAAGTTAACGTTTTAGGAATTGAATCATGGCCACTTTTACAAGTAAAACCTGAAGTGCGAGTATTTATACTATATTTGCATGTACTTCATTTCGAAACATGGCCCCACACTTCAGAATTTCTTTTTTCCTAAGAATGCTTCTCGCAGAAAATGCAGGTTTTTTATTCCTTAACGTTGCTTCAAGATTAATTAACTTTTTTCAAAAATCAGTGATCCAATGTTTTACTACTACATCTACCTACAATATTTTACCTTTTCAGACATTACAGTTTCACGAAGAAACGAGGGACAGATAAAATAAACGAGCGGCCAAACAAATAAGTAAAAGCAAACATCCTTGAACGGGAAAACTTTAAATTTAAATTATAAGGTCTTCGATTAAATGACTATAGAGCGATACAAGTTTTTACTAATGGAGTATTAAGTGAAGTATTTAATAAATAAAGTTGAAGTCAAAATGGTATTTTAAACTAATCAAATACTTAAGTAATTGCAGTAAGGCAGCTAGTCTGGACTCCATAGTCCAAAATTAAGTCACCTTTTAATAAGATTCATATCGCATATTTTAACACATTTATTTTGAGTAACTTAGTTTTATTGCAATGCCTCGTCAAGATAGCAAATCTTGCCATGAGGGTTTGTATTTAAAGACTAAAAGCGCATACAAATTTATACCCGTAATAAGTAAATTCATGCTAATGGTTTGGTACATGAATAAGGTAGCAAATATTAATATATTATTCAACTGAAAGCAGCGAATAATAACACTGTTAATAATTATTAGCTACATTTGAAATTATTATTATATAATATTTAAAAACATTTATTTTGCTTTTGTGTTGTTCTTAACAACTTTTTGAACTTAAATAAATAAAGGGACCTATACTTTCAATGTCGGTCAATGGACCACGTGGTCAGCACAACCTTTTGGTAAAATGGTGCACATGACAGGCGAATACAATTGACTGCAGCCACAGCCTGCTCTAGATACAAGCGCGGTAATTATGATAATCGTCGCCATTATAGCACCAATATTTTATTTTTTATATGTTTTTTGTACCATAAATTAACCGTTCCTGGCACTCAATTAAAACTGCACACTCCCCTAACCTAAACCAAAGCAAAATACTGATGTCATTGAAGCATTACAATCTCAACCAAATGAACACACGTGAGTGTTCTCGTCAAACCAAAACATCTTGAATGAAAATTGTAAAGAAAAACCTTTATACCGTTACCACTTATTCAGAACATTTGTAGGTTTATCTCAAAACAAATGTCAGGTTAAAATTTTAATAATATCTAGAAAAATATTATGAGGACGTAGAATTTCCCAAACAATTCCTATGGTTTACTATGTGAAATACGGTCTGTCTAACCACCATTAAACAACTGTTCGTATTTGTATCTAGAATAGGCTGTACTGCAACTGACTTTAATCGATCTATAACACTGCAGTCAGCTAAATGACGTAACAGTAGTCAACTTTTCCGCCAATAAATTTTAAACAGCTAGGGCCTCTCCGAGTCCATTATTTACACTTGAAGTAACGTAAAAGATCACCCAAAAGTAAAAGGTGAAATTTCTTAAAGTTCAATTTTCGCTCTTTTAAGGGCAATGTAATGAGAAATATCATTCAAAATAACCAACAACAAAGCTGAACTCAGTTATTCTCTGATATGGTACATTGAAACTCTTAATTTCGCATACATTTAAAATTATAATGTCCACGAGATTTAACAACATTACAGATCTCGAGATTGTATTTCCAGAATATTAAATTCCAGAAAAGGTAAAATTTTCTTTTCAATACCAACTATTTTCAAAGCTCGTATAACATAATCGTAAAAATATGTAAAATTTTCGTTTTGTTCTGTCAAAAGTACTTTGAAAATAAAATTTTGACATTGAGAATTGGCGGAAATTTTGAGGTTATGGTAATTAATTCACCTTAAGAGCAGACTTACTGGATTAAGGGGAGGTTACCGTTCATAGGCATGAAAAATGTGTCAACTTTGGGCTTTTTTTTCCGGTATATAATTAATATTTATTGAAACGGCAGTTAATATAATTTATTTCCCCATAAATTCTTTCATTAAAAAAAATCCAAAATGGTGGCTGTAGGTCCTATAAACTGTAGCCATGCAGCATGCAGGGGCGTTGCAACCCCTTGTCAGTTAATCAGAAAGAAACGGGTATAATCTGCATCAAATTTGGGGGCCTTATCGTTTTTAAATTTTCTGAAAACCCTCGGATATCAAAATAGCGGCCGTTTAAAAAAAAAGTCAAGTTTTCACTGGTTTTTTTTAGCTTAAATGGACGCAAAAAATTTAAGTCGAAAAAAATCGCCTCGATAAGGACTCCGAAATTAAGGGGGGGGGGGGGGGGATAACGCGAAACGTAACGGCGCGTTACAATAGAGGAGGTTGAGGGGGGTGTCAGAAATCTTCAAAAACTGCGTTACGTAATACTTGAATAATAATAATACTTGGGGTAGGAGACCGTTTTCGGACAAATTTATGTATGACGATTTCTTCACTAATGCATACTTAATGGTTACTGTAATAAAATACATGACTTACTTTAAAGAAGATTCAATGCATTTCCATTGCATTCCTGTCTTTCAGAGACCTACATCCACCTGATATTCAAGGTGTATGCGGCCTGAAACAGGTTGCACATAACACTGCGACGAAAATTTATAAAGCTTTGATTTGAACTGGTTGGCAAACATTAATTCGACGTGACAGTGCGACGGAAATTTTTGTCGCAGATCCATTTCTATTTCTAAAATCTGTCGGTCACATTCAGTACTGCCAACATGAAATTGTTATTTTGCTTGGGCCTTCAGGTTATTCAAGATGTAAAGTTCTTCGTCGTATATACTATCATGCGACTCCAATCTGCTTCACAGCACGACACAGCCATTCCGTTCTGATTAGTCGCAAGATCGTATCGCACTGTCGTGTGCAATCTGTTTCAGCCTTGCATTTTGAGTAACTTGGCGACGAGGTGTACTTATGCTTTGTTGTAGATAAAATTTATTTAAAAGTAGCCCATATTAATGCGTGGCATTTGCTTATCAGGACTTACAAGCAAACGAATATCAAGAAGTGGTTGTCGTAAATTTAAATTGCCAAAAAAAAAAAATTGTAGTTGATATTCTGCTGCCTCTAAATTTACTAAAGCTCAAATACTCCAACAAAACTGTTGAAATTCCTTACGAAGCAAATTCGGTTTTATTTTAATTTTACTACACATTATTAAAGCGAAGGTTCTTTTAACAGTTTACGGTTCTATTAAAATACACCTACGGAGATTTATCTGTGCAGCGTTTCATTTCAACTTTAATTTTAAAGTAATTTAAATCCACAGAATCTTGAACCTAAACACCGGCCGTATGTAATTTCTATTGAAAATGAATTATTAAACTTGTTGAAAGTAAAAAACCCCACAGACAAGTTTCATTGAAAGTGAAATATGAATAATTTAAAATAAGTGCGCTTTTAAAATTCCCAAGAAGCGTTGTCGAGACAATAAATATTTGTGATTCATGTTTTTTGTTTTTCAAAGCACTCAATGCAATAGAGACATTCTGCTCTGTGGGCTTAGAAATTAATGATTATTACCTGTGACTTAAGATGCGTAAAAGCATCCATCATTACCATTAAAACACTATTTTTCTTCACCTTAAGGCATACAGTAGTTGTTAGGTGGAGAACAAAAAGTTGCATGCAAACTTTATCGCTTCAACAAGATGGTGATTGTATGGAGTAGGCTCTATGTTGAATTATATAAAAACAAGTAAATGCTCCTTGATATATACACACCTATAACGGTTTTCATTGGAGTTACTGACTTTATACATATTATAGTAAGTTTATAGTAATTATTTAAGTTATTTGTTTTAGCAACTAAACCTGATAAAAACAATAACCGCTGTTGTTTTAAAGTTATTTTAAAATACGTTTAAACGTTCAAAGAAATATCATAGCGTTTTCCTTGATTCACCTTGGGACCATAGCGTTTCAAGTAGCAAAAATGGCCGGTAAGAACGATGCAGACGTCCTCTTCAATGATTCTCCAAATAATTTTTTTAATTGGCAAAGAAGCATTGTCCTGATGAAAAAATATATATTATGCTATTTTCGCAAATTCGTTTAGAGAAAATCTTTGTAAAATATATATCGTTAACCTTATTGAATCTTCGATCAATAATTTTCCATTGAAGTATCACAAGTTTTATCTTTAGCTTCCCAAATCTTCCATTTGGCACTTACGAGGTTTTAGAATTAGGCTAACGATGTTTAGAAATAACAGCAAAATTATGGAAACATGCATTTTTCCGCAAGTATTTCTTATAGAGGCATACGCCTATAGATAAATAACCTACATACATATCGTCACTACGATGCAGAACTATCCTAAGTCCACTTTTGGGGAAATCTTTGATTTTGATGCCTAGCACAAGTTAGTTGAATGACGAAAGTTTTGGTGTGAACAGCGTGGCTTTATCTCAAGTGTTTTTTTTATATTTCGTATGCGCGAAATAATAAAATTTAGAAAAAAAAATTTACGAGGCTTTAATTCGCATTTTACAGGAATGCGCACGACTGGTCTTAGGGTAGTTCTGCTTCGTAGTGACGATATGTATATGTATGTATAACAACACACATTTTGTCCACCCCAACTTTCTACAGTTTTATAAAATTGATGGTTAGTCCTCCTTTTTTTTAACTGCAGACATGAAAAGCTATAGAAAAAGTTAAAGGGAATTCACACAGTTTGAGCTATATCTTTAAAATGATTCATCAAACAATACTCCGCACGATACATAAAATAAAACATTGTTTTGATGGGACCAAATTCCCCCGTCCTCTATAAAAATTAAAAAAAATATTTCATAGTCTTTCACTGCCCAATATGTACATTCCACCAAAACCTAACATTATGCCAAATTTAAATCTCACTGTTTTTCGAGAGACGTGTAAGACATCTTATTATAGGGTCCGTTTTTCCTGTTGAGGTGGAAAATCCTAAAAATATGGAATTATTAATGTTGGGTCATCCCATAAATAATTCGGTCTTTAATACTATTTTTAGTTTTAAAAACTAAGATAATAATAATTTCTTAATCTAAAAATTTTCTGCAATATTGTTCCATGTTTATGGTAGACTTTCAACTCACTTCAACATAAACTCACTTCTCTGTGACGAAAAAGACCCCTCCTCTGACCTTGTTTAAAAAATTCATATTTTTTCCGTTTTAAATGATTTTGAAGAGTATGGAATTAACAATAATCAGATAGGGCAAATTTGTTGTGTGGAACATAGTTTGTCATTGAAACTTAGCTTAGCTCAGCTTAGTATTTGTTTATTTGTTCAATACAGATTCATCACAAATGACTATTACAGCAGTATATATATATATATATATATATATATATATATATATATATATATATATATATATATATATATATATATAAATTATTAAATTAAAACTAAAAATAACTGTGGGGCAGCAATCAACAGAGTTCAAATCACCCACATCAGCTTAGGCACTGCCTGAGTAAGCCCTTCGGCCGCAACCTAGAGAAGTCCATGTCGAAGTTGGTAAAATGTTGATTGTAGTATAAAGGATGACTGTTTGTGGCTGAATGTTATACTGATGAAATAACCACCTTTTGCCTTTAAACCACAAATGATCCTTTTTCTTTTAGCGCTTACTTAAGCAAGTCAAGTAGTAGAATTTCTCCATTGTTATAATTTGGTATGGGCCTAAAAATTGAAAGTGGACTAAATCTTTCATATCCCACCGAACAGATAAGAATACCACCAACATTACTCTGCAATTCCATTGGCCTATTTTTCGCACTCTCTTATTACCAGAAAATAGCCATGGGTGCTCCGGCGAGATTCGAACCTGGGACCCTCATGATGGAAGGCCGACACTCCACCGTCAACGAAAAATAATACTGTCACTAAATTAAGCGACTGATTCTATTAACATTATTAATTGCTGTATTTCACATTTGGCTACTTTTCTGTGTTGTTTTCATGCTTGAATCTAACGGGGAGTTTTTCTTTCAGCATGATAACGCTGCATGTCATATACATATAATTATTCTTATCTGCAGTCTTCTAAGTGTTTTACATATATATTTTTCTTAATTTCATTTGTTGAATGAAACGTTTCTACGATTGTACAAATGAATATCATTATCAACTCAAACGCATTAGTCTAAATGGTTTATAATTATAATGTTAACAAAAAAATTTGCCACATTGTATGTGCATTATCGTAGACGTCAAGAAGATACTCGACGTATAAAGATTTTGAAGAGAAGAGAATTAGGAAATGTGACTATTTTGACTTAATTGATTAAATATTTCTGAATTGAAAGCTTAAAATGGGAAGCAATATGAAAAGATGTTGAGACACCTGCTGTGCGCGGAAACAACCTACACCAATTGGTCACGAATAAGGAAGAAGCAATTCGAATTAAACATGTTCTCTGTTCTACTCCGAAGTTGCGGGTGTAACTTTTGCTTCATAAAATAATTTTAGAACAATCTGCGATATATTCGCGCAATTAATTTTATAGCTATTTACAGTAGAGGGGTGAAAAAGTCCATTTCTGTCGCCTAATTGTTGCAAGTCATGATTCATGATAAACTTTTCCTGGCACGCTGCACCGCGCTGATATTTTGTTGAACCAAATGATGCGAGCGGTGACGGGAACAGAGGGGAAACATAATTCCAAACAAACTCAATAAAGTGCAACAATGTTGACGTATATAATCCAGTCCGATGTGAACATGGCTAATCTTAATCTAACTAAGCTAAGCAGATGTAAACTGTGACGATAAAGAAGAAATCTCTTAGCTGGCGTTTAATTGCATTTTTGCAATTCTGGCAGTGTTAATATGTGTTGGCGCCGATTCCGTCATGTGAGATATTAACTAGCAGCCCGAGATGTAAATAGGTTCCATTCAGACGGGGTTTAACGTGATCGTTTGTAAACGTAATCGTGTGAATGTTAAGCGTGTCTAGTTTCAGATTTTTTTTAGTTTCTTTGTCGAAGGGCAGTCCGAGTTCGTCTGAGACTCTATGTGGCCGACCAGTTGGATTGACGCAGAAAGAGTGCCTAATTAATCAGCAGGCAAGTGGTGGAATCTGCTTGATCACAATACCAAACATAAGTGAGTCTGCAACCTTGGTGAATTTAAAAGTCCTTTTGATTTGAAAATTAACGCTTCTACAAAACTAGCCGAAAAGACGAAAAAACGCTTCACTCGAGGTTACTTAAGTATGTACATTTTAAGGAAGGAAAATCTAGAATCGAATGAATATCGCAGTCTTTATCTTATCAGAAAGTCAAATTGGCGATTACCGCAAAGGCGCCTGTGAAGCTTTCCATAGGTCTCTTTTTCTTATTTATATAAATAAAAGTGCATATATTATCGCCTCGTCTAGCATTGACTTGCACGTAGAAATAGTAAAACTTGTATGTTACGAAAATGCTAAACCCTTACTAGCTTAGTCAAGTAATGACGAAGTTTATTGGCCTCAGTGCTTGTGCCATTATACCAATAAATTTGGTTAAAGTCATCATCAGTGTTTTTATGATGTAATCATTAATTGCTTCTAAATTGCTCTTCGGACAAGATACCCGCAAATGGATTTATCACAATTGACTTACATGTCTGGCCCAAGAAGTTTTCATTCAGTGCAGGCGCAACCAGCATTACTTCAGTGTCAAAGTACGAATCAAAGGAAAAAATTGCGAATGTCTTATGCGGTGATAAGACTACTTCCGACCAAGAATGATGAATGAATGGGCGACTTTTATAAAGAGAGTTAAATTGATTCATTTCCGTTATTTAGCCAGACCAAAGGATAGACGTCGGGTTTGCGATAGGCACAATCAATTCCTTGATCTAATCAATTGCACGTGTATTGTCTATCAACGTAATTCTCCTGCCAGTTTTAGAACACTTTGTTCATCCATCTTTTATTGGTTCAGTTAAACAGATAATACTATTTTTCGTTGATAATTGCAATCAGCTGTTTTTGACAATCGTGTCGGTGGTAATTAAAATTCTCTGTTCTCCGCAAATAAAACACAACTTGATAAGTCTTCTGGTAATCTTAGTTAGAGCGATGGATCCAGGTTGTTTTTAATTGTAATCGGGGTGTAAATTTATTCATTATTCATATTTGTTACAGGTCACTTCATGCTTTATAGATAATCTTCAGAGGAATAATGAAACATGAATGAAACGTTCTAATGATCTCACAAAAAGTAAAAAAAAAGGAATAAATTGGCGGAAGTTGAATGAAATTTGCAGTTGACCTCGGTCAAATAAATTGCTACTCTTCTCGTATATTTCGTGTACAAGATATTTCGTTTATCAACTGGAAAAAATTTTCATTTTTATTTCGAAATAGAAATTTGTTTTATTTAAGAAAATATGGCACAATTTCTTACCTCTTCGTATTATATGTATGATCGGTGAAATTTATTCGCGAATTTACAGTAAAAATAATCTAATAGTGCCAGCAATAAGGATTTAAGCAATTAAGGAAAAGCAAAATTGCATGTTTTGCTTGCATGCAAGTATAAGCTGGTTTAGTGTGTTTAACAACACAAGTAAAAACTAATAAATAACATACGAATTACTTCCGGGTTAATTAACTAGTGTAGTAGTGAAGACCAAATAGCATTACCGTTATTTTTCTGTGAAAAGACTAGAACGTCGAGTAAAATTAGTTTTTGTTAGAATTACTATATACATGAGCTCTGTCTAATGCTACTTCTAACTTTTCGGTGTGCCACAGGGTAACCTTTTGTTATTTACGTCAATGAAAATTCTTTGATTCTCTCTTACTCAAAAATCCTTTATTAAGCTGAGGACAACGCCAAGATTCTTCTTACTATATCAAGCATTGTCTTGCTTTAAATTCGTAAGTGCAATTGTTCGAAAAAAACTTTTTAAGTTTAACTTGAAGAAAAGTTCGTTTTTCTGCAAGACTATCCCTATGATGATATGATGAAAAACAGACTTAATTCTACTTTGTCCAAGGGAATTTCATATCCCATGTATTTTCTTCACAGGCCTAATTTCGACAATGGCTTTTCTTTTCGCTTCGCAATGAAGCAGCTCAACAAGGCGTATATGAATAATTTGCTTATATAGGCCTAGGACGCCTGTCTTAGATACTTTAAGTTACTTATGAAAATGACACAACTTTTTTTCACTTTGTGAACACAAGCAGTTTGCTATTTGGGCTCATAAAATTACCATTAAAGGAAATTAATACCACGATCACTTAGGTTTTTTTTAGCGGAACCTTCGAAAGGTAATTTTCCCAAAGCTGCTTCTGTTCTGTTGTGGGTACCATTGGGAATAGTCAACCTGTTAGGGTCTACCATACCCTCCACTCCCTCTCCTACAGAAGTGCTTGAGGAGACGCCATTCGCGACCCCTGCATTGGGGAGGACACCACTGCAAACACCTTTGCCATGGCCTACTACAATCTTGTAGTTAGGGAGCTTTTTCAAGAGGTTATCTCCTCCCGCATTAGTTATTTGGCTACGTTCTAGAATGCATTACCCGGTTGCTACCGCTTGGAGGTGTAACTAACACTTGAGAATGTCAGGATGAGGATCGCCATAACCTAGAAGGCTTCCGTTTATCCTCCAGCAACCGATCACTTATTTCGTACCTTTAATTTTAATGAAACCAGTTAAGATCGATAAACAGTTTTGACGAAGTTCTATAATAATACGTTATCCTTATTTTGCAAAGAGACCATACATTTTGTTTGTCTAAATGAGGACTGTAACTTTTTCAGTATCGACGTTTCAAAAACGAATATTCTGTACACAAGTGTTTCCAGCGGGACTTAAGAAACTATTTTTGAATGCCTTTCCGAGAACAGCCTTTAAGTAATTCGAAAGTCAACTTTGATTTTTTAATAGGATGGTGAATTTTTCCTAGAAACCAAAAGAGGTCTCAATTTTGAGATTAATTGAGTTTACGGTAAAAATGATTGGATAGCTGATAATTTCTACTAGCACTGATACCTCGTATTGGTATAAAATTCACTATGACTGTTAAGTTTGACTTCAGAGCGGAAAAGTGCCGTTATCGCGTTGTACTGTGTAAATTTATCTTCGCGGTAAATTGCGGGATGTGCGCAGTCTACCGTTATTGAAAAATATCAACAGAGAGCAGTAGGCACCGTCGCAGTAGATTAGGTCGTGTTAGAGTAACAACTCAACGTAAGGGTGACTTTATGTCGAGATGAAAATTGTAGAAGTAAAGGCTCTATCTTGCCGGCAATTGAAACACTCAAGGCAACATGTTCTAATGGTGTGGGGATGCTTCAGCCAGCATGGATTAGGAAGACTGGTGCTCATCAATATTACAATGGACAGTTTGAGATAGAAAACGATTATGGAAGAATATTTGCTGCCTTTAATTAAATATATGTTTGCCGAAAATGAGGGGTTCATGTTTCAACAAGATAATGCTCCACGCCACAATGCTAGAACAGTAAGTATTTAATTTTCCCGTATTTCTACACAATTATGGAATTAAGTCATTGACTGATCTTCTAAAAGCCCAGACTTCAATTCCATCGAAAATACAACGTAAATGGAAAGAAACCCAAAACAATTCACGATTTACGTAATTCAATACAGGCAGCATGGAAATAAATTTTGGAAGGTTACCTTAGAAACTTCATTTTTTCAATGCGACAGTATTGTAAAGTTATAACTTAGTCACAAAAGGGGCCAATTGATTATTAAGTAAGAACCATTTCCCTCAAATTTAATCTTTTTCTTCAAAATTGGGTCGAACAAAATTTCTTAATTACCTTACAAATATATTGGATTTCTCAACATTTTTCAATAAATGTAAACACAAATGAGGTGATGCGTTTTTTCCGCAAGTTTACATCCGCATATTAAATGGAATCAACGACATATACAATTTAAACAAACGAAGATTTAATATTCAGAAAATTGTTATATTCGTACCTCAAAAAATTTTTGTTAATAAGAGTGCCACTCTTTTCAGACTCAAAATCGATTTCTCACAGGCAGTACTACTGAAGTTACATAGTAGACAGCCGACACAACCGACATTTTGCTGCACTAAACGGGGCCCGTAAAGAAATATCGTCAAAATCGGTTATAGGCAATTTTCATGGCGTCCATATCTCCATGATACATTTGGCGTAGTTGAATTACCGAAAATTAATAAATCTTCAAAAACAGCATTACAAAGGAAAGCCTGTCAATAGAAGAAACAAGTATGTTAGAGGTAAGAGCAGAGGACTCCGTAGGGGGAGGGAGGGGGGATGGTCACCCCAAACGCATTTGATCATCCACGTTAACATCATCAAGGTATACTTCGTTGAACATCGAAAAGAACACCTCCAACCAACAGAAGCATCAGGCAGTTTAAATAACGATTCCTGCGAAAGATCAAAAACTCCGAACTGAAGTTTTCAGCAAAAATAAATTCTCCACATAACTATGCTTCTGTCTATGTCAAAGCAGGCACCCGCAGATCTTATTACATATTAAAATGAGACCTCAGAGGGAAGTTTTTGGCGGCACTAATGGTAAAAACCTGAGAGTATCCAAGTGGAGCTTTAATCTTTTGTACCCGGATAACAGGTAAAAAAACAAAAGTGATCCTTGATTATTTGAAACTACAAGGGAGTATCAAACATGTGAATCACGGATTTCTTCCAGTTTTATATATGTTACAGGGCAGAGCCTCTTCAATGGTTAGCGGTAAAATGCCATTCATTTTTATTCTAGAGAAAAATCGATTTAAACTTTGTTTTTACAATTCTTATAAGTAATTATATATTTAAATTATCGAATTATTTATATTAATATAAATACAAATGTTTTTAATTGGACTTTTTTCTCGTTGTTCTGTATTTATTTGTGCATAATTTCTTAATGATAAAATATTCAATACCAGAGATTTGACTAAAAAAATAAAATCATTATGAAACATAACTACTTGTTAATACTCATCACAAAATTACGATAATTTTCCAGTAATATCAGTTTTTATTTGACAATTAAAATGCATACGCTTAAAAATTATAACTAGGTATAAACTATTATTTTTTAACATATCATTTTTAACACACACGGCACACTGTATGAAACTGTTATTATTGCAACTACATTGTTTTTTTAATTAGTTAATGAGAAACATAATTCATTAACATTCATGAGAATTTCTCTTTCATCAATCATTTTGGAGGCAAAAAAAAGAAGAACTTTAAATTGACTTTACGGGATAACAAAACGAATGTCGTATTATTGCTTTAGTTAAGCATTGATCAGACCCTGCCCTATAAAATATAAAAACTGGAAGGAACCCGTGATTAACATGTTGGATAAACCCCTGTAAGCTAAAAGGTTACATATCCAAACCATTCATTATGGAAAAGGTATAAAGCACCTTAAAATAAATGTCAAATTTGAAAGAGGTTTCTTCCGTTCACAAAAAGTTAATTTTTTACTGCATAAATTTTTGCAAACCTAACAAAGTTTATATTAGCAACATGAAATGTTTATAAATGCAGAAGACATTGGAATATTTTATATTTTTTAATACACTGTACTGAACAAAATATTGTTACTTAAATGTTAAAGCATTTTAATAGATAGTTTAAGACAAGACAAAGTTAAAATTAATTACTGGTTGCATTTCTTGACTCGGACTAAATCAGACTCCCACAAGTAGGCTACCTGGCATTTGGCCTTGGTTTTGACGCAAGTTTTCGAGAGGGAGTATCCAGCTTTAGCGTACTTCTTCTACGGGGTCCGAAGGTTTTTAATTAATATTAAATCAACAACTTCTTATAGTTTGTGGGACTTTCGTTATCGAATAATGTGGCTTAATTTCAGCAAGATTAGTAATGCCGACGATGAAAGAGGTACCAGTAAAAAAACTAGCAATTTATATCTTCGAATTTTGAACTTGTTCGTCCGTGGTGTGAATAAGATATCTGAGAAGCTGCGTTGCGCTCAGATTTGTCAGATCCATCTCATTTTGGACAAGCCATTGTATACCTAGACTCAGCCTGTTCAGAATAATTTGCGGTACCTAAGTTGGTTATATTTAATCAGACCGATCTCAGTAGTTTTAGTGTGTATTTCGATAATGTCGAGCGTTCATCCAGTTAAAAACGTCAGGTACGAAATATTAAAAAATTATTTCTTATTTCTTTATCTTTATCATTTTAGACGAATATATGGATTAAAAGTGTTAACGAAGATTATACACTTAAGGTAATGGAGGGGTTCCAAGCACCAAGTTTTTACCAAATTTGAATGACGTCGAGATATTGTCATTTATTTATACAATTAGTTATACAATTAGTTTTTAAGTAAATGTAATATCTTTCATAAAGAAGCTTACACAACCGCAACATTTTTACCTTATAATAACTTTCTTATGGGGTTTCCCCCAACTCGTTATAATATAGTAGTTATGTGAAGTTGTGACAGCTCCAGTAGGACTGTCTAAAAACTTCTGATTTTACGTCATAAATCAAAATTGGAAAAACTTCGTTAATACTTTTAAAGTAACTTAAGACTTGTAGAAAATATTTTACTTGGATAACAATATTGGTTGATTTTGGCCGGAAGGAAATTAGGGTGGGTGGAAGTGAGGAAACTTGAATGTCTTGTTTTTGCATTGCTGCGAGCTAGACAACAGCCCAGAGAGTGGATTATTTTAATTTCCTAATAAAAGCTCACGGGGAGACCTGGTCTCAAAAAACCCGGGACTCCTGGCATGGTGGTCGTGCGGCTCAACGAATCCGATCCAACTCCGACTTCTTCCTCAGAAGGCAAGTTTTTAGTGACATGCCTTACAAATGTCTTAATAGGTCCAGATATATGCTAAGGGTTTGTCTGAAGTTAATTCTATTCGGGAGGTTAATGGGGCATAGAGAGAAATGAGTGGGCCGAACTGGTGGCGGGCAGGGCACTGCCAACCAAGGCTCTCCTATGGCAATTTTTTAAATTTCTCTATCAGTTGCAAGGGGTGCCTTTTTGCACACACCATTTATCCGTGGCCTACTCCAGCAGCCTATCTATTTATGCCATGTTCAGGACGATGTGGCCTTCCTGAAGTAAAAGCCATGAACTCATTCACAGGTCCCATACTGGTGTTGCTAGGGCGGCCTCAGTATTCACGGGACACTGTTCAATTTGAACTCATACTAAAGCTGCTGCAGGGACGATATGGAATCCCTTGCAGATGTCCGACTGCACATCAGAACTTTAACGGCTGGATCAAGCGTTATCGACATCCCCCCTCCCGGATATCCTAATCCATCGGGCATAAAAATACACTAACTACCTGGTCAAGAGATGTGGTTACGAAACGGTACACTTTAGTGATAATTGGACCCTGGGCGGTTAGCATGGGTTGCTACTTCAACCAACTAATCAAGTATTTGTGCTTTTCGCATGTCTCAAGTTGCGTTTTGCCCTATCTGTTATAAAGTTTTTGTTCACATTTCTCGAAATATAGAGTTTGAATTTGATTACGATCCCTTTTTAATTTATAGAAATTTCAGTTATCTTATTGGTTTAATATCAGATTTGGAATGCTCCTGCTCTGCGGCAAATGACCTAACTGCATAGGAATTTTGTACCAGTTATTTCTTTATTTCACACTTCTACCGATTTTGGCTAGTAAAACAAGATATTTTTATTGACCCGTTTCAGTTTGATGTATATTGGTTTTTTAAATTTTGTTAAATTATTTTACGGAGGTTTTAGACGCTTGCACGCGATTATCAAACTGTTAATTTTATTAGAATATCTCCTCCAAGACTTGTGTATTTAATTGTACTATTATTTAGTTTTCCTAATTTCCCAGTTTGCTCCACATAGGTGTTGCTTTGCTAGTGCAAAAAAAGAATCATCCAAAGCAGGCCACGAATTTCGAAGTAAGGCGACTGCTCACTTTTCTCCCCATCCCCACTTTTTTATCAGCGTATAATATAAGGAAACTATTCTGTACAACAGTAGGGGCCACGTACAAAAAAAGGAAGAATCCTCCAATTCCGTCCTTGCATGGCAAAGTTAGACTCCCCTACAAAACCTAGTTCTCATTTTTGGAAATTTGGTTAAAAAGAGTTGTTCAGATCAGTGCATAACGTATGGAGTTAACCGCACACCTCCCCTACTTTAGTTATGTACATGTACACGCGGGCAGGGAGCTGTGTGATTTTTGAAAGCTGCTAACAGAATTACGCACGTAGCACTAATTTCAAAATGTTTAGTTTTTGTCCCGTGTCGGCCGTCGGGTACATGTGCCTTAAATCCCTATTAAAATAATCAATAAATCGGATTGCGTTATGATGTGGAGTTAGAATTTCAAAATTTGTCCTTTTGCATTATCACTGTGAACCGTTTGCGTTAGCGAATGTACCCATAAATTGGAAATTTGTTCATGGTAATGATCCAAAGCACACTGCAAAAAGGATAAAGTACCTTTTAGCTTAGCAAGAGTTCATTTGTCATTTTAAAATTTTAACCCCACAACAAAAAATTTATAGACGAACATTCAAAGAGTTCCTCTTAATCGCTGGTACTGTAGTAGCAGTTTACTTGTACTGCAAATTATAGAAATATTATCGTTTTTGATATTATATGCCAAATCGTAATTATATATAATACTTAAATGTCTTTTTTGAAATATGAATTGATTTTTACCTTTCACTTTTGCTTCCAACTCCCTAATTAACCATATAAGAACGACCATTTGACAGTTAAAGAAATTTCCTAACCAACCATGTTCGGGATTTGACTCATAATACTCGTATCATGATGTGATCGGAGCGATAAACCCACAAAGATGCACATACTAAAAGCGCCTTGAGGTAACTGAATCTGAATGCACTAAGGCAGTTGGTAATAAATCTGTGACGGTAACTTTGCGCCAAAAAAGAACGAAAAGAAATTATTTGAAATTCCTTAAAAGAATATTACACCGTCAAGTACGAAAAACGAAAAAATTCACAAATAATCCGAAACGACGGTCGGACTTAAATGGTTCAGCGAGCCTCTTGGAACGGCGTTTTACGCTTTTTTTCGCTGAATGGATGTTGCATTGCTGCTTGTGAGGCAAGCGAGTTCCAGGAATCTGATCTCTGCCTTCCCAGCGAAATGAACACATTCAAGCAAGGTGCACAGCGGCCCTGCATATTTGCTCGAAACGGTCGTCCACAGACGACTTATCCCAGCCACACAGGCGCACAGAAAGACTGTTCAAGACTTCGGGTGGTATTTCTCGAAGGAGAAAAACAAAACGCGAGAAAAGATCTTCCCATGCTCTAATCGGAAGGACAGGGTGGGTGAAAAGGCCTTTTGCTTTATGGTGACCGGTTGAGACGTCTCACACTGCCCATGTTTTGCTTCACTCATGCCCTGTGTGCAGATCGATCTTGGCAGACGGGAAACAAAGGCGATTGCCCCTCGAAGGAATGTGCCAATTAGAAATAATTTATATGTGCATATTCCCGACTGTATATATTTGCGAATGTCAAGTTATGTATTATATATTTCCATGAACTGCCGCTAGTGCGTTCAGTCCTGGACGTCAAGAGGACTTACCGTAAGTGCAGCCCTTGTGACAGCACTACAGTCCATTAAGTAATATGATAATTAAACAGGTAGATACGTCATCGGCACAAATGTGCCTGCAGCGATGATCTTGAGAGCTTTTATCAGGGTCAAGATCGACTTGGTCTGTCCATTTGTATTCATTAAAAATGAATCCTTTTTGAACTGAGCCAAGTTTCTGAAGCAATTAATTTTGTTATAATGACTGCGGCAAGTTCTTCCAAAAAATACTTCTTGGTCAGTCATTTTTCATTTGAGTAAAATCTAAGAAGTGCCAAACAGTTGATTGCCATCTTTTGACAGATCAATTTTTGAAATCTGATGAGCACTAGTCTAAACAATAGATGGTTCTGATGGTGAACTTACAATAGCTCTGTTTTTTTTAATGAGCTATATAGATCACCATCATTATAAACGGCTGAACAAGTTCTGGTTCACTATCCAGCTCAAGGCAATTTAAAAAATTTCCCTTAAAAATAAAATGCCGCCAATTCAATTTCAATGCAAATGTAATTTTTGAGAATGTGCAATATGACGAAAGATTATAAAAGTTTTATTACACTTTCAAATACAATTTTCTTCAGTACGTTTAATTTATATCTAATATTTTATCTTTTTTTTTGCCATTAGGCATTATCTTTGATAACAAATATAAACTTGATAATGCCTGAAGACTGTCAAAGAGCTTGGGAAGTTATCTATGTACAGTTCTTTTTAAAAAGTTTCCCTAACTGTTCTTTTAATGATCCATGAACCAGTTCATTAAAAGAAACAGCTATTATTTACATACCATAATTTAATTGCGTATATTTATCTATGTATATATTATTGTGTGTTGAAACATAGTAAAGGGTATTCCGAATGACCATACAACTAGATAATTACGTAGAAGGGAGTTCTGCACTAGAATCCAAAATTCCTGTAAATGGCAAGGATAAAAAAAGTAAATAGAAGCACAGTTAATAAAAAATTTTCAAATTCCTCTTCGGGAGCAGAGATGTAATAGTGCAAAGTACTGCTTTGGTTTTTTCGGTTTTTTACGGCTTTAAATAAACCGCCGAAGGGAAATATTTTCAGAACTTTGTTTGAATTTAATAATTATACTTGAGATATTGCATTCTTTATCTCTCTCTCTCCCTCCCTCTCTCTTTCTACTCTATCTCTTTCTTTTCCATCTCTTTCTCTTATTTCTCTCTCTCTCTCTCTCTCTTCTAGTTCTAGTTCCTCTAGATTACAACAATTGCAAGTGTTCCTGCAATTTAAAATGGATTACGAACCACTGACATTTTCTCTGCAAACCCCTATGGTCTTTTTATCGTAATCTGTTGTCAATAGATAATAACCATGAGTCGCCGTCGATGGGATTTGATCCTGGGACCTTCGGATTGGTATGCCGAAGCCTTATCACTTAATCCACCGACAACTTTCTTTATAATGTTATAAAATAAAAAGAATTAAAGATGATATAAAGAGCTATAAAGAAAACAAAATTAAAAAAAAGATATCAAAAAGTACTTTAATACTAATAACACTAGTAAAATCTAATAAAAATGTTTATTTACTAACGTTGCCTTTTCTGTTCCCTTTTTATTAATTTGTTTCAATTATAAAGAGAATTTAAATATTCTAGTACAATCCCTATAATTTATATATTCGTACTATTGAAAGGAAGAAAGCTTAAAGTCGCTTTACTTTAAAAGGTATAAAACATAAAATACCATAAATTCCAGTACTTGGTAATGCCTCTGAAGTACGTTGAAGTATTTTGGAGTACATTGAAGTATACGGTGTACCTACTGTAGATTAAACTTTAGGAAAGATGCGTAAAAACTATAATTTAATTTAATACTTTAAATGCCACCCTTATTTCACATAGCTGGCCATCATGAATTTATTGTCATAACATTTATTTTATTCGTATGTATTTCTTAAACCATTTTAGTAACGACGATAATATTGAAAAATTTTAAAGCGTTGAAATTTACTCAAATTATGTGTTTCAAGTAATTCGCCGGTCACCGCTGACCCCCACGGCGTCATATATGTATATATGTCTTATAGATAAACGACAATTAGTAAAGACACAAGTTCGACAGTAAAAGCAGTTATTTAGTAAGATATGATACGTGGGTACGTGATAGGCGTGGGTACGTGTGGATAAAAATAGTGTCTTATTGGTCTGGAAATTAGGTTTCCGCTTGCAACTTAGCTGTGAGGCGGCCCTTTTAGAAATTACAACGGATATACATGAAGCCCTCGACAAGGATCACCTGACCATGCTTGTCTTGCTCGACTTCAGTTAAGATAATTGATTCTGTCATCCATTTCTCTTAAAATTTAGAAATAAGTTTCAATTTACATCATCGGCTCTAAAGTGAATCGATTATATCCTGGTTAAGCGTAGTCACGTAGTCAGAGTTCAAGATCTCTTTTCCAGTTCAGCACCTCTTCGATCCGGGGTACCTCAGGGATCAATTCTCAGGCTGCTACTACTCTTACTACATTAATAATCTGCCGCATTTTATTGCTAATAGTTCCATCATTTGTGCGCGAATGATGTACAAAAATATTTCAGCGGGCTTGTAGGAGGAATGTCGAATCAAATAAATGAGAATCTTTGGCGAATATATGACTAGCCGGTCACTAATGTTTTGACCCTTAATCCACAGAAGTCACGTTGCCTGCCAATATGTAGAGTTTCTATTGATTTTATTTATTCCTACCCCAAGTGGTCTTAAATCATTCCGTTCTGCCTTCGGTGTCAACTGGCACAAATTTAGGGATACAACTCAACAGTAGGTTAACGTTTTGTAGTTACATAACTTCGCTCAACACGCTCTAGATTGGAATCCGCTCGGGACCCAAGGAATACGCCTAATTGGACGACCGCGCAACACGCAGAACCGCAAAATGTGCAGGAAATATTCACATGACCCGATTGAATTTTTAAAATAAAAATCAAAACAAATTGTTTATAAACTCGAGCAACGTAAGAAATATTTGTATATGTCTTAACACATTCGGCGTTTCTAATGAAGAAAAGTAAAGCTACTTTAGCTCGTTTTCAACAGCAGCACCAAAGGGTTACCTTTTCTTCAGCTGCTGGACGCCTTCACGAGAAACCGAAAACTAGATGTAACTCCAACACACGCAGAGCCGAACCTGTCCAACAAGGGGTTAAAGGACCCGGCTGGGAGCCTTTTCTTTACTAAACTTGATTAAACTTGCCAATTATAAGTTACAATTATAAGTTACTTATAATGATATTATACGATACGTTAACCAATTACTCCGCAATGCTTTCTGTTAAGGAAGGATGCACTGCTTTAAATAGGTATTAGATGTAGTAAAATTTTAATTCCAGTTTGTTTTACGTTGTTTTCCATTATCGTATTCTCCTACAGTACTTGTATCATAGTTTGATTTATACATATAAGAATTTTGTTCACAATTCAAATGGGCAACTATAAAATCAACTATTTGGGAAATTATGAAGATTTATATTATCGTATTCAAGTACTTATGTTGATTGGATACTAAAAAGTAGTTTAACTTCTTTAAATTTAAATAATAAATTTCAGTAGATAATAAGTGAAACCTTAAGACATTTCTGGACACCGTTAATCTTCTTTCCCATGGCCATTTCTAACAATCATTACGGCAGGTTTCTTCAAAAATTAAATGCGGCGCTATCTTATCCTTCCACGAATTCTTTTTAAACTAAGAATATCACAACCTTTCGGTTCTTTAAAGTATTTACAGCAAAGCAAATTCACACAATGCTATCGGCTTTGGCTTTGGGTATAGCTCTCGACCTAAATAAATCTATCCTAAGACGATTTTCTACCTGCAAAGGTGTTGAATTCGTTTCTTCCTTGGTGAGGAATTTTTATGTTTTTAACCGTTAGTTAATGTGAATATGGTTGTGGTCCTGCTGTTTGCAGTTCTATGCATAATATATTTTGTGATAATGGACCGAAAAAAATTTTCCCTTTTAAAGGTCTCATACAGACAGATTGCAAAAACATTTCAGATTTCCTAAAATAAGTTTAATTCAAGTAGAAAAATAGTATTTTACAATTATTAGGCTATTTTTGCAACAATAAGCCGTGCCATAGTATGTATTACGATATAAATCCTACTTAGTAGTCTATTTCAATTAGGTGATTTGGTATTGCATCTGGGAACTCAAAAAAACTTTTCCTTAAATATTTCGATGGGTAATCCTTTTTAGTTACCATCAGATAGTACGTTTCAAACTCAAAATTTTTATACTTGAAGTTTTTCACGAAAACCACATACTGCCGATATATACATATGTATATGGGTGTTCCGACCTTTTTTAACACTGTATAATTTAGCACTTAGTTACTGTTTCTTGACAAGTCTAAAGCTTATCGTTTGCCTGCCATTAAGAGGGTCGTGGTATCTGAATCTATGCAAAAAATAAGTTAGCATATGCCATAACAATAACATTTTTAAAATTGTGCAATGTAGTTTATAATGTATGTAATGGAAAAATGCACAGATCACTGTCGATCAATTTTTTAAGGTGATGATATTAAAATAATTTTTCGTACGCAAACGGAAAAGAGTTTTGTCCGTGTAAACAAAAGTTGGCGGTTTTTCGTATTAATGTGGGCTACCATTCACCATACTTTGGGTTTGTATTTGTATCTGAGATGTAATATTTCTGGAATGGTTTTAGATTGATCTTTATTGTTTGCATGACGTTTTTGCAAGTAAAAAATTTTGTTATTGCTTCGGTTTTTTTACTTTTACTATATACATAAATCTATAGTGTTGCACTATTATTGAAAAGCAGCGTTTCCTATATATTTTTATTAACGGACTCTTCGAGATAAATATTAGGGAAGGCCGTTCACACCACCTCACTCGGCGCCTTTCTCGTGCGGTTTTCGACCAGTATTCATAGCAGAGTTGCGTTTTTTAGATTCCCTTTGATTTGTTATATTTTATATAACCGTGAGGGACCTGTTGAATCGTTTCTTGTTCGAAGACGCATATCTATCCCTTTATGGCCTAATATTCTGTGATACACATAACGGCATAGTTATAAGAAAAGCTATCTATGATTATCTTTTTGTGAGATGAACACAAGTTTTTGCGACCGTTTGGTAACATCAAGTTGTCTTTTGAGGTAATTATAGTACGACAGCATCAAATAACAGTTTTTGACCAATTTCTCCAAACCCGTTGTATTCTAAAAAATACTAATACATCTTTGGAAATGGGTACAGCCAGGATTCGGAGGCTTTTAAAAGCGTTATCTTCGTTAATTACAACTTTCAAAAAACAAATCACGAAAAAATTAATATTTGGGAATTTTATTGTGCATTTTTGAAATTTTGAATGGTACTGTACCAAGACAAAACCTTACGTGACCGCATTAGAAAGGGTATTTTATTACTTTTCATTCTTCGTTGCTTTTACGTTGCTAAATTGGTCCAGTAAAAAATTCATTAAAATTTAATAATCACCCTGTAACTATTTAAGGTTTGAGGTTGCCCTCTCTCCTGCATATAAATTTGACTGTTTCGATAAGTACTGCCACCTCGCAAGCGGAAACACCTTGTACAATATGGAGCGTTTTACCTCTTAATCCAAAAGATGGACCCCCTAAAAAAAAAAGTTTCATGTTCTGTACCATGTAAGGTATCATTTTCCAAAAATATTTCTGTCGGAATTTTTGATTAATTCTGTTATTAAGATATATCTCAAAATGTGCGAACATACCGTACCCACTGTTAGGGGTCGAAAGCTAAAATTGCATTATTATCAGTGCTAGTAGGCATTGAGTCATAACTAGATAATAGGAAAACTGCCGTGTTTTTTGTCAGTCTCATAGTTGCTGAAAAAATATTTTTTTTGTTAACTTAATATTAATACTACTTTTATTAATAATCCAAGTTTTATAACATCACTCTTGCGTCCGCTTGTTTGTTTATTCACAGTATAGCTGGGGATTGGAGGTGTAAACCAACCTGCTATAGTAAATAATAGGAAAAGGTTGGGAAATAATACTTTCATGGAGTATTTCTCGCAATACTTTTAAAGTCTCAGTTGCGAATTACCTACAGATGTTCTGAACATGTGGTAACGACAATGAAAAGTTTCTCCTTTGCCAATTTGTGTGTTCCTTAAAGACTTTCTCTTGTGTTCGTTTTGCTGAAGTATTGAACTTAGAATGCGTCAGTGACATCAGCATTTCTTTTTAGTATGGTTAGGCGCACTTTTATTTGTGTGCAACAATTTGTAAATCTGTGGTACAACAAAAATAATAAAGTCATTACATACATTTGAGTGTGATTTTTTGTGTGTTATTTTTTGATGTTCTAGAAATTGCGAAAAATCGGCGGCCAGCCAGCAACATACATATTTCCACGAAGGACCCCATGAAGTCATTTGAAAAAAGTTTACAATTACAGTACGAATATAGCTTGAAGTGCTGGATGTAACGATTATATCATATTTTTTGACATTATTGCATTCGGCTTGTATAAATCATAAAAAGTGTATTCACAATGCTTGTAACATGGATATCAATACTAATGAATATTGAACAATACACGCGCATATCGCTAATTGCCACAATTTAACTAATGTTGATGCAAGTTTGAAATGAATGGATAGGTAAACGCGGTCATAAGTATATTTATAATCTAATTTAGTCCCGTATCTGAAACTATCTAAGTAGGTTGTTAAATTCACTGCAAATTGTAGGGTAATTAATAGTTCTGAACAGCAATTTTCATATCTGACATTCGGTACAGTCGCCACAAGTACTAAGGGCCTTACCGGATCAGTCGCTGGCAGCAATTAGTTTTCATGCCTTATGATTTTCAACAATAGATGCGCAAAATTCCCATAAGCGTACTATAGTTGAAAATGTGCTCTAACTGAAGGCTCCTATCTGTAGTCACGCAACTTAACACACATATAGTTCTGATAAAAAGTGCAAATGCTAGTCTTTCATAAGTAGAATAAATTATTGATAATAATTGAATGCAAATTACTTGCCGCGCAAATAACTGCAATAATAACTTATTTTTTGTTTCTTTTCTCTTTGCAGCACTGGGAGCTTTATGTTCTCAGCAGGTTAAAATGGGACCTGTCGTCGGTGACGCCGCTTGATTTTTTAGAATTACTGTTGATCCGCCTGCCAATTAGAAATAACAAATGTCCTGAACTCAGTATAGACAAAGTGAGGCAACATGCGCAAGCATTCATATCACTGGCTGCCAAAGGTGAGTTGCCTCGAAGGTAAATAATTATATACGAGTTGTTGTTGTTTTGTTTTTGAAAGCTCTTTACAAGTATTTCTAATGTCGCTAAATGAAATAAGTCCTGATTCTTCGTGGAAGCGTGACTGCACAAGGATATAAAGGCATAAATCAAATGAAAACCGTCTTCCACTTGAGCACGCAAAAACAAGAATCTCATTATTACAAAGGATTTGTGCAATAAATTGGTCAAGGTAATTTTCTTGCGCAGTGGCTCGTATGATTTTCCCGGCATATTTCTGGAGATTATAATTCCGCAAAAGTGTGAGTGCTACAGTCACGTAACGAGTGACTTAACATGACTCCTAAGTGCCTTACCACCTTTTTTGTCGGCTCTTTAGCGCACCTCGTGTTATCTTAAAATTTGAAGGTAGTCGTTTTTCATCTGGATGGGGTACCTGAAATGAACGTGAGTAAATGCAAATCGTCAGTCAGTGAACTGACCGTTCCGCAGAACCAGCCAAGGCAAGGATGCGTTTATTTCGACATGTTGATTAGGAAATTAAGGAGTAGCTCTGACCGGTTTTCAATGCCGGTAATCCAATTAAAAATATTTTGTATGCATTCCTTTAAAAGTTTTCATTCTTCTTTTGCGTTTACTAATTTGATCACACCTGATTGAAGGTTTACGAAGATTGAGTTTTCTTAAGACCTCTTTAACGATATTGTAGCAAGAGCCGACAAATTAAAAGCCGTTGTGCACTTCAAAATGTATCCAACCGTTTAACTAAGCGAATGGCAGCAATATTGAGTCCCGTCTTTTGACTGGCAGTTTAGACGGTGTCAGTTTTTAAGCACAAATCATGCAGTCAAGGCAAAGCAGTGCATGCATCGTCATGGCTATGCTTTGAATTTGCGGGCAAAATTTACTTGTAACTATGTAATTCGCTTTCTCCTTTACAGTGGGATTTTTCTTGTAAGGGAATGAGTGAAAAAAGTACGAAGCAATCTTTTCCTGACTAGTGTTTTATAATTAAGGCGCTCAGCGACAGAGCGGCCGAAGCCACAATCTCACAAAAATGTCCTTTGAAAACTCGAGATTATAGGTTCGACTCTACATATTCAATCGAAGTTCGACATTTTGAAGGACATTACATTTTCTTCGACTTGCTTTTTTCGAAAGGTTTTCGAGTAGAGGGAGTAAGTAGTGGCTAGGGAGACAGAAATCTATACCATAAGTTGAGCATAAATGCATGTAAACTGCTAGTTTCTGCTTTTACTTAATAAAAGTAATATATTAAAAAAAATTCTTTAATAAATTTATTTGTAAAAAGAATGGCGAAACTTTAAGATAGAGCAGTAATTTTATATGAAATTTCAGTCTTTTAGGTTCAAGTTCGTTTCGAGTTACAGGGAAATTCAACTTCTAGAGGTAAATCGAGTGCAAAATGTATGCAATTGGTTGGTTGGTTGATAAAACTTTCAGTTATATAGATTCTAGATTTACAGATTCAAAAGCATGATGTTTACCCTTCAAAAGCTCTTTTCTACCACCAAGAATTTTTTCTTAGTACGCCTTACGGCTATACTCTTCAAATGTAAGGGTCTTGCTTTGTACTGTGGCCAAAACCTATGTCCTTGTTTTTATTGGAATTAAAAAATACTTTTAAAGTTCTACTATTCTGGACACTGAAAAAAAAGTTTATTGGTATATACTGTCATCTACTTCTGTTGCCTGAGTTTTTTAGGTCTTCTTTTTAATTATAAAGTCGCTACAATGTTACCAACTTAAATACCAATTAACTGAGAGTTTACTATAGCGAATATGGAATTAAAAAAATTCTTAAGTTGGCGACTTCGGGAAAAACCACTGAACTCAGCAAAGATTTGGTCAAAAGCAGTTTAAGTTCAGTGAGAGAGACGACTTTATTGAAAATTGCGGCCATGTTCTATCAGAATTGTCAATGGATCAAACACTGCATTTTATATATCGGAGTGGAGTGGATAGATAGAATTTAATTTTAATTCCTTAATTTGATTTAATTATATGAATTTTATTATGTGCGTTGTCCTGCCGCTCAAAGCTGCAAAGCAAAGTTTCTTTTCGCTCGCATGGTTAACATAAATATGTGGCATTCCATTTTATTTTTGACCAAACTCTGTAGTAAAACTCTGTTTTACCTGGAAATTATAGAGTTGAATTTGAAATTGCGTGATTGATTGTCTCTTATTCTCTCATGCGTAAGGTGGTTAAAATTTTTCCATCTAATCCATCGCGATGTGTTGTCATCTAGAGCACTGCAAAATACGTGATTATTGACGATCAGCAAATTCAATCTTGTATTACTCCGTTAAGCACTTGGAAGGGCTCAGACAGTTTTCCCTTATGTAGGACGTCACATTGGGTTCCTCAATAGGTTTCCTTTAGGATAGTTATGACTTTTTCTAGGATGCCTCTTCTACGTACCCATTTTTAAAATAGTTCGCCCAGTCCCAAAGTTCTTTAAAAAGTGTGATTGAATTGAATAATTATTTTAACTCAATGCTCAACGAGAATATTTTTCGAGCATCTTATTCTATGAAGGGTTGGTTATTAATTTATCGTAGTTAGAACACCGAAGCTTAAAGTATATTATAGCACAACAGTTAAAGAAATAAAATTAGAACTCAAAAAATTTACTTTCAATTAAAATTTTGCTTAAAATTATTAAACCTCAAAAAGAAGAAAAAGACATTTCAAATTAATAGTCAATGCAGATTAAAAATATTTCGTTTACATACTATAAATGTTAAAATTACAAGCAATTAAACTTAAAAAAAAATTTTATTATAAATTATATTGAATTTATTTATCGTTACATCTTAGACATAATACGGTAAGGAAAGTGGCACACTCAATTGAGACAGTTGGTGCGTGATAACCAATTAGGCCTTTTATAATCGTTAAATGAAGCTGGAAATATGTAGGTCGTAGTAGTTATTATATTTCTTCTTCTTCTCAAAGTATTTTATTCAAATGTTTGCCCTTTAAAAATAAAACCTAAAATGTACCGTGAAAATGTGAAATTTTTTAATCGCGTATTTTAAGGAGATTCCCGATTTATTTCATGTATCGTTTTTAAATCATTCTTTCATTATAGTTTGTTAAATTGATTTTAATTAATTAAATCTTATCCCGACTAACTTTTTGTAGCGAAAAAATCTTCCCTCAATTAAATATTTGTACACCAAAATTATAATTTTTAGGTCAAATATCGAGTCGTAGTGACTAAAATTTTCCTAATATTTTTTTATTTTGATTTTTCTTGGAACAAGTTAGTTGGTTTCTTACATATATACCTGCGTTATCCTACTGGAAAGTGAACTCTTTCCCGATTTTTGTATTTGTAAAAATGGTAGACTTAAGACTGCTTGAAGCACGTTTATATAGTTACAACTTTCAATTTTTAATGAAAGAAATGGAATAATGGGTAAAAAAACTCCCTGAATCATTCTGAAACCTCTTCCAACAATTTTTTGAGAAATATTATTATTCCTTAATTAAGGGGAGGTTACCGTTCATGACGTTCAAAAAATCGATTTTCTTTTTTTTTACATAATTTTAATCCTTATAGTATCTAGTATAAGTAGTTAAAAGGATTTTGTAAAACCTGAAGTAGTTTAGAAGTTACAACGCATTGACTGGAACCGTGCGCCGGCGGGAAAACCGGTAGCCGAGGCGCTCAGAGCGCGCCTTGCGAGACGACCTTTATCCGCTACCTTAAATACCAGCATACATTTCAATGAATCCTTATCGCATAGTTGACCTCTCCTTGGTTATAGATGGCGTTGGTCAGTTTAGCTGAGATGTAAGTTGTCAAAAACAAACATTAAAAACGATTTTTTTTTAACTTAAAACTGATGTTTCATGAAAAATGCGTTTTTCTCGAAACAGCATTTTTCAGCGCGCGAGGCGCTTTACAGCTTCAACGGATACACCGATTGACTTGCAATTAGTTCAACCGTAAATGAAATTTAATTTCGGGGGCCTTATCGAGGCGATTTTTTTTTGACTTAAACTTTGTTTTTTGCGTCCATTGAAGCTAAAAAAAAGAGTGAAAACATGACTTTTTTTTTCAAACTAGGAAGAGGTTGTGTTTGCCACTCTATGTATCTTTGTTTGTAGATGGACGGCTAAATTAAGGCACCAATTTTCAATCACAAAATTTCACAGTTTTTCTGCACTACCGTGTTCAATTCGTTTCGCAAGTTCCTTCACTGGTTAAATCACAACTAACTCACCAGGCTGCTAATCAGCCTTATAAGTAAACTAAGTAGTAGTGGCGAAAACTTCTAGATATTTCCGTTCTCCACACCAAGTACGAGTAGCGTAAAAGAGGCGTAACATGCAATTGTGGTGTAAACCAAGTGACGTCAAAAGTGTAAAATATGCCAGCTGTGTGAAGCGGGCCCCCCAAAATTCGAAAATTTGAAATTAAAATAGTCGATTCGATTGACCACCGAGTGACCACTATTGACCAGCAGTAATTTTGATTGACCACCCTCCAGTCACGAAATATACGAAAAAAATGTTTTCAAGGTCATCATCAGTGCTGCCCCCCAAATGTTATATTTACTCGGTTTTATTACTGGATTGGATTGGTCATCAACTGACCACTTTTGACCACCCATTAAATTTGTTGACCAACCGCAAAAAACTCCCCATAACGGGGTGGTGAAACGTGGAAACCACTTATGTTTAGTGCCTTCGTATGTATAGAATAGACATCAAAAGCTTTTGAAGTTTGACCAACCGTCAAAATAAAAAAAGTCAAAAAATCGGTATAGCTGAAACGTCTAATTTTAAGTTCTGTATTCGGCTTTCAGTGGGTGGTCAAACGTTGAAATCGCTTTAAATCTCTGTCTTCTTATGTTTAGACTAGGTACTAACTGAATTTGACGTTTGACCAACCGTCAAAATAAAAAAAACTCACCAAAATCGGTATAGCTGAAACGTCTAATTTGAAGTTCTGTATTCGATTTCAGTGGGTGGTCAAACGTTGAAATCGCTTTAAATCTCTGTCTTCTTATGTTTAGAATAGGCACCAACTTCTTTCGACGTTTGACCAACTGTTGAAATTTAAAAGAAATGCCGGTGCATACGGAAAACGTCTTTCAGCGTTTGATCAAACGTGTAAATCACTTTGGATGAAGCAAAGTAGGAAAAATTATAGACGGATCGGATTAATTTTGGCAGTTTTCGGGTATGGTCAGACGTGGAAATCGGTTAATAATAGTGTTCTCATAAATTTAGTATACTTACAACTAACGCCGAAGAATTCAGATTTTTTGACTTACTTTCAAGCATCATTTTCATAGTCACAAACGCAGAATTCTATAATAAAGACAATGTTTCCTTAAGCTGTCCCCCGTTTTTGTTTCGGATTAACTGACAAGGGGGTGGAACGCCCCGCGCAGACCAATGCGCGCGGTGCAGGGCTTCACTTTATAGGACATACAGCCGCCATTTTGAATTTTTTTTAATGAAAATTTTTTAAAGTATTCTTTTTTTATGGGGAAATAAATTATATTAACTGCCGTTTCATATTTATTGAACATATGATCAGTAAAGTGCCATTGAATTATAACCACTGCAAGAATTTTCAAATGTTAAAACTTGGGTTGTAAAATTCTCTCCGTTTGTATAGTCACAAAATATTTATTAATTATATATATGTATATTGGTAGATTTTCTAATATATGTCGTATAAAAAATACAAATTTCTAATACGTCCATCTCCCCTTACTTTTGATGACACTGTCTATTCTTCGGGGCATGCTTTCTACACAGCTTCTGATGCAATGGATGATAAGGGGACAATCCTGCCATACCTCACGTATATTTTGTATAAGGATATCTTTTGTGGGATTTTTTCTTTCATATACTTTCTGCTTCAATACACTCCAGACATTTTCAATGGAGTTTCTGTCTGGAAAGTTGGGTGCGCATGGAAGAGTACGGATATCGTAATTGGAGAGAAAGTTTTTAACAGATTTAGCCGTATGACAGGGTGCATTATTTTGCATAAATGTCATACTGTCCCCTTCAGCCTCAAGAGATCGTTTGTAAGGCAAAAAGGCATCACCTAAGACCTTTAGGTACTGATGCTGATTCATTGAACCCTCTACAAAATAGAGGGAGCACCTTTTCCGCTCTCCACATTCCAAACCAATACTCAAGGTGGATGTTTCACCGTTTCCTGAACGCAGGAAGGGTGGTACTTCTCTTCTGGTCGTCTCTGTACAGAAATGTTTAATTCTGTTAGGGCCCTCAGGGTTGATTCGTCGCTAAACAGAACCTTGAAAAGCAGAAACAATTCCTTGTAGATAAACTTTCCAGTTTTATTGTAAAAGAATCGATATGTCAGCTTGAATACACAATTTACCTTTTCCCAATCGCTTATTGTTAAACTACGGAACTGCTTTGCCAACTCTAATCGGAGTCCTCTCATCTTTTTTGTCAATTTTGACCTTTTTGTCGGCCGATAGGATTTCAGTCCGCCTTCTGCACTTCGCCTCTTCAACTTACGAAGTGTTAACTGGACTCCAGAGGCCCTGCAATGTTCCAACATGGATGAAATGACTTTCCGATCCATCCTTGCAGTGGTGATCCGTTGTTTCTTACAATTTACCCGTTTACAGGGCAATTCCGGCTTCCCCTGGGCTGTTTTTTTCGCATATTGAACCACAGTACAGTGAATTACGCCCCCTAAACGGGAAATTTCCCTGTAGCTATGCCTTTTTCCCCTGATTAGAGCAAAAATAGCGGTTTTTTTCGGAAGAAATATCGGGTTTTTTCCCCATTCTGGAAAGTTTTATTTTGTTATATATTATTTACCTCTAAGAATGTCTCTGAACCTTATTTTAAGACACAATAAAAATTTCCGACGAAAAATCACTTCAAAAATTCACTTCACTAAAATATTCTTTGTATAAAAGTTCAGTTAAACTCGCACTCTTCAAAGGACTATCTGGAAATGACTTCAAACAATTATTTTTTAGCTAAACACATCACAATGAACGGTAAATTGTTCGGCGTGAATGAGGGGAACAGCAGTGAAACACTTAAAAATTCCAAGAATAGGGAGAGTAGCACTGGTCATATTGAAAATATATTTGATAAAATTCTTAAAATTAGTTTTCGAAGTGGTGGCTATAATTCAATGACACCATACTGTATACACGAAAAAAAAATCCCAAAGTTGACGCATTTTTCATGCTTATGAACGGTAACCTCCCCTTAAATCCTGTCAGCAAGGGGTAATGCACAAACAAATTTAAATTCCACTTAATATCATCGAAATTTCGAAATTTGCCTAAGAATAAGTAAGAAGCATTCCATAAAAAATATAAAAAGTTTGTTTATTCTCTCATTTAAAATTAGTCTGTGCTTGCAACAACGTCAAGACACGCAGTTTTTTGACTTGGTACAAGACGTAGTGCTTTTGTCATTTCCTTTACATGAATGTGTGCAGTGATCTGAATTATTCTTTCAACTGTTATTTTTGACACATTTGTTTTTACTGTCACACCTGCTGGCGCAACTTATTGTTGAATTACTTATTTTTTTTAAATAATATTTATTTTGAGTAATGTATCTTATTTTCTTAAGAAATTATAAATATTATTTTCCGGTACCCAATTTTTTCGGTAATTTAGTTAATTTTTACATCTGTCTCGTTAAAAGCAAGAGTTTTATTCTTTTCAATTTCGCTTAATTGGGCATTTTACTTCTTTTCTATTTACTGAATTAAAAACTGATTATGTAACCCGAAAGCAAAAAGCAAAATTGGAGTGTTCTGTTAAGAATTTACGGTTTTTGTGTTTACACCACTGAGATGTATTAAAATGGAGTGACTTATAAGCTATCTCATATGTGTACAATTTTACTTTCAGTGGAGGAAAACCATTTTTAATTTCCAATGTTTACTGTGAATTTGCAGCTGTTGCGAGCAGAATAAAATAACCATATATATCCGAAATGGCATTCTTAATTTTAATCTTTTATATTGTTGTAAGGAAAATGTAAAAATCATTGGAATTACTGACATAAAAATTACAAAAAAAGGTTGTTCTAATCTGGAAAATGCTTACCCAGAAAGAGATATAAAATGATTGTGAATATTGTCATCTATTTCTAACGCCAGCATTTAATAGGCGACATGACGTTGGCAATTAAGAAAACCATGTTGAAAAAAAAGATGCTTACCCAGAAAGGGACAACTAGCGAAAAGAATAGAAAATTATGCAATTAAAAAACTTTCATCATAGGCTAGGTGAATGTGATCAGATTGCGCTTCCTTTCAAATAGTTATCTTCAATTCATTATATTCAAGTTGGATAATTTTTAATAGCTTGAGGTTGCCAACCATGGAAATATAAGGAATTGAGCGAAGAGGAGGAAAGAAAATGGACAAGATGCATCATTCCGACTTTGCACGGTCTTTTTGACATGATTTTAATTTGAAACTGTTACAATTTTTCAAATGAAATTTTAAGGACGAAAATTGTAATTTACCGTAATTTTCTACAAAATATTTTTTGTTGTTCAGGAAATATCCAAGGAATTATTCTTGCTTGCTAAAAAAAATTTAGTTTAGTATAAATCAAATTAGAGGTATTTTTTTATTGAACGTTTTCTCACTATTGACTAGAACCTTACGTGCCATTTGAAATCCTTAGTTTCCTTCAGTTTAAATTTTTTTCGCATTTTCACAGTGTTAGATTTCAAGCACTATGATTTCCAGATTAGCTTACGGGTAAATGTCAAAGAAGCAATTTTGTAGCCCTCCTATATATAGATTACTAAATTTGCTTTTTCAAATAAAGGTGGGATTAGATTTTTGTAAGGTTTTAATTTTTTTTAAATGTAAAACATTGTACATAATAAATAAATATAAATTTTCACATAGCAAATATTTTCCGGAAATTAGAGGTTTCCAGATATTAGAGTTTCGAATAAAAGACGTTACATTGTTGTTTGGTTTACAATTATTGGAAATACTGATTCTTATTACTTATTTACTGATTTTGGGCTTTGACAATTATGAAATCCTTAGGTTATTTAATTTATTTGTTCCTTTGATAAATAATACTATTAAAGTATTTATTTGCGAAAGGAATCATGCATACAGGCTTTGGAAAATTCAGAAAACTGAGATTTTACTTTACAATTATAGAAGACTTCGTAATAAAACAACTAAGGTTATTCGAAATGCTAAAAAATCGTTCTGTATTCGAAAGCCTAATCCATCCTTGCCAACAACAACCCTTTGGAGGAACATCAAATGCCTTGTAATCAATCGATCAGAAACTTCTTACGATATTCAGTCTGAAGAACTAAACGACTACTTCGTAGAATGATTCAGTTGGCATTGATGAGATTGATCCCCGATTTCTGCTCATAATATTACCCTACATTGTATTGCATTTATATTTAATACTTGTATTATAACGTCTCGATTCCCTGATAAGTGGAAACATGCAAAAGTTTTGCCCATCAATAAGAAGCCCAAACCTCAGAATAAACACGATTATCGTTCAATAAGTATTCTTGCTTACTGCTCCCGGATTCTTGAGAGACTACTTTGTAATCAAGTGAAGACCTACGTGAAAAATCATTCACTATTATATAAATATCAGCCTGGCTATCGCAGTCGTTACAGTACAAAGGCATCTCTTCTCTATATTACTGACAGCATAAGAAGTAATTTTGATGACCGTTTAGCTTCTGTATTAGTTCTTCAGAGTCTTGAATTGGTCGAAGAAAAATAAATTGAAATTATATGCTTCTAAGTCTCAAGCTATTTTGATGTATAGGAATTATATTAATACTAATGAATTGAGCCCTATTTATCTGGTTGATGATATTATTCCTTACTCTGACTCAGTTCACAACTTAGGTTCTCAGTTCACAACTTGTTCTACTATATTTTCGTCGTCTATGGTGTTTGGAATACACTACCTGTTAATGTTAGGCGACTAACAGCCATCAGTAATTTTAAGAGTGAGGATTTAAATTACTTTTCTTGTCTACAGTAGCATTTTTTGTGCATTTATTATTACCACTAACAAAACGTATTAAATTCGAAGATAATATAAGAACATTATATTTAAAAATTTTAGTTTGCAAGCTTTTAGAAACGCATAGAGTTCCCAAAAGAAATTTATGATAAAGGAGAACAAGTTGCATTAAAAAAAGTACATAAGATTACATTTACAATAAAACCATTTAAATTAAGATATACATAACACATACTATAATATGTTATATTAATCCTTAAATTTTAATAAAGACTCAGCAACTAACAGACTTTCGAATAAATACCAAAAATTCATCTCCCTCTCTAGTTCCCGTAACTCCTTGCGGGTTATGGGGCCAGATTCGAGACAACGATTGCAAGTGGGCCTAAAATTTAAAGTAGATTCTGAACCATTGAGACTTGCCGTGCATGATCTTTTTATCGTAATCTGTTGTCACCAAGAAATAATTATGGGTAGTCGCCGGTGGAATCGAAACTGGGACCTCCGGATTGGTAGGCCGACACGTTATTACTTACTCCACTGACGGCTAAATCCGATGTATGTTTAATATTTTAAAATATCTGCCAACAGGATCAACAAAGAGATCTTTACATTAAAGTTCTAGATGTATACAATTAAAACAATATAGAGATAGCACCATTGCATGTTAAGGCATCGATATGTATAAGATTTTTGCAACATCTACTAGTTATCTTACCTTAGGAAGAATTTGTATTAACGAATACCATAAGTATATCCAGTAAAATTACTGTCAAAACGAAATAAACTTTCGACTCTGTTATAGGACGAAAGCCAGTCATATCAATATCTCCTTTATTTAAATTTATTCATAGTCGTTTTCTAGAGTATTGGAAATTAGTATTGTGCTATTGTATAATAAAGGATGAATTTCTCATGGTCTCGTAAGCTACTGACATTGTTATAATGAACATGACAAGTCCACTCGAGAGCTCAAATTCTAAAAATAATTTTAGTTTTATTAAATGAATTGTCTTCCTAATTATGCGCATGACCATGTTTTAGAACAACAATAAAATTACCCCTTTATTGAAGCTTGTTTCCGCAAGTGTCGTTAAATAAAATATTAATAACCCATTAAAATTGAATTTTGCAGCAGCAACCTTTCGATAGATAGAAGAAGTAATTAATATTTCTTGATAAATATTGCTACTCATTGCAAGTTTTCCTATGATACTTTTGTACAACCACAATTTATATTGCATCGTATATCTAAGAAACGTGATAGAAACAAGTGATTTAAAGCGTGCAATCGCGATATTAAAAAGCTCACCTATAAAATGTTATTGTTTATGCAGGAATAAAATATTGTTGCGGAAATGTCGACAACAATTAAAAAGTACTTTAAACAGTTGTTACTTTCACGTAATGATATCTTAAAAAATTATTTGAAATTTTATTATTTTAATTTATAGTTATGGCCATAATGGTTTACTAACATAACGCCTAGATACTTTACGACTGAACATAATTTTAAGCAAAAGAAATACTTTTTACTACTAGTTTTTAGTTAAAACGATTTTAAAAGATCTAGATTTTTTTTTTCAACTTTTGCATTTTAGAAACTTAAAAACAATGGAAATTAGCACATAGGCTTTAAATGTTTCTACGACAGTGTATTTTAGAAATGTTTTCTGACATCAAATTGTAGAACAGTATTGTTTAAATCACTTAAGGTGAGTATCCACTTAAGTGGAAAACATTTAGTTAAAGACTTGAAAATTGGGAATCGCGTGTCCACTTCTACATTTGTGTAAGGCTACACTACAGATAAAGTGGATAATTAGATCTACTTGCTCTAATTATAAAAGTATAAAGATAAAAGTGTAGATATCGTTTCATATATGTTGTATTAAAAAAGTGTACATCCGAACTTAAATTTTTTTGTTCCACTCAAGTAGCAAACATAATTATACATGTATACACGACTGAAATAGCAGTGGCGGCTAGAATTGTTGTAATTTTGTTACGGAGGCGGAAGCAAGCCGTCTTTTTAAGCTAAACGAGTGTTATAATTTCAATTAACTTTTATGAAATAATTTTATATTTTATCAGTGCTTTTGGAATTAAATGCACTTTCATAAAACTAGGTAACTCAAAACAATAGCTCATTATATTTATTGAGTATCTTAAGAAAGCTCTGCGAACAAGTATTATAATATCTATCCCGAAATGGTTTAAGTAAATTGAAGTTTAGTATTAAAGGATTAAGTAAGGAAGAAAGTAAGTGAAAATAATAACTTCATCCGGAATTTTGAGATTGAAGAGTGCGAACATTTGTTGCCGAGTATCCCCTTAGTACTTTTTGGGTACAAAGTGTGGGAGAAATGCGAAATTTCCACCCGCATAATTTCAGGAACAAGGATGGTTTTTTCAATTGTTACCCATTTTGATCTTTCCCTGGAGAGATAGATATGGGTGAAAGAGTTTTATTTTCTAATTTCTGTTACCAAAAGGCACCCACACAGTCTATAGAGTGCTAGACCTAGCATCTGTCTTAATTAAACTATTCGGCGTGAAAACTCAATAACGAAGGTGCCCTAACTTAAGCGTGACCCAATAAATCACTTTCAATAGATTAAAACATCAGTAAATTTGACGAGGGTCGTTTGCAGTTTAACATGCAGCGAATGATTAGAGACTGCCTATCACGGAAATGAAAGTGATCCATATCCAGACAACTTTATTTTCAGCAATATGCCGTAATCCCTGAACGTTGCTTTTTTCAAGTACAGATAAACATTGGCAATAGCATTTTTATTGCTAAAAATCGGGCAATAGAAGAGTCAGCCTTCAGTGCATAAAATTAGATTAATAAATATTTTATTGGCTTTTGAGCGCCTATGGTTTATAATTACTTCAGCACAAACATAAAATCCAATAATTTACTCTGATAAACACTTACATAGTAGATTTCTTATCTGACTGGATTAGTTCTTCCACTTACAAAATCTCGAGGTGTAAATAACCAGCGCTACATAACTCTAAACTTTTAGAGAGACAGTGATAAAAATGCACTTAATGATTTAGATTTGCTCTAGAAGGAATGTTATCAACAAGATTCATAACAATAGTAAGATTTATATACAATGTTGGTTTAAAAACGTTATTTTGAATAATTCTAATTCTTTTCTTAGTTTGTGATCTGCGTTAGTAATGACCTCCATGTTCAGGATGAGCCGAAGTCACCGGTTGTCAAATGCTTGCAAATTTTTTGTTCTTTGATAAGAGCAATTTCTAGCTCTACGACAGAACATTAAAACATCCGAAGTTTTGTTTGCCTGGAGATCTTGTTATTGCGCTATATCTCCGAGGTAATACTAAATGCAACAGCTTCAGCTCGGCCATCTGTTGTTCCTATGCTTCTGACATTTCAGCTATATGACTTTCTTAGATGACAGTATCTACTTAGATGGGTTTCCACAAATTTCCTTAGTGAAAAGCATGACTTTGTGCTTTTTTAACTATCGTCAGAATCACGTATTTTTCTATTCAATGGGATAGGGCTCGGGTTTCCAATATTCTTAAATTATGGGAAGGCGAATATCAACCGCAGTAGTGGGATCTGCTTTGAAACAATTGATTCCATTGGTCTAACAAAGGTCCATCGATTGTATTGAGTCCAAATTGTCAATATTTCCATCACATGTTTGAAAATGAAGCAGCACTAAGCGAAGCTTTAAGGCTTCCGCAGAAGCGAGTTTTGTGTTGGAAATATTTCTTCTCAAGCAAAGGTTCTGTCAATATGACATCGTGCCTACTAAAAGTCTGGAAGCAAATGCGGTAGTTTGTCTGGCGTTAATTTGTTTTACCTACTGCGAGGTAAGCTTCAAAGCTAGCTGCAGGGAAGCCTCGTGAAGCTCGCATTGGAACTTGCCTGGATGCGTTTCGGCCTTAAAAGTGTCTTACGGATTGTACCATGAAGTACTCATTCGCCCTGTCTCATTTTTGGTCAATGGATACGTCGTTGTTAAGACGCACTTTTGTGCACAATGTGGTGGAATATGTGCATAGAGTGTTTAATGTTTTAAGCCTTTGCTCATTCAACCGTGGCACATTAGGTGTTGTACTACGTGGTCGTACAGCTGCCGTGTATAACAAGTCCCCATTTGTGTCCCTGTTATAAAGTCTATATTTCCTTACTAAGTACTGCAGTCCGATGTTGGTTGTTGAATTTGGCGTTGAGATTTCCCATTACTATTTTTATATCACCCTTAGCATCTTTTTAAAGATGTCACCAAGGGATGGTAGACGACCTCTTAAATTATTGAGATGTTATACAATCCGGTCAGGATAATAGTTATCATTAAGCCGGCACTTGCCATTTGGGGTATTTCTGACTCTTCTTACCCCTTCCAGATGCGATGAAAACCTTTCATTGTTCCTCTATTTAGTTTCGCTGGTGTTGCGGATATACATATGTTAGCTTTTTATCATAACTTGTCATGTTAACCATAGTTGAGATTTTCAGACTACTGCCCTTTGAAAATAAGAGTTACCTTCTAATGATCAATAACATTTAGGAAAACTAAAAAAATAAGAGAAAACTTAAGTACAACTTGCATCTGGTATATATTATAGTAGTATCAATCTCTTTTGGTATATTTAAAAATTCTAGCTTTTCTATCCTTTCTTGCAAAATAAAATTTAAAGCTATAATCTTTATTCAACTTTACTTTATTTACTTTACTCAAAGTTTTTAATTGGCAATTATTTAAAAATTTATTTTCTTAATTTCAGAGCATTATTTTACTGTATATTCTGCAAGTACGATAGCAGCATCGAGTATTGCTGCCGCTTTATGTGGTCTTCATTGGCATCTAAGATCTGGAGTTGAACTGCGATATTTACTTAATCGGTTAACAGATTTAACAGGTGTTGAACAGGTTGGTTATAATTTAATTATAGATACAGTAATTATTTTATGTTTGTAAAGGCTTTTAAATCTGCAGGGAATTGATCTCATAAAAATAATTTTTTTGTCAATATTTCATTCTATGTCGCATGATACAAGCCCACCGATGCAATATTTGTCGAAAACTTTGCGACATCATTCGACACGCTGAATCGTATTATAAACGATTACTTTTTTAACAGGAAAGATTAAAATAAATCATTGTCTAGCATTCGGCAATGACTTTTGTTGCTTTATATTGATTTAGTGCTTTACCCAGTCTTATAGCATGCATCTCTTCGACATTCTAAATGTTACCACAGTTGAATTGCGTCTTAAGTCATAAATATATATTTTTTAATTTTAAGAAGCTATTAGCGCATTGATTTCAATATATAATATAAATAGTTTTCTGTTTTATATTATGAAATATCATTTAGTTTGAAATCCAGTAAGCGCATATTCTGGTGAGTGCGTTACACGGCCATAACACAGGTCTCCTTCTTGTCCTGTAATGATGGCATCGTTTCAGCAGTTTCTTTTGTGCTGGCCATTGAAGAAATATTAGTCCGATGTTTCTAAAATATGTATAATATTTATGTAGATAAAAACGTATATTTTGTTTTACTGCATCCAACATTAACGTTTAAGGACTTTTGCACTGTTTGTGATTTCATGGCTGTTGTCTGCCAAATTGTAATGCTCATTTGCCTTTTCTTATTTACTCATTATTATTAAAATATAGGATTGGAATCCACCCGAAAGGAAGTGGAAACACTATTTTACTGACTATCTGCCTTTTCATGAACCATGAGGCACCACACCGATGCTGATACAAGAACTGGCAGTTGTATCGGCTTTTGGTTTTGTTATGTTAAGTTTAACGTTTTTCATTTATTCACTATTCTCTTATTGGCTGGACCTTATTACAGCGTCAGCAAAAAAGCAATTTGAAAATGCACTTTATGGGATGGTGTATCGTGCTTATATGGTTATAGTATCAATCATCAGGAAAGTGTTTTGGAATGTCCATATCTTACCTATACAACAAAATGAGAAAAATAGTGAATTCCACATATTATTTAACTCTTCCTAATGGTCCACGTGCGGACGTGTGGATCTACCATACAAAGGTACTCTACTCAACCATATAATCCTTGATTTAGAACACTGACCATAAGGTTTTGTCTACGCTAATAACGCTGCTTTGTTACTCTCCGACAAACACCCAAATATCCTGTCTGAGGAGATGCAATATGCCTTCTTTAAACTATCCTCGTGGAGTACCAAGTGCGGTCTGAGTACAGACCTAGATAAGACAGAGCTGATACTCTTACGGAAGTACAACGTTCTTCACTTTAACACCCCAATACTAAATGGAGCCCAACTACAGCTAAGTAACCAAGTCAAATATCAGTGCCTTGTTCTGGATAGGAAGGTTGGGTTAAAGTAGTTGCCATCCCGAGTGATTTAGAGGGGGGAGGTGCACTTAGGTCCAAGTGGCCCATTGTGATACCATATTGGGGCTAGATTTTCAATCCTATCAAATACCTAAAACGACTATTAGAAGCTCCTTATAAACCGAGCTCCTGCAGTAGATTAGAGCCTAGCACGTAGGGGCTAGATTCTCAACCTTATCTTTGGATAGGAAGCTTGGCTGGAACCCCAACATTCCTGAAAGAGTACGTAAAGCGACGGCTGCCTTGTTTTCGTGCGAAAAAGCTATAGGAAATAGGTTTGTCATGTTAGCCTCATTAGGCCTATACTCGCACACTGGGTGGTTATCTGTTGGCCTGCACTGATAAAATTAATCCATCAGAAAGCACGAGACAGAGTCCAGGAAATGGCTGCACTACTGATAGCAGGTGCCCTCGGAACATCACCCTCTAAGGATCTTAATAACTCTAGCAAAACCTTTCAGCAAGCAAACCGCATCCTCAATCGCCATTAGACCTAACTCAGACCAGACATGAACACGTACCGACTACGGAGACTCTAAAATTCTGGATGGAAGTATACCAAGAAACACCGACAACACCATACCCACGCCCTCTTTTAACGCCAAGTTTGACTTCTTTTAACCCTCTCCCAACGGGGGAATCTTCACTGATGTTTCTAAATTGGAAGTCAAAGTGGGGGAGGGGTTTTATTATTAGTATATCTGGAAAAGAGAAAAACAGTCAAGCTGCTATTAAATTGCCAAACAATTTTGCTCAGCTTTAAATGACATACATAGCTGAGCGCCTTAACGTACACCTGACATAGGTACCGGGGCGTAGTGACATTCCGATGAACTGACGAGAGTCGACATTATTCTACTGGACTCGGATATAATTACTAGCATAGCAAGCCTATAGCCACATGCAAGCTGGACATTAAAACAATATTCATCAAGAATGCAAATTAAAAATGGCGAAGGAACACATCTAATCACTGGACGGATCAGATCCGCTGTCGAAAGAGCTAATCTATCTATTTATCAATAGGGATGTCGTGGTTGTAATCGAAATGCACTCAAATAACTTTTGTAGGATTTGGCAAGATGATCTCCTCTACAACTGCCCGGCTCTAGCCAATCGCAGGAGCCGACACATAGGCCCACCTTTTTTGAGAATATAGTCGAATTGAGAATCTATACCCAATGTGTTACCACAATGCACCTTCATGGCCATAGTGTTCCATCCCCGCTGCCACTCTAACCTAACCCTAATCCTACATTTAAAAAAGTCAACTGATAAAGTTTTCAATTTGATTCAAATTTCCCCGTCTTCTTGAATCGCGAGAAAGAGGCATTTGTTTTCTAAATATTTTTTAAACTTCTAATGGAACAGTGTTCACTCCACAATTAACATACATATAAAATTAACATTTTTTTATCCTATTGCGTCTTACTTATTAATAAACAAACTTTTAATTTGATCAAATGCTTTGGAAAGTGCATTTTAAAAATTGGCACCTGTTTAAATAAAAAAAAGATATCAGGTAAATGAGATCTGTTTGCTTGTTTGCTTTTAATACGTTGACAATTTTCATGGTTTTCTTTTATTCTTTGTTCTACTTTCTACTAATAAGAACAATGTCAACATCCTTCTTCTATAGGACAAGAGCTGTTAAAATAGGCAACATTGTACAAACAATTAAAATTGTCTCCGAGCCGATAAACTTAATATTTTTACAAAATAAAACTTAGTTTGCAATAAATTAATTGAAATATCATTTGTGACTAGACATTTTAATCAAACATCAATAAAAAAAATATACTACAGCCTTCATATTGTACATGTTTTGTGTTGTTTGAATAAGCTGTCGCCAGTTTGGTATTTCAAACACTTCATTTTGCAAAACAAAACTGTTTTGGTTGTTTTCATTTTTTTTTTTATACAATTTATAAGGGTTTAATATAACTGAGACGTCAAATTTTAAGCGCTTTTTCTTTAACAGAAAGACGATTTAAGTTTTTACATTATGTAATTCATAATTATAACATACTGAACATAAACATTAACAGAAAATGGGTACAAAAATATTAATAAAAGTTCTTTACATGCAATCATTACTTAAATTTAAATTGTTGCCAAAGTAATTTGTTATGTGCTTCTGCTTTGTGCTTATTAAGTTCAAATCCTTTTCATAGCGATTTCTTCGGATTCAGCATCATTTTCAATAGCCCAAGTAAACAAAAGAATTGATTGCGTCTGTTTGGGAAACTGTGTTTTTGGAGACTTCCATAACATTTTCATCGTTGCTTTGACTATCGCAATCGTCAACCTCACATTGGCTTAAATATAATCGAGGGTTTTTAATTATTTAATGTATATATAATTGAGGGCCCACATAAAATTTTTAAGGTACATATAACCACGAGGTCTACATATATATTCGCGAATAAATATAATCAAGAGTGTACTGTACAAGCAAATCTTAAATGAATAAGTTTCCCAATTTTTTTTAACAAATCGCGTAATTAAGTAAGCCCGAAACCCGATGATTGATGCCAGAAACCTATTCCAGCTGTTGCAGGTGATTTTTAATTCTTCATTCAGAGATATTGAGTGCCGTGGAGATATCTGTCGCAAATTTTGGTAGTCTGTTGTCAAGTGTAGCCGTGATTTCGTCAACATGAAACTCAACAGATGGACCGGTACGTGCTATATTCTTGAGGTCAACGTTTTCTTCATGAAATCTCTTGAATGTTTTCTAGCACACACGTTTCGTTAATGCATCCTCGCCATACACATTGCATATCTCAGCAGTGCACTCCCACTGCTTTCTTCACTCTTATGAAATAAAAAGGCTAATTATTTCTCATTTTACAACTATCTCTGTGCGTACATTGTAATTTTAAACTTAATTAAGTTTTTTGGAAATGTTAACTGTGCAAATTTAATTATAGTTGCCCGACCACATAACCTGAAACTGTAATACAAAATAATCTGTAAAAACTCCTACTAGGAAGTAACTAAAGGAGAAGAAAGAAGCTCACGAAATCTTGGCAATTTTAAGCTTGTGTGATATTCCCATGCATACAATCTCATAAGCGAAAGGCAGGTGATTAGAAAAGTATTTTATATTCGGGGGCTTTGCCACGTAACTAGTAATAAATTGTGCGCCGACAGTGCAAAATATAGGAAAACTGTTATACCGTCAAGACACTAAGTGACAGCTTAGACCCAGGGAACATATAAAAAGCCTACTTCCTCGTAGCAAAAAGCGAACAAATTTGACAGCACAGACCCAGCCGCCGAAGATAAACTTGCCATGCTCACACACACGACATATACACGATAGGGCTTCTCCTTTAGTTACTTCCTCGTAGAAAAGCTCACTAAAAAAATGTCCACCCAGTGTGGATAAAATTTGAAACTGTTCCAAATTTCAAGTTGATAGCATTAGTAGTTGCCGAAATAAGCAGCTGTGATAGACAGATAGATAGGGGTTGAGTGAAGCAGGTGACGGTGTATGCTTCGTCTGAACAACTAGGGCTCATAAGAAGAGTAAAAACAGATGATAATCGTTATCTTATGACATAAAAAAAATTAGACTGACAATTTTACTAGAATATAAAAGTCGTGAAAATAGTGGAAGAAGAATGAGAATTCGATGCCCTAAGTAGTTATTGCTTTTACAGATTGCAGAATCGCCTAATCTTTCACTTGTACTCACCGCCAAATTAGACGGAGTAAAAGGTTTCTTACATTTTTGCAAGAAACGCAAGTATATTTAGCTCTATAATATTATATATGGTTGGCTCAGCTGAGATTTTTGGATGTCTTAATACCCAATATTCAAAGAGATGACGAATTGGTTGGTTACTTCATCGCCGGAAATGGTGTGGAGATGGACTGGGTACTTGCCTTTAAAGGAACGTTAAACACCATTGAATTTTATAGTTGGTAAATATATCACGATTTGCTCTGCTTGAAGCAAGGATTGTAGAAGCGTTAAAGCAGATTGTTAAAAAAGAGTAGAAGCGAGCTGGTAGAAAGAAATGACATCTTTGATAGGACAACGTTTATTTCGTAAGTATTAGAGATAGCTCTGTGTATAATTACACAATTTACTTTAAATTTGTCTGGAAGGTAACATGAAAGAGGTCGCACAGTACGAAAGGATGCACATTCTGAGAGGCTGCACATCACGTATGATGATGATGGTTTGGCTCTATTTCACTGAAATCAGTTAAAATCGTTCTTACTAACCGCTCTCATTATAATGAACTCTCGTATATGCTGTTGTGTGACTGTTGTATGAACTTGCATATGATTTATGGCGTGCTACGTCGGCTATGGTTGTATTCTGATGTTTCCTCCTCTGACATTCGTATTAAGTTACTTAACACACTGATAATACCGCATTTTACACAAGGTTCTATTTTTTACACTAGAGTCGATTCTTGTTGTAGGAATAAAATTGGAGTAGCTTACAATGACTATACATAACATTTGCTTTTAGATTGCGCCGATGCATTTTTGTTACAAAACCCTGAACTGCTCATTGGAAGTTTATTTGCAGCATAAGGCACTGCTTTTCTAATATAAGATAATCTATGCTGGCAAACCATCATACTTGTACGAATTTATAAATTTCTTGCGAGGTAACAGATGATGTGACTTACTCCTGCCCCGCTTTTAAAATACTGTGCTGAATACCTGATATCCAATGCACGAGCTCTGCTATTTCTTTTAGTAGGTTGACATGGCAGTGCTTGACCTAATGAATTTTGAATATAATAGGTGTTTATTGTACGATCGTCACAATGCACAAATTGCGTTTTAACAATTTTTTTATTCAACGTTTTAATATTGGTTTGCGCACATCTTCGAGATTCCTTTAACTTACTCGCCATTTCTTGTTGCCTAGCAGGATTTTCACTTTTTAGGATATTTTTCAAATTCCATGCTCTCTGATCTTGTAAGGTTGCGTTTATAATCTCCTTTTTTTGTCTTTACTTGTAAAACTTCCAACTTTAAATTTCCATTTTGATTTTTAATTTTACTAATAAATCCTAATTTTGAAGAATAAATCAGTGTAAATTATCCCAACAATGTACCAACTTTATTACATAACTAGACACATCTCATATTATTATATTTAAAAAGCGATTCAGTTGGCACGGAGGGTAGTTTTTGGTATTTTATTCCATACTTTATCTAAAATTTCTTAAATATATTAATGTTGGGGTATTTTAAACAGCCCGGTTTCTCAAGCATGTATGCTATGTGCAAGACTCTAGGGTAGTATTGCCAAGGATTCAGCGTCTGTACATAATGTTCGATATCTTAAAGACTGATTTTGCGACAGTTTGCCTAATTTTATTTTACTTGAAGGATTTGGACATCTTCTTCACAAGATTTTGTTCCTAGATTTTTGCAAATGGAAAAACATTCGTGGAAAACTAAGGAATTTAAATACTATTAACATTAATAAATTTAATAAAAATTAACTTCAGGTACAGTACCTAAAGATGATATTCGTGCAACTGTATCGATTTGAAGCTATTTTGAGGAAGGAATAATTTTAATAATATGGAATGTATTCAGTTGGTAATGTTGTCGGGTATTTTCTCTTCTGTTAGAGATAGTTAAGAGATATACATATATTCATTGCGTCGTCATTCTTTTTGCGCCACATCGCCTGAAAATATTAATAAAACCATGCAAAAACGTAAAATCAGATTGTATTTTTTAAAGATATATTAATGGTCTTAAAAGTAAAATGTTATATATATATATATATATATATATATATATATATATATATATATATATATATATAACCAATTTCCATTCTACGCAGCACAATAAATCAGCACTTTTAAAAAGGCAGCTTCTGAAAAATTGAGAACAACAGTGGTGGTGCTGGTGAAGTCTCGGGATAATACTGCCCACTGGAATGACAAAAGATAGCGTCACGTTCGTTTTCGTATCCACAGTTCTACTTTAACACTGTATTGAAGTTCTTCATTTTAAATTTTGGCCAAGTTTTTCTGTTAAATACCCCTATGTGCGACGTCAGAAATTAAAAGGAAGCACAATGCGCATGATACTTCACTGCCCTAACCACCGGGCTACCAGCGCTCTAACCGATTCTTCATTCCATAGTTCTTTTATGGATAAGGTTGATCCCACATACATAATGCATTGTTTTCGAATTTTTTCAAGTAGGAGATGGTTAGTTGCGCAGTAGGTAGAGAAATAGCTGCTTCGTAACTATTACCCATTTTTCTACTGAGAGTATCAAAATTATGCTAAAAGATTTGTATATTCACTAAAGCAAAGCAACAAGTACAATTAACTAAAAGCAAATTCCGAAACAGAACTGTAATTCGTAATTGATAGTGCTTTCGATCGTTATTTAATAAATATCATCCCATGGGTATATTCGAGGACTTATAAATTATTCGCCTTTCATGAATATCATCCTAAAAAGTGACATCATCTCGAAATCGAACCCAAGAAAGTTAATAAAAACTCGTCGTGATCTAATACCCGATGGTGCGTATCATTTGCTTGCTTTCCCGTCTCGAATTTTAACATTCTTAGATTCAGCCAAGCTAATTTTTTTACAACCGGGCACCAGTCACAAAACCTAGTAATTTGTTTGGAATTCAAACGTTGAATTTAATTGGATATTTTTGATGTTTCTAGTATTTTCTTCTCCTCCATTAGAAGTAAGAACTTAAAAGTGAAAATATTTGCTATAGCTCTCTGAGGAATTTAAAGATAATTCGCGTATTTGATAATTCCCTGAAGAGCCATTCTTAGTTCAAAATCTTTGGTTTTACACATTCTTGTAAAAAGAAGAAGTTAATTTAAGTGCGGTGTTGAAATTCTTATGAAACCACTACGGTTAAAATTTTTAGGTGAAAAAACTGAAAGATTTTGCTTAGCTAATTTAATAAAGAAATTTTTTGATATATAGTATAAACACGTTGTTAAAGTAATTTGGTTTTATATTTAAATACAGGGTGTTTCTTTGGTTGTGTGCAAAAATTAAGGAACTAGTAGATCTAGGTACGAAAGGAAAAAAAATTATGTGGAAGGGGGGGGCCTATTTCCAATTTTAAAGCATAGTTAACAAATTAGAGTCTTTAAAGCATTATGTTACCTGTCAATTGAGATATTAATAACGTATATTACACTAAAACTGTAGAAAAAAAGCTGTGAAAATTGTTTTTCCTTTCTCGACTAGATCTACCAATTACTTCATTTGTGCACACGACGTAATAAATACGCTGTATATTATTCAAAAACAAGTGTATTCATTCCCCTTTTTAAGACAGTTTATATTCTAGATCAGTGATGTCCAAACCTATGCCCGCTGGCAAGTGAGCTTTTGAGCTTTTAAATTCGTATATGCACATGTTTGGTTGTATTCGGTTTCCTGTTTTTGCGTTTTTAATCGTTAAAGCATACAAAAGTTACAAAAATCGTCATACTTAAGTAGTTTTGTATGCAATTATACAATATCTTAAAATATACAACCTTTTGCAAACATTTTAAGGTTCAAAATTAAAAAACAGTACGAAATGCTTCTAAAGCTTTTAAGCATTCCTCACCTTAAGTGATGTGAGTTTGGCCATCACTGTTCTAGATCATTAAAAACTAAATTTAATATGGTTACAGCTGGTATATTAGAAATACAAAATATTGCTTTTGTACTCAAGTTCAAATTGTATTCGTATCCCCTGTCTCACTTTACAAGTATATTCGTACTTGGTAGCTTAATTCCTTAATTAACATCTCCTTTTGCTTTTTGTAAATGGTCATTTATGGTACTAATTAGGTCTTGATTCTGGTTTTGTGTTATTTGCATCCAAATATTCTAAATTGTACTCCTCAATATTTCCGTTGTCCGCGGGCGACGATGTCGACGGTGCTTTTTAATAAAACTCTATATATTTCCAATGGGATTAAGATCTAGACCTTATACCCACTAATCAAATAAACGAATATTATAATCCAGGAGTCACTTTTTGTTGATTTGTCATCGTAATTTATAGGGCACTTCTTTCTACTATATGGTACCTCTTTTGAAGCTGTAAAGGCGCATAGGTTACAAGTAAACCAAACCAAAATTCGTCGAAAAGTTGTGAGCTTTATGTAGATCGATGAACAAACAAACCGCCGGCTTTCATGGCATTCTTTCTTACCAATTTTGGTATGAAACCAACAGATTATACAAAGTTTTGAAGTTTCTTACGATCGCATGTTGCGTAAATCGATTATTACTGCTTAAATGCGAAGTAAAACCAATCTGCTTTCATGTTTCGATGTTAAAATATTTTAAAAATGAATTGCAACAATCTATTGCTTAAAATAAGATAAAATAATATGGTGAAGGTATAATTAGTATTGCTAAAATTTAAAAGATGTTTTTTTAAATATGTAGTCCCAGAGTAACACGTTCTTTAAAAGGCCCTGGAAATTGTCGACAAAAGAAAATTGGGAGGACATCACTTGCTCTCAGTAAACGCCAATTATACGACGAGTTACTTCAAATTCAACCCAAAACTGCGAAGGAAAATCGCAGCAGAAGCGGGAGTGCAATGGAGCATATCCAACGAACAACCGTACAGGAAGCCCATCTTAACCGTAAAACATATCAACGAGAGAATGGAATTTGTACAAGAACCTATAGAAGGAAGCAAAAGATAACGACAAGTAATCTTAACTGACCGGATGACTGGTCATATTATTGAGTTGGTTCACAAATAATTGAATTTGGGCTACAATCTTAGTTCACAAAATTACATATTCTGGAATAATTTAAGAAATATTCGCCATTATCATTTACAATTTTTTGCCATTTTTCAATATATGAAAGACCTATGGTTTTGCTGCAAATGAGGATGCGACGTGCTGCTGTATTTGGTATTTGGTTGGCAAATAATTTTCCATAACGAAATTTAAAATGAACGGGACAGATGAGAATAAATTTGAGCCTATGATGGGTACAGTAAAATAGCTTAACTTAGCCCTAATGTCATTTTCTGGGTAAACTCAGCGTTGCTTGCTTTCATTTAAAAAGCTCTTTGTCTAAGGACAGGGGTTATCGAAATTTGGTTTTGTAGCCGGGATTTATATAACTAATTTTTGCATTGTTTGGTTAGGATCTTTTTTTACCAAAACATTAAATAGATATCGTCAAAATTTAAATACCGGCACTGCAACAGATTATCATATAACCGGTATTTCTTGAATGGAACTTAGTACACCAATTTCCTTTCTTCATAATAAGCGACCATTTTTAAGTCATCGTTTTTACGTTCCAAACATGAAAGGATTAGCACAGACAGTGGTTCTAATAATTTTTCTAGTGACTGTATTTTTAATTGAATTTTCTGCATTCCAAAAGAAAAGTCTTATGAAAGTTAATGAGTTCATTACAAGTAAATCGACCTCAGCTCTTTAAATTTCTTCAAAGTTTCTGATTTAAGTAAAATGCTGGATCAAATCATATATTTTTACTATAAGAAGTTGTTTACAGTCGGTTAATGTAACTAAAAAACAACTATCTGTTTACATATTACTTTTGTTTTCGGAATTATGAAGCGTTGCATTGTTACTGCTGCTTAAAGAATACCTAAATACATACAATGATAAATATTCAATCTATACAAACATTTTTATTTATTTAAGCTTAATGCAAGCTATTACAAAAAAAATACAAAATAACAAAATAAATACTACAAACTAAAATAAACAATAATTCATAACAGATAATGTAAGCTACAATATAAGCTATGATAATGATAACTTTAGACTGGGAGGAAGGAGAATTAGGAAAGGCGATCAAGATGGGCGGGATAAAGATATAAGGCTTTGTGAAGGGATGATTTACTCAGATGGAAGTCAAAGGAGGGAAGGTCGTTGACTTTTCGAAGCATCCTGGTAATTGGTTCGCGTTGACCGTAGTTCGTGCGATGGCGGTCGAGTCGGAAAAGGGGAGTGGACCTAAGGTTGCGAGGATTGGTATAGATGGGTAAAGACTGCAGGATTGAAGGGCAGTCTATGGCACCAGCTAGTAGCTGATGAATGAAGAGAACGTCGGAAACATCACGACGTTTACTTAGGGGTTGTAAGTCGATCAGTTTTAGACGGTTTTCATAAGGTGGAAGGTTGAATCTATCTACCCATGGAAGATCACGTAGAGCAAAGCGAATGAACCTACGCTGGACAGATTCAATTCTGTTAATGTGGGTTGTTTGCGTGGGTGACCAAACCTGGCTGGCATATTCAAGGAGAGGTCTCACGAAGGAAATATAGAGAGATTTGGAAACATAAGGATTGGAGAACTCTCTAGACCAGCGCTTCACAAACCCTAGCGCGGAGTTAGCTCTGTTAATTATGCTATCAATATGGGAACGGAAATTGAGTTCACTATCACAGATTATTCCTAGGTCACACAAAGAGGTAACGATAGGGACTGGTACGTTGGTTAACATGTATGTTCTCGGGATGTTGGTAAGACGCTTGCGGGAATAAGAGATGGACTGGCATTTAGAGACATTGAGCTCAAGAAAGTTTTTCATGCACCATGTGGTGAACGAATCGAGGTCCTTTTGGAGAAGAAGAGAGTCGGTTGTGGAGGAGATATGTTTAATAATTTCATGTCATCAGCATAAATAAACAGCTCTGAGTATTTTATGACACATTCAACATCATTAATTGTAAGGATGAAAATTAATGGACCGAGATGGCTGCCCTGAGGGACGCCGGAACGAGCGACAATGGGGTTAGAAATGGATGAGCTGAAAAGAACATTGTATTGACGGTTGTTGAGGTAGGATTGAATCCAGGAGATGAATCTGGGGGGGAAGCCTAGGCGATCAAGTTTAAACAGGATAACGCTATGGGAGATCTTGTCAAAGGCTTTACTAAAATCGGTGGCGATAACATCAACATCTTTACCGTTTTCCAGGGCACATAGTGTTTTGGAGACGAATTCGGTAAGGTTGGTGGTTGTAGATCTACCTCTGAGGAAGCCATGCTGGGAGAGGGAGAAAATAGACTTACAGTGGAAGAACATGGAATCATAGACCAATTTTTCGAATAGTTTAGGTATGGATGATAATTTAGCAATGGGTCTGTAGTTGGATACATCGTTCTTGCAGCCTTTTTTGAATATGGGAATAATATAAGAGTTTTTCCATAATTGAGGGAAAAACCCTTGAGTGACCGAGAGGCGGAAAAGCAAAGTAAGGGGTTGAACTAGATGCATGGCACACTTTTTCAGAACTATGGCTGGAATGCCGTCAGGACCGGGGTGAAAGTCATCCGCAAGCCCGTTAATACTGGCAGCGATTTGTTCGGGGTCAGGGTCAAAAGATGTAAACGACGTTTGAGTGCATTTGTCCAGGAATGAAAAGTAGCTAAGGTCAGGTTGGAGCGAATTGTCGCTGAAAGATTTACTGAAGAAGTGTGCAAAGAGGTTGGAGATAGCCTGAGGATCTGATGAAGAGGTATTTTCGAGCTTTAGGGTGGAACATATATGTATTAATCCTCCTTCTTTATGATTTCGCATGCTGAAATGCTTAGGAGACCGGGGAAACCGAGTCTCGAATCCTGGAACCATGGCGTTCAACCAATTGATCCAACTACGTCCCCGTATATAAATTGTTAATAAAAATAGAAAGTCTAGAATTAAAATCCAATGCGTGCATGAAAATACTGGTCAAACGGCGGAATCATTTTTTTCGAGAATGGTTGGTGTAAAAAAACCAAGCAGTAGCTGTCTTTTTTCATCTGGTTCACTGTCAGGATCAGCACTTTAACATGAACTTATAACAACAACAACTTAGCCTCATATTTATCGTGTTCAAGATCACAGACCTGGCAATTTAGTATTAAAATATTCTAATAGAGTGTGTTCCTAAATAGAATCTTTAAACATGATTGAAATCCTATTTCATACCTGTAATATTGTAGCCATTTCCGTAATAAGTTTGTTTAGTAAATAATGTATAAAATAACTAAAATTTCTTAACACTCAATTTCACAAACTCTCCATTTTTTTCATAAACTACCACAATCTGATTTCGACATTCCCATTGGGTTACTAACCCACATCGTTCTTTCAGACCTTGCCATGATCTTCACCGCGAACCAGATGAAAAAAAAACACAGCTATTGTAGCTAGAGTTATGGATCCGGCCAGGTTAAGATAAGTCTAAGTTTCGATAAAAATGCGAATAAAAATTTGAGGTCAGAAATCGACATTTTGAGCACAATTTATCCTGTAAATCGTGATAATGTCCCATAAGCTTGATCTTTTTCGTGTTTTTTTTCGGTCCTATGTCCATATGGCAACAGGTATAATATTCTTCGCGTAATACAGAGATAGTTCGCTACCAAGTATAGCTGTCATTTTCGCGATTTTTGATTTATATTTTTTTACACATTTTTGAAAATATAAACTTTTAGAAAATACAAAAAAATTGAATTTTTTTAACAACTGACAGCAGCGTTCAATCCTTTTTTGCACCCACTTCTAATTATATATTGATTTGAAACTTCGAAATTTCGATTGATGAAAACTTCGTAACGCGTGGACCGATTTAGATGATTGTTTTTGTTGTTGTATAGAGTATGTTCCCTCCAAAGTAAGGATGGGGAGTCTTGGTGTGGACCTAACGCGCTGTAACGCTGTAACGCGCGGACGGATTTGGATGTTTCATTATAATTAAAAATTAATTATTTAGTTTCACAGCTGCCTGACTGACAATTAAATCTTGTAATGGAATTTTCACCGACTTCCCGTTAACGAATTGACTTGAAATTTCGCAGTTCTGCTGGCAACACAGAAAAAGGGTATTTTAGGATTTCTTAAAAAAAGATTTATCGATTTTAATTTGTTCCGTACGCATTCGATACTTTTAAATATCAAAGATTTTCATAGATCATCATGCGTCTCATAAGTTTTTATAATAGTTAAAAAAAGCAATAAATAATCAAACTAATAATCAATAAATATAATAATGAATAAGCGGATGAATCGAATAATATTGATTTTTTATTACATGTATTGATATAAATAAATTAATATTTTTTAATTATTAAAATGCTTCTGTGTTATTATTATTAATATTCAGTCGTGTCGACCTGAAGGGTCGTACTTAGGCTTCACGAAGTTTAATTTGCACTGCCTTCAAAATGTCGCAATAGAAATCGAATTAATTTTTCTTTTATATTTGAACTCTATACAAAGGGAACAGTATCATACAATAAATCCTTCATACAGCAAGTTAGTATCACACAAATAGGTCCGCCTATTGCGAAGCAAGGTGACTGTTGCTTCCTCTTTCCTCACCCACTCTAGATACAATTTTTTTTTATCATCTACAAATGAGGAAACGTATTCTGTACAGCAGAATCGAAATCAGTTCACGCATTACGAAACTAGGTGCCACTCATCTTGACTTTAAGTCCAACATTTTTATCATGACACAAATGAAGCAAGCTACTGCATAGAACAATCCATTATTAATTTAGCTACCATTCCCATCTGCGGTGCAAAGATTTTCTCATACATGCAATGGGGAAACATACTCAATACACCGAAAAGGAATCGAAATCGATCCACGCGTTATGAAGTTAGACTATACCCTATAAAACAAAAAAATATATATAATGCTACGATTTGGCCTACGTGTTACAAAGTTAGACTTCATCTCTCCACAATCATCATCACCACGCTAAGTCTAAAATTTTTTTCATATTAGCGTTTTTATGTTTATAGGTTGAAATATTGACAAAATTTTAAGTTTAACTAATTTCAGGCTGAAAAAAATCAATGCACAGACTGTCACTAGTATGACAAAACTTTCTAGAGCTTTTGTATTTTGTAAGAATTATTTTTTTATGTAGAAAAAAGACATCATCACAAGAGACTTACCTTAGGTTAGTCCAACCAAGTGTTTTTACTTCTGACGCTCTAATTTTAGCACTCGATTTTGAGTGAACTTATTCTTATATGAAAGGGTTAGGTTATATACAATTTTACAAGAACATTAATTCAACATTAGAACAGACAAACAATTAAATAATTCTAAAAAATTACATTTAGATTACATTTTAATCGTTGAAAACTATTTTGTAATTATTGCAAATTAAAACAGTATGAGTAATTATCATAAAGTGTTCCGACATTCCAGAGCAATTCTTATTATTGATTAAAATATTGGCGCCATATTTTCTGTAGTTATATTTACATCTTTCAGATAATTTTTTTATTGAAAAAAACCAATTCATTAAAATGCCATTTTTATTACGTTATCCCGCCACCAATCTAAAATTAAATTTCTAAAAAAAAGTGAACACGGTGCACGGATGATTTAATAGATAATTTTTATATCTAATTACAAAGAAATTTCTACATTTTAGACGAAACGATCTTCTAAATTAAATTCGTGACTTTGACTACGTAATAGCTGTCTGTTTTAATGACTATGCTGCTGACAGTGCTATATGGTTAATATGCATACTTATAAGTTCTTTTGTGAACGTCTACTATACAAGGATATTTATAATTATTCTTCTCGTGACAGTTTTTTGTAAAGATTTAAATGTCATTAAGAGCTTTGTTGAATATAAAGAAAAAGTTATAAATAGTTGTAGAAATATCCGGTGAGAAAGAGATTTTCGAACAAAATAAATTTAACGTCTTTGCTATAAGCCGAAGTTAATGTATCAAATTTTATTAGTTTCTATGTCCATATTCTCCCGTAACCCTCAATCTGTTAACAGCAGAAAATAACCATGTATGGCTGCCGGTGGGACTCGATCCTTGTATCTCCGGTATGGAAGCCAACACGTTATAACTTATTCCACCGGCGACTTACATATTGTCCACATTTTTGTCAAATTTCGCCTACATTTTTGTCAAATTTCGCCTACATTACCGTCTACTATATGTCCGATCATAAATTTTCTTACTCCTGCATAGTAGTTACTACATATGGTGGAAGAGGACAAGATCAACACGTGTAAGCAAGGTTTGAACTGCATATGGGAACCATTAAGCATTTAGTAAATAAGCAATATCTGTGCATCGAAACCCATATTTCCGTAATTGTCTGCTCTCCGTGTCATTGTTTGTAGCTTCCTTTAAGACTTTCGTCTTTTAGAATTAGCTTTAAGGCTCTCTTCACAATTGCATTTCACTTCATAGAAGTGGCACCTGCAAAGTAACTTAAAAAACTTTTGAGTCCAACCCCTAGTCGTTGTAACTTTTCGGGCCTTCTACTCTGTAACTCAGTTATTATATTCATTGTTAGCTTTCATAGTGTTGATGTTTTGATGTTGAATTTTGTGTAAATTGTTTTGGGTTACGTAGATATTTTTCGGGGGGCCCTGAACGAAATGGTAATCGTACTTATTAAAGCTTCTCGGTGAACTCTAAATGCGAATCAAATATACTGCTCTATTTGTAAATTTCAAACTATACTTTTTACAGACTATGAAAATCGTTTTAGGATATGTATTTTTATCGACGAAATAGCTATACGTTATCTGTCTGTTCTTTTTGAAAGTATCACCGTGAACTGTGTTTTCTTACAATCTTGTTCCCTAACTATTAGAAAACGACATTTATCACAGCGACAAAATGATAGCAGCATAATTGATGCAGATATTTGTAGATCTGTGTTTGCTTTAGTTGAGGAAACACAATTTCCTCAAATAATTTAAAAAAAAATTTTCCTTAAGTTTTTTCGGTTGAAAACTAAAGAAGCTATATTTAAGAACGACAAATATATAAGACTAGGCGTCCTAAATTAAAATTAATTTTTTCGAAGTTTTATTGACAAAATTATATAATGGACAAAATTATAAATTTTTAAAATGGTAAAATAAAGATAATATTGATAGGCGAAGAAAAAACCAAATTGCGCGCTCTGTAATCTAAATAAAATTGGCAAAATGTATTTTCGGACGAGAAAAAAATATTATTTTGATTACCTGGATGGCCTCAAATGGGTAGTGGATGGTGAAAAGGTGTGGACCGCCAACAGATGTCGGTAAAATAAGTCAATTAACTTTTTATCTTTTAACGTAAATGCTGTGAAATATCGGGACTCTTTGCAAGATTAGATATTATCCCTACTATGTGAGCGTGCGGAAAAATGAACTTTTCAGCATGTGCTTCTGCGACACTAATGAAATTACAAATCTTAATTATACAATGCCCAAAAGGTTATTTGTACTAGCTGTTGGCTGAGAAAACACAATCATTATTTGTATACAAATAATAAAAGAAATATAAAATTCTAAAGAGTTTGTTTTATCTAATACTTTGGAACTAATTGAAGTTGAAGGCCGTTTTTATCAAATCCATTATGAAAAAATTAAAAACAACACGATCGACGTTTCTGATTAAGAAAAGTTAAACTCCTTTGGCTCTTCCTCAAGTGAATTTCTATTATAGTTTTCGGAAATTTGAGCACTGTTAAGTTTTAAAATTGGTTATCAATATTTTTGAAAAAAAACTACCCTAATTCCAAAATTTTCTTTTTCTTTTGATAGTAGTTGAAATGATCCGGTCATTAGTAGCGCTATTAACCTCAAATCCTTAAACCTTGAAACTAAATATATAATTGCATCTGCAAAGTTCCGCCCATTTAATTTCTGATTTAATAGTTCAGTAGGGTTTTTTCAATATTACCAATATAATGCTTTTGTCTAATTAACTTGTATTTTTTAAAGATTTTAACCAGTCAGCTGTGGCGACCTCTTTTTAGAGCGCGTACCTATGTGTGCGAGAATCAAGCGATATAGTCATCAAAGACGGCTTGATTTTATAAAATTAAGAATTTTATTACTAACTTTAATCATTCACTTAACGTAAACATATACTACATAATGCAATTTAAATAGCAAATGATAACTAATCTTTACACGATTTGAAAGATGAGATTTCATCCACGAATTTTTCAAAAGAGATTAATAACGCAAATGATATTTATTTTCCATTCCATTTAAAACTCCTGAGAATAAAATAACAAAGTTCGCAAATGAAAAGAATTTGTCTATTCTTCTTGGCACGCTTTACAGTTAATATTAACGAACACATTAATTGTAAAGAGCCATTTATGATTAAAAAACAAGGTTTTAAGGCTTCTGCTCCAGTAAAAGTCATGGTTTAAATTTTTCGCCTTTCCTATAAAATTTAAGAACTCGGATTTCAGTTGCTTTCTTCGCCAACTGTTCAGTTTTAAATCGTTGGCTTATTAAATAAATACTCGTACCACTATTTTGTTGCAATGTAATTTACATTATGTTTTTGAATATAAGGAGTACCAGGAAATTTATGTTTCTATAACCTTAGAAAAGATCTGATTTTTGCGCATATTAATGAATTCTTTATCATTATAATGTTTCTTTTCATGCAGAGTTATTAGTAAAGAAATTATTCCAAGCACTTTCAGTTTAACACTATCGCATTTTTTGTCAATGGTTCAATAATAGTGGATGCTGCCGTAGACAAACATTTCAAAACACCTAAATTGCATGAATGAATGGTTCCTTTTTATATCTATTTAAAATTTATTTATTTTGTTATAGTTTTATTTATTTTATGCATAGTAAATAAACAATATTTTTTTATTTCAGGATTTTCTCCGTGATTGCATGATAAAAATGGAAAACATCTTCGAAGAGCACACGCGACACCTTCAACCATATCTAGTGAACACGTTAAATGCACAACAAACAACTGCAAACAGTTGTAGTAATGTTAACAATAATTCAATACTACCAAGAGTGTCTACACAGTCGCCAGACTTAATGCAAAAATGTAAAGCTCAAGCAGCAGTTCATGCGGATTTGCAGGACATAAAATTTTAAAGAGGGTCGTAGAAAAGACCGAGGTCACAACTCTTTAACGAATCATTCACTACCTTGAATATTTCCACATCGAAATATGCGAAAAATTGTAGGCTTTATGTATTTCTCGGGAAAATATATAAGTGAAGTTGCTTTGAAAAGAGTAAGAAGTTTTCCTTGCTTTTCAGGAGGTATTATAGTAAATATATAACAATTTGGTGCTCCATAACGTTAGAAAACGTATATAAGTTAATATTGTTAATTTCGAGAAGGATATTCAACAAAAAGTCTGTAAATGTAAATGTTTTTGTTATAGTCTAGAAAATACTGCAGAACTACTTTACCTAAATGCATTATGAGTATGTATGTATCCTATTGTTTCCTTAGCTATATGTACTTTTACTACTCCTACTACTGTTAGCTTTTTCTTGATGAATGATTTTTAGCCTTTAACCACTGACAAAGTTTTATTTCATATATCAACTTCTGCTATTTTGTACTAAATATTTACAAAGAAATTAAAATAAACATAATCATGCGGACTTGGTTTCTGTTAACAATGGTTTGATTCGAAGTAAAGCTTCATGGGCATGTTGTCCCTTTGTATAAAAGATTGGAAAGTTACAGCCATCAAGTTCTCATAAGATCTATAAGATCATGTATCAGTGGTTAAAGGTTAAAGTAATAATGTGGACTTAAAAACAATAGATTACATAGAATTTGAAGTAAGATGGAACTTGTTTTAAACACACCTGCATAGGTATCCAAAATACAAAGGACTGAAATTCGCACGCTTATATTGATTAATGATACGAATCCAAAATAGTTCAGAACAAACGAATGCTTTAAAATATTTATCATAATCTAAAGATATTTAGGATTACACAAGAATTTACAAAACACGCTCGCATATATACACAAATATACGATAATACGATATACAACATTTATTTAAAAATTACAGAACTGACTATCGATGGTTGCAGCACTTTTGCGGCAACCATCAACCAGATTGCAAACCAAATTTTCTAAGGACTGTCAAAACTGAATGATGTTTTCAATAAACAGTTAATGCCAACATGATGTTATCTATGTACATATATTCTTTATTTCACTATAATTTTTATTTTCAAGACCGTTAAAAATGTGTAAAATTTGAGAGTTATTCGCCTTAAGGATTATTTGTTAAACTTACTGAAGATAAAGAAAAACTGAGAGAAAAAAATACAAACAGTCATTTAAACAAGGGTTTTGAGTTTTTCATATTAAGTTTACGTTTTTGCTAAGTTTAAGTTGAATTTATGTTTAGTTACGTTTTCATACCCCAATTGCGGGGTATATTCTAAAATGTAAATAAATAACTATGTACTGCCCTAAGGAAAATAGGTTCAGACAATGTTTTCGCCTTCTAAGGAAGCAAAATTTTTATATTAAATATAATATTTTATATTTACACGATTGGTAAATGCAATCCTAATTGGGGGAAGGCATTTTATTACGCTTTAAGGTTTTTATTTTTTACTTTTTTGTTATAATTTTTTTTTACGTAGATTAAGAAACAGAGTTATATTCCTAAAGACATTTATCGAATCGTAGCGAAAGACAGCGGAGATCATTCGAGAATGGTTACTCTATACACTCTGAAGTTACTGTTTTTGTTGTAGTTATTTGAAACGAAAATGTTTACTTTCCGACCAAAGGGAACAAACTGATATTACCAGAAAAAATTACTAGGACGACTGCCAACAATTTCTTTAAACCTTAAATAATCAAAATTTCGCTTAAAAACGAATAAATGGAAATTGTTTTATTTATTATCATTATTTTTTTATGTTCATTATTGTATTATTAAATTTTGCATTATAATTTTTGGTTTAGTTGCAAATTATTAACATTTTGTGAGGTATGTCAGTCCGCTCGCATTTATTTCTTCATAGAAACTGTGTAACCATTTTGGTAATCCTAGTTCCACAACTTATGAAAGCATGTAATAGATGAAAATACGCTTATTTGTGCAGATTTTGCTTACATGTTGTAATTATTACTGTAAAAATTACTACTTAAGTATGAATATTGATATACAATAAAAGTCGTTTATTATAAACTGTGAATATAACTTGAGTGTTTTATTTTCTGAAATTATTAAATCAATCTTTACTGCTATTGTTTGCTAACGCAAACAAACATCGCATTATTCTGGTTATAAAATAGATTGTAGTGTGCAGTGAATATGTGCCTTAAACGCGAAGCTCAACAAAATCTTTGAGTAACACCCATAGCTGGTTCATCTCATTGGTTTGAGGTCTAAGCTCTCCTACACCCCGGAAACAATAATTTTTTGAGCTACCTCATACCTCATAGACGAAAAAAAGGAACCGTTATAGGATCACTTCGTTGTCCGTCTGTCTGCTGGCTGATTATCAGTCTGTCCTCTTTCTCAGCAACGCGTGGAGGTAGTGGGAGTTGAAATTTATATCAAATACTAAGGTGCACGGTCCCTTAGAGCTCTAATTACTAAGTCAACGCATTAAAAAAATACGGCCATTTATGTCGCCAAATACACTCAGAACCGTTCTTAGAATCATGAAATTTGGCAAAAAGCAAGGTCTCACAGCACAAGTAAAGGAGAAAATCCGAAAATCGTTCATTTGTAGTTATATCACATGAAAAAATATTTCAGAACCCTCGGTGCGCGAGTCAAACTCGCACTTGTCCGGCTTTTGTTAACATCTATCTACTTAGGATACTAAAATTTAACTTTCTAAATACAGCAAGTAGTGGTGTAGATTTATAGCTAACTACATTCAATACTTGAAAACCTTGCAAGAAAATTCGTTCGTCACATAGTAGCTCCGATACTAAAAAAACTGACAAAACCTACAAAATTCCAAATTCCAAATTTAAAAAGTGTGAATCCAATATGGCTGACTGTTAATTTAAAAATTAACAGCCAAGAGCAAGTTGGACTTGCACAATTAGTGCTTCAGAGCACACTCCTGCACCAACACCTAGAACCATCCAACACTTAGAACCGTCCGTGAACAATACGGTGTCAAAGTTGTTAATGGGTCCAGTCAGCCTACGCATTCTTTTGGATGGAATTTTGAATTGAATTGTGTCTATGTTCGATATGCGTTACTCTGGCTGGTTATAGGAACATAGCCGGAAACGAGATGACCGAAAAACTTGACTTGGAAGGGCGCTGGGCTGCACCATTGTTATGCTGAAGAGATTCATACCCCGCTGAGCTGCCTTAAAAGGGAGCTCTTTACAAAGTATCTAGCATTGGTAAACTCTAGGTGGCTAAGATATGATAAAAGCAAAACATCCGAACTGCTTAACTCACCGAGAAAAGTGGTATTCTAGAAATCACTGCGGTCTATACGTAACACTGGCGATCATGAAGCTTGACTGGGCGATCCTCATAACAGGCGCAGCAGACGGTATGAACGAGAAAGATGCTATCCTCCTCTTACTGGGGCTCGGAAGAGTGCTCTGGGGGATTCCATCTTTGAAAATCTCGTCGCTTTATTCCTCAGTATCAAAAATGAGAAACCAGCTGCCACTAATTGGTTCAATAATGACTGTTCTACGGCCATTAAAAAAAAGAAGCCTTCCAGGCATATAAATTGTGCCCATCAGAGGATATAAATTGTGCCCATCAGTTCAAAGTGGTCCGGACCGTTAGACGGAAGATATTTGCTACAGAAAAAGGTAATAAGGTCTTCTGGTATCTCGTCTAATCCGAGAAGAACAATTTCAGCAGTTCTTCAATATCACCACTCATCCATATTTGTATTGCCTCTTTGGATTAAGCTAACCTGCTTGCCACTTTCATTTCAGCAGGCAAAAGCCGCTAGACTTTCGCAATCGGGCAGTTTTTAAGTTACTCTGATGGTTTTCGTCTCTGGTTTTAAGATGATGTAGCTCTGCTTTGGCTAAACCTCTTCCGAAACTTTGTTACCTGAAATACAATTTAACCCCCGAAATCAGAATTCAATTTTCTTATACTTCATATCACACTCTAGAAAATCCTAGAAAATCGCCTGTGACAAACGAGCGGACGAACGTGTTCCATTTTTTCAATTATGTTTTTGCCGAACGAAATTACACTGAAATTGGCGTCACTAGCAAAGATTCGAAAAATTTAGCATTGCTTCGTTGTATAAAAATTAAGACAGGTTCGCTTAAAGGGACAAGTCAACTAAGGAAGTGTCTATTTACCACCCTCAAATAGCCGTGTAGTTGCCGTTTACACGGAAATACACGAAACTACACGTAAGTGCAAATAGTAATATTACTGGTAATAGTTCACAGCCTGTTCTAGATACAAACTTGGCGGGGCAACTAAAAGACTGATTAATACACCTCTTCCTCCCAGAAAGTCTAATAAAAATTTGACGTGCTTTCCGCGTATTTCCGTGTACATGCAAATTACATGGCAATTTGAGAGTGGTAAATAGCCACTGCCGTCAACTAATATGTTGGCTAATGGACCCTCTATAAAAATGCAAGATAAATATTAAGTAAAAACAAATTGAGAGGCAAAGCATAGTATCTTTAAGATTGCTCAATTTAACAAGTTGTTTTTATATATAGAATTAATCCTTCTAACTCAGAAGGCGCACTTCATAGGCAGAAGCCTAGAATCATTTGACCTATTCGCCCCATATAACAATATATGGAGGCGAATGAGGCTCCCACACCCATGCAAATAATATTAGTAATTAACACACGAATAAAATACCCACACATAAAACATGCATAACAAACAAAAACAAGAAATTAAAACAAAAAGCAGTGCGAACAAAAGACTAAATTATAAATTGTAGATACTCCTTTTAAGTGTCACTTTGTCCACACTAGTATCAAAAACGTCTCCAATATCATTAGCAGACCTACACATGCGATTAATAGGCTCGAACATGCCGTAATTAGTGCGAGAAAACGCAATCTGAAAAACTGATCGATTACGCAGGGAATAGGAAAGTTCTCTAGGCAACACTTTGGAAGCAAGCACAACACTGTCTATCTTTCCCTGCAGAAGCTGATGCAAAAATATCAAATCTGCAACCCAACGACGCCTCTCAAGTGTAACAAGCTGCAGTAACCCTAAACGCTCCTCATAAGGTGGCAGAATAAGAGGGTCATTCCAAGGCAAACAACGCAGGGCCGATCGCACAAATCTACGCTGGACGGACTCGATACGTTTAATGTGGGATCCGTAAAACGGAGACCAAACCTGACTAGCATATTCAAGCAGGGGTCTAACCAGGGACGTATAAAGATGGAGTCTTATTTGAGGGCTTGGAAATTCCTTGGACCATCGAAGAATAAATCCCAGCATAGAGTTTGCCCTAGCAACGACGTTATTAATATGGGAGATGAAGTTCAATTTAACATCAAGATACACTCCCAAGTCCCTGACCCCTTCCACCCGCTTTATAACAGTGCCTTCAAACATGTACTGAAAAGTACGGAAGCTGGAAGACCTCGAGAAGGACATAACCTGACACTTCTCAATGTTCAACTTCAGATTGTTGTTGCGGCACCACCCATAAAAAATGTGCAACTCTGATTGCAAAATCTCACAATCAGCATCAGATTGGATTGGGAGAAAGATCTTAATATCATCAGCATATATAAGAATTTTACATCTTTGAAACAAATACGAGATATCATCTATAGATAAGATGAATAACAGTGGACCCAGAAGACTGCCCTGGGGAACACCAGAATGAGCCACAAAATCATCAGAGAGTGCGCCACGAAAGCGTACCCTATAAGTCCTATTAGATAAATACGACTTTATCCAAACAATAAGCGAGGGCGGGAAACCCAACTTAGCCAATTTAAAAGCAATGACAGCTTATCAAAGGCCTTACTAAAATCAGTGTAAATACAGTCAGTCTGGCAACCATCTGTGAAACCACCCACAGTGCAGGAAACAAACTCAACCAAGTTTGAAACCGTCGACCTCCCCTGGAGAAAACCATGCTGCCGGGTGGAGATTAAGCTCTTACACACGTCGGATAATTGGGATTGAATTAACAGTTCAAAGAGCTTGGAAATACAGGACAACTTAGCAGTTGGCCTGTAGTTGGAAATGATTCTTCTATTTCCACTCTTGAAAATAGGAATTAAAAAGGATGTCTTCCAAAGTGCTGAGAAATGGCCCCGCGAGAGAGACTTCCTGAATAAAAAGAGCAAAGGCCCCAATAACACCGAAGAACATTTTTTTATGACTGCAGCAGGAACCCCATCAGGACCACCAGAAAAGTCAGTAGGAAGTGCACTAATATGCTTCAATAAGATCTCCTCCGTGATAGATGGAACTGACACTATAGGTGTAATTCGGTCATTTATGTGCGAGAAGTTTCCACTCTCCGGGATAAAATCAGATGATTCAAATGCACCCTTAAAAGATTCAGCAAATAAGTTACAAATAATATTAGAATTATTGCTGGAAATCCCCCCGAACTCCATTGTCGATGGATAGTTATCGACCTTTTCCTTTAGGTTGACATATTCGAAAAATGCACGGGGGTCAGAGAATAATCTGTTCTTTAAAATTTGAAGGTATTCATCATAGAGAGAGCGAGAGCGGCATACAAAATGTTCATAGCAAATACTAAATTCCTGAAGGGAATCAGCCCTGCCGACACGAAGATACCTCTTCCAAAGTCTGTTCTTCCTATTCCTAAGAGTTTTCAGTTCTCTGTCAAACCAGGTTGGAGCGGAGTCATTACCTCTTACCCGAACTAATGGGACAAACCTCCCAAAAGCCTCATACAAAACGTCGTAGAAACCTGATACGTTACTGTCAATATCGTCACCAGACAAGCAAGTTTGGAAGTCTAACTCATCAAGATAATCATTCAAAGCCTCAAAATCGGCCGCTCTAAAGTTAAAACGATATTGGCTATCGAGGTCATCGACAGGCATATCCGACAGACAATGAAAAGCAACGAGCAGTGCGGGATGGTACCCGTCAAGATTTGTCAAGGCAAATAGGCTGGGTTCAACAAATGTGAGCGTGGAGTTTGTAGAGAACACCAAATCAAGCTGCCTTCCCATATTGTTACTCACATTGCTCATTTGGCAAAGCCCCAAGCTAGCCAAGGTGTCAAGGAATAATGATTGTCCTTCAGTCAAGTCATGGGGAAGAAAGCTATCGTCATCATCATCCGCTACCCATCGCACATTGGGTAAGTTGAAGTCCCCTACAAGAATAACTTCATCCTTAGAACCCAATCGGTCATAGATGAAGTTAACATGCTTAATGAGAATATCATACAGACTCAGACCACTGCTATCAACGACATTAAACGCATCAGGAGGTATATAACAACAAATCAAGAAGAGGCTTCTCGAATCAAATGAAATTTTCACTGAAACTTGTTCCAGCTCCAGTTGGTCAGAAAATGAGGGAATGTCTAGATGATCAGTATTAAGAAAACTCCTGCAAGCTATGAGAACACCCCCACCACGTGCGGACGAGGCAGCATGCCTATCCCAGGACGCAATATCATGTCACAGGAGGTTCCAGGCGTTAGACGCGATATAAAAACAGACCTTGAACGAGGAACGGCGGAGAGTACTACATCATCAACACCAGACAGGCCAGTGTTCGAGGGCATGACGGATGGAATCACCTTATTACTACCACCCAAATCACTCTCATTACCTCCATTATTGTCACTAGACGTGCGAGCAGCGACAACCGGACCTGGAAGACCAGAGTCCGCCACGGAGCGCCCTACACGACGCCTACGCCTTACCCTAGGCTTAGGTTTCGAATTCGAGTCCCTCTCCCTCTCGGGTGAGGTGTCGGTAACCGCATCAATGTCTTTATCCTCCGTCTCAGTTACAGGCTGAACCTCGGCACAGGGCGCAACAGAGGGTGACGGCATGGGAACAGCATCAAAGCGCGAAGACAGGGTTTTTAAGTCTGAAGCCACAGAGCCCAGCAGCTCAGAGTTGGCAGAGAAAGCCGCAGACCAGACACCAAGGTCGCCCTTCACCTGCTTGACGCCACGACGGATATCCTCAACAATGGGGATGACAGGAGGAAGCAGATATATCCATCAAAAACTAACTATATACATATGTGGTTGAAGGTATAATTAAATATATTGTAACGAAAATGGGGGCTCTTCGAACTCACCGGATTAATTAAGACACTTTTTTCCAATCATAAATATTCACAGTTTTATTGACTGCACTGAATAGTTCATTTCACAATTTTTCTTCACACTATATCGGTTCACTTTACTAATTAGCACATCGGCTTAATTCTAGAAACTTCAGCAACTTTGTTCTAGAAATTTCCGTCACCAGAGGTTCGAGTCGGCCTTGACTTCATACCGCATCTGACGTTTTTTTGGTTTCCGAAATTCTTTCGAAATTGTCTTTCGGTCCCCGCTGGATCCTGTAGACCACTTCGTTGATGCGCGTAAGTATCTTATAGCGTCCTTTCCACTGCTGTTGACGCTTCGGTGATTTTCCTTTTCGTCGCCGTGGGTTGAATAGGCAAACGAAGTCGCCTTCCCTGAATCTGCTAGAATTAGTTTTGAGTTAGTTCTTTCTTGCCAGTTGATGGATTTCTGTGAGACGCTTCCGAACCATAGTTAGGTACCCTTCAGTGTTTTCAGTATCCTTTTCAAGTGTTCAGAACTTCAAATCACTGGACAGCCAAATCTGTCTCTCAAACACGACTTTAGAGGGTGTCTATCCTGTTGAATTATGGACAGCTGTACGATAAGCTAGTAGAAATATCGGAATGTAGCTCTCTCAATCCTGTTCTATTAAATCGATCAACTATCCCGTCAGATTATGGATGAAGTGGTGTTGCCCGCGTCTTTCTTATTTCAAGTATCCCGCAAACCTTCTGGAATACTTGAGATTCAAAGTTTCGTCCCTGGTCGGAATAAATCTCGTTGGGGACACCTAATCTGCATATCCAGTCAGGCCCGTGCGCAGGATTTGCTCCTAGGGGGGTTTTTTTTATCTAATTTCATATACATTTAGGTAATTTTTTTTAGTATTTCAGTCAAACTTTTCTTAATAAAGAAGTTCCTGGTTCCTAGAGATTTCAACCCCCCCCCGTGCGCACGGGCCTGTATTCAGTTAGTTACTAACTCCTCCTTCTTTCTTGATTTGTGATCGCACATACTTCTGGTCTTGATGTCAGATCCTTTGCTTCAGGCACAAACAGTACATTTTCGACAATATGTAGTCCTCCCCAACCTCCCGCATATGTAACCAGTAGAACCGTTCTCTTAATTTCTCTAAAGTCTTATTAACGCCAAGATGTCTTCCCGTAGCACCATTATGGAATTCCTCCAGCACATCCTTTATTTTGTTCCTGGGAACAAACACCTGCATTCGGCATACTGACTCGTCGGGTGTCTCCCATTTGCCCTTTAATATTCCTTCTTCAACACACATCGAATTCCATTGCGCTTAGTAGTACTTGAGCGTTGCACTTCTGTCTGAAATATCTTTCTATTGGGGTCTTTCTTCGTTCTGTTTTCACGTCAAAATTGGAGATATACTCTCGTATTCTCGTTGAGATGCTCGAAATTCTTCCTTGTTCCATCCTGGCAAGTGTACTACAGTTGTTTTTTTCACAATTACATGGTCGCATTTTCCTTCCAGACGGGAACAGTGTTTACAATCCGGCTTACATGGTCGTCGTCAAAGTGCATCTCCATTTTCACGTGATCTACCCTTCCTATGGATAATTTCGAAATCACAGGATTTCAGTCTTTACAGCCATCTTGCTACATGTCCTTCAGGATTTTTAAAGTGGTTACTGCAATACTTTAGCGCTGCATGATGTGATCGGAGAGTGAATCGTTGTCCACACAGGAATTTAAATGCTTCGTTGAATCAACAATAGCCAACAGTTATTTCCTCGTAACACCGTAATTTCTTTCTTGTTTTGATAGAGCTCTGCTATAGTATGTCACCACCTTTCGTTCCCGTTTACTTTTTGTGACAGTACAACACCAATCCCAACATTACTTGCATCGGTATCTATCACCTGTGGATAAGTAAGTACAGGAGCATTGCAAAGCGCATGATTCAGTGCTTAATGATGCTTATCCTTTTCCCCTAGCTTATGCAACTCCTATAATAGCAAATTTCATCAGAAAGCGTCTGTAATAACTGGGTAATGCAAGAAAACTTTGCAGCTTGTGTTTATCTTTCGGAGGGGGCCAGTTCTCAGGATGGCTGCTAACTCATGCCCAAGATATTTGACCTGGTCCGTAAAGAGCGTACACTTTTTAGGATTTTTAGTTTGGCTGATTTCAGTTTCTGGATCACTACTAGTAAATTTCCTAGATGTTCTTCAAAACCAATTACAATGATGTCATCCAAATATACCAGGCAGGTTTTCCAGGTTAAACAACGTAGGACACATTCTATTAAGCGCTCGAATGTTGCTGGAGCATTGCAAAGTGCAAAGAGCATAACTTTAAATTCACTTCCCACTGAGAATGCTGTCTTTTTCCTGTTATCTGGCTCGATTTCGACTTACCAGTGGCCGCTTTTTAAGTCCAATGTTGAAAACCACTGGGATCCTGATAAGGTATCTAGGGTGTCGTATATGCGGGGTAGTGAGTAGCTATCCTTCTTTGTGACATCATTTAGACGATGGTAGTCGACACAGAATCTTGTACTGCAATCCTTCTCCTTTACTAGCACTGTTGGGCATCCATGGGCCTTTTGACTGAATAAACTCGAAAAAATCGTGTATTTGGAGCCCCCTTATCAGAAAGTGAAACAGACGAAAATTATCTTAGATAAGTTCGCTTGCGTAGGCGACGGGGGCCTTAGATAGGATAGGTTACGTTAGTTGATGGCCACCGGATTATAACCAGTCGGTCTCACGTAGACTTTAGTATGGTCCGGTGTGATACCACTTCGTCGAAACCTCACCTGAATATATTTTGGCACTGCTGTACAGTGATTAATTCAACCAGTCGCAGGTATTGAGAAATCTGGTTAAGTCTTTCAGTTTGCCAAGCCCCTGAAATCTTGTCGTTGGCAGGAATGCGCAGGCGAACCAAACCACGGTGATATTATTTTATTGTATTGCATCGAGTATTATGGAGATTCCAGCAGCTTTCCCTAATAAAAACGCGGTTTTATTTTAATTCCGCTTAGGCCACATGTTCTGCCCGTAACAGGACGAACACGCAAAATAAGTGAAAAAGAAAAGAAGATTTCGGAAACAGTTCTATATATATATTTTTATTCTCCTTATTGTATCACAGATTTCACTTACAATAAACACTATCAGTTAACTTACAATCTAATCACTTTAATTCACTAATATTCGCTTGAAACAAAGTTATTATAATACCTGAGAATAAAGCAGTGCAAGAAATTTCAAGACTGGAGCAAGTATAAATTCAAGAAATAGAAAAGTTCAAATATACGATGACTGTGTTAATATAGTCGCTTATATAATAAAGTAGTATAACTAATATTATATCGCAATTTGATCGTTTAAGTCGTATACTAAAATGATGGACAGGAAATCTTTATTCTGGTCGAAAACCCAGAATAAAGTGATAGGAAATCTTTATTCAAGTCAATACCTTGAATAAAGTGTAAGGAAATCTTTATTCTAGTCGAAGACCCAGAATAAAGTGATAGGAAATCTTTATTCAAGTCAATACCTTGAATAAAGTGTAAGGAAATCTTTATTCTAGTCGAAAACCCAGAATAAAGTGATAGGAATTCTTTATTCAAGTCAATACCTTGAATAAAGTGTAAGGAAATCTTTATTCTAGTCGATAACCCAGAATAAAGTGATAGGAAATCTTTATTCTTGCCAATACCAAGAATAAAGTGGGGTTAAATCTTTATTCTAGTCAATGCCTAGAATAAAGTGGATATTACTACGCAAATATATTTTTTTAATGTTTACTCACCGAAAGCCAAATGATAAAAGAGGAGGATCAAGGGTATCCGCAGTCCTTTTATAGATGAAAAGCTAGCGGCACTATGATTTGCAATTAATGACGTAATTTCTTTAGTGTTACCACTTTCCAATTCTTGAAATCTTTACCCACTCATGTCTTTTACAAATTTATTACAATGATTTGTGATTTTTATTTATTATCTACTTTTATATAATAATAAATTATATTTACTTTCATGTAGCAATAAATTTAATTCCTTAGTATCGTCGTTTTCGCGCAGTTGAATTAATTTTGTGACATTTGTAAGGTTTTGTTGCATGTAGAAAAAAGAATTGGTCAAAGCCGTTTAGCAGTGTAGAAACTTGATACTGGCTATCTGTCAAGATGTGTCAGAGTATTTATTTGTTTTGATGTGAACTGGGATGGCTGCAGAAAATATAAAATTATATTAGGTAAGTTTTATAAAATTTATATAAAGGAATATGATTCTTTGTGGTTTTTTCTTATTTTTCAGGGCCGGATGGACAGGATGGGCAGTGATGGGAATGTGAAAACTTAATGGGATAGATTTTTGGAGTTCTAGCGAATGCCGTCGGCACTGCAATAAGGTAAGAAATTTGTACATTTTTGAGGGATGAAACTTATTATTTCAATTTTAGGAAACCTTTGGTGGATTATTTTTCGGGAGTCCGAACACCACATCTTTATTGATATGTCGCAGGTTGTCAGATAGGCCTATCTGTGCTCGGCGAGCTAAACAACTTTCAGGTTTCTCTTTTTACTGTCACTAGAAGCCAGCCGATCGAACTGTCTGTCTGTGAAGCGTTTAATTGCGAGCCTTCCTTCGGTAGAATATTGACAGTCTCATTTCCTGATACATCACTATGACCAGGTATCCGACAGAGAATCACCTCGTGTAAAGCCCCCAAAATTTTGGAGACGGCTCCTGCATCTACAAACCGTATTTGAGTCGAAACCTTGATGGCCTGTTTACTATCACTGTAAAAACAACTTACACTATGTCTTGATAGGTCCTTGGGCTATGACAATACTGTTATTTCCTTTTTATTGGTTAAAACCAATTTTTTTCACCCAATGATAGGGAAAGTTGTTGCCGATCTAATGGCGTTATAATTTTTGTGGGCGATGCCTCAAAATTCAACTTTTTCTTGGCTGTAGTTAGTGTGGGGGTGATGGGTGTGAGGTATCTATAAAAACGGGGAATGTTGCTGATGCCACCCACATTTTTTTCTCGTGATATCAACCAGGGAACATACTATATCTAACAGAAAAGCAATTATTCAAATCGGTCCACGCGTTACGAAGTAAGAGGCCAATTTTTATTTTTTTTCTCTTATTAGCAATGGGGGATACTATTCTGTACAACAAAAACAGAACCATCCAAATCGATCCACACGTTACAAAGTTATGTTTAACACCCATCCCACCAACAATTTTTTTGACATAGTACCAATCGGTAATCATACTCTACCCAACAAAAAATAATCATCAAAATCGGTCAACGCGTTACGATGTTACGCCCGGTCAGACATAAAAAATAAATACACCTCTTTGTTTTTGGGAAGTCAGTTAAAAAGGCTCGTGATTTAGAGCCCCGCTGTTTTGGCGTCGTGGAGCTTTAATAACTTTGCAAGTATTGATCGGTACTCATCATCTGGGTACTCATTTTTCATGTGGTTCAGTGATCTATTCGAAAATGTTAATCAAAATTTAAAATGTAATAGAACAATGTTTCAAGTTCAAAATGAGCTACTAGAACATTTTTGAAATTTAAAAAAAAACTATGGCGTAATCTTTGGTAGATGGTCTTTTAAATGGTTAAATACAAACTTTTAGACTGCGTACTAGATTTTTTCCATTTATTACGCTGCCATTTTTAAAAAAAAATTGGAACTTAGGGTGGAGATGTTCGACTGAAATAAAGTAAATTTTTATTTTGTCTGTTTCATGATCTTACCTACAACAAAAATAAACAAAATTTTGTACGACAAATTTTTCGAGGGGTGGGAGTGGGCGGTGCCAACTCTTATATCCAAGTAAAGACATGTGTATCAAATTGAAGGTTGTGCCGCTGTCTTCATAACGGACTTTTTTTACTCGAACATTTTGCCGTCGGTACCATCCCTGAATTTATTTATTTAAGCTTATTGCAAACTATTACATAATAATACAAAATAACAAAATAAATACTACAAACTAAAATAAACAATAATTCGTAACAGATAATGTAAGCTACAATATGAGCTATGATTATGATAAATATAAACTGGGAGGAAGAAGAATTAAGAAAGGCGATCAAGATGGGCGGGATAAAGATATAAAGCTTTGTGAAGGGATGATTTATTCAGATGGAAGTCAAAGGAGGGAAGGTCGTTGACTTTTCGCAGCATCCTGGTAATTGGCTCGCTTTGACCGTAGTTTGTGCGATGGCGGTCGAGTCGGAAAAGGGGAGTGGACCTACGGTTGCGAGGGTTGGTATAGATGGGTAAAGATTGCAGGATTGAAGGGCAGTCTATGGCACCAGCTAATAGCTGATGAATGGAGAGAATGTCGGAAACATCACGACGTTTACTTAGGGGTTGTAAGTCGATCAGCTTCAAACAGTTTTCATAGGGTGGAAGGTTGAATCTGTCAACCCACGGAAGATCACGTAGAGCGAAGCGAATAAACCTACGCTGGACAGATTCAATCCTATTAATGTGAGTTGTTTGTGTAGGGGACCATACCTGGCTGGCATATTCAAGGAGAGGTCTAACGAAGGAGACGTAGAGAGATTTGGAAACATAAGGATTGGAGAACTCTCTAGACCAGCGCTTCACAAACCCTAGCGCTGTTAATTATGCTATCAATATGGGAACGGAAATTGAGTTCACTATCACAGATTATTCCTCGGTCACAGAAAGAGGTAACGATAGGCACTGGTAAGTCGGTTGACATGTAGGTTCTCGGGGTGGTGGTAAGACGCTTGCGGGAATGAGAGATGGACTGGCATTTGGAGACAAGAAAGCTCAAGAAAGTTTTTCATGCACCATGTGGTGATCGAATCGAGGTCATTTTGAAGAAGGGAGTCGGTTGTGGAGGAGATATGTTTAATTATTTTCATGTTATCAGCATAAATGGACAATGAGTACTTGTAAATTTGGAAATGCACCCATTTTGAATTGCCAATTGGAGTTTGGATCACTAGATTAGGGCTAAAGGTGAGAGGTGCGGAAGAGTGATGAGAGATTATGCTATTACTAGTGCTAAGGTTCCTACTATTAGGCTGAATACTAAATTTAGAAAAAGGAGAAGGTTGTTTGGAATTATGTCTGGGATAGTTAGTGGGATTCGGTTTATTAGTATTTAATTTAGGGTTAGATACAGAGGGATTAGGGTTAAACTTAACATACTTCTTGGTCCACTTAGAAATTTCGATAGTAACGAGGGTGAAGATTTTGCTGGAGGGGTTACTGATGAGCCACACTTACTTGTTCGGGATGGAGATCTTGAAGTTGCTGAATTTCCTTTCGTCGAAGGGTTTTTTTTGAACGAGTACTACTCGAAAGTGTTTAAACAATTACTAATAACAATTGTTTTATCACTTATAGTTTTTTCGTAAACACGAAATTAAGATTTGGCTAAAATTTTCACAAATCCCGGCCAAAAAAGCACTTTTTTCATTCATTTACTGTTTTGTCGAACACTATTAGTCGGACTGGGGTGCAAATCATATCAATCGTAAGGTGATCGAATGTAGATGAGAAATATTACATAACACATTCCAGATCGAAAATATACAGCTATCGAGTTATTTAAAAGAAAATCCCCGGGAAACGACCAGAATGACGATAATTGTGTACCGTCGGAAAACTGAGAAGAATTCAAAAAAATTATATCTTCAGTAAGCGAGTTCAATAATTCTTTCAACCCTTAATTAGGGGTTTCATTTTCCATATTCTAAAATTAATCCGGCCGATAAAAGTATAATGGATGAAAAAATACGCCTAAAAACGGAAAAATTAGCCTTAATTAAACTAAATGAGTTAAAGACATGTTCAACTACCCGGGTTTGACTACCCTCCTTTGAAAGGGAATGTAAACATCAAATCCAAGATTTGTTTTTATTTGGATGCGGTAAAATTTTCATTTTTCACTTTTTCCAACATTTGCTTATATACACCGCCATATCTTGGTATGAATTAAAAGTTGGAGCTTTATCGGGAATGTTTTACAAGTTAACTACATCTTACTAACATATTTTAAAAGTTAAATCATGAAAGTCGGTTTAGGTGTTGTTGAGATACTAACACGGGAGCAATTTGCAAGGCTCTTTTGCAATATGGATCAGTTCACTTAATTAACAATAGTTATTGGTAATAATAGAACTTTAGGAGATTTTAGTAATAGTAAAAAGAAAAGCAAAGAAAAGTTTTTGCTCGCCGCACTCTTTCCGATTTTTACTGGAAGAGGGTACCTTTATATATATAGAATTAACCCTTCTAACTCAGAAGGCGCACTTCACAGGCAGAAGCCTGGAACCAATTGACCTATTCACCAGAATATAACATATATTGAGGTGAATGAGGCTCCCACAACCCATGCAAAGAAAAATATTAGTAAACAAAAAACAAAACACGTCCAAACAAAACAATCAGTGGTGCATTGATAACAGAGATCGCTTAAGCAAATCCTTAGCAAGATCCATGTCAAAAATAGGACACATATTCACGGCTCTACACATGCGATTAATAGGCTCATGCATACCATAGTTAGACCGAGAATGAACAACATGTAGTAAAGGCAATCTCCTTAACCTATACGGAGTATGCCTATAAGTAACCAAACTTGCAAGAGAGCGAGAATCTATATTCGAGTTCAAAAGCTGGTGAATAAATACTAGGTCAGCAACTCTACGTCGTTCCTCCAACGAGTGCATATTAAGCAATCGGAGGCGATCCTCATAAGGAGGAAGCCTTAATGGATCATTCCACGGGAGGTCCCTTAGTGCGAACCTAACAAAGTTCCGCTGCACCGATTCAATGCGTCTAGAATGAACCGCATAGCAAGGTGACCAAACCTGAGATGCATACTCGAGAACTGGTCTAACTAAAGAAAAAAATAAGTGAATGAGGGTCTGTCGATCAGAAAACTCCCTTGACCATCGCTTAACAAAACCCAGGACAGAATTACTCCGAGATACGATATGGTTTATGTGCAGAGTGAAATCGAGTTTTCTGTCTAGCTTTACACCGAGGCCAGTAACGGGCTCCACACGACGGATATTAGTTTCCGCAAAGGTATTATCAAAGACGAGCTGATTGATGTTTCTAGAAAATGACACAACTTCACATTTATCCAGGTTAAGTTGCAGTCCATTTGAGGCACACCAACCCCTGAAGGTATTCAAATCATCCTGAATGCAGGAAGAATCATAACTGTTTCCAACGCATGAGAAAATCGTCATATCGTCTGCGTAGATTAAAACTTTGGAGTGCTTAATCAGAGGGACAATGTCGTCAATGGCTAGAATAAACAGCAACGGCCCCAGATGGCTTCCCTGCGGCACACCAGATGAAGCCCTAACGACTCTAGATAAAGTATTACGGAAAGAGACACGGTAAGTCCTATTTTTTAAGTAAGAGTAGATCCAGTCGAGCAACAAAGGCGGAAAACCCAACCTTTCAAGCTTAAGCATAATCACGGAGTGAGGGAGCTTATCAAAAGCCTTGCTGAAGTCGGAGACCTTGTTGGAAGGCAGAGATAATGTGGGATGTAAATTCTAGCAGGTTAGTTGTCGTCGATCTACCAGGGAGAAAGCCATGTTGATTAGATGAGATTAACCCCCTTACATTGCCCAACAAGCTGTGAGTATATAACAGATTCAAACAACTTGGGTATGCAGGAAAGCTTCGCGATTGGCCTATAATTTGTTATGGAGTTTTTATGCCCCTTTTTATAAACAGGAATTATAAAGGAGCTCTTCCATAACGTAGGAAATCTACCAGCCTGAAGAGATTTATTGAAGATGAGTTCCAATGGAGTGAGTAAGGCATCAGAACAGGATCTCAAGAATGCGGGTAGAACACCATCAGGACCAAAGGAAAAGTCCAGTTTAAGCTCCTTGATACCATTCAAGATAATATCACGAGATATAATGGGCAAAGCAATGAAGGTAGCGGGACGGTTTTGGATATGGCCAAAATCATCCAGGGAAGGCACAAAGTTGCCTGGTGAAAAGGCGCCCTCAAAAAACAATGCAAAGTTATCGGCAATATTGGGCGCGCTACAACTAGAGGATCCATTATACCACATTGTAGATGGATAATTATCAGTTTTCTTCTTCAAATTTACAAATTTAAAAAAGGTACGAGGATCATTATGCAAGTTACTGCGAATATCATCAAGGAATTCCCTCTATAACGATGAAGATAACGCTAAAAAGCAGTCATGACAATATACGAATTCAGAATAAGCTGACGTGCTACCACAACGTAAGTAGGTTTTCCATAATTTATTTTTTTTATTCTTAAGACTCCGTAGTTCCCTTGTATACCACGGGGGAGAATGGCAGGATGGTCTTCACCGCTTGAGTGGTACACAGGAATTAAACAGATCATAAATCTTATCATAAAATACAGCAACACAATCGTCGACATCACAATCATAAAAAAGTGATGGGAAATCGATTGAGAGGATCCTGTTTGAAAGATCAGAGAAGTCCGCCCTTTTAAAATCAAGAACGTACTGTTCTACGTTGGGGTCAACAATATTAGAACCATCGTAGCAAAAATAGATGGAAATGGGCGGGTGTAAACTGTCGATAGCGGATAATTTGCAAGAAGTTGGCTCAATTATAGTATTACTCGAATCGGAAGAAAAGATAAGATCTAACTGCCTTCCCATAGAGTTCTTTACATCACTCATTTGGTGTAAACCAGAGGAGGAGATGGCGTCAAGAAAATGGGAGTCTTTAGCAGCAAGACAGTTTGAAAGAAGGTATAGTCATCGTCATCAGCGTTGAATACCCATTGAACGTTGGGTAAGTTAAAGTCACCAAGAAGGATAATTTCGTCCTCAGGGTTTGTCATATTATTAATAAAATCTAAACTAAGAATTAAAATATCGTAAAGACTTCGACCATCTGCATCAGCATAGTTTGTCAAGTTTGAAGGGATATACCAACATAGCAGGAAAATATGCATCTTCCCCAGAGATATCTTAAGAGCTAAGAGCTCGATTGAGAGTGTGTCGGAATAAGCAGGTATTTCAACAACGCCGCAATCCAAATGCGATTTACATGCAACCAACACGCCACCTCCACGTGCCATGGAGTCAGAGTATCTATCCTTTCGAAAAATCTGATAGGACTCGTCAAAAATTTCTGCATCAGTAAAACCGCAATGAAGCCAGGTTTCGGTCAGAGCGATGACGTCGTAACAGCAGGCAAGAGAAGCCTGAAATAACTGGCTGGATCTTGTTCTTAGTCCCCTTACATTTTGGTAGTAAAGGGATAGCGTACTTAGTTTTTTTTTGGTTGTTAGAAGAGGTTCTGTTTTGAGTGCTTCCCGCGACCCTACGACGGGGCACAAACTCGTGTGCAATGATATTTTCGGGCCAGAAATCGGGGGCAGACATAATCTCAAAAAGCTCTGGCGACGATGTCAACTTAAAAGACGACATGAGTCCTTGAGAATGACGAGATCCTAGAAGTTGACAACGGAGGAGTACAGATAAATGTTAATTACTATAAGAGATTATGAAAACGTTTGTTGATATACCTCGATGGAGGAAGAAGTCTAGAAGTTATTTCTTACCATACTTGTTATTAAATGTTAACATTAAGAAGTAATTTTTTACTAAATTTTGTCACTTCCGGTTATTAAAATCAGTTAAACATGTTTTGGGTACCAATAACTTTGGTATTTAAGTTTGGTTATATTCTAAGATACTTCCGGCCGATATAAGTAGTGTTTAAAAAAAATACAAGACAAAAGGAAAAAAATATGTGATTGAACAAACTTCTTGGTTAAGTTTGTTAGAAAAATTTTAATTTTTGCAGGGGGTATTTACCCTTATTTGAAAGGGTATGCAAACAGTTAATTGTGTTCAAATTTGATTCCGATGGGTAAAATTTATAAAAATTTTAAATTTTATCTTGAAAATTTTCTTCGAAAAAATGAAGGGTGAACTTTATTTAGAAAATTTTACGATATCTACAAAGTGTGCACATATATTAAAGTTAAGTGCGCCCAAATCAGACTATATTAAATCAAGATTTTGATGGCCGTTATAGTTATACTGACTTAGCGATTGTGAGCCACCTGGTGGGTACAGATGAAGTCCTAGAAAAGTGTGGGTTGTAATAGTGGAAAGCGTGAACAAAGTCAGTTCATTATTTGCAGGGATATTACATTTTATCTGGCCCCAGCTACATTTTCAATGCCAAAATCCTGGACTATACCGCAGGAAAAATTACGAAATTATGTGTTGTCTCCTTTTCGTCCATTTTTAAATGTCTTCATTGAGTAATATAACAGTTTATTTCTATAAATTCTATTAAAATGTATTGGAAAGTGTACATCACCGCTTTCTATCGATATAATTAAAGCTTAAAATATTGATGAGTAATATTTAGCTTTAAGATGGATACCCTATGCTTTATTTTAAAAGTTACTTCATTGAAATTGGTAAGTTCATTAAAAAGTTTTAAAGACAAGAGCAACTCAATTGGATGTTCGGCTTTTTCCCCTATTTGTTCGAAAGGGGCGAGAGCATATAAGAGGATATAAGGGTCGTAGCTCGCAAGGGGCGGGAAGTAAAAAAGTAATATCTCGCAAGGCGCGGGAGGATACTAAGGTGGTATATATTCCTCCACTTGTTACTAAGGGACTTGTTTTTGCACGTAAAGCAGGGCTATAGTGGCTATAGTTCAACGTCCTAACGCGTGGATCTATTTGGATAATTTTTTTTTTATGACGTTTGCAACTACAGTTTCTGCAGTCCAACTTCCTAACGGATCAAGTATTATCCATTCTCTCTCCCTCCCCACACACTTTTAATATTTTATTGGTTTTAGGGTTCCGTACCTCAAAACGAAAAAAGGAACCCTTATAGGATCACTCGCTGTCCGTCTGTCTCTCTGTCAAGACAAATTATTATTATTATTGCAAATAAATCCAAACCTCACGTAAAGGAAAAAATTTGAAAATCGTTAATTTGTAGTTTAGGGTAAAGGGTTATCTGATTTATACATATTATAATCCTACACATTAATATATTGAAATTTTTTGTTCGGAGAAAAATATTCTTATTAATTGCTATTCAAACTTTGTGGGAAAAAATATTGTAAACAATAATAATGCACTAATTTTATAAATTACGAAAAATATAGACCTGTCCGATTGAACCATAAGATGAACACTGTCCCCAGAACATGAACAGCAAGTCACCAATAGATGAACGAATATTTCAAATACGGAATTAGGGACAATTTATTCGAGAATTAAATAGAATTATATTTTTATTAATTAATTTTATTAACATATCTAAATACATTTATTTTTTATTTTTGAAAGTTTTCATTATATATATTAATATAATTGTGTAATACTTACATCGTAAAAATGTGCAAAAATATTTTTGTTTTTTCAGCGAAAAACGTTAACCACAATTTCATCAAACTGTCACTATTTGATAAACACACCAAACTTGGCGTTAGTAGCGGTGTTTCTTTCTCTACATTAAAATTTTTTTTAAATACTTCCAAATAATTTACGTTGGAAAGAAAATTTTTATAATAAACAGAATCGTTTTCTTTATCATAATTAATTGAAATAATGTTTAATATAACTTATTTTATATATTATTTTATTAAAAATATCATATACTGTTCATCTACTGGGGTCTTTATCCTATAAGACATAAAAAATGTGTGCAAGTCACCTCTCCGGTTTTGGTTTGTAATATAGATTGTGTTCCTATTAGGGATGCCTCGATACGCCTTTTTGCCGATACGATACCGATACCGATACTCTTATAAAGATATCGGCGATACTGATACCGATACCGGTACGCTTATTGAATTCAAAAAGGAAGGTAGAATAAATAAAACACAATTAATTACCCTTATTTGAAAGGGTATGCAAACAGTTAATTTGTTCAAATTTGATTCCGATGGGTAAAATTTATAAAAAATTTAAATTTTATCTTGAAAATTTTCTTCGAAAAAATGAAGGGTGAACTTTATTTAGAAAATTTTACGATATCTACAAAGTGTGCACATATATTAAAGTTAAGTGCGCCCAAATCAGACTATATTAAATCAAGATTTTGATGGCCGTTATAGTTATACTGACTTAGCGATTGTGAGCCACCTGGTGGGTACAGATGAAGTCCTAGAAAAGTGTGGGTTGTAATAGTGGAAAGCGTGAACAAAGTCAGTTCATTATTTGCAGGGATATTACATTTTATCTGGCCCCAGCTACATTTTCAATGCCAAAATCCTGGACTATACCGCAGGAAAAATTACGAAATTATGTGTTGTCTCCTTTTCGTCCATTTTTAAATGTCTTCATTGAGTAATATAACAGTTTACAGTTAGTAATCAAAATTAACATTTATAAGATTTTTATTTAAAAAACAAAGTATTCTTAAGTTTTGCGGGCAAAGGCGATTTCGCAAGTCTGTTTGAATAAGACCTGCGGTGGAAAATAGTCTCTCAGATGCGACAGAACTCATTTGGAAACTAAAGTACTTCTGCGCCATTTTTTTCAAGTTTGGGTATAAGACGTCATGGCGTCAGAAAACGAACGTATGTGCGTCTCTCGATATATTAGGAGACCTTAGGTATCTCTCGACTTCTTCTTACAACTCAGAGTAGACATCATTACAGCTCAGAGTAGACAGGGGCTCATCTTCCTCGGACTCTCTAATAATATTTTCACAAACGCTCCAAAGCCCGCAACTTGTAGGCATCGTAGAACTTACAGTTACAGTACTAGATGTAGGTGTGACTGTGTTTGAAATAGTTTCGGAATGCAGTGCAACATTAAGATCAAGTAACTGAATAAGACGCTTTTTTGTCATAGTAATGGCAGACTGTGATTGAAATATTCGTGCTTTGTAACGAGGATCAAGCATTGTGGCTAGGCAATATGTTTCTTCATTTTCCAAATCATCAAACTTTCATTAAGAGCCAATACCAAGTCAGCCGCTAATTTTTGAGATTGCGATGAATTCTCCCTTTCTGTCGACTGACATTCTATGACAACGTAGCAGTGGCTTTGCTAATTGCAATGAGTGAGCCAACCATTTGATAGGTACAACATCGCAGGTTTTTTGAATCTCTCTAATAGCGACACCCATATTTGCAGCGTTGTCGGTAACTACTGCTCGAACTCGGTCTTGTATACTCCAATCATGAACAGCCTTGTAAAGATTACTTGCTATATTAATACCTGAATGCTGAGCTCCATCGAATGGCATTACCTCAAGGCAGTAATTTTTGTATTCAAAATTTGCATTGATTCCATGAGCTGTCAAGCTAATAAAATCATTAGATTGCGAAGAAGAGTCACTTGTCAGCTTTTTTAATAATCTTTTGAAACCTATTTTGTTCACTAGATCTAACGGCTCCATGTCTACACATATGTATTTCCTCTGCAATAGTGCGAGTTATATCTTCTGCCCGAATATCGTCGTCACTATAAAGAGATTTCTTATCGATAATCTCCTCCAGAGTTGCTTGTTTCTTACGTTGTGGGCTGTTGTCGTCGTCACACTTTGTTTTCTGGATAGTTGTTTTCGACGTTGAAGCGGTGTGCAATTCACTCGGATGGTGCCTCTTCATGTGGATCCACAAGTTTGATGTGTTATAACTTTTAGAATTGATGCCACGGGACACATTTTCTTTACAATACAAACATATTGCTTTGGAATTATCAATTGTCGAAATTTCAAAGTGATTCCATATAGCACTGAATAAAGCGCGGGGATTCCCCGAGCATAGTTAGTTCGTGCCTCGTTTGCAACGAAATAGATGGGACAACACGCGCGTTTACATTACATTTTAAAACCGCGAAATTTGAAAAGTATCATTGAATCTGCCATAAAAATATCGCCGATACCGATATATCGGCAAACCCGAAGTATCGCCGATATATCGGTATCGGTATCGGATGCATCCCTAGTTCCTATATCTGTTACTAAAAAATCTTTGCACCTAAAGTTGGTATACTCCAAGTTCCTCACGCGTGGACCGATTTTGATATTTTTTTTTAATATAGTATGATCCCTTCTCATCAACTATGCTATCTATTCACCTACACTATCCATTGCAAGCCGTAGACGCGCGCACCAGCTAGTTTATAATTATAATTATGTTCAAAGGAGTTTGAAACTTTTTTCTAAAAAACATTTTGTTCGCCTTGATTACACTTATAAAAGCCCTTCGCGATGCCTAGTTTAGTTTGCAGTAATTTAATTAGGCTCTCATACTTTCCTTTTTTGTATCCATCGTCTTAATAACGGAAATATTATTTTAAAATCAAAGCATAAGATTGTGCAAGCTTATTTTGTCAGAGAACTTTTGCACTGATGTGACATTTCGAAAACATTTGAATTCGATCGAAATTAGGGATGTGGAATAAGATGCAGTTCGAAATATTTTCATTCCGGTGAATTAATAGATCCCTGCAAAAGATCGAACATAAATACTATTTTCGAAATATTACGCCTCATTTCTAGAGAGTAAAACGAAATTAATCATAGACGATCGGCATAAGAGGTAAGCACCCAATGATCATCCCAGGGAAGCCCGTGTAAGGCAAACCTAGGAAATCTGCGCTGCACCGCCTCGATGCAGTCGATGTGAACGGCAAAGTAAGGGGACCATACTGGGCTAGCGTATTCCAAAATAGGTCTAACGAAGGTACAGTATAGAAGCTTGGTCAGGTAGGGATCATCAAGTTCCTTAGACGATTTCTTGATGAAGGCCAGCATTGAGTTAGCCCTACAAACAATAGAGTCAATATGGTCCTTGAAAGAAAGACGAGAAATGATGACCACTCCCAAGTCTTTCACCTTGTCAACCCTACCCAAGACAACGCCTTTGATGGAGTAGTCGGAGAGGACAGGATGTCTTCTACGAGAAAAGGTTATAACGGTGCACTTACCGGCATTTAAAGGAAGGCGGTTACGCAGACACCAGTCACTAAACACCGCTAAATCTGAGTTCAGGAGATTAATGTCTAATTCATGAGAAACGGTGCAGAAAATCTTAGCATCATCAGTATAACAGAGAATTTTACTACTGGACAAAAGAAGCGAAACATCGTTGATATATACGACAAGCAGGTGTGGTCCAAGTATACTACCTTGATTCACCCCCGAGGTGACAAGGATTAGGTCGGAAAGGACTACACGAAACAAGACACGCTGTGTACCGACCCGTCACGTAAGACGACAACCAATCAACGAAACAAGAAGGAAAACCGAGAAGTATGTCACTAACCAGGGACTCAAAAACCTTCGCAACATGGCACAGGTTGGCGATCGGTCTATAGTTAGAGACGTCGGACTTACAGCCTTTCTTATGGAGTGGGATTAGAAAAGAAGACTTCCAAAACGCTAGAAAAGAGCCAGAATGTAAAGAAAGATTGAACAAATAACAAAGAACACGAGCAAGAGATGATCGGCAACTCTTAAAAAAGGAAGCAAGGGGACCACTCGAGAAGCCGCCAGTCAAGTTAGAAAGATGATCAGAAATAAGCGCATCGTCAAATATAATAAAATAGTTTTTACAAAAAAGTTGAACCGACTTCAAAAAAAGCGCTAAAAAGCATAAAATAATTTGATTCTATTATGATATTTTGAAGTCGGTGCAAATTAAACAAATAAAATCGCAATTGAAGATAATATATAAAACTACCTGAACGTAGCAGCGCACGGGATCGTAAGGAAAGATGATTAAATACTTTTGTTGTAGTTGTTTGGTTAGTTTACTTTCAACCGACTTCAAAATGTCGTAAAAGATATAAAATGAAAAATTATTTTATGCTTTTTAGCGCTTTTTGTAAAGTTGGTTCGACTTTTTTTTTAAAACTATTTTTTTAATAGTGATTTCATTTCAGAGTACTTTTATTTTTCATGTTTGTATAATTACATTATTGAACTTAAATTCAAATTATGCTGTTTCCAGTGATTGCAGTGATTTCGTTCTACTTACGCTTTACTTTTGCGAGTCGAGTTGTTTTAAACTATTGCGTTGATTGTGGCCCTCAGATTTATGAGTATGGATAGCTTTTCTGGTTTGGACAGCGTAAAATATTTACTTAAAATACTTGCACGTTGAAAGCTAGAAATATCCGGAACAAGATAGACGAGTATCATTACATATTTTCCGACTTAATGAGACTCCCGACCGATGAGATTCCATCATCACTCATTTCATTACCGAGTTTTACCTTGATCGTTCTGGAGCGCCTACTACGCTGATGGTGTAGCGATCTATGTTAGGAATTGACTCAAGGCCAAGCAGACATATTCCTAAAATCATTGTCCAATCAAACTTTTGTGTGTTGAGGTTCGCCTGAACAACGAGAAATGCTGATTGTCCTCAGTATACTGCCCACCTAACAGTTTCGACAGTGATAATGCCCATGAATTTGAGAACGCGATGTCGCGCCTAACCCAACGCTATTCTAAAGTCATAGTTGGAGGTGATTTTAATGTTAATTTGTTTAGATATCTGTAGAATTAGTCTATTCACCTACACGTAAGTAATAATTATCCTACTAATTATAATTCAGCAAATCCCTCGCTTCTTGACCTAATTCTTGTTTCAGACCGTGATAAGATTATTGCACGTGATCAAATCAGCACAATTGATCACGATTTCCTTTTGCTCGCCTATGACCTTGCTGTAGATGATAATTCATCTTCTTGCAGTTTCACGTATCGCGATTGTAAGAATAATGATGTATGTAGCTTCCATATTTAATTGAAAGTGCCTCGGTTGATGATCAAGTTGATCTCTTCACGTCTATACGGTTATACCTATTTGATAAATATGTACTTAATAGAACGAGATGCTCTGCATCAACCAGTATCCCATTGTTTTTAGCAAGAATACAAAGCTTCATCTCTGCAGGGGAATATTCATATCAGCGCTATAGACGTCTCAAAACTGATCAGTCAAGGTTGCTATACAAATTCTTTAGCAACAGAACTAATATGACGATCAGAAGAGCGAAGCGGGAATATTCTAGCTCTAAACTGAATACCAATCTCGATTCAAGGACTTTGTGGCGGAATCTACGACAAGATGGAGTATACGGCAAGGATCGAACTGCTTGCACCTTTAACCCGGAAGAAATTAACATATTCTTTACTTTTCTAAATAATATGGCCTCAGCGGTTCCGACTGACAATCAAGCTGATCTATCTGATGACCCTTTGAGCACAATTGTGATTAAAAATTCCGAACATTTTTCTTTTCGCTGGATTGACTTTGACGAACTTATCACTTCTATTAATTTGATCAAATCCGACGCAACATGTCCTGACAACCTCTCACTACGTTTTATCAAAATTTTATTTCCTATCATTGGCTATAGTTGTGCTAATACTAAAAAAGCCGTCCCCGCAATCTACAACTCACCTACGCCCTATAAGCATACCAAAGTACTAGAAAAGCGTATGTACAGGCAAATACTTGATTATGTGGAACGATCTAACCTTTCTCTGGGTTTCGGACTAACCATTCGTGTGAAACCGCAATCCTAAATTAACTACCTTGGTATTCCTGAATTTTTCAAAGGCTTTCGAATGTGCTGAGCACCGCATTCTTATACAAAACACTGCTGTTTTTATTGCGAGGTGTGCCCCAACGATCCATTCTAGGTCCGTTACTGTTTAGTTTGTTCATAAACGATCTGCCGATGGTGATCCGTTATGTGAGCATCCATCTTTATGAAGATAACATAACGTTCAATTATAACTAAGCCAGCAAATCGGGTTTCTTGAGGACTGTGTTGCACGCATCAATTCTGACCTGGATAGAATTTAATTTACACTTGATCCAAATATAATCGTCTGCTACTAAAACCAAGAAAGTCTCAGTGTATCTGCTTTTACAGTAGCGCAGTCAATAATCCTGAACGACTTCTCGCTATCATTGTCAAGTAATCTTGGGATCGTTTTGAACATATGAAATGTTGCGACGACATCGGCGCATTTAAAACACTGATTAAAAATCACTTAACGTAATTTTCTTATTCTACTTGTCTTCGCAAATTCAATATAATGTTACTTTTCATATTTCTATCACTTTATAGTCGTCTATGTCCAAATTGTAAAGATTGTGAATCTTGTATACACCAGCCAGCAATAAAGTTTGTTATTTTATTACTGGTCCTAGGATCTGATCTCCACGATTACGACCTGGGGCAAAATAAAACCAACATTCCATTTTCGATGGAACGGAAAATTCTCAGCAATTCCGATCAGGTTGAACCCTGATCATTAGGTGATCTTTTCTAAAATAAGGGTTCACTAATAAATGGTAGATGCGGCAATTCTCTACAAAATAGGTTCAAAGGTGCTTTTCCGTAGGAGCGATTATCCGTGAACTAAAGCGCTCTAAAGGATCAAGAGTATTGCGCTATTCACTGAATGTACTCTTTTTCGCATCACCTAAGAGGTTGAGTACTAGGTGATTTTGCTTTAACTACGTGTAATTTCCAGTAGGCCTAATGCACGGGCATAGATGTTGATCTTTAGGTTGATGGTCCTGGACTCTCATCTTCATCTTCTAAATTCGACAAATCTACATCGTCTTTCACTTCTGACTCTTCAGTGTCTAAGATTTGTTCTAAAACAGATGGTGGATCCATATCATGGTTCGTTTCCTATTTATCGTTTTTGAAAGCAGTATTTAAGCATGCTTGTCAAATTATCGAGCAATTCAATCCTGGTTTACGACATTCAAATTTAGAGCCATATCCGACTACAAAAAAACGTATTAAGTAGTACGTAAGTATAACAGGGGCAGCCTGGAGTAGGGTTGTTATTGGTTTTAAAATGTTATTTTTTAATGTCCATCACCAATGTTTAGGATCAATTGTATGAGTTCCAAGCCATGTTTGAATTGAATAACAGACCCGATAAAAGTGTTGTTGAGTAGATTTTGGGCGAAGAGAAACTAGTTGTGCAGGTTTATTGAGACGCGTAGATTTAGTAAAAAGTGAATATTTTTAGCAAATCTATTGAATCTAGCGTGTGTGTGTGGTGCTCTAAAAATTAAGAAATGAGTAGACCATGATTAAAAATATTATTATAGGCTGTGGTAGCTCTCAAAAATACTTCGGTACAACTTATCAGGTCTTTGTTTGTTTCGAACAATTACAAAATTTTATTATACAGAGCAGAGGTTGTATCACACAAAAATAATATAAAGGTGCGCGTGTGCAAAAATAAAGGATCAGGTAGATCTAGGTGAGAAACGAAATTCCGCCATTCCGGAGTTTTTTTTATTTTAATAGGATGTGACCAAAGTCCACGAGACAACTCTTTTGATGCGTTTGCATGGATTTGGCCGGAAGGGAATTAAGGTAAGGTGAGTGAGGGAAATTTAATGTTTTGTTGTTTTGCATTGCTGGGAGCAATACAACAGCCTAGAGACGGAAAGGATTTTTTAATTTTTTTTAAAAACCCACGGGAAACTGAGCCTCGAACTCAGGAACCATGGCGTGGAGGTCGTGCCACTCAATAAATTGATTCAACACCGTCTCCAGATTCAATTCAGTGAATTCAGGGCAATTGAACCTAGTCAGACAGCTCAACCTTGTGAATGTCTGCCGCTGGATTAATCCAACGACTAAGTCATGTAAAAGAGTTACCCGAAGTGTCCAGCCAGCCTTTCGGGTTCGAAGATAGACAGACTTTTCGTCTCGTCCAGCCTTCTTAGATTTTTGGTAAGTGTCACTCATGAAGTATGTTCAGTAAGTGATCACTTTGTTGTTGTGGCGACTAGCACTTTGGTCGAAGGCGAACTATGTGCTGGATTTTCAACAATAACTTGTTGAATGCGGAGCCGTTCGTCAAAAAATTCATTCAGTTTTGACACTAAGAATAAGAATATTTATTGAAACCTTAGCCATTGGTGGAATGTTGGAAAGCTTCAGATTCGCCCATTTATCGAGACGAGATTGATGGCCGAAGTCGCCGGATTAGTATGGTTCTGCCCGCGCATTCAGAGTTGCTCTCGCAATACCAGGGACAAAGAGAAGGGCTGAGAGTATAAAACTACAAGCAAGCAGTATGTTCCTGCTTTCTCTATTGAAAGTAGAGAATTCCTGGACAGAGCGCTAATCCTCGATAATACGCTCACCGCTACGATGGATCGACGCCGTCATACTTCTACTGCTTATGATGGTCTAATTCCAGAATGTTTTCTACGCTTCAGGAATCTTTTGATTCTAGACCTTTTGAATGCCTTCAGTTCTGCAGCAGTTGGACATAATGAATTTCCATCAAGTTGGGGGAAATTCGTTGTACCGTGAAGATATTAAAGAAAGTAACTTAAGTTACTTCCTTTTATTTTGTTTCCAAATTGTTGCTCAGATTTTTATGATCTACGCTTCTGTGTAATCACTTTTTCTTATTTAGCCTCTTTTCTATATTATTTTATGGCTAGTGGGCCCCCGAGACTACACAAAATATGAATAAAGTCAATTTTCTAGACAACCTCAAAAATGAGTTGGTTTCTTTAATATCTGCACGGCAGCGTTATGCGTCTAACACCTGAGAAGGCAGATTTTCAGAGAGGCCAGTTACGCTGTGCAATGTCGACTACGAGATAGTTTGCAAAGCACTCGGAACTATACCTAGCTCAGTGATAGCTTCGGTAATACACCCATATTTTCGCCTACCATTAAAAGATTGGTTTACAGTCATGATCTCGTTGGATCAAGAAAATGCGTTTGATAGTGTCTCATATGAGTATCTTCTGAGAGTTTTCGACGTATTTGGGCTTCCGCCAAGGTGGATCGAGATCATCAATGGTGTAAATAGAGATTCAGTGAGAGAGTGAGATTCTCATAAAGCATAGTGGGCATAAAGGGCATAATGCCTCCTTTACTGTTTCATGGGGGTATAAGGTAGGAATTCTCGTTGTCAGGAATACTTTATGACTTTTCACTGGAGCCTCTGTTGGTAAATATTCGAAAATTGTGGAGGCAATATTCAGTTCACTTACCATACACTACTTCAAGGCCACTTATTTTAGCGTATGCTGACGACCTGTCTATTTTCGTAACGAAGGCGGATGCATTTCCAATCGCTCGTAGAGTTTCGACCAATATGAGCGATTGGTTGGCGTTAGGGTTAACCTAAGCCAAAGCCTATGGTGTAGGAGGTGGCAGAATCATTTAGAGACTCCCCTCGGTAGACAATTACTTGCCTGAAGCATTTTGGTGTGTATATCGAGCTCGAAGATAAAACACGTAATAGCGTGCTTGTCACTGGAGAAGCTCTTGAGAGCTGTGAATTCGTGGCGCAATAGACTGGACCCTGTTTCGCTGCAGTTTTTGTCAATTACCTGACTAAATCGTCCATCGTTCATCTGCTTAAGTCGGAGTGCTTCGAGAAGGCTTCATTAAAGTTTTGTAGGCGAAAATCGTTGATGCCTTTTGGGTGGGAAGAGGGGAAGAAGGTGGGCCGCTGAAATTCCTGGGAATAAACGCCGACCTGGCAGCCTTTAACGTCGGTACAGAATGGTAGCCTTACTTTTCACGGGTAACATCTTCTCCACGAACATCACGGGTGGCATCTTCTCTCTGCTTTGGATTTGCTTCAAGTGCTGCGGGAAAAGTAAGTCTCCCGTTGAGAGTGTAGAAATGAGGGGATGATGGGAGCAGTTTCCAGTCACTCTGCAAACTGGTCCCGCGGGACTCTATCGCGGAGAAAATCCTCGTGCGCCGTCTAGAACACTTAATGCTGAGTGTTCCGGGGAAGTAGAACAGTGGCGAACGTTCCTGCGGAGAGCATATCTGTTTGCAAGCAAGCAGGGGTACTCGGTGCAGTGGCTTCGCCCGCTGCTGCGTCTATCCCTTAGAATAAAAAACTAGAGGAAAGGACATCATTCGGAAAAATGTAAGCATTTTGCTATGTGTAGTAGAACCCAAGCGATGTGTGCGTTTCGACATGAAAGTAGTAAGATTATGCTTGTATACAGGCGGGGCCAACTCATTTTGATAATATTTTAAATTAGGTGTTTTTAAAAAATATTCTTATAACACTTTTAATATAATATAACTTTGCCCGAACATATTTTATTAATTTACTTAATTTTACTACTTAAAAACACTTTGCTTATGCCCCAAATATTTCAGTATTACGGAGACGACTTTGATTTCAAGACGACATTCGGTCCAATTTGACATTTCAGGCGTCATTCCCCCTTAACCCACTCGCCACTTGGCGTTGAAGCAAAAATGCTTATCACACGTATAGGGTTTTTACTTAAGATAGCCTTTCCTCTCGCTCTTTATTCTAAGGTCTATCCCCGTGGAACACTCTGTAACAGTGTTCTAGTCATCCAAAATTCTCGATTTCGGTTTCGGTCGAATTTTTGTTAGTTTAGGTTTAATAACAAGATTGTCAAAATTATAAGGAACTTTTAAAATTCTTTCTTGATTTTTTTTATACTCTTTTACACTTTTTGATAATTTGCCGTTTTAAAATAATATGTCCGTTGTTCTTTCACTTTTGTTTCTTGTTCTTTTCATAGTGTTACTGTGTAATCTTGTTTGATTTTTTGAGCCTTTTTATAGCATTTTTGTGAGTTTGATTTTACTTTTTGTGTTTATAGATATAATTTACAGGATAGCTAGCGTTTATAGGATTCTTACACTTTTGTAATATTTTGTGTCAATAAAAATGTAAAGTAAATTATAGTCTCAAGAGAATTTTGGTAAATGAAAGGGCTTCCAACTGTTTAATCCATCAATACCCAAGCCAAAGAATACATATGTATATGTGGAAATATTCTTCCGGTAATTTATAGCGCATACAGATTTGGTATGGGTCCCAAGCGTATTGTTCATCTTATACTCTTGAAAATACAGGGTGTTTCAGATCTGCTGTGCCAAAATAAGTGAAATGATAGATCTTACGTAGATAAGCAAAAAATTGTGGGTCAGGGCAATATGTCCAGGCAGATTAAGGATGTAGAAATTTGTAATTTTAAAGAAATTAAACTCAAACTAATTCTAAAATTATTTTTATTGGATTCGTAACTTATTACAACTAATCTTATCCTCGGCCACTTTTGCTTTAGGCGTATTGTAGCCAGCATATCCCGTATTTTCTTCGCTGCATTCTCAATTTTATATATTAAATTCCCTCTATTGTTAACTAGTCTTGAGTAACCTTCACCCTTCATTGTTCAACATAAGAAAAAGTCCAATGGAGTAAAATCTGGAGATCTAGCAGGCCAAAAAATCCGAGCCAGTGGCTGGGAAATTTTCCATTCAGTATTTCCTTTCCAATTATACCAGCATGCGCTGATGCCCCATCGTTTTGCTAAATCATTGTCATTGTATGGTGGGTAGGTTTGGGTTGAACCTAACTTCGTATCCTATAGTCTGATTTTGCTGGTTTTTTGCCATATACTAAATTATCCCCAATAGCTAATAATTTGAACATAGGCTGTGGAAGAGGAGGGGTAACCTAATTTCATAAAGCGTGGACCGATTTGGATGATTTCTTTTGTGTTGTATAGAGCATGTTTCACCACTAGTACTACGACAAAAATATATGGGGTGGGTGGGGGTGGGAGAAAGAGCGTAAATCACACGCCTACACCGATTTGCATGACTCTTTTTTTTTCTATAGAGTGTGGGGTGGGGTGGAGTGGTGGACGAGTGGAGCCTAACTTCGTATCCCCTGGACCTATTTGGATTATTCTTTTATTGCTGAATAGCCTATCGTGCTCCATTTGTATCATGATAGAAATTGCGGCTTAGGGTGAGAGTGGAAGACGTTTTAGTTATGCCAAATTTGCATCCAAGATTTAATAACTTTAATAGTCTTAGACCTTTGGCAGCCAATTCAATTATAAACGCTTACGGAAAGGAATTACTAACTTTGGATTTGGATTTACGTCAAAATTGTCTGTGGGGTCTAATCATTGCTAATATTTCGAAACCTTTTATAGGTGCAGATTTCCTACGCAAGTTTGGGTAAAAGGTTGACTGGAAAAATAGGGTTCTTATTGATTCCCTTACTGCAATTCGGTCAATCGTTAAATCGGTTTGTGTGTTACTATATCATTAGCCATATATACCGGTCCATCAATCAACCCTTAAATACAAGCTCAGCTTCAAAAGTTTAAGTGGATTTCAGCAGAAAGTAATTTTTCAAAACAAGCTACATATGATGTCCTACATTACATTTCCATCATAGCATCGAAAGTTTGCCGGTTAACGGGAGGAAAACTCTCTACTGCAAAAAAGGAATTCCAATTTTTATTGGAAGAAGGGACCTGTCGTCCTTCAGATAGTCCTTGATCGTCCAAACTTCATCTCGTTATGACAAAAAATGGTGAATGGAGACCTTGCGGGGATTATAGGCGGCTCAACGCAAAAACAATAACAGGCAGATACGTTACTCCACACATCATTTAGCAAATCAATTGGAAGGAATACACATTTTTTCAACAATTGATTTAGTGAAAGCATTCCACCAAATTCCAGTAGCACCTTCAGCCATTCATAAAACCGCAATTCTCACCCCATTTGGCATTTTTGAATTAACACGAATGACTTTTGGCATATGCAATGCAGCCAAGCATTTCAAAGATTTATTCATGCTGTTTTACACGATCTACCATTTTGCTTTGTTTATCTTTGTTTATCTTATTATTGTATTAATAGCTTCAAAATCTGACACTGAACATCTCTGCCATCTTAAGCAAATCTTTTCAAAATTCGAAGAGTAAGTATTGACTTTCCATTAATTTAGAAAAGTGCAATTTCATGTCAAAAGAGGTTAAATTTCTGCGGCATTCTGTTTCAGTTAATAGTATTAAGCCATTACAAGAACGTGTTAAAACCATCAACTCCATGAAACTTCCCTAGACAGTAAAGGAATTAAGGATTTACTTAGGGATGATAAATTTTTATGGAAAATTCCGAAGAGCTTCGGAATGCACTCTCTGTAGGCAATCGACGAGTTGTGAATTCAAAGCCGGTCACGAAACAAGGAGGTCGTCTAATTCAGGAAGAAAGCATCACCAAGAAAAGACACCATCCTAACTAGAGGTAACCCAGAAGACAATTACGTGCACAGAAGGCTGCTACAAGAGACAGACAGCATTGCGAGATGACCTAAATATTCTTGTAGTAGTTGGACGTCATTACTAATACCCATAATTTATTAGTATCGTGTGATAAATTAAATATATAATTAATCAAAATAAACGCAAACAGCTAGATGAATATTAATTACTACAGTTTCTTTAAGAAAAATTCCAAGTCTTTTCAAATAATATTGTTATCGTTATATTATATATATTTAAATAAAAACACCGATTAAGCATTTAAAAGTAAGTAGAAAGGCTTAAATTGTATATTATTTTGTAAAAAAATATTTTGATCTCTAAACTAAGTATCAATAAAATAATTAATAATAAATAATATAACCGCAGATATTCTTTATTATAAACAGTAAACTATTAATTATACTCTTGCAGAGAAAAGGGCATGCTGACCTATTAGCAGAGTATGAGAAACTCAAAACTCAATATGCCGGTGATGTCGGTGAAGGGTGAACTTCATTTAAAATAATGAAACAATCAAATCTTCCAGCTATCTTACCGAAGTCGGTCAATTTCGACAGGTTACTTGTGAATTTTTAAGTGGATACTATGTCACCTATATCAATTGTAGAAAATGAAATCTGTAAGGCTCTTATTGAAGGTACACAGCAGTTAGCTATTCCACCAAAAATTATGTGCAGGAAAACATGCAATAAAAAAATAGCAGAGCAATACAGAGAGTACATTGAAAATACAAAAAGCGCTTTGCAAAAGGTTAATTTTGTATGCACCACTGCTGATATATGGTCATCATCTAAGAGGAGCTATCTGGGTGTAACAGTTAATTGGATTGATTGTGAGACATTTGACCGGAAAAGCGTAACTTTGGCTTGCAGGAGGTTTAAGGGAACGCATAGTTACGACAAAGTAGATGAGCTAATAGTGGATATTCATTCTGAATTTGATTTAAAGCTGACAAAAATCGTAAAGACAATTACCGACAATGGATCAAACATGGTCAAAGCTTTTAAAATGTATGGGAAAGATTCAAACACAGGAACAAGTGAAAGAGATTCAGCTGCTATTTAAAATATCGAAGTTGTGCACGATAATATTGACCATGATGGTGATGATGTTGATGATGATTATGTGTTAACCCTAAGCCAATTTCCGGAGCCATCGGAAGATTTTGAAGAGTTGCAACTGCCTAATCATGAAAGGTGTGCTACACACACATTACATTTATTAGCTTCAAGAGATATGAATAAGGCTAGATCCCGAAGTAATTCATACAAAAAACTTTATGATGCAGCCATGGCAAAATGTCAAGCGGTTTGAAATCTGTGTTCAAGGTCACCGAAAGCTTGTGAAATCTATTTAGAATCAACTGGAAAATCCCCTACTTCTCCATGTCCTACACGATGAAATTCATACTATAATTCCATTCAAGATCTACTTGCTGTAAAGGATACCCTAAATGAAACTGTAAGAAAACTATGATTAGCATATTTTAAAGAAATTGAAATTCAATTTCTTAATGAATACATAAGCTGTTCAACGCCTATTGTGTTGATAAAAGTTATTAAAGAAAATCTTAATAGGCGTTTTGAGAGATTTTATAAATTAGAGGAACCGAAAGCAAAAGATGGCATAATAGCATCCATATCTTATCCCTTTTTCAAAATGAAATGGGTGCCAAAAACGAACAGAGAATACATTAAAGAACTGTTGGTTTCAGAGGTGAGGAAGATGAAACAAGAACAAGATGATGGAAAGAGCTTCCAACATACTGACTCTAATAAAAAGAAGGAAAAGACTGAATCCTATTATTATGTTTGTTGAGGACTCTGATTCTTCAGTAGCCAGCGATAATGCCAATACTACAATAGACCTGGAAACACTTAATATTTAAAAGATGAAACAATTCTTTAGAGTCCTTGAACAGATATCCAAATGTAAAAGAACTCTTTCTTATATATAATACTTGCTTACCAAGTTCTGCACCTATTGAACGACTATTTTCGTTTGGTGGAATGATTATGAGGCCACATAGACGAAACATGAAAGATGAGCTCTTCGAACATATACTAGTGCTAAAATCAGTGAAAAAAGGTATTTTATTTGAAAAAGGTATTTTTGAAAATACCTATTTTGTATTCTGTATTTAAATACTTTTATTCAAAACCATTTTGTATTTTAATTTGAAATAAAAAAATAATCGAGTATTTGCATTTTGAATTTAAATACTTTTAATAAGCTTTTGTGCACATCTCTGTTTAAAAGTTCAAAGTTGTGGGTTCAACCCACAACTCCACCCCTAATCCAACAATCCAAATCCTCTACACAAAAAAAAGAATTTTCCCATTCCAGGCTGTAAATAGGGGGAAATGTTTTGGTTGGATACGTTATAACGTTTCTAAAGATATTTGTTTAGAACTGCTTTATAAAAGTAATTATGTATGGGCATTCGCAGTGACGGCAAATTTCAAGAATCGCACAGCGTTTGAGAATCACTGCTCTATACACTAAATATGCAATAATAACATTGAAACGTTCGGTTCAAAATGTAATTTTAAAAGATTTTCCATCCTAATTTTCACCTCAGTTTTTGATAAAAGGGTTCATTCTCCATACATCAATAAATTTATTAATACTATGTAATGCAGACGATAATGAACATACATCAATTTTCAATAACGTCGCCACAGTGGGCTAAAACGACTTGGTGGCTATCAAAAATCTGTAACTTTTGTTGTGTTGAAGATATCATAATGAAACTTTGGGAAATAAATCTTGCCATTATTACCCATTAATTTATTTAAAAAAAAGTTCAATTGGTTTACAGGGTGCCACAGAATATATACATGAAATTTGAAGTAGTCGATAAATGAATTATTAACGTTATTTAAAAATAACAATAAGATTTTTACCTTAATCTTTAATTATTTTATTATCACTATAACAATATTTGGTTGGTTTTCGAGGAAAACAGATGTGTATCTTCCGTGCACTGAGGCCTTTAGTGGCCCGTTGTACGCCCCCTGCTCGGCAGCGTACCCTAAAGTCCACTGTCGAGCCAACTGATCCCCGTAACGAATTGGATAATTCGATTACAACCCGATTTCTTAACTTCTGCTAACTCTTCGCAGTAGTATGTTCCTAAGATTCTAGGTTTTTTTTTGCGTAAGGGATAGGCATTGGCCGAGAACGTGTAATACGTCTCTCTGCATAGACTAGTGTTCGCCGTTCCCATTTTCATGGCATGCACCCTTCGTCTTGCAAGTGCTGTCACAAGGTCAACAAGAAGTTTCAGTTTGGATTTGTTAACGCCTTTGTGTGTCTGGCGATATCGGATCCCTCCATTGTGCCTCCTCGTTACCCATTCCATGGTTTCTTTCTTAATTTCATGGATGGGTATGCTCAGGTTGAGCATTATTGGAGTGTCCTCATTTGCTTTTTTATTTCCTGGGACGCTCCGGCACGTATATTAGGGTGACATCGTTTTGTCTCGGTGTTAATTAAAGATTTGATGGACGCCTGGCTATCCGTGCATATTGCAATCCTAGAGGATCTTCATCGCCATTTTATTAGCTGCTTAGCTCCATTCTCTATCGCTGCGTTTATTAAGAGTGCAGTTTATTAAGAGTTAAGTGCCACTTGTTTAACATAGAATTCTAGTGGTAATATTACTATATTTAGAATGACCTCCAAGGCCAGCACATACGTTGGGCCTGGTCCATAATCTTCTGGTTTCTGCCCACCTCTATCGCTTTCCACCAGACTATCGCTCCATGCGTTATCTTGGGTTTAATTACACATGTGTATATCCATTTTATATTTTTATTTTTTCTACACGTCCAGAAAGCTCTTACCGCTTTGTTTTTCTTCTTGTGTAGTTGCCTCGCCCAATTTAGTTTCCCTTCTTTCAGCACACCCAGAAATTTGGCCTCAGTCTTTAAGGTTAATCTCGCGCTTTCGATGCACGGGGGAACTGTCTTTCTTAACTTATGTCTTTTGGTGAATCAGCAGAGTTCCGTTTTATTTGGGCTTATCTTCAGTTAACAATCCTGCGCCCAAGAGGTTGCCGTGTCGATTGCTTCTTGAAGTAAGTATCCCAAATTTTCTTCAAACTTACCTCTGACTACTATCGCTAGCTCGTCTGCATAACAAGTTACGTAGAGACCTTTCTCCGATAGGACTTCAAGTAGTTCATCAATCACTATCAGCCACAAGAATGATGAAAGAATCCCTCCCTATGGAGTTCCTCTATTTACCCGCGCCGTCAGTTGTTCATTTCCGAAACTTGTAATTATGATTCGGTCTTCCAGCATGGACTTGATGCACTTGACTATACTGTGATCTGTCCCCTTCTTCCTCAAACTTCAGAAAATCTTATCGATTCTGACGTTATTGAAAGCCCCTTCTATATCAATGAAGCAGCCTAACGCTACTTTTTTGTACATCAATGCCTTTAATCTTGATGTACTAGGCTATGTAGAGCGAAACCAACCTTTCATAAATGCGTTTTCACAACTTGATAGTTGGTTTATGCCTATCTGTTTCTATACTTCCCATTCTATGAGTCTTTCTAGACTTTTCAGTAGAAATCATGTAAGGCTAATTGGTCTATAATCATTGGATGTGCTATAGTCCGTCTTATTTCGTTTGGGTAGAAATACTATCTTTGCCACTTTACAGTTTTTAGGAGTGTAACTGAACTTTAGACACGCTCTAAAACGTAGCGCAAGTTTGTTCCATATTCTGTGGCCTCCCCTTTGTAGCATGATGGGATATATCCAATCCCTTCCCGGTGATTTATATGTTTGCTCCTCTTCCATACCAACTTGGGATCTCCAAGTGGTAGCGTCTTCTCTTATCGATCCCCCCCCCCCCAAGGGTACTCCCCGAAAAGCTATTTGAAATCACCTTCTCAAGAGATTCCCTCATTTTGGATGAGTTTTCGATAAGTTCTAACTGGCTTTTCATACATACAACAATATTTAATTAAAAAAAAATTTTCGAATATGTACAAAAAAAAATTATATATTCAAATACTAATCAGGTGGCTGGAATAATATCAAACGTATTATCTACATCTTCAGTAAATTAGCCATTTCCTCTAGATATTCCCTGCTTCTAACACGTTTGTCCCGTCTTCTCCGAAATGATGAGATGTCGGGATCTGATGATATAAGCAACATATTCATAAGATCAACGTTTTGTTCTGTCTAAGAATTTTTCTGGTGTTGTGGTATCTGTCTGAAGTCTTTATTTTGGGCTTCCTGGGCTTCTTCCGACAATTCGCCAATTGGCAAAAGACAGTATTATATTTTTTCCATGCCTTAAAACTTTGTGGACTGTCGCTGTTAATTTTCTCCAGGTATATTTCTCATTTAGTAATATTTCTGTTTGTTCTGCACCTGTTTCGAATATTTCCGCATTTATAGGAAGATCACAAGAAAGAATATTTAATATGGTCTTAAATCACTTTATAATTTCCAGCTCCACTTTGGTAATATCCGCTGTTATGTCTGGGTATTCAAAAAACCTCCTTGCTGTGTTCCCGTCATTTGTACTTCCAAATCCTTCCTTAGATGTATCAATAATTAAACCCATTTGTTGTCTGAACTCTCCTGTATTTGTCCTCCAGTCTCTTTTGCTTATTATCAGGGTTATTTCCATGAAGAGGTGAAAAGCCATAATGATAATTTTCTTCAACATCGGATTCTTCTTCCGTATTTCGAAAATCTTTTGGATTTTTTTGGCCAATAGTACAAGTCGAGGATGATTTGGTATCTGAAACCAATTGAGTGACTCTGGCATCACACATTAATACCACGTATAAATGCATGGTTGAAAGATTGAGTCGAGATTGGGTTGAGTTTTCGACCCGCGTATATGGCAACGCAGGGTTGAAAGATCGAGTTGAGTTCTAGTTGAAATATAGTTGAAGTGACAGACGAAAGTAACCTTCAAAACTTTGGGTTTATTTTTGTGTGATTTTATCGAAATTGTTTATGCAAAAATCATCAGTGATAATTACGATATTATTGTAAATGCTTGAGCGAGTTATTTAAATTTAATCCAAAGACAATTAATATCGCCTATTAATAATTAATATCCCAAATGTTTCTCTGGCCATTTCTTAAATCGCAGCACGAAAAACAGAATACCAAAAAAAATATTTTAACCCAAAAACACAGCAAACAAAATTCCGTTCCAAACTCGACTACTCAACCCGCGTCCATACGGCAATCACAGCTGTCATTTGAACTCGACCCAGCCTGCTAAGCGGAGTCGACTTGAGTCAACCCTACTTCGACTCGATCCGCGTATACATGAAGTTGAACTCAGGTTCAACCTAGGTTCAACCCTGCATGTATACGGGGTATAAGTGAAGCCTATGAATTACTTATATTTCTTTGCCGTTAACTAAGCATTTCGTCGGCATTAAAGCATTTATTTGTTGTTTCACGAGGTCGACTTCACTTTAAACCAAATCCTTTATTTCCTTTAAATATTTAAAGTTAATAGGTCTATAAAAGTGAGCAGATAATTCACATTCATATCTAAGAAAATCGTACTTATCTTTAGAAAGTCCAAAGTTTAAAAACAAGGACAAGCTTCCTCTGGAGTGAGTTTCTGCGGTTGGTCTTTTGGGGTCGGTACTCTCCTTAATTCTGCTCACAGGATTTGGACTAGCTTCATCCACAGCTTTTACAATAAAGGCTTTTTTAACTAGTTTCTCCGACGTATATCGTTGGCAAAGTGAATGGCTTATTAATTTTAATAAATCTTCATTATGCTGTTTGAGTTTTCGCTTTTTGATTTCCAAGCACTGATCCAGGGATTTTGCTTGTCTGCCTCTGCCGGATGATGCAGAAGGTTCCAATGTTGATGCAGAAGACTCCAATATTGATGAAGAAAATTCCGATGTTGATGTAGAAGGTAAAGATGAAGGCGTCGCAAATGTTGAAGTTGATGGTTGAGATGACATGAAAGATTTTATTTCTTTAGCACTGATTTCAATTACTGTATTTAATCACGACTTCTAAGTTGCCACTTATTCTTGAAAGTCAGAAAGAATCTCGCCGAACTCTTTCTTCGTCCAAAATTTTAATATTATACGTATTTAAAAGAATAAGCACAAACTCTTCGTATTCCAAAACATTGTTATCACGGATTATTTTATAAATTTCACGATACAAAATCTGCATATTGATTTTAGCACTTTTATACCAAATAAATGTAATTAACAACAAAACACTCTTATCGTATTATCAAATTTGCCAAAGCAGTGTTGTGTTTCCTCTTTTAAATTAAGATAGACAATGTTCAATACGAGAAATACCTTCCCTTTAAGTAGCTAAGATTTCCGTTACTTTCACGTATCTACAACTTATGCTTTTAAATACACAAACAATTACATTTATAATTCTTTCTTACCTCAGGTAATTATAATAATATTAATTAGGTGTCATAAAAAGCAAACTCAATAATCATCACATGTATCTACCTGGATGTCATATTGTTCAGTCCCTCCATAAGTATTTCCTAAAAAGAAAAACATCTAATGAAAACTTTAATTTCATTAAAATAATACCTATTAAACAATCCCTCGTTGTTGTAATGCTTCCTTCGTACTCCTTTTTCCATCTTTTAAATTGGCAAACTGAAAATATAAACAACCCACAAAGTAAACAAAACTTTGGGTTAAAATTTGAAATACTTATCTGAATGCACGGGAAGTGCATATTAATCTCCTAATTTTCTCCAAACATCCCTCCAACAAAATTTATCAGCTGAAATGAACAAAAAATTAATAAATTAATAATTATTTCACAAAATAAAAACCTACCAGAATTTCTGCCACCAAATCAGCTGTCATCTTTCACTTGTACAAATGTCACTTTACATTTCCATTGTGAATGACATTAACATTAAAGTGAAATAGTACTACCAGGCGAACTCATGAATGAAAAGAGTTTAAATCCGCTAACCTGGAGCTATATAAACCGGCGAGATTTTCAGTATGGCACCTCATTCCTTGTTCAGTATTCAAACTGAAACAATCCCACCCGTGATTTTCAAAACTTAATTTGAAAATTTCCTGTCACAGAAACTTAATTCTGCAAATCCTACCACAGAAACTTACTTCTGTAAAAATCCTGTCGCAGAAACTTACTTCTGCAAATCCTACCACAGAAACTTACTTCTGTAAATATTATCGCAGAAACTTACTTCTGTATTTTTCCTGCAGAAACTTAATTCTGCATTTTATTAAAATAGAAAATTAATTCTATTTTTCAATTCAAAAACTTAATTTTGAATTGCATTTTTATAAATCTCTCTCTTCTTCTTTTTTCAGGAAGGCACCAAACCAGCACCGAACTAGCTGTTTCTTTTCGATTTTATTTATTTACTCTTGTTGAATTTATTATTTATATTGAATTTTTTGAATTATTTATTGAATTTTTGTTTTTAAATTGAATTTTGACTGTGATATTAAGATTAAGCTTTTATATTGAATTTATTATTGAATTTTTAATAAACATTTTGAATTGAAAATTTTATTGGGCATTTTTTAATTCCGGCATCTCCCCTTATTGCGCACAGCCCGCACATTGGTCCTTCGAGCCGGATTTGCCCTAAGTTCAAAATGTCCTCACTCGAAAAAATTCTTACTAAGCAATATGCTTTAAAGGAACAAATAAACAAAGCCGCCATCAACCATAAAAAGGCCGGTAAAAGTAGACGAAACCAGGGCTATTTTGAAGCCCGTCTCGCCTTTATTAAAGAGTTGTGGGAACAGTTCTCTGCAAACCATATCGATATATGGGCATACACGAATGCAAAGGAGAACAAATACAACTCCGAAAATATATACGAAATCACTGAAGAGGCATATTTCGATCTCTTAACTGAACTTAATGATGGGCTTAAAGAGTACATTAAGAGCAATAGTTCTCCCGAAACTAATCCATCAAATAATCCATCACAGTCAAATTCAATCAGGCTACCACCTATTGCCATACCCAAGTTCGATGGCAACTACAAAACATGGAGATCTTTCCATGATTTATTCTCCGCCCTAATACATTTAGATAAAAATCTGAGCAAGGTACAAAAATTACATTATTTAAAAGCAAATGTCTCTGGGGAAGCAGAAAGACTCCTGCGACAATTTGACATAATTGAGAGCAATTATGACAAGGCATGGGAACTTCTCACGAAGAGATATAATAATAAACGATCTCTCGTAAATCAGCAATTGAAGGATCTCCTAAGCCAGTCTCAAATTAAAACTGAGACATCCACCAGTATTAAATCATTTTTGGATAAAACTGAGGAATGTATTCATGAGTTACAAGCTCTCGAATTACCAGTGGACAAATGGGACGCCATCTTGATCCATATATTAATCCAGAAATTACCACAAGAGACACATTATCATTCGGAACAAGAGTTACGAAACAATACTGAACTCCCAACTTATACAGAATTCACTACATTTCTCGAAACGAGATTTAGAATGCTTGAGGCTCTAACCGAAGGAAAGAAAAACATTCCCCCTAAACCAACATATGGACTCTTAAACAAAAGCAAGAGTTCAGCTCCGATTCAAAAACCATATTCGCCTAAGAATATAAAAACCTCGTGCTGCCATTGCAGAGGAAACCATAAAATTTTCCATTGTCCTACATTTAGAAATTTAAGCATTCGAAAACGACATGAAATTGTTACTAACAAACACTTGTGCAAAAATTGTCTCTCGTCCAACCATACAACTTCACAATGTCCTAGTAACAAAAAATGTTACCACTGTGGCAAAAATCACAATTCTTTGCTTCACTATGAACAAAACTTTTCAAATACAAATTCAACCACCGAATCCACTCAAAAATCAAAAATGGAGACAACACATAGGTCTCCATCCACTATCGAAGCTAATGAACAACAAGTTCAAAATTTTCTCACTTCTAACACTAAAAGAGCTTTACTCTCTACAGCTCTAATAAATATTACTGCCCCATCTGGAACTACAATGACCTTTGGAGCATTAATAGACTCTGGATCACAAGTATCCATTATAACAGAAAGAGCCTGTAAACGATTACAGCTCAAAGGATTACCAACAAATCATCAACTAATTGGGCTTGGCACAACTCCTACTAATACAAGCTCAAAACAAACGACAGTCAGCATCAATTCACTACACTCGAATTTTAAAATGAAGGTTAACATGTTGATAATCGAAAAAATCACTGACTTACTACCAGCTCAAACAATTAAAATCTCAAATTGGAGACACATACAAAACCTTCCTCTGGCTGACCCCACTTTTTCAACTCCAGCAGAGATCGACATTCTTCTCGGAGCTGACATTTATGCCAACATTATAATAAATGGAACCAAAAGGGGAACCTTTAACACACCTACAGCTCAAAATACAAAACTAGGATGGATTTTAATGGGAGCAATCCCAGAAACAAAGAATATCCTCACGACAATATTAACCACTCATACTACAATAAAAACTGAGTTGGATAATCAGTTAAAACGATTTTGGGAAATCGAAGAGTGTCACATTAGCTCTAAACAATCACCAGAAGATCAGCTATGTGAAAAACTCTATAAAGAAACAACAACTCGTTTGCCCTGTGGAAAATACGAAGTGCAATTACCATTCAAGGAGCAAATTGCACCGCAACTCGGTCAGTCAAGAAATATGGCAGTCAGGCAATTTCTACAAATAGAGAAAAAACTTTCCAATAATCCAGAGCTATATAATCTATATAAAAATTGTATAAATGAATACGCGCAGCTTGGACACATGAAATTAATTCCCTCTACACAATTACAAACGGAGAACAACTACCATTCCAATTTCCCTTATTATTACTTACCACATCATGCAGTACTCAAAGAGAGTACAACAACAAAGCTTCGAATTGTGTTCAACGCTTCAGCACGCACGTCAAATGGAAAGTCTCTAAATGAGCAACTGCTAATTGGACCAACTATACAACCAACTCTTTGGACCACCCTATTACGATGGCAATTATATAAATACGCATTCACAGCTGACATTGAGAAAATGTATAGGATGATCCAAATGGCACCTAAACACCAGAATTTCCAAAGAATAATCTGGAGAAATACTCCAAATGAAGAATTAAAGGACTACGCTCTGACAACAGTCACATTCGGAACCGCATCAGCTCCATACCTCGCCATTAAAACTTTACAGCAGTTATCAAAGGATGAAGCTAACAACTACCCACTCGCAGCAGAGAGTATAATGAGAGATTTTTACGTCGACGATTTGGTTACCGGTGCCCATAACCTCAATGAAGCTCAACGACTTCAACAGGAGCTTATCGAGGCTTTACATAGAGGCAATTTTAATTTAAGGAAATGGACTGCCAACCATCCTGATCTGCTAGACAGAATACCCCTTGAACACCGAGAGCTAAAAACAAACTTAGAATTCTCAGAACACGAATCCATCAAAACTCTCGGCATTCGGTGGTACCCAACGACAGATCATTTCTCCTTCAAAGTTAAAATTCCTGAACCAACTAATGCATATACGAAACGAATAATACTCTCTGAAGTCTCATCTCTCTTTGATCCATTAGGATGGCTAGCACCATGTATAGTAATAGCCAAAATTTTAATACAACAGCTCTGGCTTACAAAATGTGGCTGGGATGACATAGTTTCCAACGAAATTGCAAGAGAATGGAGTAATTTCAAGGCTCAATTGAATACATTACAAGATATGCAAATTCCAAGATGGCTGGGATATGAGCCCAATATAAAAGAGATAGAGCTACACGGTTTTTGCGACGCCTCCAATAACGCTTACTCAGCTGTACTATATTTAAAAATACACGAACACAACAATTCCAAAGTTCAACTAATTACAGCAAAAACCAAAGTCGCTCCTATCAAACCAGTGTCGTTGCCTCGTCTAGAGTTATGTGGCGCTGTTTTACTCTCTCGACTGATAAAACAAGTCACAATCGATTTAGAGCTCAAAGAGATCAAAGTGACAGCCTGGACAGACTCTAATATAGCTCTGGCATGGTTGCGGAAACATCCATCAACTTGGAAAACATTCGTAGCCAATCGTGTCTCCGAAATACACGAGAACATACCAAATGCAATTTGGAAACACGTTCCATCAAAACAAAATCCTGCAGACATGGCCTCACGAGGAATTCTACCAAAAGCACTATTAACGACTTCAATATGGTGGAACGGACCAGACTCGTTACATAAAGATGAGGAATTTTGGTTTCAACAAAACACAGATATCCAAACTGCATTAGAATCTAAAAAATCGAAAACACTCACTAATATAATCAACGAACACATAGTTATACTTACCAAATACTCATCATTCCAGAAAACTATTCGTATAACCGCATACTGCCTTAGATTTATAAATAGTATGCGCAAACAACACCCAACTACTCAGTATTTATCAGTCTCCGAACTCAAAAAGGCAGAACGATGCCTAATAAAAACTCTCCAACACATAACTTTTTCTACCGAAATTATATGTTTGCAAAAAAATCTGCCCCTTCCTAAAAAAAGTCGAATTTTGTCACTCAATCCAATATTAGACTCTGAGAATATATTACGAGTAGGAGGTCGGCTTACAGAAGCACATTTAAATTATAACCTAAAACATCCTATAATCCTCCCAAATAACCACCATGTTACTCATATCCTTATTGACCATATTCACAATTACACTCTGCACGGAGGCACTCAAGTTGTATTAAACACACTACGCAATTCTTATTGGCTACTTAATGCCCGCAATACAATTAGGTATCGCATACATAAATGTATCACGTGTTTTCGATTCAATGCTAAACCCTCCTCTCAATTAATGAGTTCTCTCCCAGCTGCTAGAGTCAACACTTCCTTACCCTTCCAACACACTGGCGTCGATTATGCAGGCCCAATAGACATGAAAACCTCATCACTAAGAGGGGCAAAAATTACAAAAGCATATATTTGTTTATTCATTTGTTTAGTTACTAAAGCGATATATATTGAGCTGGTCTCTGACTTATCTACTCCAGCCTTTATAGCCGCTCTAAAACGACTTATAGGCCGGAGAGGTTTTTGCGCTCACATTTATTCGGACCGAGGCACAAATTTCGTAGGAGCTAATCGACTTCTACAAACTAACCTAGAAAACACTATTAAAGCAATTGAAGTCGATTTAGCTACCGAACTTGCTAACCAAGGCATAACTTGGCACTTTAACCCACCTGCAGCACCTCACTTCGGAGGATTGTGGGAATCTGGAGTTAAATCCACAAAACGTCATCTGTATAAAACTATCAGAAACACAAAGCTCACATACGAAGAATTATATACAGTATTAGTTCAAATAGAAGCATGCTTAAATGCTAGACCACTCTCTCCGCTATCTAATGATGCCACAGACTACAATGTCCTTACCCCTGGCCACTTCCTGACAGGCAGACATAACCTATTTGTATTAGAACCTCCCCCACTAAATCACAACCAACATCCTTTAAAGAGATGGCAATTTATACAGTGGCTCTCTCACAATTTTTGGAAAAAGTGGTCAAAAGATTACCTTCACACCCTACAACAACGACAAAAATGGCAAACCCAAAAGGAGAATTTAAAAATAGACACTCTCGTATTAATAAAAGAAGATCAAGTACCAATAGGACATTGGCCATTAGGGCGAATAATTGAAATTCATACTGGTCATAACAATTTAGTACGAGCAGTAACAGTTAAAACGTCAAAAAATATTTTAACTCGCCCTATTACCAAGGTCTGTCCTCTCCCTTTCTCCGACATATCCCAACAATAATAAACCACTCTCCCTTACACATTGACTCTCTTGGCAGCACTAAATGTTTGAAAGTTCCCGTTTATTTTGAATATAAACGAATCCAAAACCCGCCAAAATTCACTTCAGTTTTGAAAGTTGAAGAAAGTGCGCGGCAAAAGTGTCTTTTTGAGTTTATTTTTATTTTTTTTATCATTTTGTATTATTTTTTTGAAATGGAAGAGTTGTTGGAATTGTTCAATTCAGATTCTTTGGATTCTTTAACAACTCCACCAAATACCCCAAAAAGGAAGTTATGGGATCTGTTGGATGAATTGACAGATATTCCTGCACCAGTTTCCCCTATTAAAGAGACTCCAACCAAACCGGGTGTATCGATAAAGAAAAAGGTGAAAAAGGGGATCACAACTGCTACTGGACCAAAAAGAACAGGGCGACGGTTGAAGTCAGTGGTTGTCAAACCTCACTCGTCACCAATCAGTACGAGACATAGACCCTTTGAAAGTCAGAAGCTGTCGTCCCCAGTAAAAAGGTTACAAAAAACGTTGTCATCAAGCAATAAAAATTTTACCTTTAAGCCAAGACCGGTCCAGTCCCTCCCAGGAATACGCGTTCCAACCAGGCCCAGACCAGTATCCACAACTGTAAAATGCCCTGATGTTAATAACAATGCCGTCAGGACACTATTTCCAGCACCTCAGATTAACGCACCACCAAAGGCATTACCAAAGGCAACAACACCGAAATTATCAGCACCAAACGTTTCGCCAACACCACCAGCCATTCCAGCAGTAAGCCACTCACCTCCTTTCGACACCATCGATCCACCTATCGAGTTCCAGGATCCACCAATCGGCAATACAGGCATCCCACAAGATCTAGAATCCCTAATCGAAGCAACTCCCATAGTGATGCAATTGTTAAATCGAACTACAACACCATGGGAATGCATCAGAAAATCCAAAAAATTTTTCCGATGGGATCTTCCTGGAAAGGTTTCCATGAAGATGGTAAGGAAAAAAGGAAAATATCACATCTTCCATCAAAAAAACGTAAGTTTATTTACACCAATACAGTACACATACATATCATATAAAAATATAAAGTTAAAATATTTAATTTTGTCGGAGGCGGGAGGATGTTCAGTCCCTCCATAAGTATTTCCTAAAAAGAAAAACATCTAATGAAAACTTTAATTTCATTAAAATAATACCTATTAAACAATCCCTCGTTGTTGTAATGCTTCCTTCGTACTCCTTTTTCCATCTTTTAAATTGGCAAACTGAAAATATAAACAACCCACAAAGTAAACAAAACTTTGGGTTAAAATTTGAAATACTTATCTGAATGCACGGGAAGTGCATATTAATCTCCTAATTTTCTCCAAACATCCCTCCAACAAAATTTATCAGCTGAAATGAACAAAAAATTAATAAATTAATAATTATTTCACAAAATAAAAACCTACCAGAATTTCTGCCACCAAATTAGCTGTCATCTTTCACTTGTACAAATGTCAGTTTACATTTCCATTGTGAATGACATTAACATTAAAGTGAAATAGTACTACCAGGCGAACTCATGAATGAAAAGAGTTTAAATCCGCTAACCTGGAGCTATATAAACCGGCGAGATTTTCAGTATGGCACCTCATTCCTTGTTCAGTATTCAAACTGAAACAATCCCACCCGTGATTTTCAAAACTTAATTTGAAAATTTCCTGTCGCAGAAACTTAATTCTGCAAATCCTACCACAGAAACTTACTTCTGTAAAAATCCTGTCGCAGAAACTTACTTCTGCAAATCCTACCACAGAAACTTACTTTTGTAAATATTATCGCAGAAACTTACTTCTGTATTTTTCCTGCAGAAACTTAATTCTGCATTTTATTAAAATAGAAAATTAATTCTATTTTTCAATTCAAAAACTTAATTTTGAATTGCATTTTTATAAATCTCTCTTCTTCTTTTTTCAGGAAGGCACCAAACCAGCACCGAACTAGCTGTTTCTTTTCGATTTTATTTATTAACTCTTGTTGAATTTATTATTTATATTGAATTTGTTGAATTATTTATTGAATTTTTGTTTTTAAATTGAATTTTGACTGTGATATTAGGATTAAGCTTTTATATTGAATTTATTATTGAATTTTTAATAAACATTTTGAATTGAAAATTTTATTGGGCATTTTTTAATTCCGGCACCTCCCCTTATTGCGCACAGCCCGCACACATATAGTAACTTCTTTAAATATAAATGAGATCATTAATCCAAAACGTTTCTTAGAAAAACTGTAATTTATTTTCCAAAGAAACATTATGCAGCCGTAAAATTCGTAAAATTCCTGCATAAGTGGAAGCATTGTGTAGAAATACGAACACGACGACAAGGTAGACTTTACTTCAAATGCAATCCGATGGAGGAGGGTTTCTACTTTAATTTGATACCAATTCGAACGTAGACATCTGTGGAAATGTTTTTAAAAGTTAAAAAGAAATACAAATTTGAACGAATTTTAGCCCTTTGCAATTAAAATTATAATATATAATTATTAAAAAAACTAGTTGACTTGTATCATAACTTATTGGCCTAATAAATCCTCCTCCTATATACATAGTAAGTGATTTCATTAATAAAAATTCAACCTCTCTCCAAGCTTCTTGACCAAAAGTGATGGTATCTGGACCTCATCCAGTCTTGAGTCGCTGGAGTTACTAGTCAATACACACTTTCCGGGGTGCTTACCAACCATTGTTGCTGAGTTGCCGGTTACTCCAACCGGCCATGAACTGGTCCGCAAGATCCTTGACAAGAGAAAACTGAAATGGACGATACGAAGTTTCAAGCCCTATAAATCAGCGGGATTAGATGGCATCATCCCAGCTGAACTACAATTAGCTTCCGAGATACTAATTTCGTGGCTAATGGTCATTTATGAGGTCAACGATTTTGGGCCCATCAGCCTCTCCTCCTTCCTGCTCAAAACACTGGAGAGACTCTTAGATATCTATATTAAAGACACAATCAGTCCTTCTAAGCTGTCTCTCTCGCAACATTCTTACACTAAAGGTAAGTCCGTAGATACAGCACTACATAAATTTACCACAATTATTGAGCATTCGTAACTGCAGACAGAATACTCACTTGGTGTTTTTAACAATATCGGGTCAGAGGCGATAATGGTATCCTTGAGGAGGCTTGAACTCGCCGTTCCTCTCATCAAACTTATTGACCTCATGCTAAAAAGCAGGGTCATCGTCTCAAGTTTGGGAGGAACTTATATCCAAAGAGTGGTCACTAGAGGTATCCCTCAGTGAGGAATCCTCTCGCCACTCTTATGGAACATAACTCTGGATGAGTTGACCTGGAGCTGTCTGGTCACAAGGTTATCGCCTACGCCGATGATATTGCCCTGATATGTTCAGAAAAGCACACAAACACACTGGCTGAAGTGTTACAAAACGCCCTCTCCAAGATAATATCATGGAGTGATGGATGTGGTCTGGGCATAAACCCGAACAAAACAGAGTGAATCGTACTTATCTCGTACTTAATTAAGCATAAAACACCTCCTATGAATTGCCCTACACTAGACGGAGTTAGGCTGAAACTGTGTAATCAAGTTAAATATTTCAATCTAGATAGAAAACTTACATGGAAGCCTAACATCCACGAAACAGTACGGAGCGCTGTGCTCGTGAAAGAAGGCAATAGGGAAAAGATGGGGTATGGAGCCACCCATTGTGCATTGGCTCTACACAAGTGTCATACGATCATGTATGGGGTGATTGTCTGCCATGGGGTGATATATCAGCCCATCACAAAACAATGGCTAAAGTTCAGAGGATGGCAACAATGCTGATAACATGTGTCCTTAGAACTACACCTTCCAAAGCCCTGAACACTATTTCCCACTTTCTACCGTAAGATCTCTTTGGTAAGCAAACCGCATCCTCAGCCGCCATTAGGCTTAACTCAATCCAAACCTGGGAACGAACTCATTTCGGTCACTCCAAAATCCTGGACAGAAGAACTGCCAGCAATATCGATTATACCTCGCCCAAGCCTTTCTTGGGAAATAAATTCGACTCCTTCTTTCCCACCACACTGGAATGGAAAGAAGGTCCTCCCCAATGGGGGGAGTCAGTGCATCTCTACACTCACGGCTCCAAATTAGTAGGCAAAGTAGGTGGAGGTATCTTTTCGGAACATTTGGACCTCGATATCTCATTCCGCTTACCTGGCTACTGCAGCGTGTTTCAGACGGAAATCAAGGCTATAAAGGTAGCCGCGGACCACCTGAGGCAGTTAACGCTACCTAGAGACAATATTTGTATTCTCACAGTCAGGCCGCTATTCAATCCCTCACGGGAGTATACACCACCTCCAAAACAGTTAAAACATGTCGTTCAGCACTAAATGACATAGTGAGTGAGGCCACTGCCTCATAGGAAGACACGCCGATAGATTAGGCGCACCTTCGAACGACTTCTATAGGAGTTGCAATGATGAAGAGGAAGAGGAAACCATACTCCACCTCCTCGGCAACTGCCCGGCCCTAGCCAACCGTAGGAACTGGTTTTTGGGCTCTCCCTTCTTTGAAGAGCTAACCGAATTAGACTCCACTCACTTCAGAGACCTAGTTCGATTTATCAGGAGTTCCAAATGGTTCCCAACGACAGGTTAAGGCTGAAAACCCTTCCCATTCCAGCCAAATTTATTGGGGCTCCACGTGATCTGGTTCCACTGATTCAGGAACTAACTCGGTGCAGAGGTTCACCCTCTTCTTCTCAGGTACTTTATGGGGTTCTTAAAATTTTTGTAGCCTCAATTTGTGGTATCACAATGGGCCTCTTTGGCCTGAGTGTGCCTTCTTAAGCAGCCATTTTAACCTTACATAACCTTATATAACTTTCATTGTTTTGCAGATTTTCAAGTTTTGTAAAAAAAACAGTCCATATACGGGAGGTGATATTTAACGGTTAATTGCATATTACATTCGTAATATGTTTATATGTATAAAAGAGAATGGGAACTATAGTTCATGTTGTGGCCACTCCTCAAATAAGTTTGTATTGATATATAACATTAATGAAACATTATTCTAAGCTCAAGGCTCGAAACTCCTTTAGTTTTTGAGATAATTGAATATGAATTCTTACTTATAGTATCTCACTTATTGTGTATCTCATATCGATAATTAGATGAATAAGTTATTATTTTGTAGTATCGTATGTGATATAAAGCAGTCGGTGGGGTCAATGACCTTCCATCCCGCGGGTCCCAGGTTCAAACCTCGCCGTCGGCGACCCATGTTTATTTCCTGTTGACAACAGATCTCGGTGGTTCGGAATTCACCTTCAATTGTAGGTCTACTTGCAATCGTTGTCTCGAATCTTCTCCAAACCTATGCCCATACGGAAAGATAAGATAACAATATTTAAAAAAAGAAGTTAAAATGGTGGAAGTTTTTGCAAATTTAATTTTAAATATAAATTTTTTCTGTAAGAAAATAAATTTTAATTTCGAACTCGATACTACGACGGAGAAGAGCATTTCATTTCCTATAAGAATCACTATTTCACTTATTTTTATATAATCTTTAGTAATGCACTTCGGCAACTATGCTTCGCAAAGGATAAAAAACTAGTATAGGGGAAGAGCGGGTAATGGGTATCAGCGGGCAATGGTGGGCACCCAAAAATTAACAAAACTACACATCCGGGAGTGGTGTAAGTGTTATGAACGGCTCGCGCCCGACAGTCGTGTTTTGCTTATACATATGTACGTCTCATCTATATGAATTTTCTTCGAAATAAAAAAGCAGTAAGTGCCGAAATTAATAAAGAACATATATAAGACTTTAATGCGTATTTAGTCTAACATTCAAAATAGTGATGTGCACTTTTTTCTCATTAATGTAGTTGTGGGCAATGAGAGTCAATTGACTTCTAAACAAAGTAATGCACCTGTATAGTTAATAATCTAAATGATTTCTACCGGAAAAGCTTACTGGTCTTCTGATGGACTCAAAAAAGCTGTGCAGCTTATTGTACAATATGGTTAGTCCTTGCCAAAGCAGCTGAAGCTTTGGACATGCCACTTCCAAGTCTACAAAAGATAATATATATCTTAGGATCACGTATTGGAAGACGATTTGAAGCACATGAATGTAATTTCTTTAAAAATGGCTGGATGTGATTGGTTGAATGCATTAATGATCAGATATAATATTTCCGTTAGGAAACCAGAATTAACAAGCATAAACAGAATCACAGCTTTCAGTAAAGCTTAGGTGCAGCTGTTTAATAAGCTGGTAGGAGAATTGATGGAAAAGTATAAATTTGTTCCAAAAAACATCTATATTTGCGACAAAACACTGACTTCAACTGTACAAACCTCAGGAAAAATACAAGCTACAAAAGGGTAGAAGAGTGTGGGGTCCATCACCATTTGAGAGAAAGGAAAAAACATAACCTTGATGTGTGATGATGACGTATCATCTTTGTAGAGGAATGCATTTAATAATGTTGCATCTATTAGCAAGGGAGAATCTGGATTTAAAGCAACTGGTATTTTCCAATAAATATCCGAAGTGTTTCCTGAAGATGACTTTGTTGCCGCTGAAATTCTCCAATCTGAGGTGCTTATATAAGATCAATTCCTATCAGATCGAAGCGAGTAGACCCATCAGTTCCTGGCACATCGAAGCAAGTAGACCGTTCAGTTCCGGGCAAATCAAAATAAGCAGATCCAAGATTTCATCACTAATGAGTTATGACAGGATGATGTGGATGATGACGGAGAAGACGCAAGAAACAGATGTCTAAAGGTGGGTCCACACTGAAGTTACAAGTTTCGTCGACAAAGTTAATAAACACTTTCAGATAAACCAGAAACAAAGTTACAGGTTGTGTAATTGTCCTCATTGTAAAAACAATGTTTATAACTTTGTTTGCGACCAAATTCTGAGTAAAATTAACATGCCAGCTGTCAAAAAACTTTATCACTGACAATGTTTTTATTTCGTCCACATCACTAATGCAAAAACTGAAATTTAAAAGAAATCAGTGGTGCTTGTACACTGTACAGTAGTGTTCGAAATGGCTGACGAAGAACTTGCTATAATTACTGCCGGAGCGTATTTAATTTTATCGCGAAAAAAAAGATCACGAAGATATTGGGTGCGTCCTAGTTTACGTAATGGTAGAAAGAAATGCAGTGGTAGTGAATTATTAAGAGACTTAAATTCAGATGACATGGATCCTTTAAACGGAGCGTTTCGTGAAGATAGCTGCTTTAAAAATGTTACGAGAATGTCGAGTTCAGACTTTGAATATTTACTTAAGAAAATTGAGCCTGATATTTCTAAAATGGACACTAATTTTCGAGTAGCTATTCCGGCTAAAGAGAGATTAGCTCTCACACGATAACTATTAGTAATAGTGTACATTTTTTTAAATTTAAAAAAAAATTTCCAGATGCCTTCATCGGAGGAAGAATGGGAAGATATTGCGAGAAATTATAATGCCAATTTGCAGTTTCCGCACTGTCTTGGGGCAATAAACGGGAAGCATATTTCACTGCAGGCACCAATTAACAGTGGAAGTGAATATTTTAATTATAAGCAGTTGTTTAGCATTGTTTTGTTTGCTGTCGCTGATATAATTTAATATATGCTGATATTGATTGCCAGGGCCGAATATCAGATGGAGGTGTTTTTGCAAACAATTCTTTTTAAAAAAGCGTTTAACGGAAGCATTTTTAAATTTGCCGCATACAAGAGCACTTCCTGGAAGAACAGCACAAGTTCCCTATGTTTTCGTGGCTGATTACGCCTTTTCCCTATTGGAAAATATATTGAAACCTTATGCAGGTACACAACCCAAAGACTCTAAAGAAAAAATATTCAGTTATTGGCTGAGTAGTAGTTTCAGCTGTGTTTCGCGTTTTAAGGAAACCACTTCTTTTTGAACCAGCAAAAGCAGAAAAAATTGACTTAGCTGGCTTGCACTTATACAACTTTTTAAGGAGAAGTAACACATCGAAAAGCATATACTCCAGGGGGTTTATTCGCGTTCTGTGAAAAAATGAAATGAAAAAAACTTTTTCACTGAAGTTTTCACCGCCACTTTTCACTGCAACTTTTCATTTTGTTCAGCATGCTGATTCTCGTTCACTTTGTGAAAAGTTCCGCTGAATGCAAGTGCTGAATCCTATATTTTCATTTGAAAGCTGTCTGGTGAAAAGTTGTTTCAGTAATATCGCAACATTTGTAATTGAGCTATTGTTAAAGAAAGTACCATATTTTGCGAACTTGAGAAGATAGTCATATCTTTGGTGAAATACTTACCCTGTATACTGTGAGACATCAATAAAAGCAAGAATTTTAACATAAAATGTCCTCAATTTTCATTCGGATTCTTTTAAGAGAAATTAGAAGAGGTTCTCAAACTTAATCAATATTTTTTACCTAAATAATTATATATTTTACACATGAAAATATGGAAATAAAATAAAAAATTCCCGAAGTTTTTTTTAATCATTTATTATTATTATTTTAGGAAAGCTTATTTATTAATAATTTTAAATTATTAGAATTGCCTGAAATAAAATATGTATTTAGTAATTATTTTGAAAATTATTCATAACCTTAAGTCCTTAAGTCGATCCAAAATTTTCTCCACTTCTATCATGAGCTAAATCAACGTGCAGCTCTAAATAATCAATTAGTTGATTCTTTTGCTGCTCACTCGCTCTTTTTCCCAGCTTTAAATTAATTTTATCCATTTTGAAAATTTCTTGCAACTTAAAACTACACTTTTCCAAACATTTCACAAAAGAATTTTAAGGTGAAAAGATTTTCCTTGAATGATAAAATTTTGACAGATGTTTTCATGTTTACACAGAACCGGAATCGCACCGCCGTGAAAACTTTTTTCACAGTGGTTATCACAGAACGCGATCACAACGGACCATTTATAGGTCTATGTGAGGCTGATCGGCTGTAGGGCTGATAGCCGCCACCCTAACCTATCACAGAACGCGAATAGACCCCCAGTTAGGAGTTTTGACAGGGAAGATGCAGATACACACAAAATAGTGCCCGGTTCTTGGAGAGGAAATGGATCAGCACTGCAATCAATATCAGCTTATAAAATTATACCTCGAAAGCCATCGTTTACAGCTCAAGCAGTTAGTATTTTATGTCTAAAGAGAGTCAAGTACCATGGGAAAATTGTGTTTCTTTGGCTTAAATTTTGAGATTGCAATAAATTTTCTCTAAAATGACAATATGTGTTTATAAAATTATTAAACTTACCTTATCATCGGTATTTAATCCAATCCGCGGTTTATTTTTGTCCTTTAAAAAAAGTAACGCTTCAAAAGCATACCATTTTAATTTATATTTTGGGGCTCCCGCGCCTGTTTTTTGGAAAGCCGAAGGTTTTTTATTCTCGCGCTGAAATTGCCCAATCAAATTTTTCATTTTTCTTTCTACTTCTGATCGATCCACTTCCAGGGATTGACTTATTTCAACCCAAGCCTCATTTTTCATATTCCAATTTTTGTAGTTTTCTCTAAGTTTTCTCTTTGCAATCCCATAATTCGGGATGTGATTGGTAGTCCTCAATTGAAGCCACAGTTTTTTCGGCTGTCTACTCCATTTATTTTTGAAAGATGGAAAAGTTATCTATTATGAAAATAATAAAACACAAATTAACACTTACGCACTATTTACTTGTCCCGTTGCGCACAAATGTCACTGACAAACTAATCATTTCCCATTTTACACGGGAAAACGAAACTTTGTCAGCGACAGATTCGGAAACTGTTAAACATTTTCAGGTTATACATTTTTTCGTCGACTTCAGCATTGTAAGTTGTTGTGGACGCATTTCAAACTTCCGAGGAGTTGATGTCGCACTAAACATGTTTTGTTTTCTATGTCGTAATTTTAATGTGGACAAGATTGAAACTTAGGTCGGTAACACTGTCAGCGACCATGTCGATGACAAAAGTTTCTTTGGTGTGGATCTACCTTAATATGCAGCGAATTCGGAAAAAAACAACGAGATGTGGTACAGATGTACTTCATATGGGTTGTGAGCTCACACGGACTGCAATGTGGGGATCAGGGCCGCCGAGAGGGGAACTAATGAAGTAACCCCCCCCCCCCTCCCCCGGACCCGGTCTTTCAAAAGGGGCTCCGTTATTAACAGAAAATGTTTTCCATTTAAAAAAAATGTTTCACGATCGAAAAAGTGTAATATACTAGACAGATTTTAAATTAAAAGTCACTCATTCGATTGTATATGGGCCCGTAAACGCTTAGTCCCAGGCCCGAAATTCCTTTCGCGGGGGCCCGCATGTGGTAACCCCTGGGCCCGAATTTTGTCTCTACGGGCCTAGGGGTTTATGGGTTTATGGTTTTATGATATGTGTTAAACTTTGTCTGACTCTGATTACCCACAGCGTGACCACCATTGCCCCCACCTCTGTGTTTTGTTTATTTCCAAAATTAGTTGCCAAAATGATTAAAACTGAACTCAACTAATAGCTGAATAAGTAAATTTTGTTATAAGGTGGTTGAATAAAGATTTTATATGGAAATAAGCTTTTATGTGAATTCTCGTTTAAGTGATTCCCATTACTCTCTTTTACCCTAGTGGTAAGGAACTTATAGAGGTATAACTTACCGAAACAATTTGAAAAACTTTTATACGGAGTACACGTTCTTATCGCGTGTACACATTTATAATTTTAAGCAAATTTAGAAAGTTTTAAAATGAAATAAAACTTATATAAATATTTTAATTGTATTTTTATAATATATTTGAAAAAAAAAACTTTTCGTACAAGGAAATATTTGAGCATACACGGGCAGATCAACATGGACAAAAAATCACATTGTTAAAGTGGCCGAATTAGGATCAGGCTCTTTGTTAATTGTTCATTCTATTTTAATATTAATTATCGGATCTATTATGGCATTTTTGATTTAAGATAGTAATAAGGCCGGATAGGTACCTGAATGGGGTCCTAAAAAATTCTTGTCGGGCTCTCTGAAAAATTCTGTTGACTTTTTTGTTTTTAGTCGTAAAATGTTTGTCAAAACGGAAATGTTACTTTCTTTTATTCTTTGTATCTATTGATACCTGTGCTTAAAGAAAATATGCTACGAAAATTTTTTGAATAGGACCTGAAAAAAAAATACAAACGAACAAATAGAAGATTTTCGATTACATATTTGTGGGAGGAAAGGCATTCGCATTCATGACTTCTTGAAACATCTTAAAATAATTGAAAAAGCCTCACTGTTGTTCGCAACTTTTTCTTTTTATATGTCTGCGAAAAGAATGAGTACAACATGTAAAAATTCGTTAGCATGCTAAACGGGTACTTTGAGTAATAGCAATAGCTTCCTTTCAAGCAAACAATGGAAATCAATCAAAATTCATTTGAACAATATAAGAAATATTTATCTTGGATTCAAGATGCAAGGACGCATCTAATACCAGTAAGGTCAATGCCATCAACCCGTCAAGACATTTAATTCAAGCCTTTCACTTTCATACCATAACCACTTATTGTGCTGTGGTCTACGCTTAACATCTATTGAGCAGTCTCAACGTAATTCTTTCGAGCCGAGAAGATCTAAACACGCAAAGGAAGTCTGCTGACGCGTCTTTACCACTAAATCTCTTCAGAGGAAAGGTAAATTCGCATTAAGCACACACGATGCTTACTGGTTCATGACTTATAATGGAATGCCGCATTGTCCGTTCCGCGGAGTGTTGAACCTATAGGTGCTCTTCACCGGAGGATAGAACATTTGACCACGGCGCGGAATGCAGTTCGCAGACGCATTATATTGCTGGTGGTGATCATAACACTAACATATTTAAGCTGCACCATGTAATCAGCAATATTGCGGCCGCAGGTTGATTTGCGGCCGACACATGATGAGAGTTTTATGTATTGGCGTATTGTGAGTTGAGCCGCGCTTCGACGAGCGGCGCTGTTATGACAGGGTCTTCAGCAGTTTTCTTCTTTGCCGAAAGTCCATTTAGTTCAACTTGGTGGCTGATTACTTTAAGTGGGGCGCAGACGATCTTCGACCGTGAATCGTCTGAATAAAATCCGCGCATCTCGCTAATCGAATAAGATTAGTAACGAGGTCCCAAAGTTGACCCACAATTATGTAACATCGCAGCCGCATTCACGATTCACAATTTTGTTTGCTAAATGTGATTGTATTTCTCCCCTTTCAGGCGGTACAGCCACAAAGAAATTACCTCCGGCATGTGCACATTAGCAATTTTTTTTTAAGAAATTATATATGTGTTATTTACTGGTAAGTATACTTGAGTACGCAGAATGCCTGAAACCTCTTAGTAAGCTTTAACTTTTACTTCCGGTAATTCTCTTTTAATTTGCGTACTCATGTATACTTGCCGGTAAATAACACATTACTTTTAAACCTAGCACATATGTAAGTGTATGGATTTTATGCTTCCTTGTGAATCTTTGGGAGAAAGAAAGACTTATCTGATTCAGAGACATATCACTACAAAGACATTTCCGGTTCTTGAATTTTAAGTATGTACAATAAATTTAACCACTGTGATCTTTCCTCCGAAAACAATCTAAGAACCTTTTGTTTATGAATTTTTGAATCATAAAATTTAACTTATATGGGCAAAACTAGTACTCAGCAAAAACCATAACTTAAACTTATCAGATAACAAATTCTTTAAAATATTATTGAATTAGTAAAAGAGAAACTCTCAATAATTATATAAATATACCGAAATCAAAAAGTACATCCTAGAAATCTACAGAACTTCTCGAGTTACGATCACCTCGACTTACGATGAAAAAATGTCATAAAAAAATTAAAAAAATTTATAATTTTTTTTTTCGTCAAAAAGAAGTAGGCTACGTGACAGCAGGACGTATTTAATTTTTCTTGGAAATTATTTAATTTAAATATTTAATTTTCGCGAATTTAAAGCTGCCATTGAAATAATAAAACAAAAAAGTGGAAAGCGTAATAAAGGAAGTGAAAAAACCAGAGAGTGACAGCCACGGGGTGGCTGATAGCCAGCTAGCACATTTCAGAAAATCCTATAGTACAACGGACATTAAGATGCTGGAAGACTACAAGCTGTTCCTTGGATCAATAAAAGTACAGGTCAGACGTAAAATAAAAATGACACAATCGATAATAAAAACCTAACAAATACAAGTACGTAACTTAATAAAATTGACTAAGGCTAGGTTAGTTTAAAATTAGGGAAAATAGCCTAATATAGGAATAGATTTAGGGTTTTAAAATAGGGATAGGTAAATTTAAACTAGGATACAAATAAACTAACAGGTTAAATTAGGTATTAGAAAATAAAATAGGGTCAAATAGGTTGTATAAAAGAATAATTAAAAACAAAGTAAAAGACAACTGGGTTAAATAGATAAGAAAAAAATACAAATAGATTAATTATTGTTCTTTAAAAAATAGATAACTAAACTAATTAAAAAGGAGGACGAAAAGGAAGGGGGCCTGCGAAGCAGGCGATATGCGGTCTAAGGGCCGGGACTCTGTCTGGAGGATGATGAGACCCCATCACAAGTACTATGTGAATGCCCTGCAGTGGCCAGGCGCAGATTTAGCCTATTTGGGAAACCAACCCTGGTACCGAGCGGGCTGAATGACTGCCAACTGCGGGAGCTGTTTAACCTCTTCAGAGGGACCGGCTTACTATAAGGAGTTGAGACGGTTAGCACAATAGGTCCCAGTGGCCGCGGCGCTTGAGAACCTCACACCTCCAATTTAATCAAATCAAATCAAGGGCCGGGAGAATTCCTTCGGGATCCTGGACGGGGTTACAGGAGCCCCGAAACCACCTAAAAAGAAAAAGAGGGAATATAACCCATTTGATATGTAGTACTCCTCTCTTCCTGAATTGAATATTCCAGACGCGGACCAGCCGAAATATATCAACATACAGGCTTCCAAAGAAGGGAAAATACTAAGGCGCTACAATGTTTTCATCGTAAGGAAATGTGTTGACTCAATTACTACACAGTTTAAAATGTCTAGCTTCTTGAGGGACGGGAGCCAATTGGTTCTGTTCAATTCCAGTGTTGCCGCCGACCTTAATTATTTTGTATCCAAATTTTCGGAAAAATGTATCCAGTGATCCAAAATTTTATCCACTTCTACTTAAAATTACAAGGCAGGGTTAAGAATTTATTTATTAACTTTTACCCATTATTATATTATTGTAGGACTATTAACAACTTTTATTTAATTCAATCATGCACAATGATCGATAGCAAGTAAATGTACCAACTCTTCTTGAATTTTCCTACTGTAGATACCATAATTGGTATCTGCTAAACTGTCCTTCCAAATAAGTTTGAATAAAATTCTTTGCAAAACAACAACTTTCTAGGCGGTATACAATAAAATCCGTAAGCCTCATTCTTAGTTTTAACATTCCCGAAAATCTATCCTGAACACAAGAGCTAGTTTCATCGCAAACCTTTGCAACTAGCACAAGGGATTTGGACGTACTTACATCCGCAGTTTCGTCCACTATACGAGAAAAATGCCTCTTTTCCAGTACTGCAGAAATCTCCCCAAGGCCTTGTCTTCCAAAGAGTACTAGTCAACTATAAAGAAATGGAATAGATTTGCCGCCTTCCTGTGTTCATAAGTTAAAACGCTTTTTTAAATTTGTCTCACTTCTTTAAGGGAAAATGTATCCATTGTGGAAAAAGCATCCATGTATCCAAAATAAAAATTTTACAAAAAAGGTATCCAAATGGATCCATTTGTATCCCAGTGGCATCACTGTTCAATTCCCAAAATATAGCTAAAAAATTTATTAAAGCCAACAAAATAGGTCATATACCTATAAAAGCTACCCTTAATGCGCGATTGAACGCATCCAAGGGAACGATATACAGTAGAGACCTTAATGAGTTGACAAGTGCAGAAATTGTGGATGGCTTAGCGTCACATGGGGTGACGGAGGCCTTCCAAATAAAGAGGTTCATTGATGCCAAGCAAGTCCCCTCAGGACTAGTAATAATAAGTTTTGACAGATTCACTCCGCCGAGGCACGTAGTAGTTGGCTTTGAGCTCTTGGAGGTTAGGGAATACTTCCCTAACCCTATGAAGTGCAAGAAGTGCAAGAAGTGCCAACTTCTGCGGCACACAGTTTATCGTTGTGAATTGACAGAAACGATTTCCGAAATCTGTGTAGAAAATTAACCTCATGAGGACCCCTGCAAGAGGACCGTCTGTGTTAACTGTAAAACAGAGGACCACCCGTCTAACGACAGGAAATGTCCCCATTTTCTTCTTCAGAAGGAATTCTTCTTTATGAGGCCAAAAAATTATATTACATCCTTAACCCTACCTCAAGCAAGCCTACGTTTGCGCAAATAGCAGCAAATTCTCCCTTTGATATGACAAAGACAAAGAATAATGTTCCCATAAAGGAACAATTTGCACAAATATTGTCCTTCGCAAAAGCAGCCGCTAAACAAAGTACCCCAATTACACAAACCATTAACTCCATGGAGGACATAATTATCATCCAATGGAATATTAGAGGGGTCTATAATAGTCTCCCGCAACTACAGTTGCTAGTTGATAAATATAGACCACAGAGTTATCCTACAGGAAACGAATATCCTGGCAGGTGAAGAGCCTGAACGGCTAATAGGATTTAATTATATAGGGACAAATGATTAGAGATTGAGGTACGGTAGTGCTGCCATCTTAGTGCATTTAGGTCTCTAGGGAATTTGACTTAACAACATCACTGACTTGCTGTGCAGTAAGGGTCCAGACAAAACCCGCACTAGCAATAGCCTCCCTGTATAGTGAGTGAGACCGAGATGTAACTCAGTCTGACCTAGAGCGATTATCAGACCAGTTACCGGGGCCTCAAATTCTCGGTGACGATTTCAATACACATAGTCCCATCTGGGGCTGTGTGGACTGGAGTCGGAAAGGCAGGATTGTCTTGGATTGGTTGGGGACGCCCCCTTGATATAATACAATCCCGACTCACATATCCAATTTTAATACTTTTTCCTCCATCGACCTATCCTTCTCCTCTTCTAACATTAGAATAAGTAAAGCTACTTCAACTACAAGCCGGTAGTCAGGTTCAAAGAGCAAAAAGCTAACTGGGAGAAATTCCGGGCCTTAACGGCCAGGATAGCTCAGGAAAAACCCAGGTCAGAAAATGTAAATAGAGAAGCTGCTCTAATTGGGAAAACTATCATTGGATGAGTTACGAGATCAAAAAACAAATCAGGGTCAAAAACAAAGCCTGGAGAATATTTCAAAGGCACCCTACGACGGAGAATATAATCTCCTATCGTAGGGAATCGGCAAAATCAAAAAGGATGATAAGAATCGCGAAAAAAGGAATCTTGGGAACGATTCGCGAACTCCATCGATCCGTATATCAACCTTGCCGATACATGGAGAAAGGTCAAATCTTTTTATGGGAACAAAACCATATAATCTATAATATCGAACCTAGAGTCCAATGGCCGAACTCTACACGACTCCATTCAGACAGCAACTTTCCGTCTACGGTCATCTCCCAAAAACTCAATTTCAAGATAAGTAACGTACCATACGCTCCGGACCCAAAGAAAATCCTAACATACCTAATTACCTATCAAGAGCTAAGTTGTACTGTTAGCAATTGCAAAGGTAGCGCACCCGGACACGACAAGCTCATGGAAAATCGAGATACAGATTCCACTCAGTCGAATACACATTCAAGAACAATTACACCAAAGGATCTGCGTCCAATCTCGCTACTACCCTGTATATTGAGGCTTTTCGAAAGGATAGTAGGTATAAGGCTGGGGCAACTGCTAGAGGAGGAACTGTCCTCGCGCCAGCATGGGTTCAGAAGAAGACGAGGTACCACCTCTCTCCTACTGGAGCTGGAAGCGAGCGCCGGAGGGGGACTATCCCAACGCAGAGAATTGCATGTCTTATCATTGGATCTAGAGAAGGCCTACGACAGGGTCTGTAGTCACATTATAGTTAAACAACTATTAATCTGGGGACTTGACAGATCATTCCGTCACCTCATCCAAAACTTCCTAAAAAGTAGAACGCTTCGAGTCAGAGTTAATGGGTTCCTTTCAGGAACTCGAACATTGGAGAATTCCATCCCATAAGGATCTCCATTATGGACGGTACTATACAATACGTACCAACACGGACTTACTACTATACTTGACGACCAACAAGACATAGAGTACTACACATACGCAGATAATATTATCATAGCCACATCATCGGAAAACCCAAACGACGTATTCAGAAGAGCGGTATATAAAATTAATGCTTGGTGCGCGGAAACAGGCCCCATATTGCCATTAGAAAAAGCGAAGGCAATAACCTTCAGTTGAAAGAAAGTACCCACGTCCAATACTATTAAGTTTTACGACATAGAGATAGACACCTATGATAGCTTAAAGATATTAGGAGTTACATTCGACAGAAAACTTACATGGAGACAGCATACAAAAGTAGTCTTCAACAAATTAACAAGAGTGAATGGGTTAGCCAAGTCACTGGCGGCAAAAAATAAAGGGGCAGTGGCCATTCTGAGGATTACCAACACCATGCTAACGGGATATATAGGTTACGGATTTCTTCTGTATGGTAGGACCCGACGGACATCCTTGAACAAATTACAGGTCAAAATTAACAGAACTATACAAACAGCTACAGGGTTAAGAAAGACGATACCAGTCCCAACTCTATCAATAGAATCTGGAATCAGTTCCATCCAGGATAGAAGGCCAGAGTTAACTTTACGGCAAAAAATTGCATGACAATAAAAGGACCACACAAGACAACTATCGACAGCTATCTAGGACATAACAAGACCATAGCCGAAGAATGCTATTGAAGACGTAATAAGTATCGTAATAGATTCAAGAATACCCTTTACCCCTCCCCCTAACTCCCCTCCCGAAATACCATGCACGTCGGACGGACACCAACGCATACATCTGGAAGCTCTAAATGAAATCAAAAACAGGCTATTCATATGTACTGATGGGTCGAAGACCGCAACGCAATCTACAACGGCATTAGTATATAAACATCCAGAAAATCCTCAAGAACACATCACCCAGAGGGTAGTACTCTATCAGGGTTGCTCAGTCCTTGAAGCTGAACTCACTTCATAGATAATTTTTGTTTTTGGTCAAATTCTCATATCTCAAAATAAAAATTCTCATTTTCAAAATATGAAATCAACATTTTTTCATCAAAGCGACATTTTCTCATCGATTTCATATTTTGCAGACTTAATGTTATTATTTTTAAACCATCCCCAACTGTAATTTGTGGTTTATATGAGTTATCTGACCATCTGATCTATTTTTAGCAGTTTTGGGGTGGTTTTTACAGTTTTAGGGTGATGTTGACATTTCCCAGCCATTTGAAGTATTCAGGGGTTATATTTCATGTTTTTTGACAGCAATCAATAATTTTTTCCGGGCTACATGCGTTTCCCGTTCCTCCTCGAGCAGCCAAAAATCGACTATTTTTAACTTTGTCCCTTAACTAAGTAGTGCCCCGTTTTGGTACACAAAAACTAACATGTCGAAATTTTCTGACAAAAGACAACTTATTTTTGAAGTTACAATATGCCCAGCTGTAGAAAAGCAACGCTGTGAGCTGGTGGATGTTGCCGGAATGGCTAAATATTTGTACGCCAGCTTTGATATATATCTGGATATTTCTTCTCGCGTGATTTCGACTATTCGTATGGGTCCAAATCGAATCTGATTTGTGGGCTTGTAAGATAGTCTTCGAATTGTATATGAGGATCATTCTTACTACGTCCACTTTCTAGAAAAAATAAATTGAAGGGCACTGCTTTGGTTCTATGATTCCATATTTTCAATAGCGTTTGAAGTGGCTGCAGTAATTTTTTGTTTAAGACAATTTCTAATATTTAGTCTGTCTTCTGGTGACTCATGCATGAGGTCTTTGAAACATGGATCAGGTAAGGACGCAATTTGTCTTAAAGTTACAATATCGGTCGTGGAATGTCTTGAAAGATTAAAGCGTATTTTCAATTCGATTGTAACGCTCCGTTTAAAAGCAGCGCTTAAAGTATCGGCTTCACTATTTTGGAAGTGATTTTCAAAATTTTACGTACCACTGGTGTAACCACGGATATAGGAGATGTATTGTCGGCATAGAAAATCGTTGTAACAATTTCAAGTGGTTTTAGAGTTTTATAACTTTTTCAATTGTTTCTCACTCTCGCTCTGCGATTTTTAGCTTCTGTGCAATAGCGGTAGGTGTCGTGCTCCGATAAGAGAGCAAGTTGGTTATTGCATCTCTGTGCTTCAATAGTCTTTCAAGCATGAAAAAAAGGGAGTTCCATCTGATTTTAAAACTCTGCAAGAGTGTTTCTTTGAAATTTCAAAAGGCAACCCCCATTTTTTATCGCGGAATTATGATTCTTCCAGGAAAAATATCCAAATTTTGTCTGAAACATTCTTTTGTAACGCCTGGACCGATTTGGATAATATTTTATTTTTGTTGGTTTGAGTATGTTCACCTATTGGTACCATGACAAAAAAATTTTTGGTGAGGTGGGAGTGGGGACTGTTGGTCAAACTTTACTTTGTAACGCAAGGACCGATTTGGATGGTTCTTTTTTTGTTGTACAGAGTATAATCCCCCATTGCTAATAGGAGAAAAAAATTTGGCCTAGGGTTGCGGAAGGGGAGGGGGGGGGGTAGTCCAACTTCGTAACGCGTGGATCGATTTGGATAATTCTTTTTCTGTTGGGTAGAGTATGTTCCCTGGTTGATACCAAGAGCAAAAAAGTGTTGGTGGGTTGGGGGTGGAACCTGAATCTGTAACGCGTGGACCGATTTGGATGGCTCTTTTGCTGCTGTATAGAGTGTGATCCCCCATTGCTAATAGGGCAATAATTTGGTCCTACGGTGGGGGTGGGGAAGGCGAGCGGTAGTCTAACTTCGTAACGCGTGGACCGATTTCGATGATTCTATTTCTATTGGGTAGAGTATGTTCCTTGATTAATACCACGAGAATGTGGGGGGGGGGGGGGGTAAGAGGTTGAACCTAACTTTTTAACTCATGGACCGATTTGGATGGTTCCTTTTTCGTTGTATAAAGTAGAACACACTAAAAAGTGAAAAATAAAATAGTTTTTAAAACAAAAGTTAACTGACTTCACAAAAAGCGCTAAAAGGCATAAAATAATTTTTAATCAAATTAAATCAAATTAAAAAAAAAATAAAGATAATACATAATACTACTAAAATTGAAGATAATACATAATACTACCTGAACGTTTCAGCTCACGGGATAATAAGAAAGGACGATTAAATACTTTTGTTGTAGTTGTTTGGTTTAAGTCGGTTAAATTTTTTTTTTAAACTATTTTATTATTTAAATTTTGTCTTTTATTCTGTGTACCCTGTACATTTCATTTTATTTCTTCCCATGACAGCTAGTATCACGTTGTTGCATTCCTGCGACGTAGACAACAGCCGAGAGATGGAGTGGATTTTTATAAACATTATTTAATTCTTATGGGGAGGCCGAGGCTGGAATCGGGGAATCATGGCGTAGGGATCGTGCCACTCAGCCAATTGATCCAACTCCGTCTCCTATCCAAGGAAACTCAACAAAATTTTTGTCATACTTCAGTAAACTTATAGAATTACGCATCCATCCTTTAAAAATCATTCGAAATAATTTGGTTAGCTAGTATGTTCTATAAAAAGCACAGCAATAGTTTGAAGTAATATTTGTAATATTCCGATAGCTTTACTGGATTGCAATTAAAGTATTACTACACTCTTCATTTGGGTTCGTGAATTAAACAAAGAATAAAGAAATTGGTAACTAGAATTTCCAATAAACAGCTATCCAGTATTTTTTCTTAAACTCGAGAGGGTTGTAAAAATTTGAATTATTTTTGTTTTGTTATATCCCTGAAGGTATGTCTCAAAAATGTTATAATATCTGTTCGGAAACTCATAGGATCTTCGTGGGATAGTACTTGTGTAATCAACAGCAAAAATAACGGTCCACAATACCTTTGGACAGGGCCTAGGCTGTAAGATCCTTAGCAGAAGGAAACTAAAATGAACTACATTTGTTTGAAGCGATTCAAGTCATCGGGCTTTGATAGTATAGTCGCTGCTGAACTTCAAGCAGCCTTCGAGCTTTTAATCCGGTGGTTGGAACCATTGCTGGAAGCTTGCTTAAAGCTGACATACATTTTAGATTCGTGGTAATCTTCATTCCCAGAAATGAAAGTCCCTTTCCTCTTAAAACCTTATTGGTTTATTGAAATCCATCCATCATCTCTCTCTCTCAATTCGCCTATAGTAAGGATAGGTTCGAAGAGATACCCTAGCATGAATTGATCGATAAGGTACAAAGATTAATCATGTACTAGGGTGCTTTTAATATCATCAAACCAGAGGTAAAAGCGGCAACCTTAAGAAGGCTAGATATGTATATCATAGAAAACTCACTAACCGCGCTTATTGTTCTCAAGCTCAGAAGCAGGATCGTAAGCTCTTTTCTGACCTCTACACCATACGTAGATATGCAAAAATAGATCTAGAACACTCCAGTCATAAGGTTATCGCCTATGCTGATGATGTCGTCCTGTTAAGTTCGACTTGTAAAGTTGTAGACTTTTACTGTTCACTCTGTTCTAAAGGATTTGCCGAACCGATTTTCATGCGGCAAATGGGGAGCAATAGATAAAGGATTAAACTGGGTCATTTTGGAGCCCGATGTTTAAAAAAGGGACACAAATATCCTTTAGGGAAAGTTAAAAAAATGTTTACTCAATGATAGGGAATCTTGTTGAATGGTGTTTTTCTTTCCCCCTCAGAGCCTTCATTTTTTGTGGGCGGAGCCTCAAAGTTGAAACTTTGTCGGGCTGTAGGGGGTGGAAGGGCTCAAAATGAGGTCGTGTTTTGAAAACAGCAAAACGAAGTGTCAAAAATAGCTAAGCGGGATGCGCTCTTTTTCTAGAATGGCACAGAACTTATGGGTTTACGTACATTTGGCTATTTTGTTCGTCTTGGAGCCTTAATAACTCGGAAAGCCTTGATGTGGATAATCATTCTCTTAAGCGCAAATAAGTGATGTGGGGTGTCGCATTATACGTTGTCCCGCCAAAAATTTAACTGTATATATTTTTTTCTAATTCAAAAAATTTCATAGCAGAATTTTTTTCGAATATTCTTCCCCGAACCCTTTCTTCTTTCTTTTTTCTTTTTTTCTTTTTAAGCTATCTACTCCGAAAGTTATTAAACTTTTATTAATAACATTTTTTTCTATTAATTACAGTTTTTACGCAAACACCAAATCAATATTTAGCAAAAATCAGCAAAAACTCCGGTAAAATGCATTGTATGAAAAGGTGGTAGGATAGAGGTGAAAATTACATCAACCCTAGGCATTTTTTTAATTTGTTAAACAAATTTTCATCCACCCTTATTTGAAAGGGGATGCAAGCACCAAATCCATGATTTATTTATTTCAATTCGGTTTAATTTTTTATACTTATCGTAGATCTTTTACTTCTTCCAACATTTGTTTACTTTCAACCGCATTTCTAGGTATGAATTAATGGATGATTTTTAGGGGATGTGTTACAATACAAGGCTCTATCAATGTTTGTTTTTAATAATAGAACTGTAATAGATTTTTATCTCACATTTTTACTCGATAAGGCCTAAAATATTGCCAGACATTATATGCTTCTATATAACATAGTTTTTTAGTAAAAGTAAAATGAAAAGTCTTGGTTAGGCGTAGGGTACTGCTAATTAATATTACATATTACGAAAATCAAGCAGGTTTGCTGTTAAACATCGATTGGGCAGAAAGTCTAAATGTTACTGCTTACCATCTGTACATGACTTGTACATGGAAAACAAGGGGGATAAAGTGATAAATAGTTTATAGTATGTATACACCGATTAGCATATCACTATAACATTAATGTTATATCGGCCCTTTCTATTAAAGAACTTGTTTTTATTTTCGTTTGGCTTAATATTCTTGATATGGGTTCCACCTATACATCCCATAACTATAATAGGAATCGTTATGACAAAACAAAAACTTTAGTTAGTGATTCTTTATCTTACTGCCGCCGTACGTTTGCATAGAAAACGCACTGGCCTTTTGCTTTTTTCCATTTCACTTAGTGATTCGGTTACTACTTTCTATACGGTACTGTGGAGGTGTTTTGTTTTGTCTACGGGGTTGTGCGGCAGTCGTGTTGTTATCCTGCTGTTTTATGAAGTGCTTCAGTTCACCTTTCTTTCTGCACTAGTGTTACAGTGCATTGAGATCCGTGTGATGTCCTTCTATGATGATTTGAAGGTCACGCTTGATGGCTGGAGTTTGTGGGTTTTCCTTGTTGCTGTAGAATTTATATTCGTGGTTGCACTTATTAAGCTCTCGGACGACTTAGCGGTCGAAGTTGTCCGCTCTGCGTCCTTCTGTTTAAAATTGAACATGTTATTTAAATTTATAGGAATATACTGTCGAGAGGATGAAAGTGAACTGATGTGTCCTCATTTTGACTTCCCCTTTATACCGCTTATTTATAGGTTGTTTAAACAAATGGCATTTTGACTGGCTTTTTTTCTGGTGGGAACTGTCGCTAACTTCATTCGAGAGTCGCCACAATACGGTCTAAAAAAATCTGTCCCGGTTGAGCATTCCTTCTCTGAATCCTTCTAATATAATAGAATATATTAACATGGGAGAAATAGAGGTACTCCTATGCGCCTTTGCGAAGATTTAGTTCTTCAAGAACATAAACAAATGTTTCTTTATTCAGGCTACACTGCTTTATATATCTAAAATCAGGGATATTATAACATATAATTAAACACTAATATTTTCAAGTTACATTTTCTGAGGCAAATATATTCGGTTGTTACTATCTCGTCATTGTCTTTTGAATATTTTTAATTGGGGCTTTCATCGTCGCTAGATGAATCGCTTGACTCCAAAAAAAGATACCGAATTCAACATTTATTGTAAGCTGATCTAACTCTAATGTCGTCATTAGTACATCGAAATTCGTATACAGTATTGTGCAAAACATTTGCAACTTATAACACATGTTATGCGTCTAGAGGTGCGTTTCGGATCATTAGCCTGTGAAACCTCCAGACCAAAGGCATGTTTTCTTCCGCATTGGGAAACATAACTTTTTATATGTTTTTATGATCTAAAGCATTCATTAAGCCCTCAGTTCTATACAAAGGACCAAGACGTTGACCCGAAAAACATCCCCAGACCATAATGTTGCCACCTCCATGTTTGTTGGTTGGGATTGTATGTAGTTCTCCACTTGGTAACTTTGCCTTAATTTTTCTAGTGTTAAACTGAGTAATAATCGTAGACGCTGAAGATTTTTCCTTTTTGTATTTCTGACAAATGTTCTTTTGTCGTAGACCAGCGCTTTCTTCATCAAATTAGTTACTACAACCTTCCTTCCCCCCCCCCCCCCCCCCCCCCCCCATACAAAGTTTCAAGTCCATTCACATGCAGCTGTTTAGCAGCAGTTCGCGTGGTAGTATCAAAGTGGTCGCGCTCATAATTTCACGATTAATAAAAATAACGAACGACGTGTTGCGATTAAATTTTGCTTTAAAGTCGGCAAAAGTCCAACGGAAACGTTCGAAATGTTAAAATTGGCTTATGGTGGATCTGTTATGTCTCGTGTTACTGTTTTCCGGTGGTATAACCTTTTTGCAGAGGGTAGAGAGTCGGTGTGCAGCTGTGTTAAAGGACCACCGTAATGCGAGCTTTAGGTTGATAGAAACCTTGGAATACCAAAACCCATCGTACAATGCATTATTTATAACGATTTGAAGAAAAGGAAGCTTCGCGCGTGTTTTGTTCCACGCGCGCTAACTGCCGAACAGCGACAGCAATGAATTTCCCACGCACATGACTTGCTGGAAATGATTGAAACACAGGCGAATTTTCTTGAATCAATTATTACGGGTGACGAAAGTTGGTGTTTCGCATACGATCCTGAAACGAAACGCCAAAGTGCTGAGTGGGTCTCAGAAAATTCGATCCGACCAAAAAAATTGCGTTTTCAAAAATCAAAAATTAAGACAATGTTGTTCATTTTTTTGACTCCAACGGCATCGTCCACAAAGAATTTGTTCCTCAAGGTACTACTGTGAATGCTTCATTCTACCAAACCAACAAGTGCTGTTCGACCCGAGTTGTGGATAGATCGATCTTTTTTTCCCGAGTTGTGGATAGATCGTTCTTTCTTGCGCAATAACGCACCAGTGCATACCCCGGCGATCAAAAATTTTTGACCAAAAAAATGATTCCTATGCTCAGCCACCCATCGTACTCGACTGATTTGACTCTCTCTGATTACTGCCTGTACCCCGAATTAAAGATAGACTTGAAAGGGAACCATTCTGCGTCGATAGATAGATAGATAGGCAAGAAGCCGTGACAACGAAGTTAAACAGTATTTCAAAAGACGGAGTTGGATCAATGCGTTGACCCGCACGATCACTATACCATGGGCCCCGGGTTCGAGACCAGATCTCCCCGTGAGCTTTTATTAAGAAATTAAAATAATCTACTCTGTCTCTGGGCTGTTGTCTAGCTCGCAGCAATGCAAAAACAAGACTCAAGCATCCTCACTCCCCTTACCCTAATTCCCTTCCGGCAAAAACCATGCTAACGCATCAAAGGGTTGTCCCTGGGATTTAGCTACATCGTATAAAAAAAATTATTTCAAAAGAGGAGTTTTCGAAAGGCATTAAAAGGCTTAAAGATCGTGAAAATCGGACAATGCGGTATGCCCGATCTCTGCCAAATATGGGTATTATAGACATGATATGGGATTTGTAGATCAGTGCTAAGGAAACCCAAGCCAAGTGACTGCAAATATATGAACGGTTCAGTTAAGAATTAACATCGAATTCTACTATAAAAATAATACCGATCAATTATTTAATATCATAGTTACGATAATAAATGAAATTTTGTTCGTGAATGAAGTAAATTCTTTAAAAAGTAAAAAGTACGCGTTAATTCCTTAGTTTACATATGTTTCCCTCCATCACTTTGCTTCAGTATAGTAATTGTTACAGTGATTTTCGACGTAAATTTTGGGTCTTACTCGTCTAAATCTCCCTGGATCGGTGCCTGGGGACTAGCGAATTATCCATCAATTAAATTGTAGAACATTTTCATTTTTAAGAAATATTAAGGTATTTAAGAAGCTACATGGATAAAAAATTTCAAATAAAGTTATTAGTTAACAAACTTATTATATAATTTGATCACTTAATTGTAACTAAGTAACGCTTAAGTATTTTAAAAATGTCTCTGCAAAAAAGAATGAATGTGCTGAAGCACATTTTCCGAATGAGTAAACACGTTGCAAACGAGTGAACAGCATTCACTTGGTTGTGGCAATATTTGCAGAATATCTTAGATTCTTTAGGGTCTACATTTCTAGAGAACTGCACTTTGCTGGCGATAACTATTAATTAGAACCATAAGATGTGGTAGTCATTTCAACCCAGAAGTGTACTTTAATTGAAATATGAATTTGAATTGGGATTACAAAGTCACCGGTGTAGACCCTTCCCATTTATTATTTTTCCAGTTCTGAGGCTTCTTAGATCAATGTACCAAGCCGAGTATTTCCTCCCAAGGAAAACAACTGCATGTTCGACTTTTTCCCATTGACCGTCGGTTTGTTTACGTTGTGTCTGGTGTTCGCCGCGCACGATTCATGAATTCCTGGAAATGCTATACAACTGCCATTTACCTTTGCAAAAAGGGAGCACACAATACATCCAGTCGTCGACAATCGTGTGAATTATTTTGCTTGCAATGTTGGACCTCTTCTCGTCCTCGGTACGCATTTGCCGCGGTATTATGTGAAGCCGTGCAGACTGGCTATTTTTATAACCCACTTTGCTCAAAATCTCAGATGCAGCATCTTTGTGGCTGGGCTCCTCACCGCTATCGTGGTTAAATGTTCTGGCCTGTCCATATAAGTGCAGCGAAGGTATCCCAGGAATGTGATTCAACAACCGAAATGGAATAATTCATCTGATTAATGGTGGAGCTGGTAATTCCAGCATCAAATTAAAGTGCAGCAGGAATTCGTAATTTTTAATAAAAGAATGTCTATAGTGGTAGATGGTGATTCGAAATGAAGAGAAAAGTGAGGGTACATTATTTCTCAATCGCCTTCAACCACAAATAACACTAATATACACCATTTTTAACAGATTTAAAAAAAAAGGCGGCTGTCAATTCGACCCGCATTTTTTTATGTATTACATTATGTATTATTATTAATTTCCGTTAAAAATTTATACCTGGGGTAGGGGAAGGTGACGGCAATTAATTTCGTGACGCTTGTATTCGTTGCTGTATAGAGCGTATTCCACAATACATTACCTACACTCGTTTTGTGCATAGGGCTGGGTGGTGGAGGGGGTATCTAACTTCAAAACTAGGGCTTCACGGCACCTAGACAAGACCGAGACTTTGGCACATATCGGTCTTGGTCTCGTCAAGGTGAAGACGATCTTGCTCTCGTTGTAATCTCGGCGAGATTAAGGCCAGTCTCGGTTCCATCTCGCTCTCGGCAAGATAAAAAAAGGCAATTTCGGTGGAATAACGGGGAGGGAGGACAAGTAATATATCTATGTAGGTATATATGCATTTTCTTCTTATTCCCCTCGCCAAAAGGCTCTTCTTTGCTATTGGGGATAAAACGAAAATATCTGAAGAAGGAAATAATGTAGAAAGCAGCGATTGAGGAAAGCAGTGTATACTGATATTCCCCATAAATCACACAATTGACATTTTTCGGAGCAATATGAAAGCTGAAACAACTAAAAAAACTTGTCCACAATAAAATAATAGAAACAAAAATCTCGTCCACTCTCGTCACGTCAATCTCGATCTCGATATCGCACTGTTACCAATGATATTGGTCTCGCTGCCGGTCCCGGTATCGTGTCGAGACCGGCACCGGCAGCGAGAATTATCTTAAGTATCGTGAAGCCCTATTCAAAACGCATGGGACATTTGAATGTATTAGTATTCCGTCAGTATTAACTCTAGGATGATGATGGGGACATGGACATCTGTATGATTTTTTTTATGTTGAGTATGTACCATCCACATATGGTGGGAATGGGGAGGGGAGCTGAGCGTAATCTTGTAGCGTAAAATGTTGACCGATTCTTATTTTTTGGTTTATAGAATGTGTCCGTGTCCTTACCAAGATAAATGTTTTTCCCAGGGTAATCCTGTTGACAGCAGAAGGATGTAAACAAATCTGTGGCAGCGCACGCATTTGATTTGAATCATCACAGACCGCACCTTTTCGACCCAATTGATAATTTTGAATTGCTTAAGAACACACAATTCTACAAAATTGGACGCTTATGAATCCCTTTATACGTCCATTACGGATAATTTAATTAATATAGAAAATAGCCCTATAATTTCACCTTTGTTTACATTAATCAAGTAATGCTTTGTTTCCGTACATTTTACTTTCCGAAAAAATGTTTTTGTTCTCTTATAGTAATTTTCTGTTACTTGAATTTTTATTGTCTTGCTTTGTCTCTCTTACATTTGCAGTGTTCACGCGTATAGCGCTGATGATGGACATGCTAGTCCGAAATGCATTCGCATAGTTTTTTATGACTTGATTTGACTGTTTTCGAATAAATATTTAAATTGTATCGTTTAGGTTTTTTTTTCGTGATTAGTTGAGTTTTGTCTACGTGTTGTTGCGGTCAATAAGGAGATTGAGCACTCTTTCTTTTGATTCTTTCTTTTGTTTAATGAAAGACAGCCGGGTAACTCAGATTACAATTTTATTTTAATGAATATTTTGTAAGAACGTTCGCCTTTCAAATCTCAAAGCCAACTAACTAAAATACAACTGCTATTTCAATAAACTCCTCTGCTAAAGCTTCATTCGCAATAATTTCAACATATGTTTCCAAATCTCTCTACATCTCCTTCGTTAGACCTCTCCTTGAATATGCCAGCCAGGTATGGTCACCTTCACAAACAACTCACATTAATAGGAGCGTAGGTCCATTCGCTTCGCTCTACTTGATCTTCCGTGGGTAGACAGATTTAACCTTTCACCTTATGAAAACCGTCTGAAACTGATACACTTACAACCTTTAAGTAAACGTCGTGATGTTTCCGACATTCTCTTCATTCATCAGCTATTAAGTGGTGCCATAGACTGCCCTTAAATCCTGCAATCTTTACCCATCTATACCAATCCCCGCAACCTTAGGTCCACTCCCCTTTTCCGACTCGACCGCCATCGCACAAACTACGGTCAAAGCGAGCCAATTACCAGGATGCTACGAAAAGTCAACGACCTTTCCTCCTTTGACTTCCATCTGAGTAAATCATCTCTTCACAAAGCCTTATATCTTGATCCCGCCCATCTTGATCGCCTTTCTTAATTCTTCTTCCTTCCAGCCCGTATCTACTATAATTATAGCTTATATTGTAGGGTTTACTACTTCTTTATTATGTCGAATCATTTATTATAGCTTGTAGTATTAGTATTATGTAATAGCTTGTAATTTTTGGTATTATTATGTAATAGTTTGCATTAAACTTAAATAAACATAATACAATAAATCCTAATAATCCAATGGTTAATATAGCATAACTTATTCCTAATTATCCAAAAGTTTCTTTTTTACCGGATCCTTGGCTAGTAATATGGGAAATTATACCAAAGCCTGGTAAAATTATAATATATACTTCCGGATGCCCGAAAAATCAAAACAAGTGTTGATATAAGATAGGATCTCCTTCTCCTGCTGTGTCAAATAAAGATGAATTTAAATTTCGGTCTGTTAACAATATAGTAATTGCTTCTGCTGTATCTGGTAGTGAAAGTAACAATAGAATTGCAGTAATAACAACAGATCATACAAATAAAGGTATACGGTCTAGTATAGTTAATGTTGATCGTATATAAATTACAGTAGTTATAAAATTTACAGCTCCTAGAATAGAGGAAATTCCTGCAAGATGTAGAGAGAAAATGGCTAGATCTACTGAAGCCCCACCATGGGCAATTCCTCCCGCTAATCCGTCATTATATTACGAAATCATTTCAAAGCGAAGGTCTTCTTATTGTAATTTAAACTAAACAGATATTAAAGATGAAATTGAATTATTGGAACCAAATTATTTGTTAATTGTTAGTAAAAATGACACCAAATTGAAAACCGATTGTAACAATAATGTAAAAAATCAAAATGTTAAAGGGAATATCCCTCATTTATTTTCAAAATTGTTCAGTTGATGTTACCGATATCAAATATTCAAGTAAATCTGTGGAATTTTGGGATGATATGGAAGTAATACCTGCACTTTATAATAGATAATAGCAACGATTAGGAAATTTAGCTTTAAAAAATTTAAGTAACGAAATTAGTAACAATTATAAAGCAATAAATTTACTAAAGGTGGAAATTCGTCCACTTTCATACATTTGGATATTTGATTATTATAAATATTTTGGTAACCGGAATTAGTTAAGTCAATTTAAAAATTAGGTACGCTTACGACTAAAGAATTAAGATTAATGGCGAATAGCCAAAAATCATATCATAAAAAGGACCCATTAAACTTTGGGGAACCCCAAACTTCGCTTATGTGCCCATCGCTACACTCTAAGCTCCAGACACAATTTTCTGTCACGCAATCCCCATAAACACGTCTCACACATAACTCCTATTCTATATCAGTGATGGGCATTATTCGAATAAATTTTCAATCAAATAACGATTTCTTTTTTAAATCGAATAAAAAATTATGCGAATTAATTTTTATTCGATTTTAAATTTATTTGTTATTCGATTATCAAGTAATTCGATAGTTCATGTCTCTTTATGAAATAATTATTTGTTGTTGGTGTCCATTAGTTCAAGTATTCTATAAAGAGACATGAACTATCGAATAATTACTTGATAATCGAATAACAAATAATTATTTGAAATTGGAATAAAAAGCACCAAATAAAAGATAATTATTTGCGAATAAGCCATCAAATAACGAATAATTATTTGATTATCGAATAACGAACGATGGAATAACAAATAATTATTTGAAATTCGAATTAAAAGCCCAAAATAACAAATAATTATTTGCGAATAATCCTCCAAATAACAAATAATTTTTGTAATCAAATAAATTTTTATTCGATTTTTCTATTTATTTGAGCTCTTAGCTTTTATCTTAAAAATGCCCATCTCTGTTCTATATTCATTTTTCTGTCATGCAATTTCTCTCGCATTTGCATTTCCAACAATTTAGTTTGCTTCACCTTCACACTCTTCCCAGACGTGAGAACATTCATTAACTCGACGCTTTTCATCTTTTCGCAGAGTAAGCATTAAGACAGGTTATCATAGGTTTTCCTATACTATGTATCGCTAGCTCTAAGTCAGTTCGGTTGGAGAAGTTCTAAGAGAAACCTTCTGTAATAAAATAAAGTTAATTAAGTTCCAGTTACTTATGACGTTGTCTCTCGAAAAGAAAACTTGGGAATTTGAACAGAAAAATTTATTATTCAATAAATATTTTGAATGGTAACCGAGCGCTTTGGCCAAAATATAATTTATTCTTTATGCTATTTACAGCACTTTTTCCAAAATCCGTAATTGTAAATTGTTCAAATTTTAGCTTCAATCTTGCTGCGTAATCAAGCAGCATTTAAAAATTTTATTGTGAATAATTGTTTAAATACTGTTGGCACTACTTTAAATGCCCCATCCATAATCCAATATTGTCTACTGAATAAGATCTTCATAATATCCCCAAGACTATCACTATAATGACGAGATTATTTCCGAAAATACAGCCTTTAATAACAAAATTCATTGTAACTTGAATCCAAATCAAAAAATGTTATAAGGTTCACTGATGGAATATTTACATTTGTTTCTTACTCTCTTGATTACTCTCCTCATGGCTTCCATTCAAGGCATATTACATGCTACTCCCTACAACAAGTTGCAATTGAATAACTTGAAAAGGTCTTTTGTGCATATTTTTCCTAGCATCTTCTATCAATCGTACAATGCCTTTAGAAACACTATTTTTTGTTCCTCTAGGTTCATGATTACGGTGATCACTTTCGCTTTTAACTTTATGTATTCCTGTTTTGTCGATTAATGTAGCTGCCTTTGCATAGCTTTGTGATCTCAAATCCCAAAACCAATAAAATCGGTTTTCAATATTTGTGGTTCTATTAAAAGAAAAGCCTTAAATATTTAATTTATTCTTCCCTTTTGTAGATTGTTTGCAATTTCAAGTGAATCCTAAATTGTATGTGTCTTTTCGTAATTCATGCTGCAAAATTATTAAAATTACCATAAATAACCATTTAAAATATTGACTTCTTACTTACTTCTAATTAGAAAAAATAGTCTTTTAAAAAAAGTTGAACCGACATCACAAAAAGCATAAAATAATTTTTAATTTTATATCTATTACGACATTTTAAAGTCGGTGAAAATTAAACAAACAAAACAACTACCCAACCACAATTGAAGATAATACATAAAATTACCTGAACTTCTCAGCTCACGGGATCATAAGGAAGGACGATTAAACACTTTTGTTGTAATTGTTTAGTTTGTTTGATTTGCACCCACTTCAAAATGTCGTAATAGATAAAAAAAAATTTAAAAATTATTTTATGCTTTGTAGCGCTTTTTGTGAAGTCGGTTCAACTTTTTTTTAAAACTATTTTATTTTTCACTTTTTAGTGTCCTCTATTCAACAAAAAAGAACCATCCAAATCGGTCCACGCGTTAAAAAATTAGGTTCAACCCTCTACCGCCACCCCATCCTACCAACACTTTTTTTCTCGTGCTATCAATCAGGGAGCCTGCTCTACCCAACAGAAAAATAATCATCGAAATCGGTCCACGCGTTACGAAGTCACCCTCACTTTAGGACCAAATTATTCTCCTATTAGCAATGGGGGATCACACTCTATACAATAGCAAAAGAACCATCCAAATCGGTCCACACGTTACAAAGTTAGATTCTACCTGCATCCCCATCCCCACCCCACCAAAATTTTTTTCTCGTGGTATCAACCAGGGAACATACTACATCCAACAGAAAAGCAATTATCCAAATCGGTCCACGCGTTACGAAGTTAGATTACCCCTGCCCCTTTCCCTCAACCTAGGCCAAATTTTTTTTCTCCTATTAGCAACGGGGAATCATACTCTGCACAAACAAAAAAGAACTATCCAAATCTGTTCACGCGTTACAAAGTTAGGTTTCATCCCCACCCGCACCACACCAAAAATTTTTTTGACATGGTTCCAATCGGTGAACATATTCTACCCAACAAAAAAAGAATCATCAAAATCGGTCAACGCGTTATGTAGTTATGCCCGGTCAGACACAAAAATAAATAAATAAATAAAATAGTTTTTTAAAAAAAAGTTGAACCGAGGTCATAAAAAGAGCTAAAAAGCATAAAATAATTTTTAATTTTATATCTACAATTGCAGTTATGTAGTTGTTTTATTTGTTTAATTTGCACCGACTTCAGAATGTTGTAATAGATATAAAATTAAAAATTATGTTATGCTTTTTAGCGCTTTTTGTGAAGTCGGTTCAACTTTTTTTTTAAAACTATTTTATTTTTCACTTTTTAGTGTTTTTTACTCTATACAACAAAAAAAGAACCATCCAAATCGGTCTACGCGTTACAAAGTTAGGTTCCACTCCCCCCCCCCCCCCCAGCAACAACCCAACCCAACAAAAAAAGAATCATCAAAATCGGTCAACGCGTTACGAAGTTATACCCGGTCAGACAAAAAAAAAATAAAAAAATAAAAATAGACGTCGAACTTAGAACCTCTTTGTTTTTGGGAAGTCCGTTAAAAATGTAGTAAAATTCACTCATGCACTTCCAGATCTCTTATTAACAACTGATTTCAAACTTATGGTCAAATTTTAGAGATGAACCGGCGCGAAATTTTACACAATTGTCATCTCTTATTTCACTGATATTAGTTTATTGCACGTAGATAAATTGAAAAAAAAAATATTTTTTGTGAAAGAGTAGGCTTGGTAAGTATACTTCTATGCATACAATATGATTATTTTTCGAAATTGTTCATTTGATTTTCGCTTTTTTGAAAATGTTGTATTAGAAAAAAACATTGTTTGATTAAGTTTGTTTTTTAAAGAGTTTTTGTTATGGGGCCAGCCCCCATCTTAGCTGCATTGCTTAATTATTTGAAGCACTGGATGCTCTGTATTTGCATTATAAGTATTTTCTTGGTCCTTTTCAACATGGTTGCAAGGCGCAAGTCTACAAGTTAAGAATTTTCTAATTATTATATTCCTCTTATCGAGTCCGGTCGGCTGATTGATTTCATCTTCTGATTTGACTGATCGCACTCAGCCTTTAGTATTTCGTGGCGCTGATTCTGATGAAAATTGTAACTCTTCTGTGGTTCCTCAGGGGAGCCATTTGGGATTACTGCTCTTTATTATTTACTTCGATGATGTATATATTGTTTGGAAAAATTTGCTGACGACCCCAAAATGTTTCGTACTACCTCTCTCTTTTTGATGATCCTTTAGATTTTGAGATGGACGCGTTCCAGAAATGTTGTTCTACCAATCGCTTTTTTCGTGAACATCGACAAGTGTATTACTCACTTTCTTTTTCTTGTCATATCGATTCTATCGTGAATATGGCTTATGCTACTTTGGGCTTCGTGAAATTCAACAATCGATTCATAAGAAAACTGCTCTATTGTACCTTTGTTAGACCAATTCTTTAGTACGCCTGCCTGTCCTGGTCACCTTACTACTCCACTCACATTAATCGCATTGAGGCTGTTCAACTTAGTTACGTTCGTTTTGCTCTACGTTACATTCCTTGGACTGATCACTTTCACCTGCCTCCTTATATTGATAGACTTCAATTTTTATCGCTTGAGTGTCTTGAGGGGAGGCGAGACAATTCCCGAACTTCGTTTGCTTTTGACTGCTTAATGGAAACTGCCAATTCTTTGCAGCTTTTGAGCGCCTTCAACACATCTATTCCGGTGTGCTCAATGTCTCGATTACTTAATAACAATTTTGATAATATTGACTTAGATCTTTTAAGAAATCAGTTGAAGAATCAGGTCCGATTAAATTCTTAGGTACAGTAGTCTTTTGATTATGTTGCTTTGTTGTGTTAATTTTGCACTTTAAAAAAAAATCAGCTGTTGTAATTGATCTATAGTAGTCAGCCTTTGACGAACTTGAATAAATAAATAAACGGAGACGGAGTTAAATCAATTGGTTGAGCGGCACGACCACCATGCCACGGTTCCCGGATTCAAAACCAGGTCGCCCCGTGGGTTTTTAAAATTGAATTGAAAATCCACTCCGTTTCTGGGCTGTTGTTAAGTTCGCAGCCATGCAAAAACAGTACATTCAAGTTTCCTTATTTCCCTTACCCTAATTCCCTTCCGGGCAAAACCGTGCTAAGGCATCAAAGGGTTGTCCCCTAGGCTTTGGCCACATCGAAAAAAAATTGACATTCCACGGCGTTGTAGGTAACTTTCGCATATTCCGATATAAAATAGAATAAATAAAAAGCAATTAAACTTTGCCACCGCAAAAATGCAACAAATAGATATGCACAAAACTTACTCGGTCGCCAGACGAACTTTCACGGTACAATGTTTAACTTTCCTATTTATTTATTTTTTTACTTTTTTATTTATTTAGCTTTACTTTCACATTTATTCTGTAAGGTTAAGTTGTGTAATAATGTTAACAATTTTATACTGATATCTATTCTGTCTTGGCCTGTAAGCCTGTGTAGGTCTACATTGGTAATAACCTCCGGCCAATGGTTGTTAAGGATGCACAGGAGATATCAGTTGACAAAGGCGTTTTGACATGTCATTTGACAGGTCACTTTCCATGTTGAACAGCCGTACATTAGAACATATTTTACATTCGACTTGAAGATCGGTAGTTTTTTGCGTCTGGAGATGTTGTTATTGCACCAGATCTCAGCAAAAGTATAAAATGTAACTCGAGCCTTATTGATGCGAGCTGGAACATCAGCTACAGCTTCACCGTTTGCTGTAGCTATGTTTCCGAGATAGCAAAATGTATCCACTTGCTCCATTTATTGCTTTTCCAGATGAATTTTATGTTGTCTATTGGCGTCCAAGCTCATAAGTTTGATAAGCAATGGTCCATTCCACACGAGTATTCTTGAAGCTGTTGTCGAACCGGTTTTCTGGGGAAGAGGTAACAGAAGCAAAGAGGTATTTCTACAAATGCGCTGCACTTCGGAGAGAAATGTGCATGAAAATCCAAACCTATTTCACCAGTTGTCACGCACTAATACAACCAGAGCACCATTTTTCTTGTTTTGACAGGGAAAAGATTTCGATAATTTTGAATCATAATCCAAGTCGATAAAATTGTCGCATGTTGCCAAAAGTAATAGAATAATATTATAGCTAATTTCTCTTCAGGCGGAATTGTTTGTCTCTTAATGTAATCTTATAAATCTGTGCTAATTGCCAATTATTGAGAACATTTTTATAATCTGTTGCGCCTAATTGAAGTCCCTTATTAAATTTTGTGTGTTGTCTCATCGCATTTTTTAGCCCTTTGCCATTCTTTTATCCAAAAGGTTCGTTTTTTTTGGTTATATTCTTCGTAGTCTTCTTGCTCTGAACTACAAATAAAGAACAGATAGCCGTAGTAGTTAAGGAAATAATCGCGGCGTTATAATTAGGACAAATTCCTCTAAAACATTTTATTTTTTAATTATCGATTTAGGTTTAATTTAAAAAAATTATTATGTATATCAAATCTTTAATTCTCATAGTGATTTGAATTTTGCTGGAATATTTTCGAAAATGGGTGGAATGCCAGTAGTCCAACGTTCATGGCCAGCACTCAACTTAAAATGAAAAGCAATGCACACACATATGCATAGCCTCTTATTCGCATGTAAATTTGACACCTGTTGCAAGAATCCCGTGTGGAATTGTTTGGAAAACGCTGACTGTTGTCGAACTGGTTTGACAACAGCTGCAAGAATACTTGTGTGGAATGGCCCATTGATATTAATCCTTGTTCTGCGATGTTCTTTGCTCAGGGCTTCGGATATTTGGGCTACATGACTTTGTTTCTTGGATTTGTTCTATAGGTGGTCGTCTAAGGCTCTGCACAGTCCGTCATCAATGATGATCAGAAAAAGCGGAGCTGACAGTAGGCAGCCTTGTCTTACTCTGTGCAGCACTTATAAGGGCTCCGACAGTTTTACCTTGTGCCGGACATGCCATTGGGCTTTTACTCCTTTATGATGGGCATATTTTTTTCTCTGATGCCTGTCCTACGTAAAGCTGTCTATATATATTGGCAATTACCGCTGTCAAACGCCTTCTCAAAGTCGACGGGCATTAGAAGTAAAGGGGACCTCAATTCGGCGAATTGTTCGATGATAATTCGGAGGGTGTTAATCTGATCGCTGCAGGAGTAAGATGATTTTAGCCATTAATTTGCAGTTAAAAGACAGATACCGCGCCAATTGCTATAACTCCTCAGGTTGCCTTTTTTGGGAATCTTCACAATTACGCAGGCTCTAGATCTGAATCCAAGGAAGATGTCGGGTTGGGCGACCGCGTAACACATGGAGAAGACCCGTCGAGAGGGAAGGTATCCAGATCAACAAATCGTTGCCACAGTTGAAGGCTTTGGCGCAGAATCACACAAGGTGGAGAGTCGGTGTAATAGACGCCCTGTGCCCCACAAGGTGTTAAAGGAACCAGAGGGAGGGACACCATATCGCCCAACAAAATTTTTTTCATCAACTAGAGTTTACAAGCTCCCTGTCTTGTTTAAATGTCTACAGTAAATGTAAGACTGTCGCAACTAATCAGTTTACATGTTGAAAATAAAATTTATCATTAGGTCACATGAGCATGCTCGAACACAATGGCTTCTAAAATTGGTGAGTAAGGTTTTTAATTTTGATAAGTTACATTTGATGTCATGCATAAAATTTGTTTTTCTGCAAAGAGTGTCTTACGTACATGACCACAAGTGCATTAGTTCGTTAGTTGCGTTGGTTGAAATAAAGTGCCCTTCAAATACAAACCAATAAATACATACATATGTGGGTCACCTTTTATAAGATACAACCATAATCTGAAATCGACCTTTACTTAGTATTCCTGTTTTTAGGTTTCAGATTGAAATTTATTTCTAAACTCAAATAGTGAAACAAACAAAAGAAAAATATTTTTTAACATTTAAAATACATTTATTTCAATTTTAGTTTTTCTTCTTGGTTTTATATTATATTCTTTGAATGTATATAATTTAAAACCTCGAGCTTAAGGTGACGGAGGCTTTCCACCTCAAGTTTACAGTTTTTATACAAATATATAAATAATATCAATAAGTTAAATAACAATTAATATAAATACAATGTACAATGGTAATACACTATAATAGTCGTTTTGATACATTATTTATTTTGTTATTACTCGACTTCTGTGAGTATTTTATTTAACGAATTCTGGTAATTTAAAATGTCTATTTAATTAATATTCGCGAATCCAATGATTTTACTTTCTTCTAACTTTAGAGTTTTAATAATAATAAATTATTATTGTTTTTTCTTTGAGTCAATTTTGATAATGTAGGTAACTCTTATGTTAATATAAAAATATTCCATTTGCCTTAGTTTTTACGTTAGAAATTTTAAATATAAATTTAGGCTAATTATATTAATTATTGTTTGTATTAAATAAACGATTCATGGCTTTGTGGTACCTTACACAAATAATTATATTGTGTAATTTAGGTTTTGCAAATAAGGAATTTTATAATTGCACTACAACGTGCAAAAATATAAAATACACCAAATTTTACATTATTGGTACAAATTTTTGTTGCATGCCAGCTGTTTGTCTATTAATGTAGATTTTTCTTTAACAAAGTTGATTCGAATTTTCGCTCGTAGGTACTTTATTAAAACAGCTTCACATGAACAATAATTCGAAAATGATTTGGTATTTGAATTCATTTAAAAAAATTATTGTTCGCGATATTATTTTAAAAGTGATTCTATAAAAAATAAGAAAGTCGAGCTTGAATCGAAATTTCAAAGATTAGATACTGTTTGTTTATTAATAACGTCATTATACTAATTATTATAGTTGCTTCTTACTCTAAAGAATCAGTAGAGCTATTTTTTGCATTCATTGGTAATCTAAGGTAGTTTAAAACTACTTCAACGCCTAACAATTGTTAAATCTTTGAAATTTGGAGCAAGCTCGAATCTCTTCCAGATTTATTGTACTACTTATGTTAGAATTATGCTGAAAAACTTAGATTATAAACTTTTTCAGTTATATGGGTATCTTCATTTTTTATATTTATTCATTATTTCTCTTTCTTTCTATTCATTTTGTTTTAATTTATTCTTGTTAAGTTATGAGTACATCATATGTGCAAGTCATTTTGAAATGAGGTAAATTAGTAATTAAGTAATTAATAATTTAATCATCTTCTTCTTCTATATTAATAGAATAATTCATTTAATTAATTTTTAAATTTTGTCCATTTTGATTTGACTTTGACGGGAAGCTTCAGTATTTAGTCATAGTTCAGGCTACTTTGCCGCTCGGTCAGAGAGCGGGGGGGGGGGGGGGGGGGTGATGTATACACCCCTAGGGGTGGGGGTGGAAGCAACATTTTAAAAAGTGCTCATTTGCAAAAAGCGTTTTTATTGAGGATATCATTTATCACTTGATGGAGGGGTATGAAGTCGTCGGATATTATATATATTTACGAAATCGTACTACTTTTTGAAAGTATAAATGTAAAATTTTAAGTCAAACGGGTCAGTTAGGTAAAAATAAAAAATTAGTTTTGAGATAAACGAGTTCAAATATAACAGTAGAGTGTCTTTTCCAAGTACACTTAGTCTGCTTAGATCGATTTAAAATTTTGAGGGAATATTCTTGACTATATTTACTTTCGAAAATTGAAAAAAATATCGATTATTTCAAAACTTTCAAAGTAGAATACAGCCTTTAACAGGAATGTTCTGTATTTGCTTGGGCAAAGTTTAGGCTACGTTGTCGCTCGGTCGATGAGGGGGGGGGGGGGGGTGTATAGTATATACCACTAGGAGTGGGGGTGCGAGTAACATGTAACAATAATTGAAAACGACATTTAATTAACAAAGGTCCGAGCAACTCCGGGCAGACCCAGCTATTTAGCTAGTTAAATATAAACGATTTACTACTACTATTTTGAAACAGTACCTAACTTGCCAATGTTTATATTTTTCATTAACGAGAGCTGTTCATTTCAAAAACAGCTCATGTGCAAAAAGCTCTTCTATTGAGGATATCTATTTGGCTGTTGATGGAGGGGGATGGAGGTGAGTGTGTTGATAAATTTACGAAAACGTATAACTTATTGTGAGTAAAATTTTAAGTCAGAGGAGTTAGTTACCTAATACATTGATCTTGCTTAATTAGAGAGTAAATTGTGAAGCAAATCTCAATAAAGAGAAAAATTGAATGTATCTTCCTAACAGAATTACTAACGGACAGACTTCGTTCGTTTACGTCGGCTTTTGGCCAAAACTCTGATTTATAAATGGTATACTCTTATCTCGTATTAAAGTGGACTCCCGGTACTAATGTCTTGTCAAATCAACGTCTGTACAAAGTATGAAAATTTTTTAAATACTCGTACTTGTGCTAGAGGATGCTCGTTTAATAAAGAAGCAGTTTCTAGACAATCGTTAGGAGTCAAGAATACTTAAACGCCTCGCTCTGCAAACTGCATCGCTATAATTTATCGCGTAAATCTTTATATCAATAGCTGAAGTAGCTCATGACTACTGTTTTCTCTGATAAAAAGGATATCGTGCTTATTATCTGTAAGAGTAAGTAAATGGACCAAGAGACCCACCCAACTTATAATTTACACTTATTTCATATATTGGTAGGAGAGAGTGTGTACTAGGCTTACGACATAGGTGCGTTAAGTTCTACTTACATAAACAAGTCTGCTTGCATCTCAATTAGGCAATTTATCTGAAAAATTACAGTTCTCTTGAGAAAGTTTTAAATTGTGAGACTATGGGTGAGCCAACAATTTCTCATAGATACGATACAAAGCTCATTCCATCAACAAGGGGTACATATTGTAATGTAAAAATAAAAGTTCCTAAAATATCTAACATTTCTAAATTGATAACCCGCAAGTTGATAGCAAAATTAACTGCGCATTAGCATGGCCGAAGCAAAAATCTTTTGCAAAAAACCAAGAGTCTAAGTTGTTACATGTGACATTTTGAATCGGTGTATTAATGACAAAGTTCGTCTGCAAATTTGCACCAACTAAAAACTCGTAATTCGCGACACGAAAACACCTAGATATATTTCTCTAAGTGTTTAGGCATATCCGTCAGCGTCAGCGCCATCTTTGGCAACACAACGAAATCTTGAGCAAGAATCACAATATAAGGCATCTTCAATCGACACATTTCGCATTCATTAGCGAAAAACAGCTATTAAAGTATTTCTATTTTGATGAATTTCAAAAGGCTTTTATCCTAGTCGCGTTAAAAGGGATTTAAAGAAGAATTAAGTGAATTAATTACAACTTTCGATATGTAGAGTGTTCTCAGGCGAACGTAAAATAGAGCATCGCGAACTCTGATTGCAATTTTTGGATTTAATACAAGTTAAAGTTCATTTAATGTCGCTTAAACCTATAGGTTTAAAACAGAATCTACTCTTTACAAAATGCTAAAATGTTAAGCTGAAAACCCACCATTACCTAGCAAGGGTACAGCTCAGAGATGTAAATGTCATTATAGGGTTGGTTTCCATAATTTTTTATGTTAAATCTCAAATGTTACATTCATCGAAATTTCAAATTCAAAACCATTTTGCAGGGTATTTGATAGCAAAGTTCTTGCACAAAGACAGGTGAGATTGTCTACAGAAGTAGAAAATACGTTAAGCAATGTTGAAGTAATGTTTTTGAGCCAGTATAATACCTGTTGAAGTACGAATGATAATGGTAAGTGACTACAGTTCAGCATTTTTAATAGAAGAGTTAAACAATGTATGACTTATGTATGAATGAAATTTGGTCATATATATACGGAAACATTTTAACTACCTTCAAGTAGCAGCTAAGCAAAGTGAGTAGAACCTAAACACACTACTTACGTCAACAGAATATATTGTTGACCTTGGTATTTTTCCTTTCCAATACTATACATAAGCCGGCGGTGGACTAAGTGATAACGCGTCGGTCTACCAATGTGGGGGTTCCGTGTTTGAAACTCACCAGCGACGAACTATGGTTGTTTTCTGCTATCAACAGATTACGATTGCATTTATTCGCTTTAAAGTTGTAGGTTCACTTGCAATCGTTGTCTCGAATCGGGTGAAGTTTTTCGCCCGCTCAATGCCCCACAATGGGTCACGGGAGCTAGAAAGAATATATAGGAGAAGCATATATTGTCGGTTCAGAAAACTTTATTGTATATGAAAACTGAAGCTACGAAGGAGTCTTAAAGGCAAGTCTGTTGACACAGCACTACATGAGGTTATGAGAACGATTGAGAAATCTCTCCATGATAAGGAATATATCTTGGCTGCCTTCCTTGATATTGAAGTAGCCTTCAACAACCTTAAAACAGGATCCATCACTTCCTCTTTAGGGGAATCTGGAAATGAAATATTTCTGACAAACTGGATACAAACAATGCTAAATAGCAGGGTCATCAATGCCAGTTTAGGGAAGTCTTCCATTAGGAGAACAGTTCACAGAGGTACACCACAGGGGGGAGTATTGTCACCCCTGCTTTGGAACATCTCTCTAAACAAAATCCTCAAATCTCTCGTCAGTAAAGGCATTAAAACAGTAGCGTACGCAGACGACATAGTTTTGCTGACAAAAGGAAAGTTCCTACAAACGGTCAGTGATGTTATGAGCTCTGCTTTGACAGACATATCAAGATGGGCAGAGGACAACGGTCTTACTATAAACCCCCGCAAGACAGAATTGGTCCTGTTCACAAGGAAATACAAACTACCTATTTGGAAACCACCAAAACTTAAAGGTAGTGCCCTCAAACTCTCCTCGGAAGCAAAGTTCCTGGGCGTCATATTCGATTCCAAATTGAATTGGAGACGGAATATGGAAGAGAGGATGAAGAAAGGACTCAATGCGTTCTATGCTTGCAAGAAAACCTTTGGTAAGAAATGGGGCATGAAACCGCACATTGTACACTGGATGTAAACAGCGATCGTCAGGCCTATTCTTACCCATGGGTCAATTGTTTGGTGGGATGCATTAAATAAGAAATCTCACCTTAAGTTTTTAGCAAAGGTGCAAAGGCTCGCGTGCTTGGGAACAACAGGTGCAATAAAATCCACACCACAAGCTGGTTTGGAAGCCATTTTACACCCTCAACCCATAGAATTCCACAAGAAAAGAATGGCAACCCTGGCAGCCCTCAGACTCAGAGAAAACAGCCAATGGATACCACAGAATATTGGACATGCAGTCATACTGAACTTCTTTAATCAAAATGGGTTGCACCCCTCAACTGATTATATGAAACCACAATATGACTTTAGAAAACCCTTTTCCGTTATCATACCTAATAGAGAAGATTGGAAGCATCCTGAAAACGTAATTAAAGGAACTGCCATCTTCACAGATGGATCGAAAACGGAAAGGGGGATTGGAGCTGGAGTTTTCTCGGAGGCGCTGCAAATGAGTAAGTCGTATAGACTCACCAACGAATGCAGCATCTTCGAAGCGGAAATATACGCTATAATGAAAGCTGCACTGATTGTCCAAGAAAAACAGATTTCAACAACTGAGATCACTATTTGTGTGGACAGTCAAGCAGCACTCAAGGCGCTGAACTCCAACGTGATAAAGTCAGAATGTGTGAAAGATTGTATCAGAGCCCTAAGAAATATTTCACAACATACGCTTAGGCTCTGCTGGATTCCAGGACATGTCGGTATAGAGGGTAACGAAAAAGCCGACGAATTGGACAAAAATGGTTCAAGTACAGATATAGACATGCCGGTGGAAAGGGTGCACCCTCCCCTCAATACAGCAAAAGGTCCAATTGATAGACATTACTCCAACATGACTTCGGAACGGTGGAAAAATATCAGCTACTGTCTCACAACACGAAGTATATGGCCGGAGCTGAATCAGAGCAGAACTTCAAATCTCTTATCCTTCGATAGAAAGGAGCAAGGGAGCAAGGTTCTTTGACAACTTGGACGACTTAGCGGAGATAGCACTGGTGGACCTAAATAGATTCTTACAGAGATCTGGGTGGTTTTAAGTTCTGACCATGCATTTTCTTTTTTAAGGGCATTCACAATGGGCCTTCATGGCCTCCGAGTGAATTTGGTGCTTCTTAGCAACAAACAGCCCGACTAACCAACCAACCAACCAAGGAGTCTTAGCTTTTTGCTGTACGGAAAGCGAAAGACATGTACATTGTACATCTTTGGTGTAACTTTATAACTTATTTTCTTTTCTTCAAATCCAATTGAGATACCTAATAGTACTATAACACAGTTTAGTACTTTCAAATTTATAGAATTGTAGCAATACTTTCACCCGAAACATATAATATTCTTTTTTAAATTCTCGATTCAAGCAAGTTTTCGTCTTCTGATGATTCCGTCTTCTTCTTGTGTAGAATTATAGTAGAATAGAAAGGTAACTCCAAATGTAACGTTAGATGACTGAATTTCTTCCGTGCACTACCAGTACTTAAAAGGCTTAGAAATTCTTAAATATCAGCATCAGTACATATGGAAGCGTTTAAGTTCACAGTAAAGGTACTTGTATTTGATCAGTACTTAATTCCCTGAATACCTAATTACCGCAGTACTTGATGTTTCTTTTTAAGTGCTTTTTGAAGTTTCGTTCCTTAAAAGATAATAACAGAACCATAATAGTGTGACTTCGTTGCGGTGTGTCCAGTCTGTCACGGTCCTGCTTTAATGTTCGGTTTCTTTGTCTTTAAGGTCTTTTAGAGATATTTTTTATTTTATTGATCTTACGACATTGTGGTCTGATCTCGCACAGATGATGCACTGTTACAAATTTATAGAAAAATGACTGCAACACTTATCAAAGATAGTTCTCACAGAGCCACGGTGGGAACAGTCTTTAAATCGGGTTAATTATTTTATAATGTAAAATTTATTTAATTCAAATACATTTGCTCTATATTGTCGAGTTTCAATTAAATTTATGCACATTTCAACATTCACTTTTGTTGCATTTCTTTGGGATCATTCAGATCTGTGGACCTTAGCCTAATTTTGAGCATGTATATTACAATGTGAGCTATTTATCCAGGTGTGCATTGACGAATCATTAAATAAATGATAATTTGTAATATTATAAGACTAACGATAATTTGCGGGCAATATTATCTCAAGAACATTTGTACAATAAAGAAAATGTAAAAAACAAAACAATTTACAAAGCTACATTTAATATGTTATGTTAAAATACAACAAATTCAAAACACGTTCACTCATTTATTCATTCAAATATGTATATTTGTTATATTTTTAAATCACATACAGCTGCCTTTATGTTTGATAAAAGTATCTGGAGTATGAAGAAATTTGTATCAGTCTTATTGCAAGAAAATATTAATACGACGTACATAATAATACATTTTACACCTACCAAAAAATTTTTTTTAGTAATCAAATGATTCACAAAAGAGCTCGCTTCTAATAGTTTTACATTAAAAGCCTCAGAAGTTGGCTTTCCTGTCTTTTTTAACTGTTTTATTTTTTTATAAAATATTGGATGGATATGTGCATTTATTATTTCATTTTATAAGTTTAACAAATAGTTTAATTACAACCATTTACTAAAAAATCGTGAGCTTATTTATTAGTATTATGTATTAATTTGTTGTTAAAAACAATCACTAACAGTTCTCATATAACAAATATTTTATTGTTTTCAATATTAATCCTTATGAACTTCTGTGTGCTTTTTATTTGAGTGCATAAAAGCACTAGCTAGGTCTATATGATCACGTACTACAAAGTATGTGGGACAACAGGACAAATATTACTTGTAACTTCATGTATCTATGTAGTAAACTGGTGTGTACAAGTAATTCGTTAAGTCAAAGTAAGTATTATTCTATGTACGGTATAAATAACAATTTTGTTTTTGTTTCTTCATACACCTTGATTTCGCTATTTATAAAATTCAAAAGTAGACAACATAATTTGCTTCAACTACGTTGAAAGATCACTAGAACTGTGTAGGAAGTAACATGCGACTTAGTTAGTCGCAATGAAATGTACGATTTAAAACAATTAAAAAAATATTCTTTCTGGTGAAATTACAGAATATTTGACATTAGGTACTTAACATTGTGATTAGTTTAAAATATTACACGATTCCTTATAAATAGTATTTGGCACTGTATTCTTCTCCACAGATGTGCTCAACTCAACGTGGGAAATGTAATCTTAAATTGAGTTGAGTCACATAAAACCAACAACAAAACAATAAAAAATTAAATTAAATTAAAGTTCTTACTTACATTCTAAATTACGTTTAACATCGTTGCTTTCTGATTCTGATTTCGTTTTCAGAAGTTTTATTAGGTATGCTTTACAAAGAAAAAGTCTGTGGCGCAAAAATTTCCAATAAGAAGTTTCATTTCAACAATCCAAGATCAAATTGCTATATTACTGGATTTTTGAGTTTTATTGTTCTTGCGCGGCAACTTCAAACTGTTTTGATGTCTCACAAGAATAAAAACCGCTAAAATTCCAAATCAAATCGGTTAATAATTTACTTGTTGAGAGCTAACCGATACCTGGAGATATGTAATTAAAATTACTTATATGCTACTTTTCATATAACTACATCAGAACATCTGCAACGGAAATCACATTACTGATCAGCCGTAGAGAGCTGATAGGAATAATTTTACAGTAATTAGACTTGAAGAAATGATGTGGATTTTTATTTTACAACTACAAGCTAATTCATTAAGCTACCAAGTTTTAAGTTATTGTTGACAAGGGAGGATTTGCCGATGGAGATGCCATTGGGGATGGCGTTGCAACAAATAAGCTCGATGATGCTGTTTCGGTAGTTAAACTTCGCTCTTCGTACACCCTTTCCTGTAAAAGTTATAGAATAAATGTAGTCTGTAAATTTCTTTAAAAAAAATAAAATTTCTTTTTGCATCAGTTAAATAATTAAAAATTTGCTTTCTATTGCCTTGTAAACAAGACATTAATAAAACATACGGAAAATTACTTCGGTTTATTCATAGCAAATGCCAAACAGTAACAATTCGATCCTTATAAACTGTAACTCCAAATTCTTGGAATAAATATCTTATAAAATTTTATATTATGTCAACCCTAAATTTAGTGCATAGAGATCGTAAGATACCTATCTTTACACATACAGAAACCTAAATTACCGGTAGTATGATATTTTGGAAAACGTGAACTGTTATAATTTAATATGCAATATCTTTTAAAATGAACAAGGACTCCATATAAATTACAACAAAATTAATTCTGAAGATTTATGTAAATAGTATATTTAAAGGTATTATACAAAACATTTAAGAGATCTTCTACCTAATAAAAGTAGGCAGTAACATGACAGGTGAGGATCTAAGGGGGCTATTGGGTACCTTAAATGAGAGATAGATAGATAGATAGATAACGTTTATTACTACATTTCAATTTACAATGAAAACATCTGCATAAATTTTAATTTCAACTAATTAGCAAAGTTCAACTAGATATAAGTGTAAGTATGCTAAAAAAAATTAAAAAAATAAAAATTTATATAATATTACTAATAAACTATGACAATGGCACCGAGGCCGTCTGTCAAGACTGACACAATAATGAAAATAATATAAAGATATCAACCTATCAGCTAATTATGAATATTCATATTAAACATTATAAACGCTAAATGAAGAGAAAAAAAACAAATATTAATAATAATAAAAGAAATAAAAAACAAGTATAGTATTAACAGTAAGCAAAATCATCTATATGAAAACAAAATGTAAGTTTATCCAAATTAAATACATACCCTTACTCTCTAATCCATACAGCATGTAGACATAGCAAAGGAAGGGAGAAAAAACAGACTAAAAGAAATGGCAAAGAGTCATTTCAAGTAAGCCGAAATTTAGCTCGCAAAGTATAATAGATAATCCAGTTTGATCCTAACATTTAAATTCCTCTACAAGAAAGCTCCTATATTTCCAGGCTTTTGAGACGTAATAATAATAAAGGTCGTCAAAATCATTTCTACCATTCAAACAGTCTGCTATCTCATCTTCACTCAGTGTTCGCTTTCCAAAAACTTGAACACGAAACTCTGCCAGAATAGGGCACCTGCCGATGAAGTGCAGCAAGTTTTCATCTTCGTCTAAATTGCACAATGAGCATAAACTCCCTCCTTCTCTTCTCCACGGAGAGGCATTTAATTTTATCAGTCCTCCCATGTATCGCCAAATCAAACTTATTTTGGTGGTTTTGAAGGCATCTTTGAGATAACCCTGCCTGGAGAAATAATGTAACTTGTCATAGAGCTCATGTCGTACAGTCGTCCTTGCTCTCTCTACCGCTCTATCCTTAAGCCATTCCTCCTCCTTTTTTACTATTTCTCTAAAAACAGCTCTAACTGAAACGTGCGTCTCATGACGGATATCGAAATTGATGTTGTGCTTTACAGCCAATTCTTGCCACACAGAAAACCAATATATATTTTTATTGATTACCTTCCATGCAACGAAATGTGGCAACCTTTCATTTTTATATTTGTAAAGCACACGTAGCAAATATTCAAAATGACATTTTAATGTGTGGATATAAGTACAGGGTAGGGCAGTTTCTAATGTTATCATATAGTTCGGTGTATATTCAGGCAGGTAAAACATTTTTTTAATGAAAAAACGTTGCAACTTTTCAACGGAAGCATACTCCTGGAAGCCCCAGACTTGTGAGCCATAGCAAAGAATCGATCTCGCCACCGCGTCAAATAGCTTAAATTTATCATTGTAATTAATTTTATTTCCCTTGAAAAAGTTTCTCCATGTTATATTGATACTAGATTTGGCGGTTTCGAGGCGATTCCTGAAGTTCTTTTCCAGTGATACTCTAGGGGTAAGGACTATTCCCAGATAGGTATACTCCTTAACGACTTCTATCTCCTTACCTGCGAAGACCCAATTTTCGTTTCGCTTTCTAGGTCCCCGTCCACGTTGAAAGATAATAATTTTCGACTTATCCAGATTGACCACCAAGCCCCATTGCTGACAATACTTCTCCAGATTGCCAATCATTACTTGTAGCTTCGTAGGATCATCTGCAAGAATCACTATATCATCTGCGTACAAGAGTAATTTCAGCTGTAGACCATCAACATCAAGTCCCGTTTCTAGTGAATCCTCGAGGTCATTTATAAACAGCGCAAACAAGAGCGGGCTTAGCACACAACCTTGCGCAACACCAGTATTCGTGCAAAAACCTCCCGAAAATTTATCCCCATTCCAAACATGTGATTTTGTGTTTTTATAAAGACTTTGTAGCACCCGCACAAATTTTGTTGACATCCCTAATTGGTACATTTTGTAAAAAAGCGAGTTTCGATCTATAGAGTCAAAAGCAGCCTTAAAATCCACAAAAAATGCATAAACTTTTTTGATATTGCAACAATGGCTAAGCTTTCTTATGCTTAGAAGGGTGAAGATATTATCGATGGTTGAATAGCCAGGGCGAAAAACAGCCTGGCATTCAGACAGAATTTTATGTTTTCTTTCCCACAATGAAGCTCTATTATAAAGCAGTCCCGTAAAGATTTTAAGTGAGGCGTCCATAAAAGATAGGCCCCGATAATTTTCCACGCAATTAACATCTCCTTTTTTATATACAGGAAAGATTATGGATTTCAGAAAACTTTCCGGAACTTCGGCATTATTAAGAAATCCGTTATAACACTTAAGGAGATGGTTTAAGAAGTTCTCAGGGGCATATTTGTAGAATTCATATGGCACCCTACCATACCATACCAGGTTCTTTATTATCCCTCACTCTACTAAGTACATCGATCAATTCCCAAAGCTCAAATTTATCGTCTAGTATACTGTCCTCTTTAAAAGGAGCAGCATAAAGAACTGTGCAGGTATTAAGTCCTGGGTTTAATAGTGATGTAAAATATCTCTCCAGTGCGTATATATCTACTGCTTACGAAATATTTTTAACCAAGTGAAGGATGCCTTTCGAGCGCGATAACAAGAACTGTCGAACCACTTTTGCTTGAACACTAGTTTATTTGAATTCGTCGTTAGTGCAGCACATTTTATAATTTCAACCAAGCCATCAATCGAATTCACTAATCTATTTCCTTCACAACATTGGCTTACTTTAGCTTTATAAAGGTGAGGTTCCTGAATCTTCCAATTAAGTTTTGGAAGCAGCGACAAAGGCTGCACATTTGTACCTTCTTGAAAGTTATCTAGTTTCCACGATAAAACCAAAGGAAGATGATCAGAGAATATTTGCTCATCTATTTGGAACCGATATACAGATGAACATAGCCTATAGGATACCGCCACTATATCGTTAACCGAAGCTCCGTTTCCTCCCACAAATGTATATTTATCCTCATAATTCCCTTCTGAACGACCGTTTAGAATTACTAGTCCCTTGTCGCTGCCAAAGGTCAAAAATCTCCTCCCTCTACCATTGACTGTAAGGTCTTGCGAACTTCTCATCAGCTTCATCCTCGAGTCAAGTTCTACTTCATCAGGTAATGCTTGCTGTTGCTCTATTCTTACATTAAAGTCACCTAAAATTATTGCATGTACAACCTCACGGTCAAAAAAAGCTTCAGTAAATCTATCAAATTCAACTTCCCAGTTCAGACAATTTATATAAGCAGGGAAAAAATTAACAACCTGAATTAGCTGAACAAAAGGTCGGTTACACATCCAAGAAAATCTCAATAAGCCCCTAGAGAAGAGTTCAGATCTAATACCTAGTAGGTACCCCCCACTTGCTCTCCCGTATTGTGACACCCTTGTTGCACCTAACCAGCAGAGTTCAAAACCGCCAAAATATTTTGTAAAAGAGCTATATTTCTCTTCCGAGACATGCGTTTCACAGAGACAAAAGAAATCAAAATCTTTGACATATTTAAAGAAACCTGGAAAAATACTTTTGTTTCTCAATCCTGCAATATTGTACGAAAGCATTTTGAGTATTTCATGTTCTCTCCCTTCCTCCTCCAGATCTAAATTGTTTATCTGCTCATCTAAAGTATTTTGTACATTATTATACCTAATATTAATTCTATCAGCGCAAAAATTATCACTATCTATATTTAATATTTCTAACCTATCTTGACAAACGTTTGTATCCTATTCTATTTCTCTACTCGCACAAGACCCTTGACTTGTTAATTCACCTAAATTATTTCCACAAATTTTAAGTACTGCCTCTTTATTGCTAAACTTGCTGCAAATTAAATCACCCGCTGGTTTTCCATTGCTCACTAGCTGATCATTTTCTAGGGTGAACATTGTTTTATCTTAAATGAGAGTTATCTATCTTCTATTTTGGGTAAAAATGTAGTTGAATTTAAAAATGAAACATCATGGTCGACCAACTCATATTTTTATTAAATTTTACACGCAGATAGATCTTTGAGAAGAAATAAGAAAGTTAATTTTTTAATTTATCTCTTCTTGCCATAATAGTGGTTTTTATTTTTAAAGAATTAACCGATAGAGCTATCTTTAGAAATTTATATCTCACGTTCTAAACACCCGAGAAGATTGAAACTAAACTTTATGTAAAAGTTAAGACGACAGATTTAAAGAAAAATTAAATTAAAGAGCAAAACAATGAGAGAAAAATTGTTTAGGACAAAATAGTCTTTTCGGTGTGACTATTAGGTTAAAGTGGCTGCCTGAGAAAGGCATACTTAGGCCAAGGACGCCGATTGTTATACCACGTTGAGACTACAAAACTATAGCAACCCCCATAAAAATAACCTAAGTAATAGGAGGACGGACATGTACCCCCTGTGCACCGAGCCAGCTCCCTGCTTCCAAAGGGGCCAGCTCTAGGGAAACCAAATCTACCACACTTACTTTTTTTATAAACGAATACGGAGTGTAGACCGGTTTCAGCCTTCAGCCATCATCAGTACACTAAATTTCAATTGAAAGCAACACTTACTGCAATGGTCTGCATAGCGGGGAGTGGTAAAGCTCCGTTTGATCATTAAAGCACGCATTGTTATTATTTTTCAGAGCTCTGTAAATTCCAAGTGACTCCACACAAGCAATTTCAATTCAATTTCAATTTCCTGCCCTTGTCACATATATGCACAATTTTTGGTGTAGAGTCAGGGATATGTTTACTTTCCAAAAGATGCTTGGTATAATTAGATTTATGTATGTTTATTTATTTTTTGTTGGTTATGGCTTACCACACAATGTCAATTATAAAGATTGAGTCAAACTAGATTTACCTAGGTTGGCAAGGGTGTACGGCCCTAACTCGTTGTCGGGAACCATTTTGAACTTCTGATAAATCGTGCCAGGTCCTTGACATCAGTGGAGCCTAGCTCGGTTAAATCTTCAAAGCAGGAGGAGCCCAGAAACTGGTTCCTACGTTTGTCTAGGGCCGGACAGTTGCCCAGGAGGTGGAGTATGGTTTCCTCTTCCTCTTCGTCATGGCACCTCCTACAGAAGTCGTTTGAGGGCGCGCCCAGTCTATCGGAGTGTCTGCCTATGAGGCAGTGACCCGTGATAATGGCCACGGTACTGGTAATTGTTTTGCGTCCGAGTAAGATGAGCTCCCTGGACCGTTTAGGGTCGAGCTTTGGCCATATCTGTCGGGTAATCAGGCAGGTGTGTTCCTCCTGCCAATTAATGTTTGCGATCCTGAGAGATTCCCGTAAGAGTTCCAGTTTGCATGTGGCCAGCGGTTTACCCAGCTGGTGGTAAGTGCCCGAATCAGGACGAGTGGTACCGATTCTCGCTAGTTCGTCGGCTCTGCAGTTGCCCGGAATATCACTATGTCCAGGCACCCAGATGAGTCGCACTTTCAGATGCTCAGATATGTCATTTAGTGCTGAGCGACATGTTATAACCGTTTTGGAGGTGGTGTATACTCCCGAGAGGGATTTAATAGCGGCCTGACTATCTGTGAAAATACAAATATTATCAGTGGGTAGCGTTAGATGATTCAGGCGGTCCGCAGCTACCTTTATAGCCATGATTTCCGCCTGAAACACGCGGCAGTAGTCAGGCAAGCGGAATGAGACATCGAGGTCCAAATGTTCCGAGAAGATTCCTCCACCCACTTTGCCTTCCATTTTGGAGCCGTCGGTGTAGAGATGCACCGACTCCCCCCATTGGGGAGGACCTTCTTCCCATTCCGATCTGGTGGGAAAGAAGGAGTCAAGTCGGTGTAAGTATTACTATTACTGTTTCGACGTTTCATTCTATATATTCAAAACAGTATCATTGCTAACTTAATGTTATAGGTTTACATATATATTAACCGTAACAAATACTTTTCACTTCCTTATTATATATTCTATTCTATTGTACAATTTTATAGAATTTTTGGAAATCGTTTTGAAAATGTAAACAAACAATGTCGTTATGAAACTTTTTCCTTTTAATACATGTAAAGTACTAAACAAGTTTCATTTATAAAAAAAATATATAAAAAATAGTGTAAAAAAGTAAAGGCCAAGAAAATAACGTCTCTTCATAATCGGAAACAAAAACTCAGAAAGATTCTTAAAATAATGGGTGATGTTATAGGATCGTGGCCGATTTTCATAGATGGCGTAAACAAACTTCACTACACAGCGGAGCTCTGAGGTTCTTTTTTGGTATGTTGCATGCACTGATTAAATGACCACGTTATGTCTCAATTGAGTGTCAGACATCTCTAAAATGTGCTTAATAAATTTTTCGAAATGCAGAACAGAAAGATGCATTTTCGGTATATAATATTGTACGATTTTCGGAAAGGCGGGAATATTTAGACTGCGCTAAAGAAGATAAAAAGCGTTTTCCGGAGAAATTAAAAGTGGTTTGGCACATGTCGGAATGGTGATTTCAACTTGAAAGATTAACTCCGCTCTCTGGATGGCATTTCGGCATTGATAATAATATTGTGATATTGCTGAAAGAATGAATGTGGACAACTCGACCTTTTTATACCTTAATTTATATTTGTATATTACTTGGATATGTATCTAAACTCGATACATGGATGCTACGTCATGTCAGCGAAGGAACTTATCTGAACGGCAGGAATATGGTTCTCTTTCTCCTTGCATAAATGAAAAGGAAACTTTTTGCACAGACTTGTAACACGCGATGAAAAATAGATCCAGTCCGAGAACATACAGCGAAAAAGGACCTGTAAAAAAGCAGGTGAAAGTACAGAACCCGTCGCAAAACCTGGTTTGCACCCAATGAAGGTATGTTGAGTCTTTGATGGGATTCTAAGAGAATTTATTATTGCGAGTTACTGTTCAAGTTCTATGAGCAGTTAACGAACTCAATGCGACTAGTCAAGAAAAACTTCTAACTCCCGGCTAGTCGAAAAGGCCCAATATTCCACCACGACAAATCGGGCACGAACTAATTCGAACTAAGCTGAAGAAATGGGATACTCATCGTGCTACCAATCAGCTCTAACATACAAGAGTTCGATGATACTCCCCTGGAATTCCACAAGGACCTAGAAATGGCCTCAAACCAGCTGTAAAACCTTATCGCCTACAGCAACGAGAATAGTAATCCAGTCACACACAGACAGGCTGCTAGAGACTTGCCCTGGTGGAACTGGATGTTAAGCAAACTTATATCTGAAGTAATAAGGTTCTTTTATAAAGCCAAGCGCTCAGGAGCCTGAAATGAATAAAAACAGGTCCAAACAGAATACAACAAAGAACTTGAGAGAGGTCTAAGAGGAAAATTTGGAGAAACTTATGTAAGGGAATCGACGATCAAAAAGATCTCTTAAAAGATCACTTTAATGCCATTAGCTTCCTCCAGAGGGTTGAAGGTTTCTACAACATCGATTTGGAGGAAGCATTAAAACTACTCTTGGAGACACATTTCGCTCAGTACTCAGAAATCGAAGAATCTAGACGGTCTCAGTTAATCCGTAATCCGTTAATTATGATAGCTGGGAGGGTAAAGTGGGCCATCAATTCATTTAAAGCCTACAAATCTCCCGCAGCGTACAAAACTCTTCCGCAGCAAGTAATAGATGATCTGTTGCTAATAATTATCAAAATATTTAGAGATATTAGCTTAGATGTATCCTTCAACTATGAGGAGCGGTCAAGGTGGCCTTTATACCAAAGTTTGGAGGGCGATCAATTGCTCAGCCAAGGTATATCCTCAGCCATTCTCTCCTCCTTATTAATTACCATTATAAGCAAGTACGGCAGAATTATTTATCGAAAACTGCGAAATGTCATAAATATATTGGTACAGTCTACCACCATTCCATGGGTCCCGGGTTCGAGACCAGGTCTCCCCTTGAGCTTTTATATATTATATATATATATATATAATATATATACATTAAAGGCGGAAAGTTTGTCCAGTGTGAGTGCTTCCACCAGTAGCCTACAAATCGTTTAGGTCCGATGAACTGAGAATTCGCACCTTTTTTGCCAGACGATCCGCTATGTCATAACCCTCAACCTTCCTGTCTTCATATCCAGGCCAAAGTGATTTTGTTGCTCTGGGCCAGTTCTTTGAGTGCATTTAGGGCACCCCAGCAACTTTAGACTCAAAGGTATTATAATCTATTCCAAAAAATTGGCAATACACGCACGCTCTTATGGACTATTTCTGTCTGCTTTATTTTCCCACCATTTTCCCTCTTCCTCAGCACGCTGTTTCGACGATTTCAACTTAGAACATTTTCTGATTTTTCCTCGTGGATTCGGGTTGAGATCAATTCGTTGAGATCTCCGCGTGAGCTTTATTAAGAAATTAAAATAATCCACTCCGTCTCTGGGCTGTTGTATAGCTCGCAACAATGCAAAAATAAGACTTTCACGTTTCTTCACTTTCCTTACCCTAATTCCCTTCCGTCCAAAACCATGCTAACGCATCAAAGGGTTGTCCCCTAGAATTTCGCCACATCGTATAAAAAAAAAAAACTCAAAATCGTGGGAGTCGCTTATGGGTAAATTCAAAATATTTTCATCAGAGGATACCACAGTTTACCACTATTGGATCAGTGCAGTCCACTCAAGATGAGATCTGACAAATTGTAATACGACCTTCCGTTTTTTTTCTGATATGAATGTTTTTCTCGCAGGCCTGCGAAAAAACAGTTCAAATTCCACAGTTAATTTTTTGATGGTGCTTTCACTAACAGGCAATTTTAATTTACTTAAAATTCGGTATGCAGAAATAGGGTCTTTCTGGATACACCGTTTGTTCAAATTATCGCCTTTTTAGTTGGTTTTTCTTGGTCTTTCTCCAACATGTACTGTTTGAATTGTTATAACTATGTACTTCTTTATCAATCACGACATTGTGGACTTGTTAATGAATTATTTTTTGCCTAACTACGTCTTTTAAAAAGTCACAAATTATTCGCTTTCTAAACTGAAATAATACTCATCCCGCGTCATAATTAACAAAATCTGAAGTGTATTTCTACTATTAACAAATACTGAAAAATAAAACTGTGCACAGTCCAACGTCTAATGAAATACTACTGGAAACCACGTATTTTATCAAAACTGCAATGGTTACACGCACCGGTACTTTTCTTATTAATATTTTTGTAAAACGTTGCTTTAGTTTTTACCCTTGAATTCGTGAAGTTTTTTAAGTGAAACATCTTAGGCGGCGATTCGATCATTGGACGAGAATGGAGAGTGAAATTTCAAGGGCACATCACATGAGAGGGAAGAAATATATAACGTAGAGAAGGAAAAGGAGAGCTATACATTGTATATCTAATACACAGTTTAGGCTACTGCGTCTCCCTTTTGTGCGGTCTTTCGCCTTTACTCCCATTCTTACACTAAGTCTAAAGTATACCCTGTTTCAAAAAGATTGGCAGTACACGGTAAATGGCAAGTTATGATGCTAAATTTCTCAAACTCGCCAAAAACTCCTTTCAATCATTTTTGGTCGAGAAACCAAGAGGCACTGATTGTGATAAGAACATTCAGCAGCCAGATGCTTGTGGACGACCGACAATGATCAACACTCAGTGGTGGGTGGTGGGTGTTTTTACATGCAAAGTTCTCCGATGCAATACGAATTCGAGTGCCTGGAATGGTCGGAAAGAATGCTTAAATTTACTTATTATAAATTGTTTTGAATGATTTATTTTGAAATATGTATATATTTTTGGTTCAATGTTGAACAGCTTTTAATAAAAAAGGCCCTAATGAATGGTTATGGGTTCATCAAGAAACTTTATATTATTTAAATGTTCTGAGTTGAAATCGTGGCAACAGCGTGCTGAGGAAGAGGGATGGATGCATAGGAAAATGATGGGAAAATAAAGCAGACAGCAATAGTCCATAAGAGCGTGTACTGCCAATCTTTTTGGAACAGATTATAGGTGCTGCAATTGCCGACCCTCGGTCAATGTCGGTATTGTAGAGTCCAATAGAGTTCAATACAAGGCGATGTTGTATGCGCATGTTTAAGAAGTTTCACTTTTATCACGTTCACGGTGCTGCACCGCTCAATTTTTTTTATAAATCATTTTGTGTGCTTAGAATGGTTTTAGAAGTTATGAACTTATATTATATGTATTTAGGTTTCTTGGTGTTGCTTTAGTTTTTAACGATACCGTATAAGGATTTAAACGAATAAAACTTGGAAACTTTGAAATACAAAAACTTTATTATTTTAATCTTGCATATGTACTTATTATATTTACTTTATGTTTTCTTTTTTTAAATTAGTTATTATCTAATGTCCTTCATAATATTTCTGATAGTGGTGTCCTTAATCTGTCTGGACGCTCTTTTCCATTTGACACTAAAATCTAAATCCGGCGAGAATAGTGTAGAACCCCTATGCTTTTTCACAAACGGAATCAACATTTTTTTAATTCACTCATTGATGTTCACTTCTGCACTAATTGTTCCACTTGTGATGAACGGTTGGCTTCGGTTTCCACACTGACATAGAGCCTGCCACACAAGGTATTTGGTCCCAAATTTTTCTATGCCAATTGATGTTTCCGATTCTGGAAGAACTTCTCTTTCGAATAGAGTATAAAATTATGAGCCTGGAAGTGTACTAAAGTCCAAAATCATACACGATTTTTTTCCAATTAAATCATACAATTTTCTAGCTCTTGGTTTGATGACTTGCCGTCGCTTTTCCGTTACTTTCGATATTTTTTGTTTTTTCGTGTTTTTAAACCGGCACGTTTTTCACACCTTTGCACCATTGTTTGATTTGTTCCACATTTCCGAGCCACATCTCTAGAAGACATGCTATGTGCACTACTTTTTGTTCGACTTTTTGCTCTTCGGAAAATACACAGCGTTTCAAAATAACGTTTTAAAACTGAATCCACCGTACTCCGCGCAAAATTGAATTCTTTTGCTATAAAGTGACTTGTCCGTTGTGGATTTTCAAGCCATTTGTCAATAATTTTCTTCCGACGTTTCTCTTGAGCCATTGTTTCAAATTATTACTGGTACACTACACTCAAATTAAAACTGAATTGAAATTTTAAATGTTCGTAAATAAATGTGCACACATAACGGGTCCTGAAATTTTTGACGTTTAACGCTCGGACATATGTATATATATATATATATATATATATATATATATATATATATATATATATATATATATATATATATATATGTTTATAAAATTGTTTTTGAAAACTTGTGGATCTTCTTAAGAACCAAAACTATAAAATACTTAATATGAGTTTTACATAACATTAATAATTCCTTAGGATTTATGTTGTTCTCAAAACTGGAAGTTATTAATGTATTAACTTTAATTATTTATAGAAGCAAAAAAAATGTTGAATATGTTTTTGTTTTGTTTATAGTATACACACCTAGGTTAGGTTAGATAAGGTTAATGTGGCTCCCTAAAAGGCACATTTAAAGAGAGAGGTGAGTCCACCTAGAGCTGTCAGAGTTCGATCTCTGTCACCAAGAGAAACTATCTCTCGGGGAGCCAGCAAGAATTGTTGGCTAGAGCACAAGGGTGCAGCCAGTCACGTAGCCGGGAACGATTTACAGCTCCTGAGAAACCGAACTAGGTCCCTGAAATCAGTAGAAATCGGTTAACTCTTTGAAAAAGGGGAATCCAAAGACCAGTTTCCCCAATTCCAGAGGAAGTGGAGTATGGTTTCCTCCTCCTCCTCCTCATTTTGGCAACTCCTACAGTGCTATAGTCACATGAATGCGCGCGAAGTCTGTCAGCAAGTCTAGTGTCTACCTATGAGGCCGTGACCATGACACGTATAATATTTCGTCCGAGCGAGATGAGCTCTCTTGACCAATTTAAGTTAAGAATCGGCCAGATTTGCCTATGTTCCCTCTGCCATCAAACATCCGCAGTCCTGAGCGATTGCAGCACAAACGTTTCAAACATTTATTCATTCGGTTTTACGAGATTTACCGTTCTGTTTTCTTACCTTCACGATATATTTATAGCATCTCAACCATCTTGAACAAATTTAAAAATTCCATGAATACGGAGTTTACATAAATTTAGACAAGTGCATGAAATGCAAAGAAAGTTAAGTTTTCGAATCATTCTGTTTCAATTAACGGTATCAAGCTGTTATCCGAATAGATTGAAGCAATCAACTCCATGAAACTTTCAGAAACGGTGTGGGAATTAAGACGTTTCATAGGAATCACAAATTTCTATCGTAAATTTAAAAAAATTCAATTCAATTCAATTCAATTCATTTATTAGCGATATTTATGCCATACAACGCACTCATACATTCTTTTTGTTTCCAAATATCATACACTCTTAGACATAAGCAGTACTTCGCTTTCTAAAAATTTAATTTTATATATTCTACTAACATACTCTTAAATCTATTCAAATTTGATTCACTTTTTATCATACTTGGCATACTATTAAACATTTGTAAACCCTTATAAAAAAAGAGAATTCTGACATCTAGAAGTTCTACATCTTTCAATCCTAAAATCATTCATACTTCTCAATCTATATGGTTGGACCTCACCCACAAATCTTAAATTACTTCTTAGATAATCAAGCAACATTCCATATTTCATCTTAAAGACATACAAAAGAACATTAAATATTATTCTCTGCTTCACGTTCATCCACTTCAAAGTATTCAGCATCCATCTAACATGTGTATACCTATTACATCTTAGTATAATACGCATGGCCCTATGTATTTTGCAATTTTTGCATTCTTTCAAATATTTCTTTACACACAAGAAATAACACCGTTGGACAGAATTCAAAATGGGGTTTCACAATTACATTGTACACATGTATCAAATCATTCAAAGATAAATTGTTTCTAATACGTCTTAAAAACCCAGTCTTTTTTGACACCTTTTTGCACACATAAGCCACATGTTCCTTAAAATTAAGTTCCCTATCAATGATAACACCTAGGTATTTTATATTGTCCACACATTCAATTCTGTTTCCATCAATTTCAATATTCACATTAAAACTAGCATTCATAACCATACATTTAGTTTTTGCCACGTTCAGTTTGAGCTTATTCATATTCAACCACTTATATATCTCGTTTACATCTTCCTTTATCATTCGCTCACACTCAGGACCATTCTCACCTACTGCATATAACAACCCATCATCCGCAAACAATGCTATTTTGCAATTTTTTAGGACACTACACACATCATTAATTTACAGCAGAAATAAAGTTACTCCAAGTATTGACCCTGACTCTTAGGAAGGAGTGCAGAAGGACCTTTAACCTGGCAAAAGCCAATAGGGACACGCACTCGTGGTACTGCTATAAAGACATTCTAAAAATCTATAAAAAGGAACTCAGGAAGGCTCAGAGGAAATCGTGGAGGAATTACTGCGATAAAGTGACAGGAACTTCTGAGGCCTCCAGACTGAGGAAAATCCTTGCTACTGATCCAAGTATTCCTAGCTATTTACTTAAGGCGGATGGTACTTGGACCTCTTCAAGCGTTGAAACTCTAGAGATTCTCTTTGAAGCTCATTTTCCCGGAAACACCGAGGAGGTTGAGATGCCTCCCTTAGGTAATTTTCCTCGTTCTCTTGAGCTAGCGAACGTGATTACGGAGTACAAACTCCGGTGGGCTATACACAGCTTTATGCCTTTTAAGTCTCCGGGTCCTGATGGCATTATTCCTGCTGAGCTCCAACGCAGCTCTGATCTTATACTTAATTGGCTGATGGCATTATATAAAGGTTGCCTTGACTTGACCTACATCCCGGCACAGTGGAAAAGAGTCAAGGTAGTTTTTATTCCCAAGGCGGGCAAAAGCTCGCATGCCACTCCGAAGGACTTTAGACCTATAAGTCTATCATCTTTTCTCCTCAAAACCCTTGAGAGACTAGTCGAGATTCATTTACGCGGTAGTATCCCTCATTATCTACTATCGGCGTCCCAGCATGCGTACTGTAAAGGGAAATCTGCGGAGTCTGCTCTGCACTCTCTCGTACGCTCTATAGAAAAATCCCTTGAGTGCAAAGAGTTCACTCTAGCTGCCTTTATCGACATTGAAGTAGCTTTTAGCAATGTTAGTCCGGGGGCAATCATGGATGCACTCGCTTCTCTGGGTGTGAATGCCAATCTTATGTCGCTGATCAGTCAAATGCTGCATGGCAGGACTATCAGCTCAAGACTGGGAGAGGCTCATTCTACCAGAACTGTGAGTACGGGCACACCACAAGGTGGGGTCCTATCTCCTCTTCTTTGGAATCTGGTGGTGAATAAACTGCTTCTTATCCTGGAAGGGGAGGGCTGTGGAGTGGTTGCCTATGCGGACGATATTGCTATAGCTATCTCTGGCAAATTCCTGCCTGTTATAAGGGATCTTATGCAGAATGCCCTCACCAAGCTTACCAGATGGGCGGTGGGGTGTGGGCTTAGCGTCAATCCTAATAAGACCGAGGTGGTCATCTTTACTAGGAAATATAAAATTCCTCCCGTTGACCCTCTGTATCTGAATGGCATCCGCTTTGATTTCACCGAGGAAGCTAAATATTTGGGTATCATCCTGGATAGAAAGCTCAGCTGGAAGCCTAACATTCAAGAGAGGGTCAAGAAAGCAACGGTAGCTCTGTACTCCTGTAAGAGGGCCATCGGTGGGAAATGGGGATTTCAACCCAAGCTGACTCACTGGCTCTATGTTGCAGTCATTAGGCCAATCCTGCTTTATGGCGTAGTTGTCTGGTGGCCATCACTGGAAAAGGCCACTTACCTCAACGTTTTGAGGAAGGTGCAAAGATCGGCCTGCATCTGTATCACCGGAGCGCTACGGACCACTCCTACTGATGCTCTGGAGATACATCTTCACTTACTTCCATTAGATCTGATGGGCAAACAGATGGCTGCTAACACTGCTGTCAGACTAACAGCCACATCTCAATGGTCCAATACTAGAGTTGGGCACTCCACAATTCTGGACTCCTTTCCGCTCCAAGTGGGGCTTTTTGACTACACCACTCCCAGCTACTCCTTTGTCAAGCGTTTCTTAGTGAACATTCCAACCAGGCTTGACTGGGATGGGGACACCTTTCCCTGTAATGAATCCACTCAAATTTATACGGATGGCTCTAAACTACAGGGTCGGGTGGGGGGTGGTGTTTTCTCAGAGGTACTGAATATTGGCTTATCCTTCCGTCTTCCAGACTACTGTAGTGTGTTTCAGGCCGAGGTTATGGCTATTCAGGAAGCTTTAAATTGGCTAAAGGGGAATGTAGCTCCAAAGGACATCTGTATCCTTACAGATAGCCAGGCTGCTTTGCTATCCCTAGATTCTGTCCTATCGACATCTAAAACTGTTAATAGCTGTCGCTCACTCTTGAATGAGCTGGCTGAACGGTATCAAATTCACCTGTGCTGGGTCCCGGGGCACAGGGATATTCCAGGTAATTGCGTGGCGGATGAGCTAGCGAGAAGGGGTACCACCCTGGAGATCCAACCGGAAATGACTACTATTGGAAGGCCCCTGGCAACCTGCAAGATGTTGCTTAACACGAGGGCAATTAACTTAGCGAACCACAGATGGGCAAATGGTACTACGTGCCATACGTCCAGGCAGGCCTAAGCTGGATCTTAGGCGCTCCAAGGGTCTGCTTTCGAGAGGCAGATCTGACCTTAGAATAGCTATTGGGGTTATCACGGGCCACTGCCCTATTGGCTTACATGCGAAGAGACTGGGCATCTTCTCTAACGATTTTTGCAGAAGCTGCATGGACGAGGAGGAAGAGGAAACTGTTCTCCACTACCTCTGCCGGTGCCCTGCACTGGCACGCAGGCGAAAGTTTTATTTAGGTAACTATTTCTTAGATAGTCTCTGTGATCTGGCGGCGATTGACGTTGCAGATCTTTGGCGCTTCATTGACAGCTCCGGATGGTTCCAATGAGAAGGTGGAGGGAATTCTTTGAATTCCGTGGCATCACAACGGGCCTTTTGAGGTCTAAGTGTGCCCTTTAAGGCAGCCACATAAACCTAAACCTAAGTATTGACCCTTGCGGAACCCCAAGATTCACATTCACACTTTTCGAAATAGATTCATTAACTTTTGTTTTTTGTGTTCTTCCATTCAAATATGACGAAAACCAGTTTAATTCCTTACCCGAAATTCCATACGACTGTATCTTTTTCAACAAAATGCTTCTGTCCACAGTTTCAAACGCTCTTTTTAAATCTAAAAATACCGCAATCACACATTTCTTATTATCTATTTCAATTTTCCAGTCCATAATTGTACAATTCAACGCAGATTCGCACGAATGTCCCTTTCTAAAACCAGATTGCTGTGGTATAAGCAATCCATTGCCTTCTATAAAATCCTCTAATTGTATCTGTATTACCTTTTCGATAACCATTTCATACACAGGTAAAATATTTACCGGCTTGAAATCCATACATTGCTTAGCCTTCTTCAGCTTTTCCACAGGTACTACTACTGACTCTTTCCACGATTCAGGGAACACTCCATTTTCCATTGATCCATTGATAATATCCAGAAAAATATCTCCTATTTCTGGCATCGCGTCCAACAGCATATCAGGACTAATTTGATTGTAGTCCCTTTTTCGCTTCAGCATCTTGATTGTATCAATAAGTTCATACATATCAATATATTTAAAAATAAATCTTTTGTTGTGTACTTCTACATTTGACTCATCGTACCTCTCATTCGTAATGGATTCATTAATCTCTTGCACACTCTACAAAATACATGTTAAATTTTTCTGCTTTAACCTGATTATTATTCACTGTCACTCCGTCAAACATTACTTCATTTATCTCCGCTTTACTTTGTCTCAAGACTAAATTCTTTATTGTCCTCCACATAGTCCTTTGATTCATTGATCTTCCAATTTGCTCTTTAATAAAGTTAGCCTTGTTTCTTCTTACACTTTTTTTTATACATATTTCTTATTTCCTTATATCTTTCCCACTCCTCTTCTGAGTCTGACAAAGCTGCTCTGTTATATTGATCTGTTTTTCTTTGCCTTCAATTTCTGAGATCATTACCAAACCACACACACTGCCTTTCATTCACAAACTTTTCTACTTTCATTTCTTCCACCGTATTTTTCAAAGCAATCTCTAAAAGTTTACCTTTCTCACCCACACCACTCTCCATTAAGTCATTTAAACCTTTAACTCTCAAAGCCTGTAGAAAATCTTCCCTTTTATAATTCAAACAACAAATCCTTTTCCTCATTTTACTCATACTGTTTAATTCACATTCAATACTAATCTCAATAGTCTCATGCTCACTTATATTTAATGCTCTATTTGTTCTTGCATTCACCGATTTATCATTGGATATAACGTAGTCTATAAGGTGGCATCACAACGGGCCTTTTGAGGTCTAAGTGTGCTCCTTTAAGGCAGCCACATAAACCTAACCTAACCTAGTCTATAAGAGTTTTTGATGCTGCAGTCACTCGCGTATATTCTGATATTCACTGTTGACAGTTATTGTCTTCAATTATTTGCTTAATCCTTCGTTTATTTGCGTTTTCGATTTTAAAATCTATATTAAAATCTCCGACAACTATCACTTTCATAAACCTCTCAACAAGATCTTCAAACCATTCTTCGAAGTATCCAACAAACTCAGAAATCTTAGAGCTAGGTGATCTATATACAATACCTATTGCCCACCACATACTCTCTCTACAAACTTTGACGGCCACCAATAACTCGTTCCGACTGATAAATTAATTATAACTTCATACTTATATTCCTTTTTAGCATATAACACCACACCACCAATGCTGCAATTACACAAATTTCTAACTGAATGAAAAATGTTTTGAACAGTGGAAACAACAAAAGCTTTTGATGTAACAAAAAAACAATTATACATATGAATCTACACTATTGGCATTTCAATCCGCCAACGCTCCATTGGCATTAGTGCTAGATGCTTCGGATTATGGTATCGGTGCAGTGGTTCAGCAAAAATGCAATAATATTTTTTTTTTTTTATTAGGTTTCTTATCTTCAAAATTATCGATAGCACAAAAAAAGTGCAAGTGACACTAGAAGTGACAGGAAATTCTATGACACGTCTGTCTAATGAGTTATTTGTCGGCTTTTTCGCAGCTTAATTCTGTGATTTTTAAGAGGTGTTTGGAGAAGTAATAGAAAACGGTTTATCAAAAGTAAGAGATCCTACTTTAGCAAAAAGTCGTATATTTTTGGGCAACCTACAAACATATTCCAGAGAAGAACTCGAAAGTATCTGTAATAGATACGGAACAATTCTTGGCTCTTTGGAGCCAAAAGTTTCGGATTTGTACAATTTGAAACAGAAGCGATTGCTAATAAGGCAGCTCAAGCCCTCAATGGATCTTCGTTTAAAGGGTTCAAAATAACAGTCAAATCAAATGAAATTGTTTTCAATGTCATCGAGTGGGATGGAAGCTTGTAAAAACGAGTTAAAAAATATAAATGTCCTGGCAAAAGTCGTCGTTATTAGTGGCTTAAGCAACATTCTGGTAACGATTGCTTATCTTAAAATAAAATAGTTTTTAAAAAACAATTTAACCGACTTCAACAAAAGCGCTAAATAGCATAAAATAATTTTAAATTTTATTACTATTACAAAATTTTGAAGTCGGTGCAAATTAAACAAATCCAACAACTACAACAAAAGCATTTCATCGTTCTTTCTTATGATCCCTTGATCTAAAACGTTCAGGTAGTATTATGAATTATCTTCAATTGTGTTCCTGTAATTTGAACCGACTTCAAAATGTCGTAATATATAAAATTAAAAATTATTTTATGCTTTTTAGCGCTTCTTGTGAAGTCGGTTTAACTTTTTTTTTAAAAACTATTTTATTTTTCACTTTTTGATGTCTTCTATTCTGTACAACGAAAAAAGAACCATCCAAATCGGTCCCCTAGTTAAAAAGTTCAACCCCCTACCCCACCTTCATTTCACTAAATTGTTTTTTCACGTGGTATCTATCAAGGAACATACTCTACCCAACAGAAAAAGAATCAGCGAAATCGGTCTACGCGTTACAAAGTTAGACTACCCCTCCCCTAACCCCACCATAGGACCAAATTATCATTTATTTCTCTTTCTTTGTGATTATATTGTTATTTTTTGTTTTTAATAGCTGTATGAATCGTAAAAGTTAATCACTTTGTAATTTTCTTTATACTTCATTGTATGTTAGATTTACTTTTTTTTTGATTTCATTGATTTTGTAGTAGTCAGTACTTGGCGAATTTGTAAATAAATAAATAAATAAATAAATATTCTCCTATTAGCAATGGGGGACCACACTCTATTCAAAAGCAACAAAACCATCCAAATCGGTCCACGCGTTACAAAGTTAGGTTCCACCCCCACCCCATCAAAATTTGTTTTCTCGTGGTCTCAACCAGGTAACATACTCTACCCAACAGAAAAAGAATTATCCAGATCGATCCACGCGTTACGAAGTTAGACTACCCCTCGCCCTCTCTCCAAACTAGACCAAGAACTTAAACGTTTATTTTCCCCTTTTAATAATAATGTTTTTTAGGTAATAACGTGTGTTTTCTTTATCACATAAGATTTTTTTTATTGATGATTATTCGATAATTATCGCTGTCTACACTGTCCATAAAAAATGACTTGACATATTTTATGGCAACGCCATTTTGGAAACACAAATTTTGGTGTGGGCAAATTATTTAATGACATTTCACTTTCGATTAGACCATGACGTTGTCAAGTCCGAAAAAGACTGCGATTATATGATTGATTGCATTAAAGAACTTGTAGCTTGCTGAGCTAATAGAAATGGAAAGATTAAGCAAACTACAGATATGGGTGAAACTCTTTCTCGGGAAAAGAGAAAAATATGATATTGAAGAATCTTCTTAATTTAATTATCTTCGAAAGAGCTTCGTAGTCAATTTATAGCAGCCATTTTAAATGAAATGAAGCGTAAAATTTTTGCTAACCATTTTCTTGGCAATTTATGATCTGCCATATATTGCATGCCATGGATTATTGCTAAGCCTACACGGTCTACAGTGGCAATTTCGTACCATAATTTATGGACAGTGTAGACAGGGGGTTGAGTAGGCTCTGCCTACAGGCCCCCGTTCAGGTTAATCTGACTCTGCCCTCAAACTCGGACCACCGCAAATGCAGTCAATAAAGTAAATATACATGATTGACCGGACCTATACTTAAGTATACTACTTATATTTGGACTGGGACAGGAAACATGACATTGTCTGCGTTAGAGAAATTTTAAATTAAAACTGTAGGCTTATTGGCGATGCTGCGATTACTTGGAACATTGATTCTCACGAATAGCGACGTAAGATCGGTTGTCTATCGCTCTTTTATCGCTGCTTCTATGGTTATTACTTTAATGACATTTCTAGCCTAATTAAATGTAGATCCTGGACAAAAGGTTACCAGTTTTACTTAATTTTTTCAATTACACCAAAGTTTTAATAAATATATGACTAAAAATAAAACTATAGTTTTTTCCATAGAGATATTTTCAAAATATGCTTTTTTGAAGATTATTCTGTAAATTAATTATCTAGTTCTTCAAATATTTACTTTGAGTGCCAAAACTATGCACTTAAAATGCTTTATTTATTTATTTATTTATTTTATATAATGCTTTTAGGTAGATTTCAAAGAAACAGTATTACAACACACCTTTTGTAAAATACTGCTGAAACATCATTGATCCTTTGAACAAAAAGACGGTATCTTAATAAATATAATATATTTCTATGTTTCATACATTTTGAAGTTTATTGACTGTACTAAAAAATGCTCGCCCTTAAGGGTTTAAATCTGGGAATAACTTCAAAAATTGGTATGCTCTTTAACAAATAATAATCGCTAATAATGATGAAAAAAAGTAGACATCTCCAAACTTACTCATTGAAGTTGTTTAAAATGTCTTATTTAGGCATATAAAAGTAAAAATTGCTCCACGTACCTGTGATTTATCGTACTTAAATCTCTTCCAAATGTTTGTTTTTGTTTCCATGGGAGTACCGTCAGCAACGTTGTAGTTAGGATTTGCAAAGGTTAGTACAGATCGACTAGAGCCTCTGGACGATCTCTTTGATTTCTTCCTCTTCGAATTCAGCACAAGCACTGCAAATTGTATTTTGTTAGTAATGCATAATTTTATAAATATGGGTAAATAATTACCTAGTATGGCGATCACAACTATTATTAAGAGTACGCTCACAATTCCGCTGGCAATAATTACAATCTTTTCCTGAGCTGAAGTCACATCAGACTTATAATCATCATCAGCGCTAGTCTCAGGTGTTACATCATCCGTATATTCAAAGACATCTTCTAGTCGTTGCGGAACCACAAATGCTGGTTCCAATTTGCAAATTTTGTTGTCAGGTTTATCTGGACAACCGCAAACATATCCTTTGCCTTTAAACAAGCACAAATGCGAACAGCCCCCATTTTCGTGAGCGCATGGATTCCAGTCGTTTGGTTGCCTGTTTGCTGCGAAAGACCGAATATCCAAAGCTCCACTTAGGGAATGCCTTATTTCCTCAACAGCTGGATTTTTGGACCTTGTGGCGCGGAATACAGATTTGTTGTACCAGTCCGTCCAGTAAATAAACGACCCATGCTAAGTAAAATATTGTTAAAAAGTGAATAGTTATTTTTTTTTAATAACATACCAGTGTAACACCAAAAGGATGAGTTGCATGTGCTATAACAGTTTCCCTTTTCTTACCGTCAAAATCAGTCATCTCGATACGATCTTGCAAAGCATCAGACCAGAACAATCGGCGAGAGCTGCATAATAATAATAGGACTTAATAAATGGTTTTTTGGAAATCTAAACTTCTTACGTAAAGTCAATTGCCAAGCCAGTTGGATAACCCAAGTTAGAATCAACAATAGTTTTTCTCTCAGATCCGTCCATAAGACAACGTTCAATTCGAGGCAGAGCTCCCCAGTCGGACCAAAAGACTAGTCTATAAAAGAAAAGTTTAGTATTTAATATAAGGTTTCAACTACTCATTTGCTAACCCTCTCTTTGGATATAAAATCAGAGATCTGGGATCAGTCAGATCCTTTTTAAGAATAGTTTTTCTTGAGCTTCCATCGAGGCGTGCTACTTCAATTAACTTTAGATCGGTATCGGACCAATAAAGATTGTTGGCCAGCCAATCAACGGCAATTCCGTTTGGTGTTATTATGTCAGACGAAATGATAATTTTTGTTTCGGTAAGGTTAAGTAGGTTAACGCTCCTAATAGCATCTAAATTGACATCAGCGAAGAAAAGCTTAGATTTGTTGTAGTGATAGTCCAATACGACTGCGCCATAAACACCAGAAATGGGTAAAACTACATCTAGGAGGTCGGGAGTATCAAGTGAAATTCTACCAATTCCAGATCGTAAAGCAATAATGAGGAAATTCTAAAAAATAATTAATTGTTATTGGCTCCTTAAGCAAGACACCATAAGTACCTCTGGCAATTGCTCGCATTGGGTGGTACTTCCTTTTTTCATATTGATTCCTGTGGGACATTTACAAGAAAAGCCATTTGGGCTGCGTAAGCAAAGATGAGAGCATCCGCCATTATTTTTTCGGCAAACATTCTCTTCAAGTGTTGCATTTTTCTAAACATCAAAATTACATTGGAATTTAAATTTAATCAGAAAAAAATTCTAAATACCGTTATGACTTTAACGTCCATCAGACCTTCAATGTTGCCTCTTATAACCTTTGTATTCGATGTGTTTGTTTTATCCAACATATGTAATGCCTTAGTCTTCCAATCAGTCCAGTATAAGTAGTCTTCGGTAACCGCAATTCCATAAGGATGGAGCAAGTCCGAAATAATAATTTTTCGGTCATTTCCGTTATAGTCACATGATTCAATTCGTTTCATTTGTGCATCTGTCCAATATATACGCTTGCTTTGCAAGTCTAACGATATTCCATTTGGCCATCCCAAAGTTGCAGTAACAATTTTGGTCCGTTGAGATCCATCCATGCCTGATTTCTCGATTTTCGGGTATGCGCCCCAATCTGTCCAAAATAGTAATCCTAGTTCATAGTCTAGTGCTATACCTCTTGGCGAATCCAAATCCTGCCAAGCCAGAATATGCCTATTTTGTCCATTTAAATCGCTTACTTCTACTGTATGCCGACCTGCATCAGTCCAATAAATCTGAATTTAATTAAAAATTATTATAATTTTGGAATATAACATTCAAATATGTCTACCTTTCTTCCAACCGAGTCAATAACATGACCATCGACACTATCCAAACTTTCCTCTACAACTTGCCTAATCTGAGATCCGTCTTGACTTGACGCCATTATAACATCTTCGACATTATCTGACCAATAAATTGTTCCAGTTTTTCTGTCAACATCTACTGACATGGCATTGGATATTGGCCGAAGTGGTAGAACAACATCAATGAGATGGTCAATATCTAAAGATATCAGTCTAATATCGTAGCGGTGAGCGAACAAAATATATTTTGAGGGTCCATCAAGGCAAGTCTTTCCATTTTCCTGCAGTTCAAATAGTTATTACTTAGAGATATTAAAAAATTTTATTAATCTTTATTAATTACAGTTAATTTTACTCCAATAGGACAAGAACATGTGAAACCCATTGGATGAAGCAAACAAAGATGAGAGCATCCACCATTAGCTTTGGCGCAGCCATTTTGGACATGCCTTCTTGCTCTATGAAATACGCGAATATCCATCAGGTCACTGGTATTGCTGATGACTGTTTTACGATTTTTTCCAGTTAACTTGTCAGCCATTTGAACGCTTTTTGTGTCCCAGTCAGTCCAGAAAACGTAGTCATCATTAACATCAAGTCCAAATGGATGTTCTAGACCACTGACTGAATATTAAAAAAAAAATTACGAAAAGGAATTTTTTGAGAATTCAGATTTCCGCCTTACTTCTCAACGCGTTTCTTCCAGTTCCATCGAAGTTAACATATTCCAAACTCTTAGTGCCACCATCAACAAAATAAAGCTTGTTGGTATCCAAATCAACTGCCAATCCATTAGGCCATTGTAGATTTTCCACAACTAAAATTTTTCTTTTCGTACCATCCATCCCGGCCCTCTCAATCATTGGTCGCGCTCCCCAATCAGACCAAAACATGAAGCCCTCTGTAAAAACACGTTAGAAAAATTATTCGTTTCAAAAAGAGCATCAGAGAGCCAAACCTATGGGATTGAGAACAATATCCCTGGGTTTATCCAAATTTTGCCAAACAAGCAACGATCGTAATTTACCATCTGCTGAAGAAACTTCAATTCGATTGGTACCGGGGTCCGTCCAATATAATTTATCCGTCACCCAGTCAAGAGCCAAGCCAGCAGGAGATACCAAGTTTGTAAAAACCACGCTTTCTTGATGACTGCCATTTAAATGAGCCCGGTTAATAGTGCTCCTTTCTACATCAGACCAATAGATATAATCTGATTTACTGCACCAATCCAGTGCGACTGTTGATTTAAGACCGTCAAGAGGAATTATCATATCCACATCTGCGGAATTTGATTTTGTGCCTAATTGACGAAGGCGAATGTCTTTTCGACGGGCCACCAGAAGTAGCTTGTCGGGAACACTATTACAAGATTTCCTGAAATTTAAGATTGTCATTGATAGCAATATTATTGTGTTGTAGCGTTTACTGGTCATCCTTTAGAGTCAAGCCAATTGGACAGCCGCATCTTCGCGAATTTCTATTTGGAAGACATAAATGCGAGCAGCCTCCACGCAGTCCTCGACGATCCTTCAAACAACGATCAGTAAAATTGGGTTGTCGTGCAGGATGATAAGCATGAAGATCCATTGGAAAATGGAGACCTTCATGTACATTTCTAAATCCTTTGCCTGTAACTTTATTAGCTGCTGATATACTTTTCGTATTCCAATCTGTCCAGTACATGGTGTCTTCAAATACGGTAAGAGCAAATGGGTGTGGTAAATGGTTGCTCAATATCTATTAAAAATTACTAAGTATCGGAAATCCCTATTAATGCGATAAATACCTGTACCTTTGCGCGATCCGATCCATCGAATTTGGAACTTTCAATGACATGATGTTTAGCATCAGCCCAATAAATTCTTCTTGCAGGATAATCAATCGATAAACCATTAGGCCAAAAAATACCTTTAGAGATTATAGCCCTTCGATCTGAACCATCCATGTAAGATCGCTCTATTTTTGGATTTGGGCCTACGAAAGAAATACTTAGGGAAAACATTTTGAAAATATTTTTCAACAATGTTACCCCAATCGGACCAGAATACGTAAGCTTCTCCTGGATGTACAACTATAGCTCTTGGTTTATCAAGATCATTTGCTGCTATCACCGCTCTCAAATTACCTATAAAGTTCGACACCTCAACACGTCTTGTACCAGAATCTGTCCAAAACAATAAATCGTGCACCCAGTCCACTGCTATTCCGCCGGGGGATTCCAATCCCCATTTTATAACGTCATGATATTTCGATCCGTTCATAAATACCATTTTAATGACGTCAGTAGATACATCTGACCAGAATAATAAACTTTTTTTGTAGTGGTAGTCAATTGCGATTGCATTGTGTAGGCCTTTTACTATAGCTGTGTACCGATTATTGCTTAAAGACACTTTTCTTATATCTCCACGATTAGCCAAAATTAACTGAACTGCTCCACCAAGAGCCTTGCAACTTCTAAGATCAGGTCGAAGAACATATCCGTAATCACATGAGCACATGAAGCTGCCTTCAGTGTTGTGACACCTCTGAGAACACACGGGATTTGCAAGAAATTGGCATTCATCAATATCGGTGCAACTGTAAAATTAAAAAAAAATTGTTAAGATACTCATTGATATTTACACAACCTCTCACTTCTTTTTATTTTCATTCAAAACGTAGCCAACTCTACAAGCGCACTCTTCTCGTCCTTGGGAAGATCTAACGCAAAGCTGTTCGCACTTTGTACTTGATGAACACTTTTTGATATCTGGACAATTTTGCTCATCTTCTCCGCTGGGGCAATCATTGTGACCATCGCAGATATGTTTTTGATGAACGCATATCCTTAAAAATGGACAGTTTTAAAGCAAATATTATGTAAGGATTTTCAGCTATACTTTAGGTTTGTTGAATTCTTTTTTGCTGGACATAAAAGTTGACCAATGTCACAGCTCATTTTGCAATCAACTTCGTCCTCGCCACGGGAACAGTCGGGATATCCGTCGCAAAGCCAGTTTTTCTGCAAAAATTGTTTAGCATACATTAAAATTGGAAACTGAAATAATAAAATTTGTTGTTGTTTGACACCCCTAGGGGGAGGAGAGTGAAATGTACCAATAAAATCGAAAACGAGCAATATTAGTGTCGAATCCATAGTTTTCGAAGTTTCTGAGATGAATAATGGCACTCCCGATGTTGTTAGATACTGCAGTAGAAAGACTCCTCTAGGTGTCTAGTGTTGGAGGCCAAGATCCACTTTGAGTCGACGAATAAGTGAGTCATTTAGGGTTTAATCAGACTCGAATAAAACTTAAGAGAGGGGGGGGGGGGGGAAGCTGATAGTCAAATTCTGATTTCGCATTGATTGAATCCCATGATTGCTTACTTAATCAGCTGATACATTGACCCTAAGTGGATCTTGGCCTCCGACGCTACCCGATTTATTACCAGTAGACAATGCTATGCCCAGATCTATGACCCAGAATTATTTTCTAGCTTTTAGTTTCTTTGACCCATTTTTTAAAGCCGAAACAAGCGGACAAGGAAGCGGTAAATCAATCAAGCGATTTTAATGTTCATATGCCCATCAAGCAATTTAAAAATATATAACTCGGTGGACTCTAACGGAAATATTGCCGAATTTAGCAACTGTTGGTGGAATTCCATTTAACTAATATTGAAATTGAGACGCCGGTGGAGAAAGTGATAACGTGTCGGCTTACCAATCCGGAGATCCCAGGTTTAAGTCGCACCGGTGGCGACCCATAGTTGTTTTCAGCTGACAACAGATTATGATAAAATGTATAATAACATTAAAAGTAAAAAAAACCAGTAATACATTCATATTAATAGCCGTCGGGTATACAGGGGGCCCACATGCACACAGGGCGAAGAACATGGAACACATAGGCGTAATCTCTTTCTTATAGTGGCCGTAAACAGACTCGTGGAACGTCTCTGTCAGGAGTGCATATTTTTATGTTGTATCCAAAGCGGAGGGGATAAAAATATGATGAATATGTTTTTTTTGCATTGCTGGCTAATTATAGTTGAGTGGAGAGAAGGATACTCTTTTAAATAAAACACCCCAATGAAGGGTGGAACGCTACACATCGAGGGATGTATAGACAAAGGGGAGCTGGGACGCAAACTCCGTATAACTGGCGACCTCTGGTTTGAACTTAGTCCTATTTGGTAAGACGGCTCTGCCAGATAGAATTTCATTCCGTGCCCTCTTGTGGGCCAAAATAGAACAATTGAAATATTTAAAAAAAGGAATTTAAGGAGAGGAGGAGAAACAGAAGGGCTGCTTAAGTAAATTAACGACTTGCTGTGCAGGGAAGCCGCGCATTTCTATTCGAAGCCGTTCACACACAGCCTACTCTAGACCAATTTTCCAAATTGTTTCTCATTGTCACAAATAAAACTAACTATCCAAATCGGTTGAAAGTCAATCCCAGTCATACATAAAAAATATAAAACAAAAAAAAAGAAGCACAACTTTACAATCTTCTCGCTTTTGGGAAGTCAGTTAAAAGGAAACCAACTCTATGAATGGACTACCAAAGCATTAAACATATTGTGAGGAATCTTGGAAAACATATTGAGATCAAACATCAATTCGAGAGCTTCTCTGGTTTGTCGTATGGACCCTGTAAATATTGGTTAAGTGGCATTTTTAATCGACTTCCCGAAAATCAAAAAAAGAGTAGGGTCTAAATTCGGGGGGAATTTTCGTTTGGTTTTTATTTTTCATGTTGGATGATTCTTTTTTTGTTGCGCAGAGTATGTTTTCCGATTGGTACCATGTCGAAAAAATGTTTGGTGGGGTGAGGTGGGGGTGGTAGTGAAACCTAACTTACCGATTAAGAGAATTCTTTTTTTGTTTTATAGAGTATGATCCCCCATTGCTAATAATGAAAAAAATGTGACCCCAATGTGCTATAATAAGGAAGGACGATTAAATACTTTTGTTGTAGTTGTTTGGTTTGTTTAATTTGCAGACTTTAAAATGTTGTAATAGATATAAAATTAAAAATTATCTTATGCTTTTTAGCGCTTTTTGGGAAGTCGGTTAAATTTTTTTTTAAAAGCTATTTTTATTCTCTCATTGTAACTAAGAGAAAAATTATGCATTTAGTGGAAGGCGGAAGGAGAAGAGGAGTGTAACTTTCGCCCGGTTGAGATCGTTTTTTTTATATATATATTTTGCTATGCTTTATTGTTGTTAATATGAGAAAAATGTTATACCTAGTGTTGAGGTGGAGTGGCACCGAACTTTGCAATGCGTAGACAGATTTAGATGAGCATTTTTTAACGTTGTTTAGAGTATCTCTTTCATTGACATGACAAAAATATTAGTTCTGCGGTTGGGACGGGTGAGGGGCAAACTTCTTAGCGCATGGACCGATTTTGACTATGTTTGTTCTGTTTTTAAAATACGTTCCCTTGTCGGTACTAGTATAAAAATATTGTAATCCAGGGTGGAGATGGGAAGTGGATGGAGCAGTCGCTTTACTTTTTAATGCGTGCCTCGATTTGGATGATTCCTCTTAAAACTTATATGAAATGTGCCTGGATTGGAATGATTCGGTTTTTATGTATGTATGAAGTACACTACAACTGCACCTTTTGCAATCGCTTTGTTCATACGAGTAGCATTTTTCGAGTGGCATGTCTTAAGACATGAAAAAGTGAAATGGTTTTAAAAATGAAGCTGAAGCAACTTTACAAAAATTGGTGTAATTAAGCAGACGAAACAGCTACCTTTCCGCAATTAAAGATGTCATATAAAACTACCTAATTATGTCAGCAGAAGTGGTAGAAATTGCATATTTTGTGTAATATGATGAAAACAGAGGCTGAAGCGTGCTAACATTTTTTAAAGCATTTTGTATAATAATAATACTATAAAGTTAACATCGAGACAAATGGGTTTTTTATAGTTTAATGTAGGCAGCTTTGAACTTTTTATTAGAAAATTACTACAGACAGGCATTTTGCACTACTACTAACTTTACCTATAAATGAAAAAATTAACTAACACTGAACACGTAGTGATAATGCCATACGTCAGCATTGTTTTCTAAGTAATAGTGATAGTTCGGAATTCTCCATTGTTCTTATATGGCGTACCATGTTATTTGGTTTTTTAGAATTAATCTCGAACTGCAAATTCCCTGTTTTCGGAATCCCCCTTTTTAAAATCTCGGTTTTAAATCACGTTTGCAAAATATCACTTTCCGTATTGGATATTGGGTGTCTTAATTTTTTATTGGGAAAGAAATAAAATTACGAAATTGTGAAGCAATTCCTTTTATGTATACAGGGGTTTTCTCATAAGGTGTGCCCAAATAAGTGGGATGAAAGAACTTACTTAAACAAACAAAAAATTGTAAGGCTTGTGGGACGGTAATCTTAACTATTTGGTGGTTATAGGGTGATCCACAAATTTGCAATTGGCTGCGTATGCACATCATCATTTTATTTTTATCTTTTGATATAACTCAACGCAGCGACATCAAACACACACCAAAAAAGCTAACATCCAAATGAAATTTCCAAAATTGTCAACAATGTTAATCTAGCTCCTGCAGGTACAGTCACTTGCAAAAGTAAATAAAGTATTTGGCGATTAATTAAAATTCAGCATTTTTCAAAAAGGCACAACATATCCCGGTTGAGAAAGAATGTATAAATTTATACTCAAAAAAATTATACAAACCCTAAAATGACTTTTATTGAATTCCAAACTTGTTACAATTAATGTTATTATGTTAGAAAACTGTCAATAACCTTCCTCTATTTCACTGTTTAAGGTGTATTGTAGCCAGCCTCACCCGTATTTTGGTCGCTGTAGTCCCAATTATGTTAACTAATATGTCTCTATGGTTGACGGACCTTGAATAAACTTCATTCTTTATTGTATTCCATAAAAAGAATTGTCATGGAGTAAGATCTGGAGATCTAGCAGGCCAAGGAATCGGTGCACCTCGTCCAATCCAGCGGTCAGGAAGTTTTTCATTTAATATTGTCTTCAGAATGTTGATCGTGTTGGTAAAATATTGCCTTCTCTGATCATCAAGAGGGATGCCCTTTGGTAGATCTGGCAGTCTATATCCCAAAATGTCCGCATAAATTTGGCTATTAAGCTTTAGCTGCAAAATAAATAGGTGACGATGGTACCAGCCGAAATATTGGCACATAAATTAGGCTGGAGTAAGTTAGAGTTAGTCCTATGTGAGTTAGTATCCGACTAGGTAGTCAGGAAGTTGTGAAAATTCTTCATACCACCTCGGTGAACTGGGGTTCGTCCGTCTAAACAACTCGGTCCAGAAACGCCTTGTTCTTCATGACGCATTCCAGAAGCCAAATGCACACAAATCTCCTTCCATTAGTCTTTGGACTGGGCTGTGATTGACGAATAACTCTCCAAGCTTTAACTGAAGACACTCTAAATCGGCTTTCGAATCGTCTTGTGCTCGTTAAAGTGTCTTTCCTGACGAGAATGATATGATTATGCTCGACGTCGGCAGAATCTTCCGAATTCCGTGCTGTTTGAAGTTACACCGCCGGTTTCTCTTAACCTTAGTAAAGTGCGCGAAAATATTGCTCTCTTCTTTGATATTTGAGTACAGCCACTTTATTGTTTCCATCTTATTACACATTAAATGGTAATTATATCCACGTAATACAAGTCGTCGGTGGAGTAAATGACAACGTGTCGGCCTACAAATTCGGAAGTATCAGGTTCGAATCCCCATGGCGGCGACACATGGTTGTCTGTTGCTGACATTGACAACGTGTCGGCCTACCAATTCGGATGTCCCAGATTCGAATCCCCATGGCGGCGACACATGGTTGTTTTCTGCTAACAAAGGCCATTCTGCGATAAAAAGGCCATGGAGGTTTTAGACAAATTCCCAGTGGTTCGAAATCCACTTTAAATTGTAGGTCCACTTGCAATCGTTCTCTCGAATCGGGTGAAGTTCTTCTCCCGCCCCATGCTCCACAAGGGGTTACGGGAAGTAGAGAGAAGAGATTTCCACTTATTTCTCAAAAGTAGATTCTGTTAAATTTAAATTTTTTTTTATACGATGTGGGTAAAGCCTAGGGGACAACCCTTTGATGCGTTAGCATGGTTTTGGACGGAAGTGAATTCGGGTACGGGAAGTTAGGAAACTTGAATGTTTAATTTTTACATTGCTGCGAGCTAGACAATTTTAACTTAAGAACACCGTAGTTGACTGACCTTCTTTTATAGCAAAATGTTCATCCGGTATTAGTAACAGAACGCCAAGATACCTTGTGGCAGCTTTCATTAAAATTAGTTACTTATGTACCTTAAACGAAGAATTCCAACCTTTTCTCACAGCATTTTGTTCATATACCAAATTTTCTAACTACAGTGCATAAAGAACTTAGGTATATAGGAAGTTCACATGTTGTACCTTTTTGGAATCTTCATCTCATTACAACGTAATAAAAATAAAAAACAAGTGTGTAAATTAAATACATTTCCCAGAAAATGTGGGAAATTCTGAATTTTAGGTAATCGCAAAATATTTTTGTACTTTTGGAGGTGCCTGTACCTGCACCTACCTGGTAGGAGTAAAATCAGACTTCTAATACAAACAAAGTATAATATTAAGGGGGTCACCCTGTGTGATGGGTCGAAAAAATCGATTTTTTTGTTGTTGCATAAATGGATTCCTTAATATGTGTAGAATATGATTTTTCAATATTCGAAGTCGATAAAAAGTCAATTAAATTTTCAATATTTTCGAATGATATTAGTTCATTCCATACAGTGTCACTGTATGGAATTGTGGAGACCATCAACAAACTTTTTTTCAGCATGGAAGTGGTATAACACTCATTGTCATGAAGATTTTGCTCTAAAAAAATTCTGACTTACTGTTGAAATGATAATAAATACATAATAAAAAGTTCAAGTTTCTATGTTTTTCTTGTTCGTAAAACAAAATCCCAAAAACAGCTAAATAATCGGCCTTCACACGGGGTGACCCCCTTTAGGTTGGGGGCGGGGGAGCGTGGGTGGATGGCGGGTATTAAATTTATTTTTATTTTTATTATTTGATAGTACAACTCTTCAAGAGTATCTCGTTCAAATTTGAGTATTGTAGCAAAACTGCCGGAGATACAGTGCCTCGGGTCTCCCACCATTCGATACATCCCATATACACAAGAGCAGCGTTAAAACTTTAAACGCGTTTTTCTCAGATTTAGTTTTTCAAAGCCGATGATCACTGTTACTCAAAAACTACTCATCCCAAATCTCAAATTTTGCACACTTCTTTTATACATAAATTTCGAGGAAACAATGTCGAGATTTTGTATTTTTTATTATTATAATTAATTTTAGAACACCAAATCCGCCGATTTTCATCAATAAGTTTTCATAAATTCAAAAAATTCGTCTTTTTTTACTTCTAAAAATTGAAAAATCAATAAAATAAACAAAATCTCGACGTTGTTACCTGGTTTTTTGTCAACATATGATCCAGTAATGAGTTATGATGATCACCGCAAAGTATCTTTTGTTTTTGTGTATATGAAGATTTCCTGTCAGTCGCTCAATTTACGATATTTTTACCCAAAAATTTAACAGAAGATTCTTGAAATATTGTACTATTATGTTCTTAACTTAAAAATAAATTTATATTTACCATATTTTTTGTTTGTTTATTTCAAAATTTGTTTAAAATATTGAAAGAACCCGTATCTACAGTAATCATGCAATTTTAACACTATGCTGCTATCGCTTCGATTCCATTGGTCAGTTTCTGCCGTGCAGAGTTGGTTTTCATTCATTTCCATGCTGTGATTGGATTGTTGGTATAGAGAGCTTACAGCTCAATTGCTTCTTTAAGGCTGGAACACAATGTGGCGCTGGCGCTCGTAGCTGGCGCTCGGAAATGTCAAATTTGGCGCGCGCCAAAAGTTAAAAATATTGAACTTTGCGCTACAGCGCCAGCTACACATTGGACCGCCATCTCTTAATTTCCATATTTTTAACTTTTGACAGGTCTGGCTACCGCGCCAGCTACGAGCGCCAGCAGCACATTGTGTTCCGCACTTTATTCCGTTCGGACTCTTTCTCTGCAGTTTTTGTAGCCAGATCCCGACATCGTGATGTGATCTTTTGGAGAGTCTGATCATCTTTCTCTGCAGTCTCTTTGAAGGTGGCTGGAGTGTTGCTGCTTCGTAAGCCAAAACAGCAGAGTTTGTTTTCTTTTCTGCCAGTTCACTGCTTGCTGCAGGTCACGAACTGCAAGTGAGTTAATAAATGCTTCCTTGAAACATAGTGTGTAGATAAAGTCACTGAATGCCGTTTCTGGACATCCCAGTTCAGTCCTTATTTCTTTGAAATTTTTTTCATTAACAGTTCCACTTGGGTTTTATTTTGAGCTGCCCAGAAATGTCTACCTCTTCTGATCTATTTTCTATATCTGACTTTAACTCTCCCATTTTATTTTCCATTTCAGTTTTTACTTCTTCAAGAGAAACTTAAGCTCACCTTTACGGACCCTTTCATTGATAATTTCAACTCGGCTGATGAAGTCTTCTGTTCTTTTATTGGTGACTTTAACTCATTATGGCTCTCTTCCATCGATGATTTCACTCGGCCATCGACAATTTATGGTTTGCTATCGATGCGTTAAGATTCAAGAGATCATTACTCATCTTCAAAAATAAAAGTCTCTGGATCCTTTGCTTCGTGTTCCATGACTACTTTCAGTAACGCTACTTATTTCCAATCACAGGTGGAGAACGTTTACTTTATTCCCCCTTCAGCTCTTGCATACGTAAATCCTTCAATTTCCGATCCATGTTCAGACTCACTGCACTACTTCACTTCGCTCTCACGAATACACATTTTTTAAGTTCACTTCTTAGCCTTTCTTAATTTATCCTACCTCTGACGCCAATTGTAACGTAGCCGGAGCTCTTCGTAAATCACTGTAAAATAGAGAAAGGACCAGCTGGGATTTTTGCGAAAAGTAAATTTGGGAGTAAAAATAGTTTTTTAAAAAAAAGTTGAACCGACTTCACAAAAGGCGCTAAAAAGCATAAAATAATTTTTAATTTTATATCTATTACGACATTTTGAAGCCGGTGCAAATCAAACAAACCAAACAACTATAACAAAAAGTTACAGTAGTTAGACTACTCCTCCCCTCGCCCAACCCCCCACCATGGACAAATTATTCTTCTATTAGCAATGGGTGATCACACTCTTTACAACAGCAAAAGAACCAACCAAATCTGTCCACGTGTTACAAAGTTAGGTTCCACCCTCCCCCCCCCCCACCACAGCAACAGCAACATTTGTTTAAAAAACATACGCGTCGAACTTAGATCCTCTTTGTTTTTGGGAAGTCGGTTAAAAAGGGTTCCTTTAGTGCCTCTAATGTTTTTTTTAAAGCTATTCAAGCTGTGATGATTGCTTTGAATATTATGCCGAGAGGAAGAGAGAGTGTATTAGCAAATTCATTTTTAAATTTTTTGTAATACAATTTTTATTGAATGAGTGGTTAAAAACATTTTTGAAGAATGTGCTTAAAATTTTTAAAAGGCGAGTTTTTTATAAAAAGAGATTTTGAAAACGAGATTTTGAAAGGGAAGGATTTTGAAAACTAGATGAAAACATCGGGCAAACGTAGAACATTCGTTGATACTATTAAGTATCATATCAATTGACGTTGTTATGCAAAAACAATCTAACCCACAGAGTAATGATTTCGTGGTGTTGGTGTTTGAAATTGATCTTCTTGCAAGATATCTTACGATGGGAAGGATAAAATTGGTTACGAATAAATAGCTATAACAAATGCCACTAATTATGTGGAATAAACTAATTTTATAATAGTATGATTTATTAGATATACTCATAAATGGATAATAAGACAATATCTGTAATTTAACATAATTCTATTAAATGCATTAACGTTGAGTCTTTAATGTGGGTTTCATAATTAAAGCTATTATTGATGTCATATTTTCGTTAAATCAGTTAGAATATTTTTGCATAAAAAAGAACAGTCCTTCCTTTATAGTTTGAAACTATAAACTTATTTTTTAGTCCTTAGCCTTACTTGGATTGTTTTTGCATAAGAACAGTTTTAAATTTAAATCTCAGCACAAACAGAAAGGCGCAACTTTGTTGCCTCACAAGGGGGAAGCTGGAAACGAAGCGGCAGATGATTTCGCAGAAAATGGGTCGAGATGGTGGTTCAAGAGGTAGAGCAATAATACCTCTAATACAAGACGTTATCAAGCACCTCAGTGCCGACTTGCTGGATCCTGCGAAAAGTAGATAGGAAGGGATCACAACGTGTATAGTAACAAAGGTCACAAGAATGACCTACGATCTGAAGATTTCAATTGATTTGGAAAATAAAAAAAATCACCCCCACCTTTCTTAATAACAATAATATAATAAACTTAATATTCAATAATAAATTAAAACCAAAAGTAGAAGACATTGAAATGAGTGGAGTATATGAAGTTAAATGTGTAGATTGTTCTTATGTATGTTTCACAGCGCGTGTGAAAAAATAAAGGATCTGGTAGATCTATGCCTCCTAAATTCCACTGGTCGACGTAAAATCGCGTCATTTCTTGTATATGTTGGGTCGCTGAATTCGATCCCGGCCACAGAATCGCTCTATCACATCAAGTTTATTTTGACTATCCTAACCTAAAAGTGCAAAAAACGCGATTTTTGCCTATTTTTATGTAGAATATCGACATAATTTGCGTTAATAACGTCTCTAGCACTAAAACTTTAGGAGATATACGTTAAAATATAAAACTGGTTTTTTTTCAAACTCCTATAGCCTATAGGAGATATACGTTAAAATATAAAACTGTTTTTTTTTCAAACTCCTATAGCTCAGAGGGGGAGGGGGAGTCTATACCACCCCCCACCGCCAATTTTTTCATTTCTCACCTAGATCTACCAGATCCTTCATTTTTACACACGCATTGTGAAACACTCTGTGTATTGGAAACACTAAGAGAGCTCTCCGAATTAGATTTATTGAAGTTATCGCTGGTGCACATAGGGATAGGCTGCTATCTGGTATTTCAAAACAGTTAAAATACATAGTTTTGTCCCTAGGCTTTGGCTAAATCATAAAAACAAAAATTAGAAATTAGTAGAAGAGCAAAATATGTAATTAAACAAATATGTACCTAATGATTACAGTGATTTCACTAACATGAGCTCACTTCTTGGCAAAAAAACAAAAAACCTACTTTATAGATAATAGCTAAAGTAGAAAGTAGTTCGTCGATATCCAGTTGATGCCCTAATATGAAGAAACGCGTCGCATGGTAATCGTAGACATAAAATTAAAATATTTTTGGAAATTTATTTTTTCTTTAATAATGAAGATTATCGAACAATTGCGCACGGGTTAATCCATATCAAATCGACCTATTTAATTAGTAAAGGTCGCTGACAAAATTTATTTATTTTCTATTTTTTTACCTAAATTTGTAGTATAGTACAAATTTAGGTAAAAAAATAAATCAAGTTGAAGAAAGGTATTCATAAATTTTTTAGATGTTTAGTTTTTTTTGGAGCCGCCATTTTGTATTGGTGCGTCAGCCTATTATGCATTTTACAGAGGTTCGTGTTAAACGCTGTAACTTCTTGGTTTTTAAAGATATTCAGTTCAAACAAAAACCATTTAAAAAAAAAATTGAAGGTGAGTCTTAGTTCTATCTTTAACATTTTCAATTTTAAAAGAACAGGTTTTTAGTTACCGTTAATATTCACCAAATTTTTTCTTGTATTTACAGTCAAGTTGGCCTATATATATACCGACAGAAAATATTGCACATTTTATGCTCTTTAACATGGTTTTTGTTTGAACTGAATATCTTTAAAATCCAAGAAGCTACAGCGTTTAACACAAACTTCTGTAAAATGCAAATAGGCTGACGCACCAATACGAAATTGCGGCTTAAAAAAAAACTAAACATCTAAAAAATTTAAGAATACCTTTTTTCAACTCTCAGAGTATAGTACAAAATTAGGTAAAAAAATGAAAAATAAATAAATTTTGTCAGCGACCTTCATTGGTCGATTTGATATGGATTGACCCCCACAAAACATTCACTTAAATTTATTTGATGATGCGGTCTCGGATTCCACGTACCACTAAAAAAGTTACAACACTCAGATATTGTTTTCTTTTGTTTAAAGCAGGTTTAAGGGATTATATACAAAGTTGGGGCTCAACAAATCGAAAATTTTTTGATTGCATATTCTGAAAGTACATACTTTCGAAAATATCTGTGTGAAATTTCATCCAGATCGGAGCACTAGATTTCAAATGACAGCCGTTCGCAGCGCGCTAGTTCCATCTATAAGCACTTGGCGAGCGGCGTCCAAAAACTTTAAACGCGATGATCTCGGAATAGAGTTTTTTGAACAATACCGTTGCGGTGAACGTGATATCTCAAAAACTTTTCAACCGATTTTCATAATTTTTTTTTTTAAATTGTTCATATTTACAATCTCGTGTACTTGAACGGTTCCTTTTTCATCTAAAAATTTTCGATTGTTTGCAATGAATTTTTGTTTAGAATTTTGAACACCTCAAAAATCGAATTTTTTGTCAACATGGTTTTTTTATTGGAAGAAAAATTTTTTTTCGGAAACCGAACCGTTCAAGTACACCACAATACATTGTTCTTCAATAATTTTTTTACTCTTTTGATTTCAGTTAAGCGGTTCGCCTTGGAGAGTGTTCACCGCAAGCCTCTGCAAAAAAACGCGCTTCAGGGGAGGGGCCATAACTCTGACAATTTTTAATATTTTTTTATAATTCAACTTACCAACAAATTGTCTTTCGCTTTTTCTAATAAAATTTGCATAAAATCCTTAAAAAAAATCACCAACTTAGCTCACTTTTCCCCCTCAACTTTGTATATAACCCCTTAATTACTTTTATTGACTCTAGATTCTATAATACTTGCAAATTAAATCGACAGGATGAGAAGAATGTGGGAATAAGTGCTAGAAGTGCCGAATGATTTTATTACTGTTGAGGAAGAGGAGAACGGTATTGAAAATAAACTGGCAGATTGCGATAAGGAACAACAATTAAACGATAGTGAAGATGAGCCAAATATAAGCACCAGGTCTATTAAAAACATTGTGCTTACTGGGACAAGCTATCGTCACTGACCTCACGGTCTCGATATTATAACATTATATTATTAAATAGAACTAGGTAGCGTCTAAATGCACTAAACATCAGGTATAAAGTTTGAAATTATTTTATCAATAGTATTTTTGACATAAATGTAAAAATTCTAATAAATTTATTAATAAAGTTTAAGCCAAATACGCAAGAGAAAGTAATGCAGTTAGCTTGTCAAATATGTAAGAAGACAAAATAAAGGCTTGAATTGGTTTTGCTTGCTGGAGCTCGCATATGCTATCGAATGAATACCAATAGATCCTCCATTGAAATTTCTAGATTTGTTTTGGGTAAAAGACGCTTCAGATTTTTTTTTTAGATGCATGAGGTTTGATTATAAAGATACTCGAGATACGCGTGTCAAATTATATAAGCTGCAGTGAGAGAAGTATTTGACTTGTTGTACAAGGGTTCTCAATGTCTTTAACAGGGACCATCGGTGCCCGGTTTATGGGAAAGTGTACTTTCAGGGGGTACATCGCAAGCAAACCGAATAAGTATGGAATCAAAGTGTACAGTTGACTCCAACATTTTTATGCATAAATTTTAGAAGCAACTGGACCGTTTTTACGAAACAATATGTCGAAGGATGTTTTTTTACCGATGTGACCAAAGCCGAGTGGACAACCCTTTGATGCGTTAGCATGGCTTTGACCGGAAGGGAAGTAGCTTGATCTTCAAACTGTAAAACTCGAAATAATAGTTCAATATAACAGCAAATTCGGGACATTTATGATCAAATGTATAGCCAGAAGTATGAGAAGATGGCCAACAGTTATATTGTACACTTGTTGAATATTTCTACTATAAATACTCACGTATTTTAGGAATATAACACAAAAAGTAACTTATTTCGCAGAAAATTTATAAAAGATATTTCATACCAATTATTCGGCAACCACCTAGAAGTAAGCCCTCAACTCAAAAACTTACGCCTATCAATAGCCCTCCAGATAAAGAAAATCACCAATGTAACAACAACAAGACATGTACCTATAGCATCAGAAAGATGTTATTACTGTGACAGGAACAAAAATAGAAAAATTTATTTTCGTATTTGAGGAGGATATGAGGATATTGAATATACAGACAAATAAACTGACAAAGTTTGTGGCTCAGTTGATTATGTGGAATAAATAAAATATAAAAATAACTTTTCAATATATTTCATACGGCACGTAATAAAAAGTATTAATAATAAAAGATAAAGAGTATCTCGAGTATCGTGAAGCCCTTTTTTATACAGTATCTTCGATTGTGGTTAGGTAGTTATTTTGTTTGTTTAATTTGCATGGACTTCAAAATGTCCTACTAGAAACAGAATTAAATATTATTTTATGTTTTAACCGCTTTTTGTAAAGTCGGCTGAACTTTTTTTTAAAAAAATATTTCATTTTTTACACATTTTAGTGTCTTCAGATATGTTACTCGAAAAATTCTGCTCGTATAACAAAGTATAATATAACAGAGAGGAAACAGAATTATCCAAATTCGGCAAAACGTTCCGAAATTGATCCTAGTCCGAAATTGATCCTTTCACACCCTCACGTTACATGGCGCTAGTACACCAAAGTAATCTATAGAGCAAACGGACATCTTAAAAATCGGGGCTCGCAATAAAAAGTATTGTAATGTAAGTTCCCGTAGTTACTCTAGATGCAAAATTTTTATCATTTACCAATGAGGAAACGTATTCTTTACCACCACTCTTATGCTACACCCCCCCACTCTCATTGTAAACAACAATTTCTATCATTATACAAAGGTAGCAAGGAATTCTTATCAGCAATAAATGAGTCATCCCATTCGGTATACTCGTTAAGAAGTTGAGTGCCATCCTTTCTCCCGCCCACCCTATACATTTTTGCGTTACAAGTTATAATTATTTAGTTGCTGCCCTTCCTACCATCCCCACTCTAAGACCACATGTTTTGTCATGGTACAAGTGAAGCAAAATACTCCATAGTGCAAGAAATCTAAAATGGTCTTCGAATTACGAAAGTTAGGCTAGATCCTTTTTACGCGATACAAAGTAAGATTAGCCCTTCTCCACTACATAGATACACAATTTGTGTCATAATAGAATTATCCAAATCGATCTACGCGTAGCGAAGTCAAGTTCTAAACACCCCACTCTGCAATATTTGGAACAACGAAATACGAAATTGTTATCCTGATACCAATTAGCCAACCGGAAAGAGAACCCCCCCCCCCCCCCCCTTTTCCTTGTTTTAATTTTTTTTTTTTTTTAGTGGTGTTGCGGAATTTTATAATCATTGCGTCGTCCTTAATTAAAAATCTAAAACCATCCGCCATCTTGAAGCGTCCGTCATATTAGATGTAGAATGCCGTCACATAGTTTATGTATTTCACTTGTCAAACCATTCCTTTTAGAACCCATGTCATGAGGGTTGTGCAGCAAAATTCCCCTTCTTGCGGCATCTGCCATATTAGGATTAGAATGACCTCATATACTTATCGTATTTTACTCGTCCAACTTTTTCATTTAGTACCCCCATCAAGGGGGTTGTGAAGAAGAGGGTAATTCGCCATCTTGGTGCGTCCTATTATCGCATTTTTATCGGATCTCCATACGTATGCAAGATCTCATCTCATTCTGACGGACAAGTTAAAGTAATATAAAGCTTGTAAAAAACAATTATCCGAAAGGTTTACACGTTATAAAGATAGGTTGCGCCTGAAATTTTTTTGGCATGGTACCAATCAGGCAACCCACTGTACAAAAAGAAATAATCGGAAAACCCCCGAATACCTGAATGCTTAAATCCCAAATTAATATCCCGACTTTTTAGTAGCCCCAAAATCCCGAACAAAACCTCCTCCTCTAAAATCCTGAATCACATTCCCGCATAATTCTGAAATACCTACCCTTTCCCAATTCTCTCTCTCTCTAGTTGTCGTAACCCCATGTGGGACATCTGGCGGAAAAAGGACTTCACTCGATTCGAGACAACGATTGCAAGTGGACCTACAATTTAAAGTGACTTCCGAGCAACTGAAATTTTTTCTTCAACCACATGGATTTTTTTTGTCATAATTTGTTGTTAGCAGAAAATAACCATTCGTCGCGGTCGGTGGGATCCGAACCTGGAACCTCCGGATTATCGGATTTTTGGGAAGTTGGCTAAACAAAATTTTACGTAAAAATTAAATATATAACCTCAATACATCTTCAAAATACGCGGCTTCTAAGTTTGCGCACCAATAGCCGTGTAAACATTTCGTGTGCCACCGCCGGAGTGTAAAGTATATTTATATAAAGAAACTTAAATTTTATGGTTGAAATTCAAATATAAACATACTCGCATATTGATAATAAATTCAACTAATCACAATATTTGTACAAACATACATACCAAAATACATCTCCCATTTCGACAACTAAATTCATCCGGCCCGCAAGTTCTTGGTTGACTTGTGTCAATATTTCCACATTCTTTTTCATCCTCTCCTCCATCACAATCCTGTTCTCCGTCACATTTCCATCGATTCGGGATACAGTTTCCATCATCGCACCTAAGAGTTTAAATTAAAGCCATATATTACCGAGACCTGTTAACAAAATATACTTGAATTCGCTAGTTGTGCAGCTTGAAGGCTTTTTAGGACAATTTTCTTCATCGCTCCAATCCCCGCAGTCATTATCGCCGTCGCAGCGAAACCTATCAAGGACACATCGTCCACCTGGACCTCCGACCCCACCTAATCCTCCTCTACATTTGAATTCGCCCTCTGGACAACTGGCCATTGGGGTCTGGCAATTGAGTTCATCAGAACCATCTGCACAATCGGGTTCTCCATCACAACGGAATGACGATGACACACAGAAATCATCTCCGCACTGGAAGTGCTCAGACGTACATCTGAAAAAGATTACTCAAATATTGTAATCAATCAGATAACACAATTTAAGAATTACGCTGTTTTTGAACAGTTAGCCTCATCGGAGAAATCCTTGCAATCGTTGTCACCATCGCAAACCCACGACTTCTGGATACAGAATCCGTTCTGACATTCAAACTGATCTTCGGTACAGTTAACACGAGCACCTATAAAATAATTTAGTAAAAAATATAATTTTTAAAATGCAGTATACGAACCACAGTGTGTCTCATCAGAGTAATCCCCGCAATCATCATCACCGTCACAAAGCCAATCTTTTGCAATGCATCTATATGTCCTTGGGCACATTGTATGAATCCCCGTAGATTCACACTCACTTTTGATTTTGTTTACAAAGTCCTCATTAGTTCCGTCGCAGTCATGCTCATCTTCCCCGTTTTCACACTGGGCAACTTTATCACATCTCCGGTCCTTCGGAATGCAAATACAAGTCACAGGGCAAAGCCATTCCCAAGGTTCGCAATAAACTGGACATTCCTGACCAGCACCGTCGTTAGGTGCAAGCATTGCAGATTCATCATTTACCAAAGAGTTCTGAACAAAGACTTTATCATTTGCATGTCCGTTTGGTATTAGGCTGCCATATCGATCCTTTCCCTTACTTCCCACCACCATGTCGCCATGTCGCTCTCCAAAATCTCGAACTCCGTAAATATCCGATGATCGTCCGCCAGTGATTGGTGGAATCATCGGATTGGTAAAACCTCCTGGGACTCGAACGCCACTTATTACCCGGTAACTGGGATCATATTGGGGTATCAACGGTGGGGGATTCCCGGGATGCGAGGGTTCCATTGTTAGGATGCCATGTTGGAAGTATGGCTTGTGCGCCCTCGGATCATCAGGGTAGGCCGATGAACTTGAGTGCATTTTGTACTGCCCAGGATACTGTTCCACGTTAGCGTGGCTTGGCATATTTTCCTGTGCCTTATACGTGTGTATTTTGTCACTTCTGTCATGAAACTCGGGCCATTGTGTAGTTAAGTCATCGCAGACAACTGCAAGAAGACAGAAGTAAATAAACATTTTTAGTAATATTTTTTTATATGAAATTTTTTTCTAATGTTACAATAATAATATTTCTTTTACCATAGAATCAAGGATGTTTGGGAAATAAAGCAACAAACCTAAGATTTTGTTTCTTTTTATGTTAATGTTAAAGCTAAGGGGATACCCTATGATGCTACAGCTCAGGCAGGAAAAAATTAAGCGTTAGGGAGAAATGGGTTAAGAGGCTGAGTGAAGGATGTATGCCTCGTTTGAAAGTTTTGGGCTCAATAGAAGATGGTAAAAAGTTCTACAGCTGTGCTGTCGGCATAGAAAAGATTCGTGAAATTTGACGGTCCGTCCAAATTCGACCTGAGAGTATAGGCTTGGGAGCAATATGCAGCTCTTGTATTGCGCTTTGGAATGTGAATACAAGGAATCCAACTAGCAATTTCGTTAGAACAATGACCGTAGAAATAGCAATAGAACCATGAGACACATCCGACATTTTGCCGATGCTCTAGAGATTCTTGAGTCGACAATACAGGATCAGTCTAGCTAAGGTTGCTGGATATCTAAATACTCAAGATGTTTAAAGAACGTGAATTGGGTATATTCACTTCGGCCACAGAAATAGACGGAGGGTGGGCTGGGCGTTTTAAGGGACATAAAACAGCATTGAGTTTTGGATGCACTAAGCATAACACAATTTTCTCTGCCCCAAGCGAGAAACTAAACACTTACGATGAACTAGTCATTGTATAGTGATCCAAACATGTCTTCTCGATTGATTACTGTACTCGATTGTACTGTATTACATAATCAAAAGAGTAAGCGAAATCAAGGGTGCTGTCGTCGCCGGAACTATGAATGCGATCTTATGTGAGAAAGGTCAGGTTTAAAAGACAAAATAAGGTAGGCGAAACGACTGATCCCCGAAAGTTAAAGTTTGGCAACATGCCAGACTCTATATCAAGAGCGACGTTTGCGCACTCTCCAAAATTATTTAGACAGTGATTCCAATGCTTCGTCAGATCAGTTAGAAAATCACGGGCAAGAAACCATAAGGGCTAGAAGCTTTGGACACGTCGACTTTAGAGAGTACCTTAAAATCTTTCCGAGTTTTCCCTCTTTTGCCTGCTAGTGCACCGCGATGGGGATGAAAGAACTAGCGATAAAAGTGGCAGGTTACAGTAAACAAGTAGGCTTTGTTCTATGAGCTTGTACATATATTTTCATTATAAATGAAGGTGGTATTGAAGAACAGGTAAATTAGTTCTTTACGGTTTTTATTAGAGACCAGAAGCTCTTACTAACCGATTTCAGTAGCGAAAACCTTCCATCTGCAATTTTGGGCGAAGTTGAACTTTGCCCGATTAATCACTGATTTCGCACATTTCTATAGATAAGTATGACCGCATGCCTTCAGATTCACAGGGGGACCAACTCGTTAACAAATTATTAATTTGTTGGCGTGCCGTAACTGTGGATACTGCAGGAAGTCCGCATCACCCTCCCCGTGGGGAGGCTGGTAACGGTCATATAATTTTTACTGTAGACTGGCTAATGATGACGGGCGGAAAGACAGTCACTGACTTGATCAAACTCCCCCAATGCAGGATGTTAAGCGACCACCGTGCCCATTGGGCAGTTTGCAGCTGGGGGTAACTAGCTGTATTCTAACGGAGCCTCCTTGATACCTGTCCGCCACATGGAGTAAGAAGGACTTTCCATGGTATGGGGATCTACCATTGGTGACCCCCCGCACCCTCAACCACACAATATCGTGAGACCATGAGTACCGCCTTGTCGTGAAAATGGTCGATGCATAAAAAACACCCAGCCTTGTATAAAACCGAGAAAACTTCCTCCACTCGAAAAGGGGGAAAACCCACCGACAAGGCAGACCAAGCCCACGGACGAAGTGGGCAATCTTCTGCGAGGCCAATACGGTGGCTCCACTAAGGAGCCCTGTGAAACCCCTTCTTTGAGGAAAAAACATGCTGCTGCCAAGACTTCCGAAACCGGTAGTAGCAGTTCAGTTCCTCCTCCCTCCGCGGAACCTGCTCGTGGTAGTGCGTCCCTATCCCAGGCTAATACACCCGGACGTACATCCACCAGCGCGCCCTCAGGGCATCTCAGTCCAACCCAGCGACCACCAAGCAGAAGGGAAACGGATTAACGGTGGCCTACAGAGAAAGACGGACTGCGCTTAGAATTCTCCGTAGACTGAGTTCTGTCTCTAAGGAGAACCTCGCAAAGATGAACAAAACCTCTCTGGAGTGAGCCAATAAAATCATTGCCCTAAATAACGCTTCGGCCGCTAAAGGCCCCCTTCACTCTACTCCGTTAGGCGTGCGTAACCTCTAAAAGAGTAAGGGCGGCTGGTGCCCTTTCCTCTACCGCGAAATCTTTTAGCGAGATAGCGAAAGATAGCTTGGTAAGGGCGATCATAGATCGCAGCAACACGAACGGCTCTATCACGCCAGATAGATGGAAGATGGTGGAGGTCGCGTTGCTGAAAGTTTATATGGAGGTTCTTTCACTGAACTCCGGCCTTCCCCCATGTTGTCTGGATGCTGGCTGGCATCAAGGCCGCATTAAACTACTTTTCTGCTCCCGTTCCCAGGAATAAAATTCCTTGTATATCTAGATCGAGGGCTTGGATCCCAATCGAACCATCGAATCCCTTAGAAATTCTAAGGTTCATCTAAGTAGCCAACCCTGGGTTGCCTACTCATGACTGGAAAGTAGCCTAGGTAGGCGAAGTCAAGTGAAACTCAAGGCAGGTCATTGTGATCCTAAATGAGCAATCCCTTGCCCCATTTGCCGAACACAGTGGCATTATTTGCTATGGCGTCAGTTCTAACAATGCAAGTACTAAAAAGGAGGAATCAGGAACAACAGCCTCCACAAGCACTACCACGCAGAAGGAAGAAGAACAGAGTGCATCATGGAAGTTGACACTCATCTTGATCCCGGACCAGAGTTGGAGGACCTATTTCTGGGTTCTACCACCGACGAAGATGCCAGTAATGAAGGGGAGACAGCTGACATCACTGTGATAGAGGTATCGCAACCCGAACATAGTGATGCTAAGAGCGGTCCAAGTTAACCTTCATCACTCAAAGGAAGCGTTTGCGTCCTTCGTCTAGCACAGAAAGGAGAAGATCCTTAACAATAGTATTGCCTGTCCCAGGTCCACTTGTAATTGGGAATAGGCAAAACCTTGACAAGGTGGTGGAAACCCTGCCGCTTGAGTGTAATGCGGCGCCCACATTTCTTGCCCCGACAGGGTCCCCAGAGGTAAGCCCAAACCTGCGTGGTGGTCAAGTGAAATCATGACTCTAAGGAAGTAGTGTCGAAAGTTTTTGAACCAAGTTAAAAGAACTAATGTCTGGACTTCTTATTAAGAATGCCTCAAACAATTTAAGAAACTTATAAGGAAAGTAAAACGATCCTCGTGGGAGGGCTTCTGTAATAAAATCGAAAACACCTCTGAAGCGTGTCGCTTGCGGAAAATCCTCTCAACAGGACCATCACTCCAAGCCTCTTAACCAAAAAAAGGACTTCATCCAGTCTTGAGTCGCTAGAGTTGCTAGTCAACACGCACTTTCCGGGGTGTTGCCGGATACCCCGAGCGGCCATGAGCTGGTCCACAAGATCCTCAATAAGAGTGGTGGTCCTTATTCCTAAAGGAAGAAGAGCCTGACACTATAAGCCCAACGATATAAGAACCATTAGTCTTTTCTCCTTCCAGCTCAAAACCCTGGAAAGACTCTTAGATATCTATATTAAAAAGACAATCAATGCTTCGAAGCGGTCTCTCTCGAACATGCTTACACTAAAAGTAATTCCGTAGATACAGCCCTGCACAAACTTACCACAATCATAAGGTCTGTTTGTTTCGCTGCCAGAAAATTGCAGAAGTAGTGTAGAGTGTAATCGATGTGACGTCAAAGGTGTAGCAATTTGTCCTACACTAACGTCAGCGAAACAAACGTTTTATGTGCAATTTTCTGTCAATAATATTTAACGGAACGTGTTTTGGTTAATACAATTGTTTAATATCACAAATAAAACGGAAAATAATATATTACCGACTTTAATGCAAGAAATTATGTGTGACTCGTCTGATAATTAATTAAAATCACTTCAATTACGACCGGCTTTGTTTGACAATTGTCTGAGAAATGTCAAATATCTGCCTGCACTCACTGCACTTCATCCAAAGAAGTGCAGAAATCTCCACTTTTTTGCAGCGAAACAAACGTTGTGCAGTTGCACTAACTTTGCACCGAGAGCGAAACAAACGCCGTTTGACGTAAATTTTGCACATAGTGCAGGCAATTCAGAAAAAGTGGAGCGAAACAAACAGACCTATAGAGCATTCGATACTTTTTGATAGAATTAATCCTTCTAACTCAGGAGGCGCAATTCTCAGGGGTAGAAGTCTATAATCAATTGACCTATTTGCCAGAATATAACAATATATTGAGGCAAATGAGGCTCCCACACTAGCATGCAAAACAAAACATTAGTAATCAAATAACCAAAACACGCCCACACACAACAATCAGGGGTGCACGGACAACAGAGATCGTTTCCGCAAATCCTTAGTAAGAGTCAGATCAAAAACAGGACACATATTCACCGCTCTACACATGCGATTTATAGGCTCATGCATACCATAGTTAGACCGAGAGTGAACAACATTCAGTAAAGGCAATCTCCTTAAGCTATACGGGGTATGCCTATAAGAAACCATACCTGCGAGAGTGCAAGAATCTATGTTCGAGTTCAAAAGCTGGTGAATAAAAAAAGAATATTCACTTGCAGCTTTCCTCGATAGTGAGGGTGTTTTTAATAATATCAGGTCAGAGGCGACAATGGCATCCTTGAGGAGACTTGAACTTGACGATCCTCTCATCAAACTTATTGACTTCATGCTAAAAAGCAGGGTCATCATCTCAAGTTTGGGAGGATTTAATATTCAAAGAGTGGTAACTAGAGATACCCCTCATGGAGGAATCCTTTCACCACTCTTATGGAACGTAGCTCTGGATGAGTTACTCATAGATCTGGAGCTGCCGATGATATTTCCTTGTTATGTTCAGGAAAGCACCCAAACACACGTGCTGAAGTGTTACAACACGCCGTCTCCATGAAATTATCATGGAGTGATGGGTGTGGTCTAAGCATAAACCCCAACAAAACAGAGTTAATACTCTTCTTTCGGAGACATAAAACACCTTCTATGAATTGCCCTATACTAGACGAAGTTGGGCTGAAACTGAGTAATCAGGTTTAATATCTAGGTCTAGTCCTAGATAGAAAACTTACCTAGAAGCCTAACATCCACGAAAGAGTACGGAAGGCTACAATAGCGCTGTACTCGTGTAAGAAGGCAATAGGAAAAAGATGTGGTATGAAGCCACACATTGTGCATTGGCTCTACACAAGTGTTCTACGTTAGTTATCTAATTACGTATTGAGTGGTTCTCTGGTGGCCGGCACTAAATATATCAATCCATCACAAAGCAATGAATAAAGTTCAGAGGATGGCAACACTGCTGATAACAGGTGCCCTTTGAACCACACCTTCCAAAACCCTGAATACTATTCTCTACCTTCGACCGTGAGATCTCTTGGGTAAGCAAACGGCATCCTCAGCCGCCATTAGGCTTAACTCAATCCAAACCTGGAAACGAACTGACTTTGGTCACTCCAAAATCCTGGACAAAAAAACTGTCAGCAATATCGACTATACCTCGCCAAAGCCTTTCTTTGGACTAAACTCGACTCCTGATTTCCCACCGGATCGGAATGGGAGGAGGGTCCTCCGCAATGGGAGGAGTCGGTGCATCTGTACACTGAAGGTTCCAAGTTAGAAGGCAGAGTAGATGGAGGTATCTTTTCGGAACATTTGGACCTCGATATCTCATTCCGCTTATCTGACTGCTGCAGCGTGTTTCAAGCGGAAAACATGGTTATAAAGGTAGGCGCCGCCACCACCAGCTGGGTAAACCGCTGGCCACTTGCAAACTGGAATTCTCACAAGAATCTCTCAGAATTACAAATATTAATTGGCAGGAGGAACACACCTGCCTGATTACCCGAGAGATTTGACCAGTACCGTAGCCCTTATTACGGACTACTGTCTCATAGGTAGACACGCCGATAGTCTAGGCGAACCTTCAAACGGCTTCTGCAGGAGTTGTCATGACGAACAGGAACCATACTCCACCACCTCTGTAACTGCCCTGTCCTAGCCAACCGATTTATCAGGAGTTCCCTTCCCATCCCAGCCAAATTTATTTTGACTCCCCGTGAACTGGTTCCACTGGAGACAGGGAACTGGCTCGGTGCACAGGGGGTAACAGGTTCACCCTCTTCTTCTCTTGGTATTTTTATGGGCTTTTAAAAATCTTTGTAGCTCAGCTTGTGGTATCAGACTGGGCCTCCTTGGCCTAAGTGTGCCTTCTTAGGCAGCGACTTTAACCTAACTTAACCATAGATAAGTATCAATTCCTCTGAAGGGCACAATTTAAATGCCTGCAAGGCTGCATGATTGGATTAAATGGCTGTGGAACAGTCATTGACGTTAAACGTTGGTGTTAGCTGGTTGAATGATTTTGAAGCCAGGAGAAATGAACAGATTGATCCCAAACAAATTGTTACCGTCTCTCATGTAAAAGCAATCAGACCAGTTCAGCTCTCTGAGATATTTCTTAAAACCAGACAAATCAGCATTTTTATAATGCCATATTAATCTATCTTCTAATTTTTATCAGAATAACTCGACATGTTTTCCAGATGGGCTTGTGATGGAAGAATGTTTGTGTGATGTGGACGTTAAAACCACCAGCAAGACCGATTTCAAAATCCAATTTCTGGAATCTTATCAATATCTGAAGATAATTTACACACACAGTATTAGCATCAAATATATTCGGTCTGCGGTATAAAAAACAGAAATGAATGATGTGTCGATGGAATTTAAATATAATCAAGTCATAAATAAATTCTGGATAAGTAGAAGAGAATTGAGGGAGATTTGAAAAAGCACATCATTCCTAATGTAAACCGCTATTCTCATCCGGGGGCAAGAATAGACAGCTGAGGCGAGGTCAAGTGAGTGTAAACTGAAAAATGGTTTTTTTTTAAGCCGCGAATGTCGCAAAAATTAACACAAAAGTTTAACATATTTCCGCAGTTTGTCCAAAACAAAATAAAACAAAAATGTACAACGACACAAGGATTGACAAACGGGATTCACAAATGCGAAGGAGAGACAAGAGCCAGCAGCAGTGTTCTGGCAGTGGCAGATCCAAGGGGGTGATATTAGGGAAATCCCCCCATATATATATATATATATATATATATATATATATATATATATATATATATATATATATATATATGTAATGTAATAATTATATATTTTTTAAGCTATTTTAATTTTTACTTTTTATAGTCGTCATATATACGACTCGAAGAATGCTGCTCGTACGAACAAAGCAATTTCAAAAGTTGCAGAGGTAATGCACTAACAAAATTATCCAAATCCGGCAACATATTACGAAATTTGTCACGGTCACCCTTTAGTACCCTCAGTTTAGAAAATTCTTAACATGACCCTAGTGCGCCATGTTTCTCTATACAGCAAGAGAGAATTATCGTAGTCAGAGAATCATCGTTATCACTCTAGGAACAAAATTGTTGTCACTTATCAATCATGAGACGTATTCTGCACAACCGAATCAAAATCGGTCTATGCCTTATGAAGATAAGCGCCGCCAATCTTCCAACTCTCACCATGAGCCACAATTTTTGTCAAAATACAAATAGATACACTATGCAGTCAGAATAATCTAAATCAGCCCACGCGGAACACATTTAGGTTTCCCCTCCCCCCACCAAAATTCTAGGTCAAAATTTTTCTATAGGGTAGCAACGGAGGATCATATAATCCACAACAAAAAGGAATCTACCATATAAGTGTGTGAATTAAGAAATTGTGTAACACCCCCTCCGCACACCACCCAACTTAGAAATATTTGGCTTTGCATCAGTGAGGCAACATATTCTACACATCAAACGAAGAATCATCGATATCAGTCCACGCGTTATGAAGTTAGACTACCCCCCTGCCACCCTTACCATCACCTTAGGACCAAATTATTCTGCTATTAGCAATGGGGGATCACACTCTCTACAACAGTAAAAAAATCATCCAAATCGGTCCCCGTGTTACAATGTTAGGTTCCACCCCCACTCCACCAGCATTTTTTTTCTCGTGGTATTAACCAGGGAAGATAGTCTACCCAACAGAAAAAGAATTATCCAAATCGGTCTATGTGTTACGAAGTAAGACTACCCCTCCCCCCACCTTGACCAATTTTTTGCGCGCGCGTATTAAATTCAAAATCTTTCTTTTATAAAATTCATAATTAAGGTTTTTTTGATTAGGGATTTTTTGAATTATGAATTTTTACTTTTAGAGATATTATCATTATCGTTTTCTTTTTTTTAGATTTTTTGTCATTAGGGATTTTATTTTTGGAGATTTTGACGTTAGGGATTTTATTTTTAGGTAATATGAACCGGACCCCTTTTTTTAACAAAAACACTATAAAAATTATGACGTTATCCTATCAAAACTGTCTTATTTGGCCTGTATAATCTGGTTGGACCCTTTTTCAGAAGGGCTGAATTTAAAAATATGCGGAATAATATTAAAAACCAACTAACTCGACGTGTGGCGACATTACACCGAACTTCGCCTATCACACCAAAAACGGCTTAACTCGACTGGTCAATGAAACTCCGCTTTGCCCAGCTGAGCATAATGGTCTAGTTGCTAATCTCCGCGGCACTTTCACATGCTTTCACAAATCCAAGGGCTTAGTTGTAAACAATAGGTGCTTTCGCGCGACACGTCTCTGTTGGTCGACTAGGGCGAATCTTTGAGCAGCCGTTTCAGCTATCTCAGTTCAGAAATTGTCAATTTGTACACCTGTTAATGTAATCAACTTTTCAAAATTGTTTTTCTGTCGTCCCTGCGGTTGCTTTTGCTATCCTTTGTATATATATATATTAATTCCTAAAAGATTAAAATGTGCATAATAGGTGGAAGCGACTTGGTTCAAACGTTGTGTCTATTTGCACTTCCGTGTATTTACGTGTATTTATGTACGTCAAAAATGTATTAGACTTTCTGGGAGGAAGAGGTGTATTAATCAGACTTTTAATTGATTTATTAAATGGGGGGTTACCGCCCCCAGGGAATATATTTGTGAAGTAGTACATAAAAGTACATAAAGTAAGTAAAAGGGGAACTTTCCCGAATTCAAAAGTACACGTAAAGTACACGTAAATACACGTAAGTGCAAATAGTCATCTAAAATTCTACCTACCTACTTAACTAAGGGTATTTTTTGTTTTTCACGACGCCTCTACCACAATTTTAAATTTGTGTTACTTGTATCTGTTGCTATGATTACTGTAATAAATGTCACATTAAAGTTGTAAAAACAACAATTTGAAAGACTTGATTGATTATAAAATCAAAAGGCGATTTTTGGGCGATTTCAAATAATAGCTGCTTTCCAACTGCACAATTTAAGTACTTGCAATTACTTGAGGTAGTTTTCTACGCTAAATCAACTGCTCTGAACTGCTCAAGCTATTTTTTAAAGTACTTGCGAGTAGTTACGCAAACTTTTTAATCCAGAGGGCGAATATGATTTTAAACTAATTTCAACAGATGGTTTTTGGTAAATTGAGGTTAAAATTGTCAAAAGTTAATAAATTTGTGGTTGAGTTCTGTTTGCAGTTTTTAAAAAAATTGATATTAAAATACATACTAATGTAACTAAAATGTATCAAGTAAATATTAAATAAATAAATCTTAGTTTTATCCCATGCATTAATGCCTTCTTACGTCACAATCGATCAGCTGTATTGTGTCAAAAACTAATTCGGCATATCTTGTATTCTGAGTACCGTGGGGTCTGGTAGCTGTCATTTTTTTTGCTTTCGAATTAACAACTTAGTCGAGACGCATTTAAGTACTTGCAAGCACTTGAGATGTGTCGCTTGGCGACTTCAGCGCCACGGCCTGGCGACTTTTGCTCCATACCGTCTGGCATCTCTGCTGAAAATTTTCAGTTATCAGGTCGCGCGAAAGCACCTTGTTTATCGATTCATTTTCTGTCAATTTTTGTGCAATTTGGTACCTTATTCCCGGAAATAAACTCTATAGTCACAAACATCTATCGTGGTAAGTCACAATGTTATTTATATTTGACTGTCTTTTTTCGTATGTGGTGAAATTTCACGAAGGTTTTCTGAAAGTGTGTGGACAACAAAGATTGAGGTTAAAGTTGCTTGTTTAAATGTTTTAACTTGTGTTCTGTACCGAACCCTAGCAATCTTCAAGGTATGGAGTAAGAATTTTTCAAACAGGCCACCCAAATGAGATGCAATATTTTATAAAACCTTTTTGCAAATGCGGCCCATTTTTTTCTCAGCAGCATATCTTTGATAAAAGTATGGGGGGCATTTCACGCGATGCGGACAACCAGTAATTTGGAAAAAGTTATGTATGACCTATTTCAAAGGTAATTAATCATATTAAGAAACTTATATAAAAATAAGTAAAATAGTGATCCGTATAAAAAATTGCATGCTCTTCAGAGTCGTGGTATCAAATTCGAACTTGGATTTTTTTTTCATGTAAAAAATCCAAGATTAATATTTAAAATTAAATTTTAACATACTTCGACCATTTTAATTTTTTTTAAATAGTTCAAAAAATAACTTAAAATAATTAGTATTTAGGAACTCTACTCTGGAACTTTTCTCTTAACAAAATCATCAAATCCTTCGTCAACGAAAATATCAACACGATAGCGTACGCAGATGACAAAGACCTACTGATAAAAGCAAGATTACTACAAACGGTCAGTCATTTCATGAACTCTGCGTTAAAAGACATATCAAGATGGCCAGAAACCAATGGACTTTCGATAAGCCCCCATTAGACGAAATTGATACTGTTCACGAAATAATGCAAACTATCTATTTATAAACCACCGAAACTTAAGGATACTGTCCTCAAAATGTAATTTTCTGAACGTTATATTCGACTCCTTGTACAGGCGACAGAGAGATTTTCCCTATTGTATTATATTTTGACAAGATCACCTACCTCGCTGAGTTTTGGTATGTCGTTTAAGCCCCCTCTTAGTCTCACGAATATATATATATATATATATATATATATATATATATATATATATATATATATATATCTCGTCAGACTCATTCATACACATGTGGCGACAGTTTGGTGGAACGCAATAAGCAAACAGTCACATTTCAACTTTCTACGAGCTTGAGCTTGTTTGGGAATAACGGGTGCGATAAAATTCACACCATAAGCTGGTCTGGAACACCTACAAGCCATAAGACTTCACAAAAAAAAATGGAAGCACTAACACAGGTTTCAGACTCCGAGAGAGAACATCCACTGGTCGCCACAGTACCCTGGACACGCAGACATACTGAACCTTTTTAATAAAATTGGGTTGCATCCCACAACAGATTATATGAAACCTCCCACAACAGATTATATGAAACCTCCCACAACATATTATATGAAACCTCCTGGCGTTTTTTCAGGTGCGCTGTCATATAGTCACAAATGAGTGCAGTGTGTTCCAAGCGGAAATATACGATATTTCCTGTATTCCCTGTATTGTATTCCCTGTCCAAGTACAACACATTTTCGAAACTAAAATCACTATTTGCGTAGACATTCAAGCAACTCGAACGTGGTAAAATCGAAATGTTTTAAAAATTGTGTCAGAGCCTTACGAACAATTTCATACTATATTGTGCGGCTCTGCTGGGTTTCCGGACATATAGCGGTCAAATGTTCAAACGCAGTTAGAGACATGGCCGTGAAAATGGTTCACACTCCTCTAAAAGTCAAATTGAAAGATACTATTCTATTTCGACTTCGGATCAGTGGAAAAATATTACCTATTGTTTCACAACAGGAAGTCTACGGCCAAAAATAAACTATAAAAGAACTCTCTCTAGTACCCGATACCTCTTGTCGGGCATGGGGCGAGGGAAGCTCTTCACCAGATTCGCGGCAACAATTGCAAGGGGTCCTACAATTTAACGTGGATTCCGAACCACTGATGTTTTCTCTGTAACCCTCCCGGTATTTTTTATCGTGATCTGTTGTCAGCAGAAAACAACCATGTGTTGTCGTCGGTGGATTCGAAGCTGGGACCTCCTGGTTGGTAGGCCGACATGTTATCAATCCTTCCACCGACGACTTAATAGAAAAGGACTGCAAGACTCTTATTCTTTGACAGAAGGCGCATTCAAGCACGCATTGCCATCTTGGGAGCAAGGTTCTTTGGCAACTTGGACGACTTAGGTGAGATAGCATTGTTGGTTGTAAGTCTAACTGTATTGGTCTTTATTCACCGCGCATTCACAATGGGCTTCCTTGGCCTCTGAGTGAAAATACTGTTCTTATCAAAAAGCAGCCCGACCACCAAACTAATCTTTACTTTTTAAAAGTAATAAATCTAAAACACTTTAAATAATTTGAAATGAAATGATGTCGTGTCTAAACTTTTTTTCCGTCATTTTCCATTTGTAAAGAGAAGTACTTTTGATTATGTTTTTAATATAATGATGCTTAATAAAAATTATAAGTTTTTCACTATTCTCGTTGGAAGTTTGCTTAAATTAATTACTATACTGTAATTTAAATGAAAAAGAATTGTTTTAACAATATTAAAGCAGATACATCATCGTTGGTATATTAATTCATAGCCAATTTACTTGTAATTAAAAAAAGCAACCACACACATTTTAAGGAATAAGTTAAATTTCTTAAGCTTCCTCACTTCAGCACAAAATTATGGAATAGTTTTTTATTACAATTTATTTATCATAAGGAAATATCTAAAGAAATTCCAAAGAAAAGAAGTACAGACGCAGTTCAGTATAGGTATATTTGAATAAATATGAGCTACAGGTGTGTACCTACGTACGTTTTGTTTAATTGCGTCTCAAGTTAGTATTACCTAAAAACGTTTTTTTTTGTTCGTGAATTAGCTACAAAATATGAATATCCCCATATCAATTTCTCAATAATGTATGGATTTCAAGGAATTAACTTCCCACTAATTTCCTGGAATCCAAGCTAAAAATAATTCTTCAATGGGTGGTATCTATATAGTTAACAACCAGCCTAGATGCTATATTCATTTAGGTACTCTAAAGATTGGGTGTCATGTACCATTTTCAAGGTGACCATTATTGCTAGAAAAAAAATCTAGGCAAATAATTGTTGCGCCTAGATATAGCATCCCTCAGATCTAAATGGAATACCAAATTCAGCCATTATCAAAGAAATTTTTGATGAATGAAATGCACTACGCGTGCGCTGAATAGGCCCCGAAATCGATACCAAAGTTCCCAGCATCCCACGGTAAATCCGCTGTTTGTTTCTCCGCATCTATGCGATGGTCCTCTGTATAACTCCCACTAAGCGACTTCCTACCACGGCTCTCTTATTGCTGTTGTTATTTTTGTTGTTGGGTATAACCGAAGAAATAAAAATACACAAATCCAACGCCCACGCAAAACAGTTTTATGAATTTAAGAAAATTTCTGTTGATTACAAAACGAATGTTTCCTGATGGACCATCGTCAGAACTGAATGAAAACGCGTAATATGACAATTTGTTAAACAGATTAGTGGTCGAGCCAACATCAATTTCAATCGAGCTTTAATATTTTTATTAAGTTTTTGTTTCTGAGATAATTATGGAATTCAATGGAAAAAAGTAGAAATATAAATATAATTAATTTTTAATACTATAAAAAAATATCTTACCAACGCGGACGAAGAGGAGAATGGCTGCTAAAATGTTCATGATCCGTTCAATCCAGTATATATTAATTTATCAAAAAATTTTCCTGTGAGTGGGGTGATTAATTGCGCACAAATTTTCAGAATTACAAAAACTATTAAGAACTAATTCGATATTTATTCTCTTTTCTTTTTCTTTTATTAATTATTTGTTTGTGGGATTTTTCAATACGATTTTTTTTTCATAAATTGACTGGGTTAGCCGAGATAAAATATCGGCGATTTCCCCCTTCGTCTTCTTTTATATCCCCGTTTCATCATATATTCCTGAATGGATCCCGTTTCATTGTATTAAGTTAAACAGAACTTAATCGCTTTTTCCCTTAAAGATTGATTTTAAAACTTTTAGTAATTTCTGTACACGCTATTAAGGACAATCTAAAAGGGTGTGTATCCTCGGATTTTAACACAGCTGTCCTATGTATATTTCTACATAATATTTCGAAACAGATTCACAATTAAGGACTGGCACAGATTTTTACTTTTGCACTTTTTTCAGCACTTTTTCACGGTTTTTCCGTATTTTAACTAGTTCGGGGTAAAATTCAATGTACTTGTACCGCAGAAACTATATTTTTATCACTGGGTTAAGTTTAAATTAGTTTCTTTAATTAACACTTAATATTTTTGGATATTTTATAGCATCGTAATTCAAGTTGGACTGAATTTTAGCGTTCAGTCCGGATGAAAGCCTTCTCTGGAACAACCCAAATTGAAAAGCTCTTCTGTGTGGGAGAGAATTTCAAAGGCGCATGTCCATGGTCCATGGTCCATGAAGCTTGCATCCCTTGTGCAGATAATTCAGTCCTATGTTTGTCCTTGTAATAAAAAGTTTAAAATTATCAGTGCAGATTTTGATAACAATCAATCCCTTTTAATTTTACTCAATGAGGATAATTGTCGACTTTTTAAAATCTGTATATATGCGACTGATGGAGAACTTTACATTTTAGCGGAATCAGTTCGGAGAAAAAGTACTTGCAATGGAACTTTAGTATTTCCTTCTTAGTCTAAATGCAAAATATAATAATCTCCTATTCAGATTATTCCCAAAGCTAAGGTTCGCCGCTGTGTGGGAGGTGAAACGTTTTGGTTCGTGCGTAGTTTAAGCTTCTCTGTCTTCTGGACTCTTCTATCTGCCCTTCATACCATGAAAATAATTTTAATTCTGCCTTTCCCATTTTATGGTTTATTTTATCAATGGGTACAAGTACGATACTTTATGAACTAAATAAATTTCTGAAAAATATTTCATTGAAAATTGAGTTCAATATTTTCGTTTGTTTTTTCACATATGCTAGAAAAAGCTTAACCAGAAACGCATCTTAGGACGGGAAAATTAAGGTAATTAACGCAGTATATGATGCTTCTCTAAGGAGAATATTAAAACAAGGACAAAAGCTTTTCAGTCTCGTAGCCTTTCATGAGAGATCTTTCATTTGTAGAGCAAAATTCGTGTTCTCCTTTTCATGAATGAATGTTCCCGTTAATATTAGCTTGGCAACAATCTGCTCCTTTAAACTATTTTTATTCTTGTGTCGCTGCCTCGTGGTATGCTTTCGAAAGCATGAACTGACTTGATTCTGGATTTTAAGATATTTTTTTTAAATCCAAATCAACTCAAGCGCTCTAAAAGCGTTAAAACTTAAGAGTTATTGGGGCAATTAAAATAAGTTTGACATAAGTTTTAAAGACGTATGCTTTTCTGATAAATCGAGTGGAAGCTTTTGTTGGTATGTAGACATTAAACAGTTTCCTTATTAAATTCAAGGAGGTAATTAGTGAATATGATTTTTTTAAACGCAAACGATTATAATAGAATAGTAGTTTAGCCGGAAGTTTTTTGTCGAAACACTTTTATATGCAAAAAGCAAATATTTATCTTGTTAAACCAAAGAAATATTGAGAAATATTTAAAATGACTATGTACGCTATTTTACTCCCTTTAGAGTTGTTTTTGGAAAATCCCACTCTTAGTAGAGGCTCACATTTATGTAGGTCGTCAGCCGTGAGGTACAGGGTGATCCTACATGTACACAGGGGAAATAACTTGAAACGTACTTATGTACGCGCCACTACTGTGTGCATTTGCCGTAACTGTGTACACTGAGGGTAGCACGTCTACAAACTGGCCCTAATTCAGGAGCCCTGGGTTTTCAGCGGTCAAGTTTGCCGACACAACATCAACTCTCTCATCTGGGAGAGAATAGGCCACGGGCGGACATCCAAATTGATAAAAGTGGGAATCATTTCCTAGTGAGCAATTTTATTTCCAGGGACCTTGTGGCGAAATTGTCCTGGCATCGGTTTACATTTCTAGAGACAAACCAACCGCTTCACGAAACGAATTGCCAGAACTCATCAGTTACTATCGACGGACGAACCGACAGTTCATCAACCTAATCCAACCATTATCTCTGCCAGAGAAGAGGTGCTAGATCTCACTCTAACTAGCAGAGTTCTCTCCAAGCTCATAAGGAACGGTGAGTCGAAGATTCGTTGTCGGACCATCAGCACATCCGATTCGTCATTCCAGGGCGTTCTGAGATCTTATCTAGTATTGGTATTCCCAGGAAAATAAACTGGGATAGCTTTAGAGCTATAGTTAGCTTGAAGGTTTATATGATGGTCACCCCAATTATCTCAATTGTTGAGCTAGAATTGGCGGCGAATCAGTTAAATGATGTGCTCATCTCCACAAAACCGTCTCAACCAAAGTGGTACGTAACGTACCCTGGCGGAATGAACGGCTATCTGAAATGCGTAGGAAAGTTAGACGACTACTTAATGGGACTAAACGCTAACAGTTGTCGGTGGAGTAATTGTTAACGTGTCGGTCTAACAATTCGTAGCTCCCACTGGCGTCGACCTATGGTTGTTTTCTGCTGACAACAGATTACGATGAAATGGCAATAAGGGTTGCAGACATGTATGCAGGTTCGCACTCATTGAATATAATAAAAAAATAAGACGGTGCAAACGCGAGATTTGGGAGCAATGAAAGCATAGAATCTCGCCTTTAAAAGGTACTAGAGCTGACTATATCATAGAGACCAATCAGTTTTACCTCATTCCTACTTAAGACAATGGAGGGACCGCTAGCCCTTCACATCAGGTGCAAACTGGACCATTCATCTCCCCTTCACTTTACTCAGTTCGCCTATACAAAGAATAGATCAACAAAGACTGCCTTTCATAATCTTTTTAGCAAGTTAAATAAATCCCCTTATTATAAAGAAAAGGCTCAATGTGCTTTTCTTGACATAGAAGGGATTTTCGACAATACCAGGTATGGATCCATATCTAGAACTCTCACACGGAGTGGTCTAGGTTCTGATACTGTAAAGTGAGTGGATAACATCAACTGTGTGCGTTTCAGCAGCTAAAAAGGTACAAGGTGATCTTTTAAACAAGCTATGTGAGCTTGGTTTATCGGGTAGTCGGCTATGCGGCTAACCTTACAATTATTATTACAGGGAAGTTCGATCAGACTGTCACTGATTTAATAAAATCAACACTGCGCACGGTTACTCAATGATGCGCAAACGAAGATCTCACTATTAACCCTACCAAGGCACGGTAAAATACTTGGGCATTACGCTCGCAAGAAAACTAACTCTTCGGAAGAACTTCGGGTATCACCCCGAAAATGATGTTTTGCTGATACAAGACGATTGTAAAATCTTTTTTTATTAGAATTAACCCTACCAACCCAGAAGGCGCACTTCTTTGGCAGAAGCCCAGAATCAATCCACCTATACCATCAAAACGATGAAATGAGGCTCCCACACCAGCATGCAGAGGAAAAATAACAAAAAAGAAAGGAACAAGAAGAAGCAAGCAAGGAAACCCCGCACACACCATGCAAACAGAGAGTCACGGGTGCACAGAAAATAGATAGTTCTTAAACAACACCTTACAAAGAGTTAAATCAAAATTAGGACATGCATTAACGATTAATTGGTTCATGCATGCCATAATCAGATCTCGATGGTTTAACATGCAGTAAAGGCAGTCTTCGAAGGTTACGTTGAGAATGTCTGAAAGAAACCTTTCTAATAAGCAAACCTGACTCAATATTGGAGTTAAAGAGCTGGTGAATAAAGACCAAGTCAGCGACTTTGCGCCTTTTATCAAGCGAGTGCAAGCCGATTAACCGAAGGCGGTCGGTGTAGGGCGGGAGTCTAAGCGGATCGTCCCATGGGAGCCCTCTTAGCGCAAATCTAAGAAAATTACGCTGCACTGATTCAATACGCTTGGAATGAACAGCGTAGTAGGGCGACCAGACCTGAGATGCATGCTCAGAACACGACGATGACCATTCCCCGCAAAGTTGTAATCCGAAACATGTGGATTAGGGCTCCTACGCCGACTTGTTCTGGTGGCCAACATTTCAACAACGCTCGGTAATCGCCAAATGCCACAAGCTAAATCGGCTTGCTCGACTTCCCATAACAGGAGCAATGAGGACCTATTCAACAGCTGCCATACAGGTGGTAATTGAACTCTAAGACATGCACCCTAGTAGCTTCAAATGGTTCAGCGAAGGCTTAAAAATGGTGGTGTCCTTGCACTCAACACTTATCAGCATAAAAAAAGATTGAATACTCAAGCGGCACTCAAGGCTTTATCGTAGTGGAATTTTTCCTAAAATAAAAGGGTCACGCTCTGTTGGATACTTGTTAACTCTGACATCGCCAGGCCTAGACTTGAATATAATTCCCATATTTGGGCAGGGGCCGGACACACCGCACTGTCCGCGTTAGACAAAGTCCAGCGTAAAGCTGTTAAGCTTATTGGCGATCCCTCAATCTCTGAGGGTCTTGACTCTCTGGAGCATCGACGGAATGTCGGTTGTCTCTCACTCTTCTATCGTTATCTCCATGGCCGTTGTTCTAACGAAATTGCTAGATTGATTCCTTGTAGACTCATGACAACGCGCGATACAAGATCAACAAGTCGCTCCCACCCCTATACTCTCCAGGTCAAATTTGGACGTACCGTCAAATTTCGGGAATCTTTTCTAAGCAGAACAACACGAATGTGGAACAGTTTACCATCTTCTGTTTTTCCCTCGTCTTATCAGCCTGAAACTTTCAAACGGGGCGTACATCGACACCTCCTTCACCCAACCTCCTAACCCATTTCCCTCATCCTTAATTCCTTTCCTGCCAAGGCTGTGCTTAAGCATTATAGGGCATCCCCTGAGCTTTGGCATCATCGTATATAAAAAGAAAAAAAATCACATCATTAATGAGCTGGCCAGGAAGGGTTTATCCTCTCGGTAATAAGATTCAACAGCTGCTATACTGGAGAGCGAGGCGCTTTTTTTCCCTAAAATTAAAACAGTAACACCGCCTTAAATAAGGCAGATGTCCAATTACAAAACTTTTTTTAATACTTAATAGTAAAAACATATTTATCTTTATTTGTACAAAATTTTAATAAATGAATACAAATTTAAGGCGAATGAGTTTTACGGGGCTACAATAGTAATTATTACAGAAAGTAATACTTGGCACATGAACTTAAGGCTTCGTTTGACTATGCGTTATACGCAAAATGTTAGATAAGTTTAGGATTATGGAGTAATTTTAAAATTTTTATTGAATACATTTTCAAAAATGAAGAAGTGATTCAATTTATAATGAAAATGTATACTCGTATAGAAAACTGTGCTAATTCATTTGTATACAAAAACTTATGCATGTGCACAATGATGTTTCAAGGGTCGTAATTTAAGTAACAATAACTAACAAACATGATCCTCACGTAGTTTGTTCAACTATTACTAACCACAATACTACTTGTTCTTGCATCTTTAGGTAGATATGGATATGGAATAGGGTAGTATGTCGATAGGGTTGTATGACGTCAGGGCGACGTCGTATATATTCACTACTTAGTCGCACATGTGTTGCCACGTTACCGCCAGAACTACATAAGGAGTAATTATGCAAGTCTCATGCTGTGAGTTTAAGTCCTTTTACCCTTATAAGACGTAGTAATAACAAAGTTGTGCTGTTTGAGAGCGGATTACCCTATGATGTATTTAGCACGACTTTGGTCGGGCAGCAATTATGGTAAGGGGAGTGAGGGAATAAGAATGTTTTAATTCGCATTGCTGCGTGCTAGACCCAGAGACGGAGTGGATTTTTTAAATTGTTATTTTGAAAACTCACGGGAAGAGCGGGGCTTGAACCATGGAACCATGGCGTGGTGATCATGCCCCTCAACTAATTGATCCAACGAATTCGAACCTACATAATTGATGAAGGATATTTTTTATATCGTGTTGTGTGGGGTCGATTTTTGACGTAATTTTTGAGAAATACGTTCATTATGTACGCAGACATTTTGATGACAATGTTATTATAGTATTCGACGGTAATCGATTACTAATACTAATACTAGGAACAAGATTTGGTTTTTATATTACAAGAAAAATTAACAGCTGATAATATTTCTGTAAAATAACCGTGATGCTGGTTTTCTAATAATTGAAACAGCTATGTTACGATCAAATATAACTACAACTATTGTTGTTGGTGAAGATGTCGCTTTGTTGATAATATCGACTGCACGAACTCATGCTGGTAAGATAATTTGCTTTTTTAAACCTGGGAAAGCTCAAGTAGCAACAAAAATATATTATTCACAAAATGTCAGCTTCTACCGAAAATGTAAAACTCATATCTTATTTTGACATGCAATAAATGGTTGCTATACTGCATCTGATGTCATCGGTGGAGTAAATGATAACGTGCCGGCCTACCAATCCGGAGGTCCCGGGTTCGAATCTCACCGACGGCGACCCATGGTTGTTTTCTGCTGACAACAGAATACGATAAAAAGGCCATGGGGGTTGCAGAGAAAATGTCAGTGGTTCAGTATCCATTTAAATTGTAGGTCCACTGCTGTCTGCCTCTCAAATGTGCTTTATCTTGAAATAAAATTTTTAGGACAGCTCGAATTTGTGGGGACAGCATTAAATTTCAACTCCATCGGACTTTTTCCGAGATTGAATGTCTAGATTGACTGAACTATCCGGCAGCAAGTTTGCCATACTTATGTTTCACTTCAAGAATACGCAAACTCAACCATTAAAAAAAAACTAATCAAACATTAATTTATTCAAGTAGCTTGACAATTTTGGGGTAAAACGTAATAACATACAAAATTTTTTTTATTAGACTACTTTTTACACGATTTTAATATGGTGTAAAAAAAACTGGACAAGTGTGAGTTTGACTATAGGTTTTGATTTATTTGCAAGTTTCTGTCTTGACAGAAAGACAGACAGACGGATAATGAAGTGATCCTTTAAGGGTTCCTTTTTATCTTACTTTTTAATTAATTTTTATGTTCTTTGTATTTGTATTATTTTTGTATTTTTGATTATTTTCAATTAATGCACCCTGTTTATGAGATAAAATGTAGAAGAATGCAAATAAATTTAAATAAAATGAAAAAGAATGCAAATAAATTTAAATTTGGCTTTTTTAAAGTTCTTTCAAAAAATCTTTTTTATACGGTTTATTAATAAGCACGCCAAAAGTTTCCGTTTTTTAGATACATCTACAGATAAAGATTGAAAAGTTTGTAGAAATGAAAACTTCTAGTTTATGCAATAGGTAATGAACTAAATAATGTTGTATTTATAGTATATTACAAATGGAACTTTTTGAAAGGGGGCTGAAAATAATTATCAGATAAACAAAATCTCTAGTTTAAGCGAAAGTAGAAAATGAAGTACAGTGAAGCCTTCCTTTACGGGCATTGCCGAAAAGCGGACAACTCTAAAAGCAGACACTTTTTCCAGTTCCAAGCATCAATTTGCTTCAAACTTTCACTTCTGAAAAAATAGGCACCTCTTAATATCGAAGCTCCCTTTTAGGAACGAGTAGTGTCCGTTATAGGGAAGATTCACTGTAAATCTAAAACAACACTTTTGTCATTCGGATTAAAGTACCAACAGTGGTGACGCGATACATAAGTTACGATAGCTTGAACTCGAATAATATTACGGACGAATAAGCGCGATCACTCCAACTATAGCGAAGTATTTCTTCAAGCAAACGATCTGATCGATTATGGCCGAATCTTATCACAGAAGGAAATTCCAAAACTTTGAACTTCGAGTATGAGTTCAAATTAAAATTTTCGAAATCTTGCTCCAATGTTATCAATTCTAAAAACCCGGGTAACTGATCTACAAAACCATCAAACATGAGAAATGAGGCAATAAAATATAAATTATCAGTCGACGCAGGGGAAATCCTAACATTAAAGCAATGACGGACAGACTCACACTACTTAATGTTAGCAATGTTTAAAAGCTTTAGAAACGTTTTGTACCGTTTGTTTAGTTTAGAACCTTAAAATGTTTTCAAAAGGTGTACTGTATAACTGCTTATAAAACTACTTCAAAGTCAAGATTTTTTATCTTTTGTATGTTTAATGATTAAAAAATGCAAAAACAGGGAACCGAATACAGCCAAACAAGGGCATATACCAATTTAAAAGTTCAAAAGCTCAATTGAGCGCGTTCATGAGTTTGGACATCACTGATTAAAGTATTAAACACAATTGCGATGAGCGACGGCCAACGAATATAAAACTTCGTTGTAAAAAATTTGAAAGTGCTGCTTTTATTGGGAATGCACAAAATGGAAATGCCAACTGCCAGCGAACGACGACTTAGGAATAAAGCAATTTTCTATATCGATGCTGAAAAGCATGATCAAGTATTTTTTTAAAAACCAAAAAATATTTTTCAAAGTAAAATTTTTTTTTTCCGAAAATTATATTTTTATTCGGGAGGCCATGTAACGACCTTTACAAATCACTAAAGGTCAACATTCTACGGCGATGGTGACGATAGTTATGAATTTTCAAAAAAGGTATGTTCACGAGAAAAAGTGCAAAAATGAAAAAGTTTACCACCCTGTAACTTCTGCACAAAAGTTTTTTTTTAAATTCTTTAGCACGACAATTATTTATACCAGTAACAATACTTTGGTGAAGTTTCAACAAAATCGGAGGAATCGAATTTGTTCACCTGGTACACTTGAGGAATTTTTCCCCATATGTAGAACCATTGTGACTCTGAATTTAAATCCTTTGGCATCAGTAACTAAACTTGGGTTTTATTACTTTTATTGGCAGTATATCCATAAAATAATTTAACTCTCCTATATTTCATCACCTACCTGTGCCACCACTCTTCTTTCTAAACGACTTCCCAAAAACGAGAAGTATTAGTTCGATGCGTATTTTTTTTATGTATGACCGAGCATAATTTCGTAACGCGTTGACCGATTTTGATGGTTTTTTGTTGGAGAGAGTATGATCCCCCATTTCTAGTAATCGAAAATATTTGTAACTCAGGTGGGGTGGGGTGAGAGGGGAGGGGTAGCCTAACCTCGTAACGCGTTGACCGATCTTTTTTTGTTATATAGAGTATGATCCCCCATTGCTAATAATGGAAAATATGACACTAGGATCGGGTGGGAAGGGCGAAGAGGGCAGTCTAACTTCGTAACACGTGCACCAATTTGGATGGTTTTTTGTTGTTGGGTAGATTATGTTTCCCGATTAGTACCATGTCACAAATCTTGTTGATGAGGTGGGGAAAGTGGATGACGGTAGTACCTTAATTCGAATTGAAGGTAGTACCTTAATTCCTAGATTACGGATGCACATAGTAAGGAAGTCATAGTCGTAGTATTTGCATCCAATAATCTTAACACCCTTCCGCCAGCCAGCCCCGTCGAATTTTCAGATGTTTCCAACATCCCCTGTTTCTCCGGCGGCTAGCATGGTCTCCAGTATTTCGGCCTTCACCTTTAGCCAGTTCTCTTTCGACAGTTTCCCGTCCGGATCGCTCCGATCGATCACTGCCAGGGTGAGTTCTTCGCTGCTGGTGAAACTGGCTTTAGTCTTCTTCTCTAAGTATTCAGTAACTCCATCGTCAGCTGAGCGTGTTCTCTTGGGGTTTAACTTTGCCGTATCCCTCCCTTCAGACTTTGTGGTCTTCGGTATGGTAGGTGGCTTTGCCTTACCTAGTTCTCATCCAGCTTTAGAGTCACCTTGAATGTGGGGGGTTCTTGAGTTGTGCTATCAAGACGTTTCTCGCCCTTTTCCTTCTCCTTGCTCTTTTCAGAGGCGTTGGCCACGGATGTGGAGGGGGCTTGCGTTGTCTCGATAGGACGTTTCTTGCTATTCGTTGTCTCACTAGGTTTCTCTTCCTCTTTTTTGTGTGTGGCTATGAAATTTGCACCTGTCGTTGAGGCTTCAGAAGGTGCTACTTTACCGAAGCGTTTTCCGAATGCCTTAACTATTTTCCTGTACTTCTTTAGCTGAGCTTTTGTAACCAGATCTGGCTACTTGCTTAGCTGATTTCCTTCTTTTCGGTGCTTCCTTGGATGCCTGGTCGGTTTACTTCAGGAGATGTTCCTCTGTCTCCGTGTTCATTTGTGAATCATCACCGCCCTGAGAGAGCAAAACTTCTTCCAGGGCGGAGAGATAAATCAAGGGTCCCGTCGACAGTGGTGTGTCTCGAGAGTGACAAGCATCCTGACGTGTAAGTCTATTTGTCGTCGTTGTTGTTGGCTTTGTTGATGCTACACTTGTTGTGGCTGTTACGGTTACATTTGTCATCGCCCGTATTGTCGTCGTTGTTCTAGTCGTTGAGCTACTGGCGACATGCAGAGGGGACCTGTCCTGCCAGGTTGCATCTACTTCGTCTGGCATCTCCAGATTTACCTGTTCGGCATAGCTGACTGTGCCAGTAGCCTAAAGAGCTACGGCCGACATAGCTCAATCTATCTTAGATGCACCCCCCCCCCCCCCCACACACGACAAGGTGTACATGCACGGGAGGGTAAGCCGAAGATAGATTTGAATGATTTTTCTTGGATCATCCATTGCTAATATGAGGATAAATTATGATAGGCGGGGGGGGTGGAAAGGGTAGGGGTGGTAAGGGGCGTTACCCAGCTTCTTAACGCATATACCTATTTGGAAAAGTCGTTTTTTTGTATGATGTGTAGAGTTTCCACTTGCATCATGTAAAAAATAGTGGCTTGTGGTTAGAGTTGGAGGAGGCCCGCCACCTGGCTTCATAAGGCGTAGACCGATTTTAGCTCTGTTGCACAGAATAATTTTCCTCATTGGTAAAGGATAAAAACTTTGTACCATAGCGACTACGATGATTCTCTGACTATGATGATGATCTCTTGGTTTTTAGAGTACAGTGACGCACTAGTGTCATGGTAAGAATTTTGTATCTAAAGTAAGGGTTTGAAAGAGTGATTGCGACTAATTTCGTTGAAATTGCTTTGTTCGTAGCTGCACCATATTTTCGTCGTTTATCTGAAAACACTAAAGAGTGAAAAATAAAATATTATTTAAAAAAAAGTTAAACCCACTTCGTCAAAAGCGTTAAAAAGCATTAAATAATTTTTAATTTTATGTTAATTACGAAATTTAGAAGTCGGTGCAAAATAAACAAACAAAACAACTACTCAACCGCAATCGAAGATACTCTATAAAACCATAAACATATCTGCTCACGAGATCATAAGGATGAGGTTTAAATACCTTTGTTGTAGTTGTTTTGTTTGTTTAACTTGCACTGACTTCAAAACGTCGTACGTAATAGATATAAAATTAAAAATTATTTTATGCTACTTTATTCTAATATCAGATTTAATACTGTTTGAAGGCTTTTCTCATTTTATCTCATGTCGATCGGCAAGTGTTGTCCAATCTTCGTACCCGAAAAGCTTTATTAACAGTTTTCCAAAGAGGTTCTAAGTCGATTTATGTAATTTTTTAATTTCTTTTGTTACGAATGACCGGGTACAATTTTGTAATGTGTCGACCGATTTGGATTATTCTTTTTTTTTGCTGGATAGAGTATGCCCCCTGATTGATAGCATGCCAAAAAATATTTTTGGTTGGGTGGGGTTAGGTGGGATGGGGTATTGCACCTAACTTTGTAAGCGTGTACCGATTTGGATGGTTCTATTTTATTGTCCAGTAGTATAGCAATGAAAAAGGCTAATAGGAGAAAAAATGTTGGTCTTTAATGGTGGCATGGGGGAGTTTAGGCTAACATAATATTGCGTGAACCGATTTGTATGATTCTTCTTTGTTGGGCGGAGTATATTCCCCGATTGGTACCGCGAGAAAAAACTTTCCGGTGGGGAGGATTGAACCTAACTTTGTAACGCTTGTACCGATTTGGATGGTTTTTCTTTAATCGTAAGCTGTATGATAAGAAAGTCTTTGGTCTTAGGGTACCAGAGTTAAAATGTATGGGGTGAGTGGGGTGGGGGAAAAGGAGAAACTCCACTCTTTAACACGTAGACTGAATTGGATGATTTTATTTTTATTGTATGCTGTTGTATGATAATCTATTGCTACCAGTAGGAATATACAACACACTAATTGAAACGTTACAAAAAGCACAACACTTTACATAATTGAAACTGAACTCTAAAATTAGCAAAACAAAGTGAAAATAAAACTGTATTAAAATTGCGTTGATTTTTAGTTAGAAAGGGAATCCCCGAGTTTTGATGGCATGGCGCAATAGAAACAAAAGTGATGCCATCTTTTAGAAACAAAAGAAAATTTAAAAAAATTAAAAAAAAAAATTAAAGACTCGAACCCAAAACAACGCAACCTCGAAAATCTAACGACGCACAGTGAAAATTAGTACTAATTAAGCAGAGACGCAACTTCGAAAAAATGCAAAACGAAACGACGCAAAGCGAGGGTATATATATATATATATATATATATATATATATATATATATATATATATATATATATATCAGCGCAGGTGGTATCACAAAACCGAAAACCTAACCAAAATTAAGTGATGTACCAAAACTTTAAATTTTCTAAAATCATCCGTTAAAGTAGTGAGTAGCAATTATATTTTAAAAGCTTTAAAGACATCTTTTCTGCTGCCACCCATACACACTGAACACCAAGTTAAATTTCTTTCGCTCAGCAAACAAAATCCTACAACAGCGACTTCTCAAACTTAGGAAAGAAAGGAACCAACTAACAATAGAGGAAAACTTAATTAAGAGCGAATCATAGAAGTATAAATCCAGCTACTTATCGTCAGAAACATCATTGTCTTATGTGAACCAACGACAATGACACCAAGTAATGTTAACATGAAAATGTTCATACAAAAAACATGACACAGAAGAAAATTCCGATATTATATTTAACAAATCCTAATATTCAAATTTCTAAGTAACGAGAAATATGTAGGTATCCTAGCCAGTTATTTTGCAATCTCCGGAGTAAATATGATATCCTCGTCTTAATAGGCTTCCCGAACTTTCCGGAAACTATCAAGATTTACAGAATTTTAAAAGTCTAATGAGAGAGTGCATCCAATGCTACTAGGTTTTGATACTCTCGGGCAAAGTATATAAAATCAAGGTTAAAAAGACGAACACGAGAGGCCAAGGAAATTAATAATCATATAACTTGTTGGCTGAAAATAAAGGGAACCTTAATAAATAATTACGGGAATCATTATACTGTAGAGGAACCTTTTGGTCAACGAAGAAGTATAACCTTCCCGACATATTGCGTGGATTTTTACAATGAAATCAAAATTGCATTACGAAAGGTAAGCGTGAAAACAAAGCACGATCTCGGAGACGATCTAAGTCGAGTAGAAGAAACAATCTTTAATAACAAAAATTATGCATTGACAATATCAAAATATAAGGTCCTTGAGTCCATGTGCTCAATTCTGTATTGCAGAGATCCAAGAATACGATGCAGGGTATGCGTATAGTAATAGAACCCCTAAAAAAACAGTAAACGTTAAACCGAAAATCTGGGGGAAACAATGGAAATAATTATTTTAATAATGTTACAAATTTCAAGGGAAACAATTATTTTAAAAACAATAATAAAATAACATGAATAGGAACAATAAATTTATTAATAATTATAATAGCCACAACAGAAATAACTAATCTTATAATAACTAACCTCTTAATAGAAACAGTTACATCTTTGAAAATCCAAACAACAGTGGAAATAACCAACATTTCATAAACAAATGACAAGAATACTCACCGTACTTATGTTAATATAAATTTCCTAATAGGATATCGGTCTTAATCGCAATTTTGTGGACAATCCTCCAGCGTAATCCTTGACCGTAACCAGTGTAATCAAAGTGCAATATAACACCCAACAACGTAGCGACCACATCGCAAGTAATACGTAATTTTTTGGCGGATCTAACCAACCTTTAGGTAACACCTCTGAAATTCAACCAACTCTACCCAAACCTTTCAATTACCACCTCCTGAATCTGTGGATATTAATGCGACGGAGCACTAAAATTCATTGTGGACTCCGGTGCCACACACTCCATCATAAATCCAAACATATGTAGCCAAAATTTATTAGACAATGTAAACGAATCAACTTATTTTAAGGCAATAAGCCAAGGTATTGAGAGGACTAACGGCAACAGTGCCACTGCTTCTCAAACCAAAATTGAAATCTATGTTTTCCCGTTCCATCGGAACTATGATGGCCTTATCATTAATAACATATTAACTCCCCTCGAATCCAAGATTGATATTAATAGTACAGTTCTAATAACGAAAGAAAAAGAGATTTACGTTTTAATTACAAGGAAGAACATTTGAACTATACCTACATAAGAAAATAAAGAAAATGTTTAATTAGCCATTCCACTATTGCACAAAAGTGGCCTAGGTAATTTACAGAAGCAGTTCTTTGATGGCAAGCTTACTGTACGCGGGTGAATCTACAACGTAGAAACCGACTTCAAAATGTCGTAATAGATATAAAGTTACAAATTACTTTATGCTCTTTAGCGCTTTTTGTGAAGTCGGTTTAACTTTTTTTTTAAAAACTATTTTATTTTTCACTTTTTAGTGTCTTCTGTTCTGTAAAACAAAAAAAGAATCAGCCAAATCGGTCCACGCGTATAAAGTTAGGTTGAACCCCCACCTTCTACCCCATCCTACAAAAATTTTTTTTTCTCATGGTATCAATTAGGAAGCATACTCTACCCAACAAAAAAAGAATCTTCGAAATCGGTTTACGTTTTACGAAGTTAGACTGCCCCTCTTCCTCCCTCACCCCATCTCCACCTTAGGTCTAAATTATTCTATTAGCGATGGGGGATCATATTCTATACAACAGCAAAAGAACCATTCAACTTGGTCTACGCATTACATTTTTTTCTCGTAGTTTCAACCAGGGAACATACTCTACCCAACAGAAAAAGAATCTTCGAAATCGGTTTACGCGGTACGAAGTTAGACTACCCCTCTCCCTCCCTAACCCCACCTCCATTTTAGGACCAAATTATTCTATTAGCAATGGGGGATCACAATCTATACAACAGCAAAAGAAACATCCAAATTGGTCCAACCCAACGGAAAAAAATTATCAAAATCGGTCCACGCGTTACAAAGTTAGACCACCGCTTCTCCTATGGAAAATTTTTTTTCCTGTTAGTAATGGGAGATCATACTCTGTACAACAAAAAAGAACCATCCAAATCGGTCCACACGTTACAAAGTTATGTTCCACCCCCACCCCACTAAATTTTTTTTCTCGTGGAGCAACGCAAAGCTGTCCAATAGCTTTGTAGTGAGCTCCGGTGTTCGACAAGGATGTTTACTTTCGACACTTTTCCTCATAGTAATAAACGAGATCCTTGTCAACGCTCTCGATAGACGAGTAAGTGGCATACAATGGGGATTGCTAGATCGCCTCAGAGACCTCGACTACGTAGATGATATCTGTTTACTGGCACATCGACACCAGGACCTAAACAACAAGATACAAAATTTAGCAACAGAAAGTAGTTAGATAGGCTTGAGTCTAAATCCGACAAAAACTACAGAAATGCGGATAAATGCGAGCAACATTTTACGCACGGCGCTAGATAGCCGAGACGTGAAGTAGGTCGATAAATTCTGTTACCTCGAGAGTGTCATGTAAGTACGCGCCTCCCGCCTTATTTATTCGGGAACTCACAACTGTTCTGAATATGAAAATCAACGGAGATCTCAGTTAAAACTAAATTACGGCTGTTCAACTTAAATGTAACGGTTGCGAAACGTGTTCTAGACTCGAATAGTTCGTGATATAAACTTTAATATACAAACCATCGTAATGAAGAAGAGAAACATGACCTTATCAAAATGATTAACAGTTTTTCGAAAAGTTTTTACAATGAGAGCTCAAACCTATCTTTTACTATTAAACATAAAATTCGAACGATAAACGATGTAATAATACATGTGAAGTCGTACAGTTACAGTTGAAAAACAGTTTGACGACATGTTGAATAAGGATATCGTTAGCTTCTCTCTCTGCACTTGCCTCGATCGTCCTGAAGAAGGCGAACGCCAGCGCCAGACCGAAACGACGAATTGTCATCGATTATTTATCGACAGCTTAATGAGATAACGATTGATGATAAATATCCCATTGTTTACACTGACGATATATTTTGAAAATTGGGTAAATGACAACAAACGGATTATCCACTAGGTTTTAGATGTGTTATTGAACAATGCTAAGTGGAGATGAGTAGTTACAATGGTTCCAGCAAGCGATTGATGATTGGAATCAGATGAGCTCTGTGATTGATGTTCCTGGCACAAAATGGGTCGAAGCAAAACTGAATAATCCAATGTATTCAAAAGGCGGGAAGCATCGTAACCTAAAGAACAGATAATCTGAAGAGAAGCACCGCAGCCCGAGAAAAAACAAATTCACTCAAAATAGGTAATAAGAAGGCCTCGGCAGAACATATGTATATTTATAAGTTTACCGTTGAGGAAACCTTCAAGTATGTGAAAAAGTATACAACATCAGCGGCCCGACAAATAGCAGAGTCTTTATACTAATACCATCGATATATATAAAAAGAGATAATAGTAGCAGGCTTAATAAACAGCCTTGCCTCAGTCCGGATTTTGCGTTAAACGTGTCTGATAGTTGAATACCGACCCATTGTTGTTTTGTAGTGCGTCTTTTAAATACTCCAAATTGGTATAGTTTGTAGAAAAGCGCTGATCTATCTATCGAGTCAAACGCAGCTTTAACGCACCTGGGTCGTTGTCGTTTACTTTATTTTCATTGTACTACAGTCTGAAGTGATTGTTATCTAATATACACATCTTTTTTCGTTTTGTATCAAGCATTGTCAAAGCTTTAATTTTAAAAATGTTGTTTAGATCCCCGAATTTATATCCGCATACCATGTAATGTATCTGTCAAGCTCTCCAACTCATTCCTGTAATCATTCCAGTTTTGGATTTCCCAGACAAGTTTTGGTAGAAGGTTAATCTCTGTCGGGGAGGAGTCATGGTATTGTTAGTATTAAATATTTATCTGAAGCTAACAGAATAGTGGTCAGAGTATTTTTGGGAACTAGTTTCTAGACCGCGTATGTAGAAGAACTATAGCTAGCAGCTGCTACTTGATTAGTTGATGCTCGAGTTGAGGAAACATATGAGAATACGCCCTCAAAATCACCAGATGTGCAACTGTTGAATATTAATAAGTAAAGTGGAAATAGTAGTTTATTTTTTAAACCTGATACATTGTATGCCAGAATATTAATTTTATAAAATAATTCTCCGGATTGATTGATATTTGAACCAACATTTCGACAGACTATACGACAGATACTATTCTACTCTTCGAAATTCGGGAACTAGTGAAAGTCACAATTTCAAGGCACATACCTGATTGATTCAAAATCCGTTCGTGTCGGTCCTTACCGGATTATGTTAATAATTAATACAATTTGATGGAACAACACGATTTTATTTGTCAACTGTGTATCTGAATATTAAAAAAAAAAAACACTTTAAAAGCTGATTTGAACAATAAGGCGAATAACAAAATAAATGAGACAGCTTATAATTTTTGTTAAAGCTTAATTAATAACTTTTATTTCATTCTACTACTAAATACTTAAATTAAAATTTTCATTATATTAGATTACAGTTGGAGGACCATTATCCTCAATTTTTCTAATCTTATATTTTTCTGCTTTTGTTCTTCTATGTAGGTTATTTTTGGTTTTGGCCTTCCACCCTTTTTCGAAAGGTACATTTGGTAGTAATAAACGAGATCCTTGTCAACGCTCTCGATAGACGAGTAAGTGGCATACAATGGGGATTGCTAGATCGCCTCAGAGACCTCGACTACGTAGATGATATCTGTTTACTGGCACATCGACACCAGGACCTAAACAACAAGATACAAAATTTAGCAACAGAAAGTAGTTAGATAGGCTTGAGTCTAAATCCGACAAAAACTACAGAAATGCGGATAAATGCGAGCAACATTTTACGCACGGCGCTAGATAGCCGAGACGTGAAGTAGGTCGATAAATTCTGTTACCTCGAGAGTGTCATGTAAGTACGCGCCTCCCGCCTTATTTATTCGGGAACTGACAACTGTTCTGAATATGAAAATCAACGGAGATCTCAGTTAAAACTAAATTACGGCTGTTCAACTTAAATGTAACGGTTGCGAAACGTGTTCTAGACTCGAATAGTTCGTGATATAAACTTTAATATACAAACCATCGTAATGAAGAAGAGAAACATGACCTTATCAAAATGATTAACAGTTTTTCGAAAAGTTTTTACAATGAGAGCTCAAACCTATCTTTTACTATTAAACATAAAATTCGAACGATAAACGATGTAATAATACATGTGAAGTCGTACAGTTACAGTTGAAAAACAGTTTGACGACATGTTGAATAAGGATATCGTTAGCTTCTCTCTCTGCACTTGCCTCGATCGTCCTGAAGAAGGCGAACGCCAGCGCCAGACCGAAACGACGAATTGTCATCGATTATTTATCGACAGCTTAATGAGATAACGATTGATGATAAATATCCCATTGTTTACACTGACGATATATTTTGAAAATTGGGTAAATGACAACAAACGGATTATCCACTAGGTTTTAGATGTGTTATTGAACAATGCTAAGTGGAGATGAGTAGTTACAATGGTTCCAGCAAGCGATTGATGATTGGAATCAGATGAGCTCTGTGATTGATGTTCCTGGCACAAAATGGGTCGAAGCAAAACTGAATAATCCAATGTATTCAAAAGGCGGGAAGCATCGTAACCTAAAGAACAGATAATCTGAAGAGAAGCACCGCAGCCCGAGAAAAAACAAATTCACTCAAAATAGGTAATAAGAAGGCCTCGGCAGAACATATGTATATTTATAAGTTTACCGTTGAGGAAACCTTCAAGTATGTGAAAAAGTATACAACATCAGCGGCCCGACAAATAGCAGAGTCTTTATACTAATACCATCGATATATATAAAAAGAGATAATAGTAGCAGGCTTAATAAACAGCCTTGCCTCAGTCCGGATTTTGCGTTAAACGTGTCTGATAGTTGAATACCGACCCATTGTTGTTTTGTAGTGCGTCTTTTAAATACTCCAAATTGGTATAGTTTGTAGAAAAGCGCTGATCTATCTATCGAGTCAAACGCAGCTTTAACGCACCTGGGTCGTTGTCGTTTACTTTATTTTCATTGTACTACAGTCTGAAGTGATTGTTATCTAATATACACATCTTTTTTCGTTTTGTATCAAGCATTGTCAAAGCTTTAATTTTAAAAATGTTGTTTAGATCCCCGAATTTATATCCGCATACCATGTAATGTATCTGTCAAGCTCTCCAACTCATTCCTGTAATCATTCCAGTTTTGGATTTCCCAGACAAGTTTTGGTAGAAGGTTAATCTCTGTCGGGGAGGAGTCATGGTATTGTTAGTATTAAATATTTATCTGAAGCTAACAGAATAGTGGTCAGAGTATTTTTGGGAACTAGTTTCTAGACCGCGTATGTAGAAGAACTATAGCTAGCAGCTGCTACTTGATTAGTTGATGCTCGAGTTGAGGAAACATATGAGAATACGCCCTCAAAATCACCAGATGTGCAACTGTTGAATATTAATAAGTAAAGTGGAAATAGTAGTTTATTTTTTAAACCTGATACATTGTATGCCAGAATATTAATTTTATCAAATAATTCTCCGGATTGATTGATATTTGAACCAACATTTCGACAGACTATACGACAGATACTATTCTACTCTTCGAAATTCGGGAACTAGTGAAAGTCACAATTTCAAGGCACATACCTGATTGATTCAAAATCCGTTCGTGTCGGTCCTTACCGGATTATGTTAATAATTAATACAATTTGATGGAACAACACGATTTTATTTGTCAACTGTGTATCTGAATATTAAAAAAAAAAAACACTTTAAAAGCTGATTTGAACAATAAGGCGAATAACAAAATAAATGAGACAGCTTATAATTTTTGTTAAAGCTTAATTAATAACTTTTATTTCATTCTACTACTAAATACTTAAATTAAAATTTTCATTATATTAGATTACAGTTGGAGGACCATTATCCTCAATTTTTCTAATCTTATATTTTTTTGCTTTTGTTCTTCTATGTAGGTTATTTTTGGTTTTGGCCTTCCACCCTTTTTCGAAAGGTACATTTGGTAGAAAACTTATATTTTGCACTTGCAGCCATTGCTTTGTACCTTTGCATAATGGCATGAAGCTAGATCCGGCCAAAATATAAAGCCATCACAAATTTGTTCACTTTGGTATACATTACCTTACATATAATCTGACGTTCAACTATTCTCCTCGTACAAATGAAAGCCAAAGCGCAGAAGTCAACCCTATTATGCGTTAGCAGGCTTTGGTCGGAAGGGAATTAGGTTAAGGGGAAGGAGGGAAATGGAATGCGTTGTTTTTGCATTGCTGCGAACTAGACAACGACCCAGAGACGCAGTGTATTTCAAATTTATTGCAATGCAAATTAAAAACTCACAGTGTTGTGATTAATTGTTCGTTTGTTAAAGGCGTGATGTTGTTTTAACAGAGAAAGTTTTTAACATAAAAGTAGTCTTCCAATAATTCGAACAAGCCGACTCTATTTTCTTTTAAACTTTATTTCTTTTATTTACTTTTTCAACTAATCACTACACTCTTCCCCTTTTAGTAACACTGGTTTCTGATGATTAACTAATTATCTTATAGTATTTGTTCCAGATAATTCTAGGTTTTTACCGAATTAATTACTTAATTTATAGTACTTATTTCAATAATACATACACCATTCTTAACCTAGGCAATTCCTGAAATTAACTTACTTAATTGTTTCACAGTTCCTGTTATTATTCTTGAATACACAGTTCTTATTACACATTTCTAAAACTCGATATTCACTCGATGACTTGATTCACAGTTCCTTTCGCGAATATTGAATGCACTTTTCTTAACCTGTACAATTCTTGTTATTCACTTACTTAATAGTTCTTGTTATTATTATTCAATACACTTAATCTTGATATTCACTCAACCAATTGATTCACAGTTCTTACCTTAATTATTGAATGCATTTATCTTTACCTATACAATTCTTGATATTTGCTCAATTTATATTTATTATCACCAGTTTTGTCTCCGCACTGAACCTCGACTTTTTGATATTTTTATTGATTTCACCGGGAGTTAAAAACAGGCTCTTCATTTCTGCCGACACAGAATCGCGATTAGCCGGTCTTCATGAAGAAAAGAGCTTTCGCTCTTTTTCTTCGTTTTTGACTCATGCCTTTGATTCGCATGTAGATGACTTGTACGGTTACCATTGCTATAGGAAAATAATTTATGGTAGCTTTGTTTTTCACGAGTTAGATTTGAATATGTTGCAACTTTGTTGCTAACATATCTTGGTTTTAAGATCTGATTCGTTAGATTACATATCGAATTTAGCTTAACGAAATCCTATTTACAATTTAATTTGTTTATTAGATTGGATTCGTATGAATTCGGCTTATCTTTTTCATAAGCAGTATACAATCTGCAACATGGGTAGCAATTCGAATAAGAGGAGTATTCTTTGGAGGGGAATACTCCTCATTTCGAGTTTTAGTTTCTACTGGGTGGGGGGGGGCTTCTGAATAATATAATTTTTTTTGTTATGACATCTTTCGCGGCTAGTATTAGGGAGGAGATTTTACAGGGAGAACAGCAGGCCCTTCTCTCGTTTCCCGGTCGGTATCCATTGTCGGTTTGGGTCATTTGGCCTCTCGGAGTACGGGTTGATTCGGTTCGTCGACCTTTGCACTGGCAGTCGTGGGTGAGGATCCCTTGTTCTCCGCATCGCGAACAGAACAAGACTGGTTCGTTTCGGCAATGTCGCCGTTGAATGCCTCGTTGTCCACATCTGCAGCACCAGTCATTTGTCGAGTATCCTTCCTGTCTTGGTACGGCTCGATTTCGCTCGGGGGCGTACTGTCGCGGAGGTGCACTTCTCTGGGGTTATGTCTTCTGTTCCTCGGAGCGCAGTGATTCGTACTCTTTGGCCATTATCACTAGTTCGGCTAGAGTCTAAAATGCGGCGTATACAGAAGCGGTCATCTGTGCGCAGATTGTCATATGCCTGCTCTAGTTTCTCTTCCGGGCTCATATTGGGGTGCCATCGCATTAGAGATTTTAGAGCTGTTACAGTCTTTGGCATTTTCCACATTTCGCTGAACTCGAGTTCTTATTTGTTCTGCCAGCTTGACGTGATATCGTAATGACAGATAGAATTCTTTAAACGCGCTGACGAAATCGCTACATCTGGCCCAGTCGGCTCGGCTGTTGCGATACCAAGCGAGAGCGTCCTTCGTCACTAGTTCTGGAAGCGCTTTATAGAATCGTGTTACGTTACACTCAGCCGGCTCTTCAATTCTTTCTAGGAAACCTTCCATTTCCGTACCTTATCCATGATTCCGGCGTCACTTATTCGGGTCACTGTGGGCCCAATTTCCGGCATTGTCGGTGTCGTCTCGGTTGGGAAGCGGTGCTTACTGTCTGTTCTGGGTATATCTTCGGTGTCAATGGTAGAGATGATGCTCCTGCTAGAGCTGACGCTTCTCCGATGTCAGCGAAAAGCTTTCTTGCTTTCTCCTCTCAGACGGCTTGGCTCAGTCGTTTCCGCAGCTCCTCTACTGTTCCTTCAATGTCCAGTTTCCGGCTCCCCAGTTCTCGTTGTAGTTCGTCTTTCTTGAAATAGTTAATCGGTGTGCGAGTCCTCTCAATCTCGTTTCCGTCCGGCTTGATTGTTTGTTGCTCCCACACCTTTTCCTGCTCGGGCCAGTTTGCCAATTTGTAACGCGTTATCTTCGTGTCGCTTTTCGGACACCGATTGGTAACGTGTTTTACTTCGTAGTCCGTCGGGCCTCTGGTTTTCTCCAAGGGATTGAGCTCGCCGGCTCCAGGGTCAAGGCTTCTGAAGAAAATGCCCCGATTCCTTACTAAAACTGAACAAGCTCACGTGAAAATTTTTTCGCATAAACATTAATTTGTGTAATAAACCTGCAAATTTAAAATTTCCTACCTAAACTATTGTTAATGTTAGATAAATGCGTTGCGGATCTCTAAAATATGGTAGTGTTATCTGATGAGTGAGTAGCATGAGTATCTATTCTGCCAAAAAGTGTAGTTGGCAGCATTCAATTTAAGTGCGTCCCTGGTTAAATCTAAGGCCCTTGAAAATTTCTCGTTGGTAACTAGGATAGGTGTTTCCGCCCACTCCGTCCTTCCGCTATATGGTATCTAGTCTGGAGCAAGGTTTTCTTCTGAACTTTCATCACTCATTTTTAGTTCTTTAGAACTTGGTGAAGAAAATACAATCATGTCATGTGAAGTCCACCGGTTTTTGCTAGTTATGACAAATTGAGCCTAATGAAGCGGCGCAAAATTTGTGTTTCTCGAAATTGAAATCTGAAAATAAATGGAATCGATGTATGAACATCGATCTTTTTAGGGCGATTAATCGATCTTCGAAATCGAAAAAAAATTACAGATCGATCTGTTTGAATCGATTTTCTCAGTTCGATCCCCCATCCCGTTTAGACTGTCACGGCGTGTGCGGAGGGTGGTGGATCGGTACGATTGACCTTGTTTGACGCCCGGGGTGGTCCAACAGCACGAAAAAACATTTATTCACTCCGGTGCTGTTGTAAGGTGTTGTGTCAATTTGTAAAACCGTTACAATTGAATAAATATGTTTAACCGTTATTTGACTTGGGCAGACTGATAGAAATTAATCATTCTAGATTATTTAATATATTTTTTTAAGAATCGTAAAAACAAACCGAATATTTTAAATAACGATACATAGAAATACTTGTAGCTACCCAGCGGGAACTGGAATCATAGAAGCCATGAAGAAGCTATCTTTCAAAGCTTTGAATCACTTATGCTCCGTATCCCATCCCATATCTTTTTAACATAGGCATGTCATTGGAAGGAAGCAGATTTTGAGTTTTAGCGTCTTTCTTCTCAAGTGATTTTTTGAAAGATAATCGTAAGAGCTTTTCTGCTTCCATTAAAAGCAATGTGGAAGATTTGCTTTGTCACTTCAATAGAATCAGTGAAGAAGATTTTCCGCATCGGCTCCTCGGAAACAATAAGGGATATATGGCAATAATAATTTAATCAAACTATTTTTTGTTACTTCTGAAGAATCGATAGAGAAAATCTTAAGTAACAATTTCAACCAACCTCCCTTATTTCATGCCGGGGGATGAAAAACTAAAACTTTGTTTACAAAGAAAACGATGTTTAGATATATTTATTATTTATAAACATAAATAAACAGCCTCTTTTATTTAAAAAAAAAAGGAAATTTATTGTAAAATTAAAATATAATGTAAAAATAAAATAAATTGGCATATTCAGCCAAACTTTTTAAGTTATTTAAGGAAAGCTTTCTAATCTATTTCTAGGACACCCTCAAAAAGCTTTTTATTTTGGACTCTTTATAAGGTTACATATATGTTTCTTTGCCAAAACGCCTAAAGCTGTAGAAAAAAATATGTAGATTTTATCGCTTCTAAAGATAATACCTGTTAAAAACATTTTTGATAACTGCTTATTTAGACTTACCAAATATAATGTTTTTAAACATTTATAAATTTTTCACCGAGAATTTTTTTTTGGATCTACTCCATGATACTTTTAATAGTATCTCGTTGGTAAAGAGTAAATCAAAAGATTTAGATTTAGATTTAGTGGTGCATTTCCAAATAACTGTTGAATATAGGCTATCTGAAGAGATAATAATAATATTAGTTTTGAATAATTCCTAATTAGCTTAAACTTACCAACTCTTATTCCGGGAAATTTTCTAAGGTTGGTGGTTTTATTTGAAATATATCAATTTTGATGTACATTGGAAATGTCTTTGATAAAATTTTTTCAAGTATAACATTTTGCTTGGCCAGCATTTCTTTTAAACTTTTGATTGTTCTCTTAGCAGTACTAGGACTTCACTTAAATCTTTGTTTGAAGGATCTAAAGCGAAATAGTTCATAAATGTAATTAAACAGTTCGAAATATGGAAAAATATTAGGGAGTTCTAATCCTACGATGCAAACTTCTCCATCGGTGTACGATGTTAATCCCAAAATTTTAACAGATATTAGGGGATGTATGTAGCAATAATTATCCGGTGGTAAATCGCTTAAGTAAAACATTTCATAACTGTAGTTGAAATAAATTGGTTTTGATTTTACATTGATTGATTGATTAAATTGGAGGTGTGAGGTTCTCAAGCGGCGCGGGAACTGGGGCCTGTTGTGCTAACTCTCTCAACTCCTTATAGCAACCCGGTCCCTCTGAAGAGGTTCAACAGCTCCCGCAGTTGGCAATCATTCAGCCCCCTCGGTACCAGGGTTGGTTTCCTGAATAGGCTAAATCTGCGCCTGGCCACTGCAAGGCATTCACATAATACGTGAAATGGGGTCTTATTATCCTCCAGAAAGAGTCTGCAGGTGGGGTCGATGGCTCTAACTATCCTTACCAGGTGCTTCCTTAGCTGACAGTGGCCGGCAAGTAGGCCAGCCAGAGTTCTAACATCCGACCTGCTCAGCTTGAGGAGCTCCCTGGATCTACCCGGCAACGGTGAGGGCATAAGGCTTCTTGAGTGAGCGTGCCCCTCAATATTCTTCCAATATAGCCTATGCTCCTCACTCGCGCGGTTTGCTATTAGCCTTTTGGCCGTGCAGAGAGGAATTCCGCAGACCGGCCCTATGAAAGGGGTATTGGACCCCTTCCTTGCAAGTTCATCTGCCTTTTCATTCCCCGTATAGTCCTGATGTCCCGGTATCCAGTTTACTTGATTAGTTCTACACAGTTCATCTAGGCTCCTTAGGCATTCTCACACCAGCTTAGATCTGGTGGTAGATTCAGCAATTGATTTGATTGCAGTTTGACTATCCGAGAAAATTGAGATGCTTTTGTTTTTATATGCTCTTCTTAGGTTCTCGTAAGTATATGTCAGTATAGCGAAGATCTCAGCCTGGAATACCGTGGTGCACTTTCGCAGGGCCAGTGATAAACTGACTCGAGGAGAGTTACTCCAGACCCCTGCCCCAACGCCCGATTCAGTCTCGGATCCATCCGTATACCATACTAGTTCCTCTGGACGGGCGGCTGGAAACATCCAAGTCTCACGATTCTCCACCCGTATTAGGTGTGGTTGGAATGGTGAGAATCTTGCCAGCATCTTATCAGCTAACATGGCCAACTCAGGTGTGGCTTCAAGAATCTCCCTTATTGTCGTGTGGCCCTTACCTATGTTTCCTCCAAGAAGACCGACTCCCTCTAGTTTGTAGGCCGCACAAAGAGCCATGCTTTCAACCTCTATATGAAAAGGTTTGATATTTAGCATGGTTTCGATTGCAGCCGTCGGCGAGGTGCGCATGGCTCCAGTGATGCATAGGCAGGCCATACGTTGATGTAACATTACTCTTATATTTTGATAACTTTCTATTGTAAACATGCTAAGTATAAGTGCATCTGTTTTTTTCTATTATTCTGTTATTTAGTTGTTCAAGAATCTTTTTTGGTTGCCGACAGTATTTTTTTAATTTCTGCAAATAATTTGCTAAACGTAATCCTGAAAAGTTTTCTACATTGCCAAATGTTTCAACGGAATCTGCTAAATGTAGTAAATTATGTACACTAAAGCTGATTTTGTCTTCTCCATATAATATCGCGAAATTATGTACAAAAGTTTGCAGCATTTCTTTTACGCAAGCTAAATTATTTCGGCATTTTTTTGGGCAAGACACCAATCTATAAGCTCCGTATAATAACAAAAAGTGATGAAACATATCCTCATTTAGAACCTTCTTGAAAAGTACAACAACAGTATATAAAACAATCTGCCGAAATTCGAAATTTAATGTAATATTTTCTTCATAACACTGAGGACTATTATTCTAGTGGAAATTGTGTAACAATTTAGTACCAACATCTTCCAAAATATACTGATGTTCTATAAAATATCTGTGGTGGTTAAAAACATCATAGATTTCGTTTTTGAAAGTCATCATCTGTCTTTAAATTCCCAACTCTGGTAGAATATGTTAATCTCTCGTTGATTTTTCTGGCTTGTTGTTTTGAACATATATTTCCTGATGTATGGCCTAGAGTACCAGTTATGAATGATTTTGAGGGAATATCACAAGCAAATAATTGAATTTTTATATTAACGTTTTTTTCATTTATTTTTATACCTTCAGTTGGTAACGATTTTAATTCATTAACAAATTCATAAAGGAACTCATTTAGGTTTCAGGTTTTTTTCACCAATGTAACCCCAATGAAAAATGGTTTTATTTGAGGATAATCACTTAATAACCCCCAAAATCAGCCATAAACTTTGCCCCAAACTTTTAAAAATAGGAAGCTCAACATTTATTAGCAGATCTCAGTAAACTTAAGCCTTAACATTTTCAAAGATCTCACCAAGCCATAGTAAAAATATTTTCCTGAAAATCTCTAAGAGATCCTCTGTGGCCGCTATACTGATTTGATGCTTGACACACCAGTTTTTTATTTCATGGAAAATGCTCCTGTTTTTCCCGCTGGGTAGCGCTACAATTAACATCGCAGCAGATTTGCTATACTCATTAGTGCTAATATTGTCCTTAATGATACTTCTAATGGAAGGTTCTTTAGAACTACAAGATGGTTTATGATAATTATTGCTACTTGCATAATTTGGTTCTTCGGGCTGCTGGGAACTATTACGAACATTAACTCCTGTTTCCCCAATTAACTCGTTTGGCACCAGTCTTTGAAAGTGCCTATTACTCATACCCGCGGTCGATTTCATTTCATTTTATTTATTTAAGCTTAATACAAGCTATTACATAAAAATACATAATATAAGCTATAACTTAATACTAATTCTACAGACTATAATAAATGATAATTAATAATAAATAAATAAAAAGTATAAGCTACAATATGAGCTATATATATTGATTACTGGCAGAAGTCGTAAGGAAGAAGAATTAAGGTAGGCGATCAGCATCAAGGTGGGCGGAGTCAAGATATAAGGCTTTGTGGAGGGATGATTTACTCAGATGGAAGTCAAAAGAGGAAAGGTCGTTGACTTTTCGTAACATCCTGGTAATTGGCTCGCTTTGACCGTAGTTTGTGCGATGGCGGTCGAGTCGGAAAAGGGGAGTGGACCTAAGCTTACGGGGATTGGTATAGATGGGTAAAGATTGCAGGATTGAAGGGCAGTCTATGGCATCAGTTAATAATTGATAAATGAAGAGAATGTGGGAGACATCACGACGTTTGCTTAGAGGTTGTAAGTCGATCAAGGTTGAATCTGTCAACCCACGGAAGATCACGTAGAGCGAAGCGAATAAACCTACGCTAGACAGATTCACTCCTATTAATGTGAGTTGTTTGTGTAGGTGACCATACCTGGCTGGCATATTCAAGGAGAGGTTTAACGAAGGAGACGTAGAGAGATTTGGAAACATAAGGATTGGAGAACTCTCTAGACCAGCGCTTCACAAACCCTAGCGCGGAGTTAGATCTGTTAATTATGCTGTCAATGTGGGAACAGAAATTGAGTTCACTATCACAGATTATTCCTAAGTCACACAAAGAGGTAACGATAGGGACTGGTACGTCGGTTAACATATAGACTCTCGGGGTGGTGGTAAGACGCTTGCAAGAATAATAGATGGACTGGCATTTGGAGACATTGAGCTCCAGAAAGTTTTTCATGCACCATGTGATGAATGAATAGAGGCCTTTTTGCAGGAGAAGAGAGTCGGTTGTGGAGGAGATATGTTTGATTATTTTCATGTCATCGGCATAAATGGTCAACTCTGAGTGTTTGATGACACATTCAACATCATTTATTGTGAGGATGAAAATCAATTGGCCTAGGTGGCTGCCCTGAGGGACGCCGGAACGAGCGACAATAGGGTTAGAAATGGATGAACTGAAAATAATATGGTACTGACGGTTGTTGAGGTAGGATCGAATCCAGGAGATGAATCTGAAGGGGAAGCCTAGGCGATCAAGTTTGAGCAAGATAACGTTATGGGAGATCTTGTCGAAAGCTTTACTAAAATCATATTTCTATCTCTAATAAATTTAATTTAATTGAGAAATTAAAGCGTTTACTAGTACCCCTTGTCATGGGAGCTTTTTTTAACAATACCCCGACAGTTTTCGATTGGATTCAAGTCCGGATCAATCGATATTGGCCGTCATCAAGCCCGGACTTGAATCCAATCGATGGGGTATTGTTAAAAAGAGCTCCAGAAACATCGTTGACTATTATTATTATTATCTTTAAGTCAACTTTAAGTACTTTTGGCTGTGTCACAGCTAGCCCCGTCATGCTGGAAGAACATTTCTCGTGATGGAAATACTTTAGATGTAAGCATACATTCTTCCAATATTTTTTGATACTTTAAGGCATTTACTTGACCTTAACTAAAGTATAATTCACCTGGCTGACTTGATATACATTCCTAAACAATAACACTGCGTAGGAGTTTAACTTTCCGTTTCATACAATCCGGATGCAATACTTCGGTGGCTGTCCTTATCACTTGTACACGTTCATCGCCCAATGATACATCGAACTTTGATTCTTCACTGAAAATAATTGAGCACCATTGTTCACATGTCCAAGTTTTATGACATTTTACCAAAGCTAATCTTTTTCGTTTTTGGGCGTCGGTAAAAAAAGATTTTTTCTTTGCCTGAAGTATGGCTGAATATTAGAAAGTTAATAAAAATTTAATAATACCTTAAAATATCCATAGCCGAGAGATTTTATCCTTCGATTAACTAAGAATAAGTATATTGTGAATGTTTTCTTTCCAATTAGTCTTAATTAACGTTGTACTGCTGCGTCTATTGGCTTTTATAATTCTTTTTAACTTCCGATCGTCATAAGCACTATTTTGTTCTTACACCACCAAGTATAATTTTCGGCTCTTCTTTCTCTGTTTTTTAAATTTTTTTTTTATAATATATTGAACAGTTGACTTAGAAGTACTTAAAATCTTTAAATTCTGAATATCTATTATTTGATTTCGTAAATATAAACTCAAACTTTTTCCACGTGCCATGTTTCTAAATTTTACCCAACATATAAGAACTCAGTGGCAAGAATTCCTGTTAAATCGTTCTTACGAAAAACAATCCCCTAATAAGGCAAAACAGTTCCCAAAACTCACTGTCAAACGATAATTAAAAATCAATCGCAAAATTAAGATTAAGGTAAATAGTTTCATTTCAAATGCAGGGGTACGAACTTCATTGACACAGTATTTTACGGGTACGAACTTCAGTGACACAGGTGTTATTTATTTGAATGAATTATTTTTATGTTTATTTGAATAATTTTTCTGTTCAATCTCAATGAATTGTTTTCTTATCATGCAAACTGGACGGTAAACTTGATCGTGAGTGGTCTATATGGATGCGCTGCAAACTGGACGCCGCGTCAAGTCCGTTGCAGACTTGACGGTAGAATTGATCGTGTATGGCCTGGTTAAAATCTTCCTAAACGCTACCAAAGGCAATTCTTATGGAAAATGCTCCTGTTTTCCCGCTGGGTAGCGCTACAATTAACATCGCAGTCTTAGAATATATAACTAGAGGAAGTGCACATCGCTCAGAAAAGTTAAGCATTTTTCTTCATGAAGTGTATCTTTGTGGTAGTTTTCTCCATAGCAGTAGCAAAAAAACGGACTTGCGCTTGACGGGGCAAACATAAGTTTTGAAATTTAACTACATTTTAGCTGACCGCCACTGCGGATCTCAGGCGACACAGAAATTCCAATTCATCAGAATGCAAACAAACTGAGAATGGGGACAGAAACTTTGATTTTCTTTGTTACCCTTTTTTGGCTTTGGAATTTTAATGATTTAATCTGAACCGAACCCTACGAGTAAGAAACTAAATGGAGTGGCCCTAGCGTGTAATATCCGTGTACATGAGTGTGCCGATTTCTACGCTTGATTTGCTCTCATATTTCTTCACGTGTTGTCACTTGTTTGACATTTTTCTTTAACCGAGTGTTGTGGTTGAAAAAGTGCTACTTTTATCGTCCTGTAATGTTGAAGTAAGGATTAAAGTGATTGCGAAGGACAAAAATATAAAACTATTGCGTGTTCTGTCAAAACTATGTGAAAAAAGTTCAAGATTTAAACGATTAGTGATAATGAAGTGTGTAGTCCAATTTTGCAAAAATTCAAGTTCTTTAAAACACCCCGGGATTTAAATTCACAGATAAAGTAGAGAAAATAACTTTCTTTTGTGATAAGAATATTTCAGGCGGTGTTAAACACAATATTAACTTATAAAATACCCACTTTTTGCGTTAAGGTAGACTTTGTTTACTTTTGGGTCAGCAGCCATATATTCTACAGTTATCACTTACAAAGGCGGTGGTGTAATTAAATTTAGCAAGGAGTTAGTAGATGAAAACTTTATTATTGAAGTGTTTACTGATTTGCAAATTAATTAGTTAAATTTATTATGATGAAAAGCCGTAATAAAAATTACAAATTTTAGTGAAGAAGCTGCTTTTAAATTGCAATTTTAAACAGATTTCTCCAGAAGTTTAAAAATTGCACCAAAGCACTCCCATATAAAGGTTTTTTTTTCAGCCTGCCCTGTACTGTTTTTCTTGTGTGCGTGTAAACTCACGCATTTTAGGCACAGGCTACGGAAATCTCTGCTATTGGGCCACTCCATTTAGTTACTTTCTCGTAGACCGAACCGAACTAATGAATGCGATTTAAATTTGCCATCTGTCAATCTCAGGCGACAACCCTGCACCGTGCCGGTAAGAAAAATGCTTAAACACGTACGATTACACGTTCAGGCAAGGGAACTTCCTCTATTTCTATATTCTAAGATCACAGTACTTACAAGCCGACCAAGCTCTAGTAGTCCGCTTGAAGCGTAATTTATTGAAAACATTTCTGCATATGCCGTTGCGCGTAACCTCGCTCCCACAGATCCTGATGGAACAGGCCTTACATACCGCCATGACAAAGCTGAATTTAATGGATGGATGAAGCCGGCCGATGAATATTCGACATGACTGTACCAAAATTATTCCATCCAGGGAAAATTGCCTACCCTTAGGCGTTTACAACATACATTTTGTCGAGAGGGAAATCTATAAAGGTATGTATCCACCAAGGCAAACGAACATTTGCCCACGAGCAAAATGACGTCAACACGAAAGTGCACACCGCAGCTATGCACATCAACAATGCTTGCTCGTAGGCAATAAAACATGCGCACTAACTTTTGTTTCTAGGTTTTGCACGTCTTCAGCTTAAAGCGAGTGGTTTCTAGTAATTTCATTTTGTGGTGCAAATGCGTGCGGGCAAAGTTTGAAGCGATACGATAAGCGTGAATAAGAGTCACCACTTCCCAGAAAACGTGATGTTATAGCCAGTATCACTCCTGCGCTAACGGATTTTCTATAGTTGGTGTCAGATCTAATTTTGGTAATAAACCATTCAAAGTCTGAAGAGGAAATGCTGGACAAATTTTTGAAACCGCTCAAAGCATCTGTTTTTAACTCCTGTATCAAACTGGTTTTCTTGTGCATATCATCTCTACTTTTTGGTTGGTTGGTTGGTTAGTCGGGCTGTTTGTTGCTAAGAAGCACCAAATTCACTCGGAGGCCATGAAGGCCCATTGTGAATGCCCTTAAAAAGAAGACGCATGTCAGAAGCCACCCAAATCTCTGTATGAATCTATTTAGGTCCACCAGTGCTATCTCCGCTAAGTCGTCCAAGTTGTCAAAGAACCTTGCTCCCAAACAGGCGAGTTGTCGTTCTTTTAGAGCCGGACATTCGCATAGTAGATGCACTATGGACTCAATTTCTTCTTCATCTCTGCAGCTTCTACAGAACTCATTCGATGGTACGCCGAGTCTAATGGCCATAGCTCCTATGTGGCAGTGTCCGGTGATGACGCCGACGAGTGTTTGAATGCGCTTTCTATCTTCTCTACTTCTATCTCTACTTTTTAATTACGGTCTCATCCAGCACTGCGGTGAGTTCCGCTTATTATTTAATGAATCCAGAATCCAATCCAATAGGACGCAAGAATTTGCTCACTAGCAGTCGAAATAAGCATTCCGCGCAAGAAAATGTTTCCTTCGTGCAAAGCTTTGCACACGATCATTTGTTTTCGGTGGATACTGACTTTATATTGCATGCGAGCAAAAGCTCTTTTGGTTTGGAACAAGCTCTTTTTACGTCATTATGACGAAATTTTGATCGCGGGCAAATGTTCGTTTGCCTTGGTGGATACCCACCTTAACATTAGTTTAAAGCTCGTATGACATTAGCCTAAGTGTGGCGAGTGCGTCATCGACACATAAACTCTTCCCACAATTTGTATAATTTATCAAGCCTCGATTGTAATTCTTCAACGAGTACATCAGCACTTGCACTTGCATCTATGTTCATCAAGATGCTGTCTAAGGAGTCCACTTAGTACATCAATATTTAGTTACAGTTTTTCGAATATCGTTAATTCAATGAAATTTAATGTTTTAATTGTAGTGTCATGGGACCGACCTTGCGTATTAGTATACAAATTTAAAATAGATACTTAACTTTGAGAAGTAATGCGAAATAATCCCCCGAAGTAATTGAAGTTGAAGAAATTTGTTTAGATTTTGATGATATGCTAATTATCCATAAAATGCTATTAAGATTTACCAAAATTGCGATTCAATACAATATAGATGTTCACTACTAACTGTTCAAAGTCATTAATTCCCGGGTTTCGGTACCAAAATATTTTGTATTTTTAAAAGCGAAATGATAACAAACCACTTAATTAGCAATTAACTATTTATTTTACGAACAATGGGACTTTTAATCCAATGCGATACTTAAACAATGCGATAATTTTACCAAAATAAAATACTAATTAAAGCGATGGTTCCAAGCTGCGAACAATCGAGCATTCTAAATCCAAGTGACGCTAAGGTGTTGATCCAATATGAATGTGGATATTAAATACCAGAAATCTGTGACCGATAACCAGAAGTTACAGTTGTCCTCTGATTGAATGCCTAGTATGGGAAATGATAACATTGAATAATAGCGGTAAGTGCAAAATGGTCTGGGGAATAGTATGCCATCACAGTCTGGTACGTACGAGCCTTGTCGCAATATAGTTGAACTAGCAAGGAATATTTTGATGATATATCACAGTAATGTTTATTTTCCGGAACCTACCCAATAAAACAAAATATTGCAATTAGAGTTTAAAACATATATTGTATATTAACGAAAATAGTTATATTTGAAAAAAAATATACTCATTAAAAAAACTTATAACTAATATAAATAAGATTCGTTTATCGCAAAAGAGTTGGCCTACCCTGCATACGTCGCAAAATAGTTGGACTATTTCTAAGAATTGTTGCCGATCACTAACTAAATGCATCTTTTATTGCTTTTTCCTGGACTTGTCATATCAGGAAGTGTATTAGGTCTGACAGCCAGGAATTCTTCAGTTCGTGTTGAGTTATTTTTCAGTTGTTATTGTCCATTATGACGCGTGGTAAGCCTTTATCCCAAGATATGCGTAATGCAATAGTAAGTGCTTTTAAAAATAAGTTGTCGACATATAAAATAGCGGAAAATTTAGGAATTTCACGTTCATCAGTCAGAAATATAGTTGGCTTGTTTAAAAGAACAGGTAGTACAGATGAAATGAAGAAAACCGGGAGACCAAAAATCGCAACCGCCAGGGATCATAAGGTATTACGGGAAATAGTTAAGGAAAATCGAAGAGAAACAGCGATAAATATTGCGCAAACTTGGGGAGATTCTATTAAAAAGAAAGTTTCGAGAGATACATGCATCAGAGAAATGAAAAACCTAGAATTTAAATTTTATAAGATAAGAGTTATGAACTTTATTTAGTTCTACGTATACCTGTTTTTAAGCGAAAAACAAACCATTTTTAACTGATATTCAGAAAAAAAGACGATTACAATGGGAACGTGAACATAGAAATTTGACACCTTGGACAATGGAAAACTATTGTATGGAGTGATGAGTCTCGCTTCGAGCTCTGTGTTGGAGACCAGCGGTCAAGAATTTTACGGCGACGTGGTCAAGAATTTAATTCTTTATCAGAAAGTTTCCTTTCAAAGTTATTTCATTTTGAAAAAAAAGTAAAAACACTTGTTTTACTTCCACATAATAGGAGTAGGAAAAAAAATTTTTAGCGTTCAAAATTTTTGAGCGATCACCATCCCAAAAATTTTTCCTTCTCCTATTATGTGGAAGTAAAACAAGTGTTTTTACTTTTTTTTCAAAATGAAATAACTTCCACCAAGAGTCTTTTGAAAGGAAACTTTCTGATAAAGCAATATTTAACCAGTATTGGTTTTTTATGAAATTGATGGACTAAAAATCCTCTTCATAAAATTCCTACTCAGTTTTCAAACTGAGTACTTATAGGAGTTGAGGTTTTGACCTTCCGTCATGGATGTCCGTGGTGGAAAGTGTGAGTACCACGCTGATGATGACCAGCTCACACTTTCGAGTCGAAACATCCATCAAAAAATTTTTAGCGTTCAAAATTTTTGTGCGATCACCATCCCAAAAATTTTTCCTACTCCTATTATGTGGAAGTAAAACAAGTGTTTTTACTTTTTTTTCAAAATTTAATTCTGACTGCTTGAAACGAAAAACAAAATTTGCTGCATCTGTAATGGATTGGGGGTGCATTGTCGGCGAGAGGTGTTGGCAATCTACGATTTATTGAAGGCAGTGTCAATGCCAATAAATATCAAGAGATATTGGAAGAGGAACTTTTACCTTCAATTCCTAGACTTAAAAGCCCAGAAGGCGAGTATACGTTCCAACAGGATGGTGCTGCATGCCATACCGCTAAAAAGATCAGTGCTTTTCTTCAACAAAAAGAAATTCCAGTTCTTCAATGGCCAGCTAATAGCCCTGATTTGTCTCCAATTGAGACACTATGGGGGAAAATGAAAAAAAAACTGAGGTGTAATCCTCCTAGAACTCTTAATGACATGAAGGCTAAATTGCAAGAAGCTTGCGACTCAATTACACCCGAAATGTGTAATAGCCTATTCGACACGATGCCACTACGATTGCAAGCCGTCATTGAAAAGAAAGGTGACGCTACACAGTGGTAGGCGAAGAATTTCGAGAATAGTCCAACTATTTTGCGACGTATGCAGGGTAGGCCAACTCTTTTGCGACGAACTCATCTTATTTATATTAGTTATAAGTTTTGTTAAATCAATATTTTTTTTTAAATATAACTATTTTCGTTAATATACTATATATGTTTTTAATTCTACTTGCAATATTTTGTTTTGTTGGGTAAGTTCCGGAAAATAAACATTACTGTGATATATCATCAAAATGTTCCTTGGTAGTCCAACTATTTTGCGACAGGGCTCGTATAAATGCGTACTGTTTAAGATTTTTTGTTTTCAGGTGACAAAATTGTTGGTATGCGGTAATGTGCCAATTATGACTTCCATAACAATAGTAAAATGCAGTTTTTGTTCAATAATTTTTTTTATTGTATTGCTTGAAAATAAACAATTCTTCAAGTTTTGATTTCTAGTACCAGATCTTAGTAACGATTCATAAATTTCCTTCAATCTTCATAAAAATAACAAATACTAAACACTTTCATTTCATTTTTATATTTTAAAATATTTTTGCGCTAGATTAATGGTAAATTCGCTTATGTGATAAAATTGCTTTCAGCAGTACAAAAGAACTTCTCTATTGACAATGGCAATGAACACTTGTACATCACTGGTAGCAGATAGGGGCTGGCTTGCCAGACCGGCAGCAAATACATCTCTCCCAATCCTGTCGCTCTATGTCTAAAACCTAATATATTTCAAATTTGTCTCAAATGCAACTTAGGTACTAAAATGTTTTCTTATCATCTTACAACCTTTGGACACGTAAACGTGAAAATTTATAAAAATTAGTTATAATGCTTAAAAAACTCAACTGTTATTATTTACTTAGTTTTCCTCTGAATTTCACACTCTTTGCTCTGCAGTTATACTTCTGCTACCAGATGTTGGGACAGAAAATTGTAGCAAAGTATAATTGAAAAATTTTTGCCAAATATTGTACATAATATGCTTAACTGGAATATATCTTTAATTTGAATTTTTAAAACATTTTTATATTTTTAATTCATATTTAATTTTTCTTTAAAAGTTTTCTTGGAGTATCGATGCAATGTACAAAAATTGCAATCTCCTATTAAAATTACTACTAAAGGACCCTAAATTTTGACTCGTTCATTTAAACTTCGAATTGGTCTGGGTAAAAATTATTGCTTTTGTGCGTATCTAAAATGCTCTCTAACGGATGCGTAGTTTGGATAAAAGACCCTGCCAATTGGGATCGTATTGCCACTCTTGTAGAACTGAGAAACACGTTAGTGTCTTGGCTGAATGCACGCTAATCACATACACTTGTAACTACACATAAAACTAGACTACGCACATGCAGACAACTACTATCATTCTAATATATAAAAAATCCAATATCCCGCGTTGAATGCTAAAAAACTGACCGGGAATACCATTCTAGAGTATTTGTCTATCACATTCACGTCCTTTATTTTTGGTATGGACGACTTTATGACTGAAGCTCCTTTGCGAAGGGCATGAAGCATCCGTGGTTTCTGAGCTTGAGATACTGAAAAAGAAAAAAAACAAATTCGTTAAATTAATAAATTCAAAGAAATATTTTAATTAGTTTAGTAAACCTTATTAACTATGAAATGCCCATTAGCTAAATTCATACATTTAAAGCTAGACTCTAAGTAAGTAATTCTTACGGGCATCATTCATTCTCAGCCTATTTAAATAAAATTAACTGAAAGCGTTTTCAGTGATTATTGAATTCAGGTATTGCTGAACTTAGTATTTTTAAATCCCGGTGTTGCGGTCTGATTATTCTACCTCCACTGTTTATGCTCAATAATAGGTTGCTGGAGAATGGACGGACGAGTTGAAGCCTTCTAGGATACGGTGATCCTCATCTGGATATTCTCAAGTGTTAGTTACACCTCCAAGTGGTAGCAGCCGGGCAATGCATCCTAGAATGTAGCAAAGTAACTAATGAGGGAGGAGACAACCTCTTGAAAAATCCCCCTAACTCCAAGGGAGTCTGCAGTGTTGCGTCCCCTCTGCAGGACCCAGGGGTAATTGGGTCGCGAATGGTGTTTTCCTCGGGCGCTTCTGTGGTAGTGGAGGTGGATTGTATGGGAGACCCCAACAGGTTGGCTATACCCACGGTACCCACAACACAACAGTAGCAGTTTTGGGAGAATTACCTTTCGAAGCAACTGTGGCGGCTATGGAGGCTGGCTCGCTTCCACCGGCTGAAACTGCTGTAGCAGTCCTGGAGAAGGGTGCCATTGGCATAATAACAACTAGCACTTCTTCAGGTGCGGCGGTGCAGAGACGGGAGACTCTAACGAGTTGGCTATCTCCGCGATACCAACACCAGGAGAAGATGCAGATCTGCCTTCCAAAGGGTTAGCTTCGGTTAATACGGAGGGGGTTCCTTGTCCTGGCTCAGGACTAAAGCGTTACGGCCTGGAACCCTTCAATGTCGTAGACAGTGAAGGGGTAAATGGACCAAGAAGGAACACTGGAGACGGTAGGAAATCATGGATTTATGCAAATAGGCTAGGATTCTAGCAGTGACCCAGGAAAGCGAGGTTAGTGGCGACAGTGGGATAACTGGATACTCAGTTGCCCCCACTAAGGGAGACTGGGAGGGGACGAAAAGGGACCCGGTTATGTGGTCTGTTTCGGCTAATCCCCAGAGAGGTGTTTTTAGTGAGTAAGAATCTCACACTACCGGAGGGCACGGGCTGTCTGGTGTCTTTTGGAAGATTTTCACCTCTCCCGCAAAAAAAAAAACTGCTCAATAATAGGCAATATACTGATAGCCTTATAATTAAAACTCAATTAATTATGGCCTTTTAGGTTTCCGTACTTGAAAAGGAATAAAAACACTGACCCTAAATAAGATTACTCTTGCGTCCGCCCGTCTGTCTGTCACTTTTCGCGCACTTACATATTTCCACTCAAAGATTATAAAATACTTGTCTTTTTTAACTTTAAATAGGGATGAGTTATGTCCCTAAAAAAAGAGGTTTTTTGTTTTGCATCATATGGGAATCGGGGGACTGTGCGATAACGTGTAGGTCTAACAAACCGGGGGTCACCCAGGTTGTTTTCGGCTAACAAAAAATCATGATAAAAAGGTCATGGGGGTTACAGAGAACATGTCAGTGGTTCGGAACCCACTTTGAGTTGTAGATCCACTTGCAGTCGTTGTCTCAAATCGGGTGAAGGTTTTATCACGCCCCATGGTTGACAAGGGGTTACGGGAACTAGAGATCATGCGGGATATGGTTTGAAACTATTAACTATTAACGATTCCAAAAATATATTTTCAAAGTTTTTAAATTTATTATAAAGATGTGTCTCAAAATGTGCGAAAATACAAATGTTTTTGTGTCAACTTATCAGATCACTCATACTAGTAAAATCAATTCTTATAAGATCACACTTGCGTTCGTTTGCTTGCTTGAATTTCGACAATAATTGGCTCTTACGGAACCACAATTGCACGAGCCTGACTCGCTCTTGGCTGGTCTTTTCTAATTCAAATTCCTGTTGAGAGTTCTTAGAAGCTGACTTATTTATTAACGATTTTCTATCCCTTGCTTTCAATCCTTGGCATAGTCTAGTTAATGACAGCACCCTTGATTTTGCCTACTTCTATGCAGCGAGTAACCGCGACCGTATGTTTGATTGATGTCGCTCCAGAGTGAGTCATGGCCTGTCCCATACCTGCAAGGCTCAGTGATGTCATCTTTTAAATGCTGCATACAAGGATACCAAACTAAGATGCAGCCATCATGTTCCTCTAACTTCCGAAAAATTAACGCACGGTGGTATGTCCTTGGCTACCAGACCTGAACCAGTCATCTTTTCGCTTGTGTAGACCAAAGGTCTGCAGAGTTATATAGTCAGGCGGTCTCTATTTTAGGGGAAGTCTGGGCAGGAGTTGCAATTGATGTTGTTCTAATGAACATGTTCAGTAAAAGACCGAGATCTATAATCTGGATACCGGCGGAACCCTCTTAACCTACAGAAATTTTGGAATTTGAAATTAAGCAAATCGAATTTATCCACGCAATACTGGAAGATATCTAGGTAAGTGATTCAAAGGGCAGCTCAAGGCGGATCCTTGATCATTGGTTTCGCCGAATACAATGGTGTTATAAGCTATGGTCCTCAAGGCGAATACATCCAACGTCATCTCAGTACCCTTTACGGAGGAAGCTAAAGGAGGTACGGCATTGAAGTAGCCTCGTTACTACGTTACGATGATAACAGCGACGTGCAGTCCCCAATCGGAATGATAGGCGACTACCTACATATTCTGGGACATGAGAGGGATGAAGAACTTTTGCTCTCGTCTTTCGAAAAAAACGTTGATGACGACAGGGATGATGCTGACGCAATCAAGATTTAGGCATCTTTCCCCAACTGCAGTAATGTTAAATTTAGGTTGTCAGAGGCAAGGTCTGCGGTCCGAATCTAGGTAAACCCAGATTCTATAATCTTATTAAAAATGACTTTAATACCTTTATCCTTTCTCAAGTTAGCGGTAAAGACACCGTAACAGTCATTCTGTAACTGCAACCCCAAACTATATCATTGGACTTCAGTTATATTGCTAACGATTCAGAAGATCCCCACCCCTAACAATTCCGGTGGAAGGTGGTTACGGAGGTTGCGAACCGAGGTTACATAAAAGAGGTTAATCACTTTTTGTTTTCATTCTAAGTTTGAACCTTCACCAACTTCATCAGGTGTGCGGCATAGACACTACATTAGTCATGGAACAATCCGCCTCCATCATAAGCGAAGGGAACGTATTGGAGGAACCCTTTCTCTACGATCAAGTGTACAAAGAATTCGGACTAGAATTACTGAAAATGACCCCTTTTCCCCAAAAGAATAGAAAGACAAACGATTTGGGTGGAAATACATTTGTGACAAAATTGAAAGCACTTCCGAGGCAGGTAATTATGCAAAACTTCTTGAACTTCATCTAGCTTAGAAGCCCTTGGCACTTTCCGGGCTGTTAAATAGAAGGAATAATTAAATCACCAATAACTTCGAACAATAATGGCTTTGTCTGTAAGAAGGAACGTAACAGGGCTACATACAGTTTTAAGCCTTTCATATCACCGGGCTTGGACGGTATAATTCCTGCTGAGTTTCAAGCAGCCTTTGCGTTTTTAATTCTGTGGCTGGAAGCCATTTATGAAGCCTGCATTAACCTCAGGTAAATTCCAGATTAATAGACGGAGGTCAAGGTGGTTGTCATTTCCACACAAGGAAGGAACATTCACAGGAAATCTAAGGACTTTAGGCCAGTAAATCTCTTCCCTTCTTTCTTATATAAAACTGGAGAGGTTTATTGATATCCACACCAAAGAATCAGTCGAGCCATCTAAGCTGTCTCTGTCTCAATACGTATATATTAAGGGTAGATCCATTGAAAAAGCACTGCATGAAATCGCCGATAAGATAGAAACTTCAATCATATCCAAATATCCCCCCCCCCCCCATATATGATATGCAACTTGTTGATCAGCGCCAAGTCAGACAGAGTGAAGTATTTCTGACATCTCTGTTGAAAACCCAAGCCATTCATCGGATTGTAGCGATTGAGAATATATGATCGAATATCTCAATATACCCAAAATATTAGGAAAATGTTGTGAACTGGGTATTTTTTAAAACACATTAAACAGCATTGCGTTTTGGAAACGTTAAGCCACTCGATTTGCTCTCGTTGTTTAATGATCCAAATATGCGTTTTCGGTTGATTTCTGTAGAGTTCGAGAAGTCATTACAAAATTAAAACAGGCCGCGAAATCAAGAGCACTATCGTCGGCGAAGCTATGAATAGCATTTAGAATGAGAGACCAAAGGTCGTTAATAAAAAGAAGAAATATGGTTGGTTAGAGAAACGAAACCTAAGGTAGACCGGAATTTATTTTGTAGGGAGTAGATGTAACTCCGTCAATAAAATTACTCGGATTAAACGGCCTGACAACAAACTTTCAATGCATTTTAAGAAGGACAGTTTGGTATCAAATCCCGGAATACAAAATCCCGAATGCAACATCCCGGAATATAAAATCCAGGAACGCAAAATCCCGGAATATAAAATCCCGGAATACAGACTCCCGGAACAATATCCCGGATCCCGGAAATGCCATATTTTGAATTTATGTATGTTTTTATGAAATCAATTGAGGCCGGTTGCATTTGTTTTCATAAAAACATGCATAAATTCAAAATATGGCATTTCCGAGATCGAACAAATGTATATAAAAGTGCAACTACTGATTTTATTTACAAGTTGAATCTGAAACAGTGATAAGATACCTGTGTCTAATATATAACTCTCTCATTGTGAAATTTTCTTTGCAAGATTTGTTGTCTATCGGATTTAAATTTATAACTGTATATACAACAGACATATAATATGTAGGTACATATTTAATAACAATTTTGAATTTCTTTTTATGAAAATTTAATTTGTACACAACATCGCCCTGTCTTTCCGGGATTTATTTCTCGGGAATTTGTATTCAGGGATTTTGTGTTCCGGTATTTTGTGTTCCAGGATTTTGTGCTCCGGAATTTTGTAACTTTAAGACTCCGGTTTATTGTATCGCGAGATTTAGTTACCAGCCCTAAGAGGGAAGGGTGCAGACCAAATGTTTGAAGCTTAGCTAGAACGGCAGGCAAGGTTAAAGCCGTTAGTAAGTCTCTGGCTGAGCGGTCAGCACGAAAACCGTACTGGAAATAAAGCAATGAATATTAGACACATGACTGCCGCTGACTTTTGTTTTGAAAATTTAATGCTGAATAAAATTGTGTATAGACAATTTTTTCCTTATTGTTCCATGTAAAAGTTGCAAACAAGACAAGCAATGTGAACTAGATGCGAATGTTGCGCCACCGTTTGCGAGGACGGGGAATACGACGGCGACAATAATTTTTTAGGTACTTCTTTCGAACTACTCCATAATCGAAAAAAACACCACTTTTTCGGATTTGTCGGTATTAGGTCTTCAAGGGCTCGTCGGATCGGAGTGTCTTAAGAGAATGTTTATAAATTAAGTGAATATAAAATCGTTTTAAAAAAAAAGACTTGCGCTGACTTCACAAAAAGCGCTAAAAAGCATAAAATAATTTTTAATTTTATATCTATTTGAAGTCGGTGCAAATTAAACAAACCAAACAACTACAACAAAAGTAGTTAATCGTCCTTACTTCTGATCTCGTGAGCTGAAATGTTTAGGTAGTTTTATATATGTAGTTTCTGCGATTGCTGTTGTGAGTTGTTTTATTTTGTTAAATATGTACCGACTTCAAATTGTTGTAATAGATATAAAATGAGAATTATTTTATGCTTTTAGTGCTATTTGTGACGTCGGTTCGACTTTTCACTATTTCATTTTTGTCTTTTTAGAGTCTTCATGTCTTGTGCTGTTCGTGCGCACAAAGCAATTTTAAAAGTTGTAGAGGCAGTGCACTCCATAGAAAGCAAACAGAATTATTCAACTCCGGCAACATATTCCAACATTATTCACGGTTATGCTTTCATACCCTCACCTTAGATATAAAATTCTTACCATTGTCCTAGTGCGCCATCGTCATCTATATAGCAAAATAGAGTCATCGTTATAAAAGAATCATCGCAGTCACTCTAGGGTACAACATTTTTATAATTTGTAATCAATAAACGTAGTCCTTACAACAGAATCAAAGTCGGTCTATGCAAGCTAAAATTTTTGTCAGAAAACAAGTAGGTAGTCTATGCATTCAGAATCATCTAGATCAGTCCACGCGTTACAAAGTTAGACTACCACTCCCCCCACCCCAAACCTAGGTCAACATTTTTGCTTATAGAATCAATGGGGATCATACTATATACATTGTGCATTAAGAAATTGGGTAACGCCCCCTCCTTACACCACCAGAAGAATCATCCAAATCGGTCCACACGTTACGAAGCCTACCCCTCATCAACCACTCTAGAGTAAAATTTATCCTCATATTATCAATCGGGGATTATACTATATATAACATAAAAAAAATCATCCAAATTTGTCTACGTATTAAGAAGTTGACACCCTCACCCTTACAACCCCTTATACGAACAATATTTATGTATTTGTTTTTATGTTTGTAATCGCATTCTCGAAAAGTGTTTTACCGATTTCAATAAAGTTTAAGATATAGGGCTTTACGGGGGGGGTGAAAAATCGATCTTGCTATGTCTCATTCTCCGTGTTTTCGTATTTTCTTCCGTTACGTTTGCCTTACCCAAATTATTTTTAAAGTGATGGTACTAGAAATGCTCGGTTTGTGTTTTTTATGGGACACTAAAACTTTTCATTGCATGTGTTCATTAATTTTAAAAGAGATGGCGCTGAAATTGTTAGAGCCGTTTTCGAGAACGCGATTACAAACAAACAATTATATAATATAAATGAATAATAAAGCTGCTGACCTTTCTAGAATTAAGCTAATTTGTATAAATAGCGCTAAGTAGCAGCCTGGTTAGTAATGGTATTCAAACTTTCGAGTTTGTTGGTGTTGACCTGAAAACATCTGCTTTTATGCATGGTATACTGTATGTGGCATTTTCTAAAGTAAAAAGACCAAGTGCTTTAGAAGAATTATTATCAGATGAGAATCCACGTCACACCCGAAATATAGTGTGGAAAGAGGTTATAATCAACACAAAACCATGCTAACGCATCAAAGGGTTGTTCCCTAGGATTTCGACACATCGTATATAAAAAAAGCTGCTGTAGATGTGGAACTCGTCGAAGAAAATTTTTCCAGGAACTCTGAAGATGTCAATTTGGATTAGTGCCTAATACGTAAAGTTGTAATAGCTGTGTAATTGATAAGCAATTTAATATACCTCTAAAACAAACAACGATTCTCAAAATAATTGAATTTTATTCTTCTGATCATTCCCCGACTAAAGTTTCATTTCATAATGTTCGCTTCGCTGACATATTTTACAAAAAAACAACAAAGTAGGTACCTACCTACTTATCTGCTTGAAAAGAGGTCTAATGATTTTGGTATGTAGAGAAAAAAAATTTTAGATTACAAGCTCAGAACAATAACTTATACATCTAGCTAGACGTTTTACATCTGTCCTGAGCAGAGCTCGGTCGCCCAAGTATTTCTTTCATTATTAGCAATTGGTCCACGCATTATGAAGTTAGGTTTTACCCCTCCCCACCCAACCAAGTTTTTTTTGAACATAGTACCAATCGGGAAACATACTATACACACAAAAAAACATCCGGTCCACGTCTTACGAAGCTAGACCCCCCCCCCCACCCCTTCCAAACCTCACCCGAGAACCAATCTTTTTTTCATTAATAGCAATGGGGGATCATACTATACGCAACAAAAAAAGCAATATCCTAATCGGACCACGCATTATGAAGTTGGGTTTTACCCCCCACTCCAACCAACATTTTTTAACATGGTTCTAATTAGAGAACATACTCCACCCAACAAACAAGGACTCATCCTAATCGATTCACGCGTTACGAAGTCAGACTACCCCTCCCCCTCCACGTCCCACCCGAAAGAAGTTACGTTTCACCGGCACGCAAACCAAAAATGTGTTTAACATGGTACCAATCGGGACAAACACTCTACCCAAAAAAAAATCCAATTCGGTCCACGCGTTACGAAATTATGTCCGGTAAAATAAAAACATACATGTCGTATATACATGTAACTTATAACGGTTAGTCGGTTAAAAGTAGAGGAATATAATGGAAAATGTTGCCACTTTTTCAAAAATTTAAGTGTAGATAGAAGCCGAAATTCTGTAATTTGGGTTTCGAAAATTAAGATGTAAAGAGAAATTAAGAAATTCAGAAAACTCACTTTTACGTACGAGATGAAAAGGAGACCTTTTTGCATTAATCTACACGTAAGCTTACTGTTGATATATTTTTGACCTTTTCTATTTAACCTCGTTTCTACAGTGGTCAGAAATCAAGTCAAGCAAATGTCAACCGTAGAAAGTCAAGGACGACTCGAACCTCGACTTATTTTTCAGCGTGATCAAAAAATTCCAGGACTTTTAGAATTACGCGGCAACGGAGCATCGGAGAGGGGTACAGTTGGCAGCATTAGTTGTTGTGACTCGTCCTGAGTTTTTGAAAATTCTTTATAACCTAGCAGCATACGTTATTGTAAAACAAGTTTTTCTTGTTTGGCTATTTTGTAACTTTTGTCAAATAAGTCAAAAAGAAGAATAACGCGATTTGTGTGAAGTTGGGTAAAACTTTTAAGAAACCTTTCAGATGTTGAATGGTTGAGTCGGTCGCGACATCATGGGTGATACAAGAGGTTCAGAGAAGGCTGGACATAATCACAAGACAATCCTCGATCAGAACGCCCATCGACATCGACTGACGACGATCATATTGTTCGAGTGAATGTTCTTTTGCGGTCAAATCTTGAATTAACCATCCGTGAAATAGCAGAGGAATAAACTAGGAATGGACAGTCTTCGATCGATCTTGGTAGATTGATCTTTGACTAGGGCTTCACGATACTCGAGATAATTCTCTTGTTGTGGATAATTTTTTTTAATTGTTTCAGCTTTTATGTCGCTCCGAAAAATTTCAATTGTGTGATATAAGTATACACTGCTCTCCTCAATCGCTTCTTTTTACATTATTTCCTTCTTCAGATATTTGCGCTTTATCTCCAATAGCAAACAAGAGCCTTTGCTATCTTATTTTGGCGATGGGAATATGAAGACAATGCATATATACATAGATATATCCCTTGTTCTCCCTCCCCGTTATCCCCCCGAAATACCCTTTTTTTATCTTGTCGAGAGCGAGATCGCACCGAGACTGGCCTTTATCTCGCCGAGATTGCGATGAGAGCGAGATCGTCTTCATCTTGATGAGACCAAGACCGAGATCTGCCAAAGTCTCGGTGCCGTGAAGCCCTATCTTTGACTATTTGATCTTCCGATTTTTAATCGATCATTTGCGTAAGCGGTACGTGGTACAATCTTATAATCAATAATACCGACCTATTTTACACCGCTTTACAAACATAGCTGTATTTCATGTATTTTTGAAACTTCACAATGTGAAGTGCGTTGTACACAGTGAGTTTTAATTCCACCAATATGTACAGTTTCCAGTGATAACCATGCTGCTCCTGCTAATATACTCTTTTCGAAAACGAGCCTTGCGGCTACAAACGTTACATATCAAAATAACATTTGTCGCAACTGTTTTTTTTCAGCAGCGTGTCATGAGAAAACTCTGATAATGTGCCTATAACATGGATCATTAGATTTCGCGAGAAAATGTTGAAAGTAACCGTGTTACTTACAATACTTTAGAAATTTAAAATTTCTTTAAAAAAAAAAAACAATAAATTTTTCCAACACGATTAATCCATCGTTGAAAGGTAAGGGATCGATCTTCCTCCATTCGATCTCCATCCCAAGAATAAACATTTCGTTTGACTTATGTGAGGAAATTTTATCTGAACAACTACAGAATGCGCGGATTGGTGGAAAACTTTGTCCCGAGGCTGTTGACCGAGATGCTAAACGACACCGAGTTCAGGTTTGTCACGAACTTCTTGAAACCGAAAATGAAGATGAAAACTCTGTCATTACTGGGCACGAGACGTAGGTTTATTAGTACGAAGTGGAAACAAAGATCCGATCATCACAACGGAAAGTTAAATTCTCTCCAACACCCAAATAAGCTCCTCAAGTTAAATAAAATGTTAAGATCAAGCTCATAGTTTTTTTGACTGGAAGGTTGTTGTCTACTACGAATTTCTTCCAACAGGTGAGATAATTGATCGTTTTCATTAACTTGTAGCTATAAGACTTCTGCGTGAGACTATAATGAGGAAGATACCTGAGCTGTGAAGTGGAGGTGCTGCACCATGACAATTATTATACTCGCAAGAGCGACATAACAGTCATCCCCAGCCACGCACTCACCAAACCTGACCTCTGCGGATTTTTTCCTATTTCCCAAACTCAAAAGACCCTTGAAAGGACAGAGTTTTATTTTTAATTAAGGAATCGTCTCAGTGTGACCCTCCGAAAAATCACTGATTTTCGCGATTTTTTTTAATGTTGCAATGAACCAATCGGTCCGGTTTTTTTGTATAAATAAATACATTCATGACGAATACAAAATGATTTTTTTATGTTTATTTATTGGGTGTATAATAGTTGAATAAATTGTTGAAATGACACCAAAAAAAAAAGGTCCTGTACGGTTTCCACGATTGCGGCCGCAATTTTGATCTGAAACAAAAATTTCAGAAAGAATAATCTGTAGGGAAGTCGCTATCGCGCTATGGAGGGTTTTTTTTAAAAATTTTTTTTAATTTGACAAAATGGCGGCGGTTTGAACAAAAAGTATCGAATTTGGCCCTTTTTTTTGACAGTTTTTCGTAAAAAAAATAGGAAGATTTAAAAAAAAAAGCTTCCATAGCGCGATAAAGAATGACGTTAAAAATGTTCTCTCCAAATTGGAACTAGATATCTTCAAAACTCTTCCTTTGAGAGTGGAAACCGTTTTGAAAAACACCATTCTGAGAAAAACGCGTTTAAAGATTGAAGTTGGAAGTTGGTTTCACTCGTATGTCTATCCGTGGTTGATGTCGAAAACGAACTGAAATGCTTGGCCAGTTTATTTTGGAAAGTTATAGAACGTAAGCACCTTAGAAAGATACACACGCAGGTAGAAAAATAAACAAAAGGAATAACGGTCGAGTGGAGCGCCGAACGAGGCAGATGTCTCGCTCCGTTCCCCACTCCGTTCCTTTTCTACAAGAAACGCTGTAGCGACCGTAATAATTTGAATTTCGATTTGAAAATTCGATTTTTCGAAAATTTCACACTGAGACGATCCCTTAACGAATTTAAAGAAAAATCAAGTAATTAATAATAACATTGGCAGGTAATTTTTCCATATTCCTGAATAAATCCCGATCCGACAAAATCTATCAAACTGAGTGCAGGCACTTTAGAATAGGGTGCGGGCTTTCTACATTTTGGGGTAGCTACAAAAGAGTATGAAAAGAAATATTACCACCATTATGATCAATTTGCGATGTATTCTTTGTATTTTTCTATTAAGGGTAAGGTTACCTACGTGGTCGAAATTCACTAAATTTAATCCACCGACATTCTCTGAAAGAAAGCCAACCAGCAAGCCATTGCCAACCCATCACGGTGGAACTTTATCGATATTTACCGAACTTTATCGAGTAGTTACCGAAAGGTACAGAAAAACATTTAATTTCAGTTCATTCATTTTTGCTGCTAATTTTGCTGCTAACTCGTACTTGCCACCTTCATCGCAGCCACTTCCATTTCCATCACAGTGCACTAGTAGGCAAAAGCCGCTACACTTTCGCACTCGGGACGTTTTTAGAGTACTTTCGAAACTCGACGTGTCCTCGATCATATCCAAAGTTTTTGAATCACTCATCAACTCTCAGTTGTTGAAATATCTAGAAAATAACCATCTTATCAACGATTGCCAGTACGGTTTCCGCGCTGGCCGCTCAACCGGAGACTTACTAACGGCTCTAACGGAGCGTTGGAATCATTGTCTCCATAATTTCGGTGAGTCCGAAATCGTCGCTCTTGATATTTCAAAGGCTTTTGATAGAGTCTGGCATGCTGCCCTGTTAGCCAAACTTCAAACATTTGGTCTGCACCCTATCCTCGTTAAATGGATAGAGAGCTTTTTGTCAGACCGTTCAATCCGTGTAGTAATTGACGGAGTTACATCTGATTCCTACGAAATAAATGCCGGTGTACCTCAGGGTTCAGTTCTTTCACCAACCTTATTTCTTCTTTTTATTAATGATCTCTTATCCCTTAATCTCAATCCTATTCATAGTTTTGCCGACGACAGCACCCTTGAATTCGCGTACTCATTTGATTCTGTAATGAATTCACGTGGAAATGCTACAGAAGTCAATCGGGAACGCATGTTTAGATCATTAAACAAAGACATTTCTATGGTCCTCGCTTGGGGCAGAGCAAATCGTGTTACGTTTAATGCATCCAAAACTCAATGCTGTTTAATGTCCCTTAAAAAACGCCCAGTTCACCCCCAACCCATTTCAGTCGACGGAGTGAATATACCCAATTCACCCTCCCTAAAGTTCTTGGGTATTGAGATATCCAGCAATCTTAGCTGGACGGATCATATATTTGCAATCGCTAAAAGTGCGATGAAATGTTTGGGTTTTCTACAGAGATGTAAGAAATATTTCAATCCACCCGACTTAGCGTTGATTTACAAGTCCCACATTAGGCCTAGACTTGAATATAATTCCCATATTTGGGCAGGGGCAGGACACACCGCATTGTCCGCGTTAGACAAAGTTCAGCGTAAGGCTGTTAAATTTATTGGCCTTGACTCTCTGGAGCATCGACGGAATGTCGGTTGTCTCCCACTTTTTTATCGCTATTTCCATGGCCATTGTTCTAACGAAATTGCTAGCCTGATTCCTTGTAGACTCATTACAACGCGCGATACAATTCTCCGGGTCAAATTTGGACGTACCGTCGAATTTCGGGAATCTTTTCTTAGCAGAACAACACGAATGTGGAACAGTTTACCATCTTCTGTTTTTCCCTCGTCTTATGAGCCTGAAACTTTCAAACGGGGCGTACATCGACACCTCCTTCACTCAACCTCCTAACCCATTTCCCCTAACCTTAATTCCTTTCCTGCCAAGGCTGTGCTTTAGCATCATAGGACATCCCCTGAGCTTTGGCAACATCATATATAAAAAAAAAAAATTCGCAACGTTTTTGTAGTATTTCGCTATAACAGTGGGCGTAGTTTCTATCCACTGATTATATTCATTGAGTTTATCGATATCCCCTTAAAAACCCCCCAATTCGACAAGCTCTCGCAACTAGGACCACAAAGACGGAAAAAGGGGTAGTTCGAGAACGGCAGCTAAAAAGTTATTGTCACCATCGGGTTCGGATTAAATGGACTATAAATATAAGCGCTACGTCGAAAGCAAAAGAATAACGTAAAAACGTAATTTTTTCACGCTTTTTTAAGTAAATATTTATGTTCCCTTCTTGACAAATTATATAAAAATACATGATTATGTTCAGAATAATATAATTTATCGACTCTCAGTAGACACTTATTGGGACGGCCATTATTTTGTCCGAAACAGTTTTCGACTCTAGGGTCAAGTGGAGAATTGAAAACTGTGTCCGTTTCAAAAGTACTGAGAGTGGCCTACTAGTGAGCTGGACAGGCGTTGGAAAGTAAACTTTATGGAGCACTCTTTGCATGCTGCTTTAACTTTGTTCATAAAGTTTTAATAAAAAGTAATAGCTACTTAGTTAAAAAAATCTTTACATAAATTAACTTTAAAATTCTAAATTGAGCGAACTAGTACTTATATACATATATACTTAATAAAGGGCAGTTCAATATCAAATAATAATTAACATATGAACTTACAAACATTTCTACTTACCTCGACTACTTCTATATCTAACATTATTTCGAGTTGTTCCATAATTTCTTGCAATTCTAAAACTAGGTGGAAATTTAGCCAAGTCAAATGTTTCGGACCCAGTCGATCCAATTGTATTGGTGTAATTCCCTTTTCTGAGGGAAGGAATAGGACTCATCCTAACGTCTTGTAATTCTATTATATCCTCACTGGCCGAACCTGTTTCAGATTTCTCACTTTTGGCTAAAATTTATTAAAATATGTTATATAATTTCCAATCAGTAATTTATTATACATCTCACCTGATTTCTTGTCTACTTCCTTAGTCTTTTTTGTCTTTTTTTTTGCTCTCGCACCCCAGTAAGTGTAATTAACTGCGGCATATTCTAATAAAGCTGCGAATACAAATACGAAGCACATCACTAAATAAATGTCAATTGCTTTAACGTATGATATTCGAGGCAATGAACTCCGCACTCCTGTACTTATAGTCGTCATTGTTAAAACAGTAGTAATTCCTGCAAGAAAATTGGTAAATTTTAGTTTTTGTTTTTATAATGTAAATTTTATGAATTCGACTTGGTAAAAAAACAACTTGCCCAGTTGGTTGGTTTGTAATGTTTTTTTCATATGAATATTGCCCAATCTCAGGGGATGCCAATGCTGTACTTTAGTACGAAAGGAATTAAGGGTGAACGAAATGGGTTAAGCAGTATAGTGAAGGAGGTGTCGATGTACGCCTCACTTGAAAGTTTCGGACTCATAAGATGGAAAAACAGAAAATGGTAAAGGGTAAACTGTTTCAATTACGTGTTGCCCTGCTTAGAAAAGATTCCCGAGATTTGAAAATACCTCCAAATTTGACCTAGAGAGTATAGGGGTGGGAGAGACTTAAAGCTCTTGTATCGCGCGTTGTCATTTGTTTACATGGAATCAGGCCAGCAATTTCGATAGAACAATGACCGCGAAAATAGCGATAGAAAAATGAAAGGCAACCGACATTCCGTCGATGCTCTCAGAGATTGAGGGATCGCCAATACATTTAATAGTCTTACGCTGGAAAATTATTAGGGAAGTGAGGAAATTTGAATGTCTTGTTTTTGCATTTCTGCGAGCTAGACAACAGCCCAGAGACGGAGTGGATTATTTTAATTTCTTAATAAAAGCTCACGAGGAGACCTGGTCTCGAACCTGGGACATATGGCATGGTGGTCGTGCCGCTCAACGAATTCATCCAACTCCGTCTCAATGTGTCCCCGTTCCTGCACAAGTATGGAAATTATATTCAAGTCTAGGCTTGATGTGGGTCTTGTAGATCAGTGCGAAGTGAGACGGGGTGAATTGTTTCGCACATCTCTGTAGAAAACCTAAGCATTTCACTGCATTTTTTGCGATTGCCAATACATGATCAATCCAGGTAAGATTGCTGGACAATATTCAAGATGTGGGGTACATTCACTCCGTCGACTGAAATATGTTGAAGGTGGACTGGGTGTTTTTTCAGGGACATTAAACAACATTGAGTTTTGAATGCATTAAACATGACACAATTAGCTCTGGCCCAAGCGAGGATCAGAGAAATATCCTTGTTTAGAGATCCAAACATGCGTTCTCGGCTGATTTCTTTGTAGCGTTTCCACGGCAATTATGCGAAACAATGAATAGGATTGCAAGTGAGAGACAAAATTGATTGATGAAAAGAAAAAATAAGTTTCGTGAGAGAAATGAACTCTGAGGTACACCGGCATTTATTTCGTAGCGATCAGATGTAACTCCGTTAATAACTACAAGGATTGAACGGCGGCCTGAAAAAATACTTCAATCAATTTAACAAGATGAGGGTGTGGACTAAATCAGTGATGTCCAAACCTATGCCCGCGGGCAAGTGAGCTTTTAAGCTTTTAAATTCGTATATGCACTGTTTGGCTGTATTCGGTTTTCTGTTTTTGCGTTTTTTAATCGTTAAAACATACAACATCGTCATATTTAAGTTTATTTGTAAGCAATTATACAATATCTTGAAATATACAACCATTTACAAACATTTTAATGTTCTAAATTAAGCAAACAGTACGAAATGGTTTAAAAGCTTTTAAGCATTCCTCACATTAAGTAGTGTGAGTTTGGCCATCACTGGACTAAATGCTTGAAGTTTGGCCAAAAGGGCAACTGCCACACTATCAAAAGCTTTTGAAATATTGACGATTTCGGACTCGCCAAAATCATGGAGACAATGATTCCAACGCTCCGTTAGAGCCGTAAGTAAGTTTCCGGTTGGGCGACTAGTGCGAAAACCGTACTGGCAACCGTTGATAAAATGGTTATTTTCTAGATATCCTATCAACTGAGATTTGATGAGTGAATTAAAAACTTTAGATAAGACTGAAGTTAGTGGAATTAGTCTGTTGTTAGAGTGATCGCATTCCTCTCCTTTTTTAGGTATCGGCTAAACATGAGCAAGTTTCCATGCACTTGGAAACACTCCTGTTACATATGAGTGGTGAAAAAGTGTTGGCTTTTCCAAAATATTTGCAGAAGACATATTATATAAGGTCAAGGTCGATAATTGTGGGAGTGTGCGGGTAGTTACAAAATGCTTTCTTCAAGTATTCTGTAAAAGGTTGTTTACTATTGAGATCGAGGGGAAAAGGAAATGCCGTAACGCAAAATGTGACAGGTAGCGCCACAACGGAGCTACATCCACAATATTTTTTTAAAATGGAAAGCCATACTTTTTATTGAAGTGAACAATTTTTTTTTAAACAACAAGTTTTTGAGATTTCCGAGGTAAAAATTGAATTTTGTTTAAAGATTTTTACTCGAAAATGGTTAGGTTAACAGAAAAATTGCAAGGAATATTTTTTACATTATTTCAAACGCCCCCTTTCATTTAATCATTTATTGCTGTTGGATAAGTAGAACCAAAGTTATGAATTTTTCAACTCCCAGGGAAAATCAAAAATTTCATCATTTTCCAATTTTCTCAAAAAGTGGAAGTTAAAGATTAAAAAGAAAATTATACAATTACTCATCTCATAAATCTTTACAAAATAATATGCAAAGTTTTGTGAAAATCGAAGTAGGTCGATTCAGAAATTTCTTCGAAACTGGTAGATTTTTCGTAGCGGCACAGACAAATCACAAACGCACAATCCGCTTTTACACTTTCGGTTTGAGGTTTCGGGTTTCGGTTTTGATTTTGTTCTGGATTAAATCAAAAAGCGGCCGAAATTACGTTTTTATTGTAAACTAAATATGGTTTCATAATTTTATTGATAAGTATATTCAATTATTCACTGAAACTTTTGAAAGTATATGTAAATTTTCAACGGATAAAAAATCAATTTAATATTTTACCTAAAGCAACTCGAGCACTTGTAGCTTCATGATTGATCCAAAATGAGACCCATGACAGCATTACGATTAGTATACTAGGAAGATATGTTTGAAATACGAAATATCCAATATTTCTCTGTAATTTAAATGATAACGACAGTCGCTGGTAAATTCCTGTTGCAAGTTTCTCCTGTAAAATATTTTCAGTTCCAAAATGAATAACCAAAAAATCAATAGCACCTTTCGGTCATTAGTTTCGAATCCTATAATTGTAAACTGTGGCAGCTCGGCATCTTCAACTCCCCGCACTGGAGTAGGTTTCCAATACATTACGACATCGGTGACGGTGTAGCCATCTAATTTAATTCACTCAGTTGTAAACCTACTTTAGCTTATTTTCAGTAAAATCGACTTACAACTTTCTATTTCTACGGTGCAATTCTGTGAGTCAAGAGGATAATAATGCAAATCCATCATACACGCTAGAGTGGTGGTAAACCTCATCCCATAGGTTACGGATCCATCTCCTGCCAACCTTACCAGCTTATTTCTTTCAGTCACATCGTGCAGAAAACTAGAGCGAATCCTATCATTACATCCCTTAATAGCACCAAAGCAATCTTACCTATTCTTGTCGTTGGCAAAAAATGTATCTGGAACCCAAATTTTCTCTGCAAAATCACCCGACAAGGTCAAAACATCATTAACACCATCGTCGTCGGCATCATCGTCATAGTACGGCCCGAAGGCATTGAATGCCAGTCTTTCATCGCGCCAGTATTGATTGAGGTACATCGTTATTGTATAGTCCTGAAATCGAAATTTTTAAACCCATTAGGATTACGTTGGTTTGCAACTCACCATATTGACTTCGGATATTGCATCGAAACTGGCAATCGTTAAATCCATTCCGACGTGCAGTGGTTCACCTGAAAGCACTCAAAGCTGTTTCCACATATTTGCTAGAATTAGAAATTACCTCCAAAATTTGGTCTCAGCCGAATGTCATATCCTTCCAATATTCGACCAATAGTTTGTGTTACATTTTCTAGTCGGGCTGCTGCCATTTCTTTCCTTTTGCATCTAAAAGTAATTAAAAGATTTTACTTCATTTTATACTGTAAAAGGTAGTGAGAAAAATTAATGAAAGAGTGAAAGAAATTTGTGCCTTTTAGAAAAGATATAATTTGAATTTGGATTTGATTTTATTGAATTCTGCTTTTTTATTTTTAGTATGCTTTTATTAACTTGAACTGTAACTTCTAAAAATTGTAAGCAAATCTTACAACTCGCATTTCACCTATTTCCAGTATAATGCAATATAGTATACCTAATATTTTACTACTCATAGAGAAAAGTGTTGGAATTTTTCTACCAAATTTAAAAAATATTAACAAAAACCTTAATTTTTACAATGTTAATATTCAGCTGACTTTTTGATTGGGCTTATCTCATAACCTTTAGTTTAATATTTTTTAAGGAAAACCCGATTTTTCTTTCATTATTTATATCTCAACGTTTCGGGTCTTCTGTTGGTACCTTTCTTCACGAGCTGCTAACAATTTTATATCAAATGAGATTTTTATTGAATAAAATTCTTATTAGTACATTTACCTTCTTGATTAATTTATAACATCTAATTTGTTAATTTTACATTTGAAAGCTTTTTTCTGTTAATTGATTGCAAAATGTTTTTATTATATCATTATTTTTTCCGTGGTTTAGAAGATTTTAAAAGGTAAAATTGACTAATTAGATGTTATAAAATAATCAAAAAGGTAAATTCACTAATAAGAATTTTATTCAATAAAATTCTCATTTGATATAAATATTTAGCAGCTACGTAAGAAGGGTACACAGAGAAGACCCGAACCGTTGAGAAATAAATAATGAAAGAAAGATAAAAGATCGGGTTTTCCTTAAAAAGTATTAAACTGAAGTTTTAATTTTTACGGAACAGCAACGAGTATTTGTTCTGTTTCAAATATTATTTGGCAATCAAAAGCCTTAAGAGCAATCAAATTAATTCGCCTTTAACAAAGAAAAAAAACAAATAAAAATATACGGTCTGACGCTTTAATGTTTTCACCACTAACCCAATCTTCACTTTAAATAACTAACTTCCAAAGAGATTAAAGGAGTTGTCTAGATTACGGTGGAGAATGGTGAAATTTGTCCCGGTTATTCCGGGAAAGTTTGTGTATGTATAGACAAAAATTTTTTTCTAAATGGCACAGTGAATTGTATGAGTAACAACAATTTAACGGTACTGTTCCGTAAAAATTGACTGTGAGCATATTAAAAATTACTAGAAGAATCGTGAGTGATATAGTGCGGCTGCTTAAATTTTGCCAGAATGTGTTACTTGCAACACGATTACAGAATTTTTTTTATCCATGTTAATACAATAAAGAGGACGCCCCAAGATGGCCGATTACATAGTCTTCAGATAATATCAATGTTCATATTACCCAGGAACTTTTAAATTAACTTCTGCAGTATCTTTCTTTTCCCGCCTCATGCTCCACAAGGGGAGATAAAAGCGTTGTTAAAATTTTTTTTTATATTTTATTTTACATTAATGACACTGAAACTAAAAGCTGATTCGAGCAACCGAAGCGCGAAGGTCGGTAAACATATCAGTGATTAGTCGGACTAAGTTCAACTTCGACCAGAGTGTTAGACGAAAGGTATTTTCTACCCAAAAGGGTAGTAAGGGCTACTAGTCTCTTGTCAGAACCGTGAAGAATAATTTTACCAGTTCTTCATAATGGGAATCTTTGCAATAGCTCTTTGGACAGAGCCAACCTGTTTGCTGCTACTTTTGGCGATTATTTTTACTTATCACCTCCATCGCACCCCCTCCCATTTCCGCTGCAGTACATCAGCAGGCAAAAGCTGGTATACTGTCGCACTTGGGAAGCTTTTAAGGTAATCTGGACCTGACGGCTTTCTGCCCATGGTTTTCAAATGCTGCGCCTCTGCTTTGGCTTAGCCTCTGCTGCGCAAACTCTTTTATCTGTCTTACTCAATAGGAGTGTTTCCGTTTGCATTGAAACTTGCTCATTTTCAGATGGGATCAAAGAAAGGAGACGCATTTATCTCTCTAGTTCCCGTAACCTTACTACTAACGGAACGTTGGAATAATTATCTCCATTATCTGAGTGCGAAGTTATAGCTCTTGGAGTCTGACGTGCTGTCCTTTTAGCTAAACTTAAAGCATTTTGTCTGCAATCCGTGTAATAATAGACGGAGTTACATCTGATCCCTAGGAAATAAATGTTTTATTTCTCTCACCAAACTTATTTCTTCTTTTCTTCAATGATCTTTTGTCTAATATTCATAGTTTCGCCGACGACAACACTCTTGATTTTGCATACTCTTTTGATTCTGTAATGAATTCTCGTGGGAACTTTACAGAAATCAACCGAAAATGCATGCTTGGGACGATCCCCACTTTGGGGAGAGCAAGCCGTGTACCTTAAAAAATACCCAGTCCACCTTCAACCCGTCTCCATCGTCTAATCCACTCTCTCTAATCATTCTGGGTATTGAGATATCCAGTAATCTTAGCTGGACCGACAATATATTTTCTTTCACCAAAAATACGATGGGAATGTGATGAAATGCTTGGGCTTCCTACAGAAATGTAAGAAAAACTTCACCCGGTCTGGCGCTTATGTTTAGGTCCTACTTTAGGGCTACACTTTAATATAATTCCCATATTTGGGTAAGGGCCGGACACACTGCATTGTCCACGTTAAGCAAAGTGCAACGTAAGACTATTAAAATTAATGGCGATCCCTCAATCTCTGAGAACATTAACTCTCTGGAAATCGACGGACCGTCGGCTGTCTTTCACTTTTCTATCATTATTTCTACGGCCATCTTCATAATGAAATTGTAAGCCTGATACCTTGTAGACACATGACAACGCGCAAAACAAGAGCTTCAAGTTGCTCCCACCCCTATACTCTTCAGGGAAAATTTAGACGTACCGTAAAATTTCGGGAAACTTCTCTAAGCAGAACAACACAAATGTGGAACAGTTTACCATCTTCTGTTTTTCCCTCGTTTTATGAGCCCTTAACTTTACTCCTTAATCAATTTCCCGTACCCTTAAGCTTTGGGATTATCATATAAAAAAATACATTAGTGAGGCCGGTCTAAAATAAGTAAGATTTTAAAGGAATGGTAATTTAGGCATTTTCAAAAAAAGTAGTTGGTAAAAAGTATAACTCTATTTTAACCCGACTAGGAAAAAAAAGAGGGTGAACAGTAAACCCAAAAAGAAATTGTATGAAATTATATTATAAGGTTAATCAAAATTTTTAATTAGTCGAATTAACGTCTTTACTGTAAGCACCCCGAAGTGGGCATTTATTTTGAACTTTGCTGTATTTTAAATCATTTATTATTGTTATTGCTTGTATACCGTATGATAGTCAATACAGTTCGATATTATTGTAAAAGCAATCGAGAGTGCAGAAGTCGTTAGGAAGCCGGACAGCTTAGACGTGTAAAATTTCGTTGAATAAAATTAGATACAAAGTCAATTAAGTTTTTCCATTTAGTTGTTTGTAAGTTAAAAACTCTTGGCTTAACATTTTGGCGCCCGAGCAGGGACTTGATGAGTATTTTAATTAAAAGTGCGATATCAAAGTTTCCATTACAGACATTGTTGAACATTTTGCCAGTATAGTGACTTTAATTTGTTGCCTTATCATTATCGGTTCGGTAAATTCGTGTGTGAATTTCGAAGTGGGCTCAAAGAAAATATCACCATCGTTATTTGGATTATCATTTTCGTCGTTGGATTTTATGCAATTTTGTTACCAGATATTGGATTTGTGATCTTGTTGAGGAGACTACTAACGGAAGCACACATACACAAAGATAAGTACAGTTATAGTTAAAGCTACTTTTGCTAATTATATTCGCTCTGCATTTTACTAATTTGGATTGAAATTTGTCGTCGTTAACAATTATCTGGAAATAAACATAAATTGAGGGTCTAATTTTGAAACTTTTGCCAATTTGCTCATTTGTTGAAACCGCTTCCCTACATACACTTAAGTAAGCTTACCATACATTTACGTAAGATAACTGCAGATTTACCGCAAAATGACGGAGTTAACTAATTTGAAAACTCAGCGAGCAAGTACAAAGGCATGTATTAGTCGCATAAGAAATTTGGTTGAAAATTCCAAGGATACTCTTACAAATACAGAATTAGAGTGCCAGTTAGGAATTCTTGAAGCATATTTCAAGCAATTATTAGCTTATCAAACATCCATCGAAAATTTGTCATAGGATAATGATGGGGAATCAAAAATTAGAGGTGATCTTGAAAATTTGTACTGCACTACAAAATCTAAAATTATGGCGTTATTAGCGGCTCATCGTAAGGAAAGCATTACTATTGCTGATAACTCTATTCACGAAGCTACTTTGTCACATATTAATCTACCCAAGCTAAAACTTCCAACGTTCTCAGGTCGGTACTCTGATTATCCGAAATTCATTGGCACCTTTAGGCAACTTGTGCATGTCAACAATAACTTATCACTTATAGAAAAATTTAATCATTTGCTGAATTGTCTTTCTGGGTCTGCTTTACGTGCAGTCAATGCACTGGAAGTCACAGAGGAGAATTATCCCAAAGCTTTACAAAGATTGGAGGATAGATTTGATAATAAGTGTTTAATATTGCAGGAACATATTACAAACTTATTTAATTTACCAAAGGTTTCGAAGCATAATGCTAATCAATTAAGAGACTTAATTGACAACGATAATTGCCATTTTAGCGCTCTTTTGTCGTTGGGTTCGTATGAACAAATTGCGAATGCTATGATCATTCATTTGGCCCATACAAAGTTAGATGCAGACTCTCAGGCGAAATGGGACAAGGCTATTGATTACTCCAAGCTTCCTAAGTGGGATGATTGTTCCAGGGTTTTGAGTCGTCGCTGTCAATTCTTGGAAACTAAGGATACCAATAATAGTTGCCCAGAGCCCACTTCGTTCGGTCGTAACCTCGGTACTGGCAGCAAGCCAAAATTGCTTTCAAATAGCAATGTTCGCTCTACAAAGTCTACATCGTTAGCAGTTATGCAGGGTTCGTGCGCGTTTTGTCAAACCCAAGGGCATACAATACACAAATGTAAAAGTTTTGTAAACATGAATGTCATTGATCGGTTCAAGGAGGTAAAAAGGTTAGGATTGTGCGTCAATTGTCTTGGAAAAGGGCACTCAATTAAAACGTGTAAATCTTCAAAATGTCGCATTTGCTTGCATCCACATCACACAATGTTACATCGTTTTGTATCGACTCCGGCTTCTTTAGAGCAAACATCCTTCACGTCAAAAATTAGTTCTTCTTCTGAACTTAGCCAACCTTCAACAAATTTAGTTAGTGCTGCTGTTCAAGCTTATAACACTGAGGAAAACTCCAAGGGTCATGTGTTCTTGGCTACAGCTGTTGTCACAATTCAGGATATTTGTGGCTCTTTCCACCTTGCTAGAGCGCTATTAGATTCCGCGTCACAAGTCAACCTTGTAACAGAAAATCTAGCACAAAGACTTCGTCTTCCAAGAAAAAAAATCCATTCAAACCTCTCGGGAGTTGGAGAGATTAACACACAAATTCGACACAAAGCATACGCAGTTATCAAGTCACGATCCACAATTCAACACTCCACAACAAATCGATATGTTAATAGGAGCCGATCAATTTCTCAATCTGCTTTCTGTGGGACAAATAAAATTAGGTGAGGGTCTTCCGACATTACAGAAGACGCTGTTATTATTGATAGTATCTGGAACATACAAGGAATCATGCTCATCTGTAGGCAGATACAAGACGTTAGTGTCTCAGGAGAAGGAGGTCTTAGGCCCAACGCTCGACGAAATTGTTCAACGATTTTGGCAAACTGAAGAAATAAATCCAGCGCAGTCGTCAGGGCTTTCTGAAGATCAAATAAAATGCGAATCAATTTATGTGAATAGTGTCAAGCGTTTGGAAAATGGAAGATTTATGGTAAAGGTACCATTTAAGGATAGTACAGAAAAATTGGGCACTTCGTTTAATATCGCCGTGAAACGATTTATCAATCTCGAACGAAGACTTGATCGAAATGTTCAGCTTAAATTGGAATACTCCAAGTTTCTACAGGAATATCTTTTGTCAGACCATATGGAACCGGTTAATAAAACTGACGTCCCAGAACTTCACTATTTTATACCCCATCAATGCGTGCTGCGAGCAGATAAAACCACAACAAAGTTGAGAGTGGTGTTCGACGCATCGTGTTCAACGTCCTCTGGTGTTTCTTTGAACGACCTTCTATTGACTGGTCCTACAGTTCAGGATGACCTTCTCTCGATAATTTTCCGTTTTCGCTGCCATAGATGGGCTTTAACCGCAGATATATCCGCCATGTATAGGCAAATAATGGTATATCCTGAAGACAGGGATTTCCAATATATTTTATGGCGAGACAAGTCTGATGAAGATTTTAAAGTATTCAGATTGAAAACGGTCACATATGGAACCGCGTCCGCACCTTACCTAGCTACGAGATGTTTGAAACAACTCGCGGACGAAAACGCTGACATCTATCCTAAGGCTTCAGAAATAATTCAACATGACTTTTATGTTCACGATTTGATCACAGGCGGAGATACACAGGAAGAAATATTTCAAATTTCCCGAGATATAGATAAAATTTTATGTTCAGCCCAATTGAATCTAAGAAAGTGGTATTCAAATAACACCGAATTTCTAAGACAAACTCCAGAAGAAAAGAAGGAAAAAACTATTAAAATCAATGACTGGGATATCATCAAAACATTAGGGATAGTATGGGAGCCTATTTCAGATGAATTACGTTTTACTTACCAGCCTGGTTCAAATAAAATCTTCAAGGTGACTAAACGGACTATTTTATCGGATCTATCACGTCTCTTTGACCCGCTTGGGTTAATTAATCCCGTCGTTGTCGCAGCAAAGATTTTTATGCAAGAAGTTTGGTTGTTGAATTTAAATTGGGACGAATCTCTACCCCAAGAGTTAGAATCTCGTTGGAAACAGTTTAAGGATGAATTGAAGCTAATAGAAAACATCCGCCTTCCTAGATATGTATTTCCCACAAACGATATAATCCTAACAGAATTACATGGATTTTCTGATGCATCAATTAGGGCGTATGGCTGCTGCATCTATTTGCGCTGTGTTGACTCAGGTGGGAACGTGACAACAAACCTACTGACTGCTAAGTCAAGGGTAGCTCCTCTTCGTCCAACACGATCTCTACCATGCTTAGAACTCTGCGCTGCTGAGTTATTAGCTAAATTGCTTCAGAGAGTAAAACATAATTATAGAAAGGAATACAACAACATCTATTTATGGACAGACTCGGAGATAGTTTTAGATTGGTTATCAGCACACCCATCGAGCTGGAAAACTTTCGTCTGCAACAGAGTATCCGCTATACAAGAACTTACTGCTGGAGCAACATGGCGTCACACAAACTCGAAAAATAACCCTGCTGATATTGTGTCACGAGGAGGACATCCTTCACAGTTATTGGAATCAGATTGGTACACGGGACAACCGTTCCTTCAATTGTCTCCTACTTCATGGCCGGCGTTGAAACCTCGTCACGCTTTAGAGAATGTTCCGGAAAGGCGTAGGGCAACAACAATTCTCGTTAATACTGAAACGAATACACTTCTTAACTCGGTGTATGCGATGAGCAACTTCAAAAAAAATTGTAAAAGGTTTACAATAGTTCTAAGATTCATTCAAAATCTTAAATGCAAACAAAACAACAAGGTTCTAACAACGAGCCCAATATCTTCAAAAGAAATCGACAACGCTTTCCTAAAAATCATCAGCCTCATCCAGGAGCAACACTTTTGCGAGGATATTCACGCACTGCGAAACGACGACGAACTTCCTTCAAAAAGCTGTTTGAAAGGTTTAAGCCCCTTTCTTGACGCGACATTAGGATTTACTTTGTTGCGTGTTGGAGGCAGATTGAAGAACTCTAATTTGCCTTACACTGTGAAATGTCCAATTTTATTACCAAAAACTTGTCCTTTTGTTGATTCCTATTTGGTTCACTTACATGAGAGAAACTTCCACGCAGGCGCACAAGCTCTGCTAACACTAGTTCGCCAGCGCTTTTGGATAATCAATGGCCGAGATTATGTCCGAAGAATAGTACGCAAATGTCTTCACTGTTTTAAGTATCGTCCAAAGATGCTGCAGCAAATTATGGGAGAGCTTCCTGAAGGTCGTGTGTCAGCTTGTTTGCCTTTCACTCATTCTGGTGTTGACTTCTGCGGTCCATTCGAGACCACATATAGAATTCGCGGCAAAAGGCCATACAAATCGTATCTTGCAGTGTTTGTTTGCTTCGGAACCAGAGCTGTCCATCTGGAAGTGGTCTCGGACTTAACAACCGAAGGTTTTATTGCCGCACTAAAAAGATTTATTGGTCGTCGGAACCTCTGTCAGCATATATACTGCGACAATGCCACCAACTTTGTGGGAGCGAGGCGACAGTTAACAGAACTACGAGATGCATTTTTTGTGCAACAAGTGCAAACAAACATCAACAACTGGTGCACAGATAATGGTATAAAATTTCATCATATTCCTCCCAGATCACCACATTTCGGAGGGATGTGGGAGGCTGCTGTGAAAGCTGCTAAAGGTCATATCTACAGGACTTTACGATCATCGTTGTTGACCTTCGAAGAGTTCACCACTGCGTCCATCCAAATTGAGGCGATTCTCAATTCAAGGCCGATTACTGCAATGTCCAATGACCCCAATGATGAGCAAGCGTTAACTCCAGCCCATTTTTTGAATCAGGCACCCTTAAATTGTCTTATCGAACCAAACCTTTCTAGTAATAATATTTCATGTATTCGCAGATGGCAAATTGTTACATCTATTCAGCAACACTTTTGGCGGCGATTTGTAAAAGAATATCTAGTGCAGCTTCAGCAAAGGCATAAGTGGCAAGGCTCATCTCCCAACGTTAAAGTTGGCACTCTGGTTTTCATTCATGAAGATGGTCTTCCTCCACAAAAATGGTTGTTGGGTAGAATAGTAGCTGCTATACCTGGTGCGGATGGCAAAGTTCGAGTTGCTGATATTAGAACTCAGGGAAAGGTAATTAGGAGGGCTGTCCACAAACTGGCTCCACTACCACTGGAGGAGGATTGTTGAAACTTACACATCACGTTTCAAGGCCGGCGGAATGAACAGTAAACCCAAAAAGAAATTGTATGAAATTATATTATAAGGTTAATCAAAATTTTTAATTAGTCGAATTAACGTCTTTACTGTAAGCACCCCGAAGTGGGCATTTATTTTGAACTTTGCTGTATTTTAAATCATTTATTATTGTTATTGCTTGTATACCGTATGATAGTCAATACAGTTCGATATTATTGTAAAAGCAATCGAGAGTGCAGAAGTCGTTAGGAAGCCGGACAGCTTAGACGTGTAAAATTTCGTTGAATAAAATTAGATACAAAGTCAATTAAGTTTTTCCATTTAGTTGTTTGTAAGTTAAAACTCTTGGCTTAACAGAGGGTTATGAGTTTAGCAGTCTATGTTTGTACCATAATGTACAGATAAATGTTACCACCCTATAATTAAGTGAAAAATTTCGTTATTTCCGAAATTTAAATGAGCAGTTTGCCATATTGGCTTGCTTTGATGGAAATGATGTGTCGGGTAAATACCGTCAGTTTTAAGACATTTTATTGTTTTATCATCGTTTGGTTTAAAGTTCTGTCGCACTTTTGCACTTGTATTGTCAGTATGGGTCACCAATTTACAAGTGAAGAAAAAAGTGTTGCATAAACAAGACTATTCAACAAGATCAATTTCAAAAAGAATTGAATGTAGCCATGTAATAGTAATTAAACTGCTTAAAAAAATTGCAATAACTGGATCATCAAGGATGGACGCTGGTACTGGAAAGGAAAATAAGCAGACAACGAACAGGGAGGACCGAATTATCAAAAAAGTATGCTGTACCGATAGAAGAAAAACAACAAGGGAACTAAATGCCGAGTTTTTCGAAAGGACGAACAAAAAAATCTGCAACAGAACGGTGAATAGGAGGCTCAGTTGGATTGTTCGCCAGAAGACCACAAAGAAAACCAGGTTTGATTTAAAAATGAGAGCTGCAAGGTTAAAGTTTGCTAGAGCTTATTTCAATTGGACGGAGAATGATTAGAAAGCTGTAATCTATTTTGTGAAGATAATATTGTTAAAAAATATATCTTCTAATAAACTAAATTCATTTTACTCTGCGAACTCTTACTTTTTTTGAAAACTGATATAAAATTTCTTCCAAAACGTGTAAACGAACGTCAAAATAATTGTAAACAAAGTTAAAAAAAATTCTTAAGAAGCTTAAATATTATATAAAAGTAATTAACAGGAGCTATAAGGACCTGTCCAACAGCTGTCATAGAGGTGGTAATGCGACTTGCTCCTGTAGTGTATATCCCATTAGAATCCCAGATCAATTATAAATTCCAAATCAATTACGAATCCCGAGGACAAACAAAAAATTGGATGGGGAGGGGCAATCTCTAGCGTTTGGGAGTTACAGGGTGATTCATAAATTTTAGTTTTTCATGGTATGCACATAACTCTTTTATTTTCATCTTTTGATCTACCCAACATATCGACATCAAACAAACCCTAAAAAACTACATACTATCCCAATAGTCTTTCCAAAATTGTCAACAATTTGGATCTAACCCCAACAATTACAGGTACAGTCACTTCCAAAAGTGAAAAAAATGGTTTGCGATTACCTAAAGTTCAGCATTTTCATGTAACTAGTACACCTCTTTTTTTTGGATTGCCCATCTTATAACCTTTCCAAAAAGGTGCAAAATGTCCACGTAGATAAAATATGTAGAAATTTATACGTAGAAATCCTATCGGAGAATATTATACAAATCAAGAAATTAAACTCAAATTAATTCTAAAATGCTTTTTATTGAATTTAAGAATAATTACAATTAATCTTGATAAGTAACAAAAGCCGTTCAAAATGTCCACCGCCACTTTGGATGCATGCCAACAATCTCTTTCTATAGTAAGTCCCTGTTTAAGGCATATTGCAGCCAGTCTCTCCGGTATTTTTGTCGCTGCATTCCCAATTCGCCTTATTAAATCCTCCCTAAAAAATTTTTGATAACTTGGAAAACAATTCCGAACTAAACCGTTCAACTCGAGCGTAGTAAGAAATATTTAAATATTTCTTAACGCGATCGGCCTTTCTAATAAAGAAAGTTAAATTCCTTTGGCTCTTCATCAACAGCAGCACCAAAGGGTTAGCTTTTCTTTAGCTGCTGGACGCCTTCGAAAACACCGAAATCCGAAATCCAGCAATTTCAATAAAACTCCGATTTAGACAGCTGTATCAGATTATGATCACTATACTGTCACACCGATATTTCGGTAAACTATTTATCACATGTACACAATGTACAAAGAAATTGTTGAAAAGTTTGCTCGGGTCATGTGTTTAGTTTTTACATTGTGTACATGTGATAAATCCTCCCTATTGTCAACTGGGCTTTAATAAACTTCATACTTCATTGCTCCCCATGAGAAAAATTCCAATGGGATAAGGTCTGTAGATCAAGCAGGCCAAGGAATCGGTGCACCTCGTCCAATCCAGCGGTTAGGATATTTTCCACATAGTATTGCCTTCACAATTTTAGCACTATGCGCTGGTGCTCCATCGTATTGGTAAACATGTCTGTTCGATTATGCATAGAGATGTCCCCTATTAGATCTGGCAGTACATTCTCCAAAGAGTCCGCATAAATTTGACTGCTGAGCACTTGCGGCAAAATGAATGGTCCTGCGAAATGGTTGCCGCTTGAAACGGAATATCTACTGGAATGATGTCACCTTTGTCCTGTGTGGGTTAGTTTTCTACCAGGTATGGAGGTTATGGAAATTCTTGATACCATCCCTGGTAAATTGAGATTCATCCGTCCACAGAATTCGGCCCAGAAACACCCTGTCGTCAATATCGTGTTCCAGAAGCCAAGTGTTTAATTCTAGTCTCCTCTCGAAATCTCCTTCCAGTAGTGCTTGGGCTGGGTGTTGGTGATATGGACGTAATCCCCCTCGATGAATAACCCGGCAAACCTTAGATAAAGACACTAATAATCGTCTTGTGACTCGTCTCGTTCTCGTCTCAGGGTCTTGCCTCACGATGGTGATTATTTGCTGCTTGACGTCGGCAGAAGTTCCGGAAGTTTCGGGTAGGGTCTCCATGTCGTGTGAAGGTACATTTCCTGTTTTTCTTAACCTTCGGAAAATCCGTGTAAATACTCCTCTTTTGGGTGCTCGCCGATTAGGGAATCACCTTTGATATTCCAGAACAGCCGCTCTTTCGTTTCCGTCTACTACACCATAAATGTAAATAATATCCGCGTATTCCTCAAAAGTAAATTCTACCATTATTTAATAATTTTTGCTTAAAAACACCCGTACTTATTGATTTTTTTTCAACTATGATAGGTATTCTTGCTGGATGATCCTTTTTTATAGAAAAATTTTCCATCAGCAGAAATTTTCCATAACAGAACGCCGGGATAAAAGGGTGTGAACCCTGGCTAATAAAACCTAATATCGGCAATAAAACAAAATTACACTAACATTTGTGTAACTTTTTTGCAGCAATAATTAAAATTAATCACCTGCTAACCCAAAGCAAACATTTTCCAGCCTTTATCTTCAAAATTTTGTTTATTTACAGAATTTCCTACCTAAACTGCAATAAAATAATTAGGTACACAGTGAGTTCTAAGGATGCAGTTTTTCTTATCCTGTGTCAACCTTGTCATGTTGAAATTTTTCGGAAAGGTAATAAGATGGACAATCCAATAAAAATAAAAGAGAGGTATACTAATTACATGAATTTCGGAGAAAAATTGAGAAAATGCTGAATTTTAGGTAATCGGAAACCATTTTTTTTCACTTTTGGAAGTGACTGTACGTGCAATGGTAGGAGTAAGATCAGTAGTGTTGATATTTTTGGAAAGGTCATTAGGATAGTTGTTTTATAGCGTTTGTTTGTTGTGACTGTGTTGGGTAGATCAAGAGATAAAAATAGTAATGTGCATACCATGAAAAACGGAAATTTATAAATCACGTAACTCCCAAACGCTTGAGATTGCCCCCCCCCCCAGATAATTATTTGTTTGTCTAGTTGAGGTCTATCACCCCACTCATTTTGGCACGTCAGATCTGAAACACCCTGTATAATGACAAGCTGCAAGAACAAAATCAAAGGAAAGTTTCATATATCTTCCACAACTTTCTTTAACGTAATTGCCCAGATAGCTCACTCTTAATAAATAATAAAAATGAACAAACGTGACCACTGTGCAAAGGTGAACTCATTGAACTCTTGTGATTTTTCGTAAGCCGATGGGTAATAATATCGGCACTGAATCATACTGAACTTGCATGATCTGGATTTTGTAACCGACAAGCAATAATGCTGTTTATGCAATTTTATGTCCTATATTGATTTTTTCATTGTCCATTGTACATAGATAATTCTAAGTAGATATCAACAAATTTTAGATAAAAGTAGGAGGTAGAAGTGAATAAAGTATTATTTATATCCAGTTCGTATACTTTCAGCAGAATTACCTATCCTACCTTCTCCATTACCAAATACGGCGGTCCTTAGACGCCAAACCATCATAGCGCTGATACATTGGCCGAGCTTTTCTCGCCGAGCACTAAGTATAATTCCACTCCATCGATTAAAGGATCAAAGTCATCTCGTCGTTGCAAGTCTAAAGTAATCATCGTTGTTCTCATTGTGAAACAGCATTTTTACATTCAACGCTGAAGCGTTACACTACACTGCACATCTCTATCATGAAATCCATTGAAATTAGCTCTATGCCGGCTAGTGACAAAGGTCATATGCACAGGCTTCACCGCAATCCTGAATAGATGTATGCATCGTAACGGACCGCATGACCAAGGAACTGTGCTTTAGCAGAAGGTTCACGGTTAGGTCTGTATAGTAAAACAGAGTGTTGGCTCAACATGCAACACAATTAAATTACCTTGCATATTATGTAGTTTTTTCTGCCTTAGCTTTACTTAGAAGGAAAATTTCAAGTCCAGAATTTCTAAGCCCGGTTAACGTTAAATCCTCAGCTAAGTGACCACGAAATGATTGGTCGCTCCTTGCGAAGCAGAAACTATTCCGCGCTTCAGTATTCTATAACTACTACTTTACCAGGAAAGTTTATCTCCAATAAAATCTCGTATGAAAATTATGCAGTACACAAAATAACTATATGTATATATTGCGTTTGCATATTTCATTAAAAAAAAATTTTTAAGGTTTAAGCTACATTTTACAATGAAATGTAAAGAATGATTTTGAAATGCACGAATTTGTATGCAAGGTTTTGTAGCGCAAGTTTAAATATCGAAACCTTTAAAAATCAAAATAACTTTGAAAGCCTCGGAAAATTTATAAGAAAAAGATGGTCGGCAATAACAAAGCTTACATTTCAGCAGTTTATACGGCATAATAACGAAAAATATGAAAATAATTTAAATTACCAAATCTTTGATATTTTAAATTTTTAAATACCTCAAACAGATTAGTCGTTTCGAAGATGTTTGCAAAAAGAGTGAAATTCTCAAAGTCATTGTAGTTGAGGAAAAGATGTGAAAATAAAAAAGCTACGTGGTACAGGATTCTGTTATTTTACCAAATAATAATAGTTGACTGTATTGCATTTAGTTCTGTTAAGGAAACGAAAAATATGATGAAAATCAAATATCTTACCTTGCTGGTGTAAGAAGTGCCATCATCAGCATACTATGGAATAGTAGGCCAAATATTCGAAGCATTTTCAATTATCAGCAGTTACTCATTTCGACTGGATATGGACAGATTTGTTGCAAGGATCCTCCTCCATCCAAAATAAATTGCAGGAAATCAATTTTCCGGTACAAACTAAATAGGCTCCAGAACCTAAGGCCATGTCGCTGAAACTAACTCCAACTCGCATTTATTTCTGAAAGTACACAAAGTAACTGTAAATATCAAGGAATTATAACGTTTTTTAAGGTATTATAAAAAAAAGCCCCACTTTTTTCCATGTATCAAGGCTAAGGATTCTTATGAACTCATTCAAATAGCAATATACGAGAGTCAATGTACAATAAAAAGAAACATCGTGTTGGCTTCCATTATGGAGACCACACAATGAGAGTCGTTTTTCTTTTGCAGTGAGTATTCTGTTGGTGATATTAAAGCAGTGCATGGAAAAATGGGATAAAGTTCTGTGATGTATTATCTTATTGCTTTTATGAAGGATGTGATGTAATATGTACTTATTAAGCTCTTTTTTCTTAAAGTAAGCAATTTCACATTGACAGACTGCATTCAGATATGTCATTGCTCGCCGGCGTTAGTCATACATTCATCACATGGTAACATTGATAATATTCTTGAAAGGAATTTTTGAAAAAGAAAACAAACAAGGAATTTCATACAAATTTTTTCCAGAAACTGATAAATTAACGAATAATTGTGCAATTGATTTTAGGCGACTATCAAATTATTAAAGTCGTCGGGGGAATAAGTGATGACGTGGAGGCCTACCAATCTGGCGGTTCCAGGTTTGAATCTAGTCAGTAGTTCGGAATCCACTTTAAATTGTAGGTTCGCATGTAACCGTTGTCTCGAATCGGGTGAAATTCTTCCCTCGTTCCATACCCCACAAGGGGTTACGGAAACTAGAACTAGAGGGATCAAATTATTAAAACCTATGCTACGTTAATTGTTTACAAATTAAACCAATGACTAGTGGTAAGTCTGCTTATTTGTCTGCATGAAAAACTCGAAAATGATGTAAAGTGCAAACGCTGTCAAATTTTTTTGTAGACAATATTGTTTATGTTATTTCAACAAATGTATTTATTTAAATAAAACAGCTTTAATATAAGAAAATATTTGTCCGCACTTTATTGTAGCGAAACAAGCGTTGGCAATGTACAGTGAATTACACGTAAATTCATAGTGCAGGTAAAGCTCTCTGCCATTAAATTAATACCACTTTCAATTAAATCTCATAATTAGAGATGGGGAGAGGGAGGGAGGGCGCCATTTAACTTTGGAATAGGTGATTTGGATGTCTTTTTCTGTTACCCCTTTGTTAGGAGGTTAACAAAATTGTACATATTTAGAGTGGATTAAGGTTAAGGTGGAGGTGAGGTTAAAGTGGGGTGGGGTTAAAGTAGGGAGAGCTAAAAGTGTGGTGAAGTGAAGAAGGGGTGTGGCTTAAGGTTCTTTGCATAGATTACGTAAGCTCGGAAGAGGGGAGTATAAAGCTTACTCAAAGGGGCAGGGGTGAACAAGTTCGCAAAAAAAAAGTTTAGGTAATTTGTGGATAGGCCCTATCTTCGTACTTTATGCACTAGGGTGAGGGTGGGGTCTAACTTCATAAAGCATAGGGCGATTTGATTTGGTTATTATTTTGTATAAAACATGTTTCTTTATTGCTACCAGGAGAAAATGTTGCGAGTCTAATTTCGTAATGGGTGGATCGATTTGAATGATTCGTTTATTGCTGCACATTACCCCATTAGAGATGCCAGACGATATGGAGCAAAAGTCGCCGAGCCGTGGCGCTGAAGTCGCCCAAAGTCGCCGCGCCGTTATTTGAAATCGCCCAAAAATCGCCTTTTGATTTTATAATCAATCAAGTCTTTCAAATTGTTGTTTGTACAACTTTAATGTAATATTTATTACAGTAATCAAGATAGATACAAGCAACACAAATTTAAAATTGTGGTAGAGGCGTCGTGAAAAACAAAAATTACCCTTAATTAAGTAGGTATTTAATAATGGAAGTGACTATTTGCGCATACGTGTACTATACGTGTACTTTTGAATTCGTCCCCCCATTTAATAAATCAATTAAAAGCCTGATTAATACACCTCTTCCTCCCAGTCACGTCCCACGACGTGACGATGGCATACTTTTTCGTGTATTTCTTTATTCATTCCAAACAGAATGGCTATACCGTGTAAAAATCCTGTACGTGAGTGAAGCATCTCGTTTGTTGAAGAAGTATGGGGGACGAAAGAGCGACTTTAATTTCGTCAATAAGAAGAAGATACTTGAATTGTCATTTTTAATGTAAACAAGTGCCGAATAAGTTTTCTTTTATGTTCCATCGCTTTAAAGAGTGTTAATTTGTGAAAAAAAACCTAATGAATTCAAACATAAAGGAAGTGAAAATAGCTTCCATTGTAAAATAAACTAGAATAAACTAAATAAAATGTTGTGCATTGTGCAAAATTGTGAAAATCGCGTCCATCGCCGATTGCCCGGAATATCATTTCATACGTAACGATTGCCCGGAATATCATTTCATACCGACTTCCAAATGTCGCAATAGATATAAAATTAAAAATTATTTTATGCCTTTTAGTGCTTTTTGTGAAGTAGATTAAATTTTTTCTTTAAAAACTATTTTATAGATTACCAAATATTTAAGTAAGTCGTCGGTGAAGTAAGTGATAACGTGTCGGTCTACCAATCCGGAGGTCACAGGTTCGAATGTTACCGGCACCCATGGTTGTTTTCTGCTGCAATTGTTGCCTTGAATCGGGTGAAGTTCGTCTGCCGCCCCATATTTAAAAACGGGTAACGGGAACTAGAGAGAGAAGTATTTAAGTAATTAAACTATATACTAATTTTGCCGACACACCTCCTCGCATAATCATGACTCGTAACTTGCCCTTATTTGAGAATTCTTTCTGATTTGTCCTAGTAATTTTCACTGAATAACTTTCAGTTTTCAGATTTAGATATTTCATTTGGGTCAATCAATAGGTATCCATGATTTCCTTTGAAGTTTTCCGGTTGTCTAAAAGGAAAGGATTCTGCTGAGGCAAGCAAGACATGGTAAGTGTGCAAGTTAAACTTATTTTGATGTCTAAAAATAAACTATGGCTATCATTGGTTTTGAAGTTTTACTTTCTTAAGATTTGTGTATTTTACAACTTTGGTGTTAGAGTGATATGGTGATTTAGCATTCTGCAACCATTAAAAATTTAGGAGGTGTTTTTATTCCGCATTATATTAATATTGCATTAAATAATAATCCATATATTTAGCTTATTTACTATGCAAATAAAATAAAAAATATGAGTGTTATATATGTATATATATATATATATATATATATATATATATATATATATTTATAAATAGAGCAATAACAATTTTAAAGCATTATTACTAAAAGTTTATATGTACATTAGTTGTAACTTCTTTCGTTATTGAAAATGATGTATCTATTGATACTCATTTGGTTTTTAGCCGTTGGATGCAAAATTAAAATTAACCTTCTCATGGAAACCATGGAAATTAATCCAACACAGAACAGTTTTAAAGATAGCCACCCATAATGAAACAGGAGCAGAAAAGCATGTACAAAATTCAACAAAACCAGCAACAACTTAGTGATTTTTTCGGAGCAAGTTTATTAAGCTGCGTCCATAACCGCGCTGAACGTCACTGAAAATCTTATACCAGAGATGCCAGACGGTATGGAGCAAAAGTCGCCGAGCCGTGGCGCTAACGTCGCCTAAAGTCGCCGCGCCATTATTTGAGATCGCCCAAAAATCGCCTTTTGATTTTATAATCAATCAAGTCTTTCAAATTGTTGTTTTTACAACTTTAATGTAATATTTGTTACAGTAGTCACAGCAACAGATACAAAGTAACTTAAATTTAAAATTTTGGTAGAGGCGTCGTGAAAAACAAAAAATACCCTTAATTAAGTAGGTATTTAATAATAGAAGTGATTATTTGCAATTACGTTTACTTACGTGTATTTACGTGTACTTTACGTGCACTTTTGAATTCGGGAAAGTTCCGCTTTTACGTAGTTTATGTACTTTCCGTGGCACACCGATTTGACGATGAATTTATAAAATAAACACCACAAAATAAAACGAAAATAATAAATAATTTTTTTTGATATCTGGCCTAGATTTCGAGATATTCGATTTTGAAATTTTAGTAATACATCACTTGTCAAAACGTCCGAACTTAAAGACAGCGCGAACTTTTTTATTAAACTTTCTGGAAGGACGAGGTGTATTAATTAGGCTTTTAGTTCTTTATTACCTTGTCCCCCACCCTGCAGAAGAATATATTTCAATAGTTAATAATAATATCAAATATCAAAATAATTTATTTAGTATTTTCGTTTTATTTTGGGGTGTTTTACCTAAATTCATCGTCAAATCGGTGACAAAAACTAAAATCGGAATTAAGTGCAAATAGTCACAACCTTTAATAAATCACCCAGCCGCTTCCAACTATTTATTACGCACATTTAAATCTTTTAGGAATTATTATATATATACAAAGGATAGCAAAAGCAAACGCAGGGACCACAAAAAAACAATTTTAATGTGGGCTGTATCAGAATCAGATATACACGCCGTGACGACGGAATTGAGCATACTTTTATGTTTAAGCGAAAAAATTCTATTGCGATAAACGTCAGTTTGGACTAGTTCGGAGTTCAGTAAAAAGTTATTCACGCAAAATTAGAATTTGAGATGAGTCGACAGGAAAAAATGTTCTACTGTACGCTGCCCTTCAGCCTATAGCCCAAAAGCACCCAGCAGGAATGAAAAAATCGCCCAAAAAGCGCCTAGTCGCAGAGTTAAATTTTCTCGGCCAACTGACGGCTCAAGTAGCCCAATCGGCGAGAAATCGCCCGACTTGGCAACTCTGGCTTATACTATAGATGCAGAAAAGGCGAGGTGGGGAACGGAGAGCTATCCTGTCAACGTATTACAATGTCCGTTGCTTATAGCCAAAGGTGGTCATCACAATATCAGTCTGAAGTATCCGAGGCGTACTAGACTTTTCGTGTGTTTTTTTTTGTATTTCAGATAAGCTCACAAGTAAAAGGGGTGCCGGAATAATAACTGCCTTAAGGGGATCCGCTCATGGATTGCTCGAAAAAAAGGTGGTTTTAAGGAAAATTTTTTTTAGGAGTAAGGAAAAAAAACACGTAAGAATTTTACATTATGTTATTTATTGAAGATTCAAGATTTAAAATAAATTTTTGTGGGTAAAAAAAATTCAAAATGGCGGACTTATGATAAGATTTCTAGCAACGCCTCGCCGTAGAAAATTAAAACGGTGGGCATGATGCAGCCCGAAGTTTTCATCTGAAGCAAAAAAGGAAAACACATTTTTAATCGGAAGACCTTACTGCACAAAGTAGACCTATAATATCATATAAAAGTAAAAAATCTACTAATAAAACCATTGTTTAAAAAAAAGCTCAAATTTTTGACTATTTTTTTCTAGTTATTATTGCCCTAAAAATATATTTTAAACGATATTTTAATGAATGTTATAGGTCTACTTTGTGGGCATTTAAATTATCTACAAAATAAAAAAAAAATTATTCAATTATATTCAATAGTTTTTTTTTAAATCCTGCACACCGTCTTAAAAAAGAAAATAAAGAGAAAACGGGGTTTAAAGTTTTATATATGAGAAAAATAGACTTACGAGGATTAGATGTTAATCAGCTATACCCGGCCCGTAGAGTAAACCCTCGGCTTCCTCAAATAACTCGTTTGAACGTATACATTACTATTTTCGTCAATGATCGCAGCTATACTGAAATAGCCAACGTGGGCGGCTAGCATCCCACCTAAGAGTCGCGGCATGCCTCGCGCTCGCTCGTCCGGCAACGATTCTCTTGGGGATAGCTTTGTAACTATACGGATTCAGACTTTGAAACTTTAAGACAACATTCTCAGAACACGAATCTAACGATTGGAGCGAAAAAAAAATTCGATAAAACCATGAGCGGACCCCCTTAAGTTTCAATAACAATAATCTTAAAACTAATATCACAGTAATTCAAGCACAATTTCAGTATAAAAACAATAAATAATTCAATAAAATAAATTCACAAAAGTTAAATTCAATAAATATAAAAGTTCAAAAAAAATCCAATAAAAATTCACTGAGGAAACGATATTAGATTAAACTCTGATTCGGTAGGGTGGAAATATTCAGATTAAACTCTGAATAAGGAATGCTGATTAGGATTTAGATTAAGCTCAGACTAGTTGAAAATGGATTTTAGAATAAATGGAATAATGAAATTTCAGATTAAACTCTGATTGGGGAAAGGAGTGTTCAGATTAAACTCCTAACGAGGAATGGATAATACTTGTCAAGTCAAGTCAAGTGCGGACCGCGCGTTTTTAAAACTCCGTAAATTTCTAATCTTCTTCGATTCCGGATGGTTTCTCTCCACGTAGAGGCTTATCTTCGGCCTTCAGTTCGATTTGTTGTCGTCCTTCGTTGTCCTTCTTCGATGTTTGTCTCCATATTCAACTTCTCGTTGAGTTGTCTTCCTTCGGTACGGCTGCTGCGCTACATCAGCCGTAGGTTTGTCTTTGGATTATACTTGTCTCGTTCACTGGCCTTTTATACAAATGTTTACTATATATATATGGCCATCTGTTTTCGTCCTTTGGCGAGCGTATGTGGCGCTTTATGGCAAGTGAAGTGCAAATGTCAAGATTTATTTAAAGGACAGGAAAGTGACAGGAAGGTGACTTACAGGAATGTTTTTGTAAGTTTGAATATATCAATTTTAATATTATTTTAATAAATTTTCACTATTTCAGGACGAGGAATTTGTTGCAGCGATACAGCAGTTTCCGTGCATTATTAGATAAGTATTATTGTGTATAATTTGTTAGTTTTGGTTCTTTGTGGGTTTTGTTTTTCAAGAAAATCACTATGAAATTGGGACTGGAATTATGGTAGGAGTTAGGAGGAATATATATAAGAGGATTATTCATATTATTTTTAGTAATGTTTTGGCAATTTACTAATTTTGTTTTGTTTTTTGCATGTGCAAGGATTGAATAAGCGGATTATAAGCCTACCTAGGAGTCACCGAGAGTGTATTTGTATAGCGCGCAGATATTCTCTACGCCGAGGTGCTCTAGCAGGCGTGTAGGTTTCCCTCCTCTTTTCTCAACCGGGCTTGGGACCACTTACGACGAGGGCATCACAGAAGAAATTATCATCATAATAAAGAAGTCATACTCAGGAGCCCAACGTCACGTCGTATACAAGAGAAAACTGTCGGAGCCCTTCCAAGTGTTGAATGGAGTGAGACAAGGATGTTTATCTCCTATCCAACAAACAAAGTCATGTAGCCCAAATGTCCGAAGCCCTAAGAAGAGAAGGTCGGAGAGCAGGGCTTAAGATCAATGCTTCTAAAACCAGACTTATGAGCTTGGACTCCAAAAAACAACATGAAATTTATCTCGAAGAGCAGAAAATAGAGCAAATGGTAACAGCAAACAACTGTATCAACTTTGGTAAAAAAGGGACATTTATGGTGCGATTTCGTTCGTCTGTCTGTCGGAGTTACTTATTTCAGCAACTACTTATGTTATCGACTTGAAATTTTGTTTTAAATAATCCTAGTCTACCTTTATTGCAAACTGGTTTTGAAAAAATTAATGGTTAATATAAATTTTTTACATTACTCATTACAAAAGTAATGGGTAATGTAAATTTTTTACATTACTCATTACAAAAGTAATGGTTAATATAAATTTTTTACTTTAATCATTACAAAAGTAATTGTTAATGAGACGGTAATGCATTACCAAAAGTAATGCATTACTCGCAACTCTGCCGGAAATACAGTGCCTCGGGTCTGCCTCCATCCGATACATCCCATATGCAAAAGAGCAGTGTTAAAACTTTAAACGCGTTTTTCTCAAACTTAGTTTTTCAAAATCGGTGATCACTGTAACTCAAAAACAACTCATCCGATCGTTCTCAAATTTCGCACACTTCTTTTATACAAAAATTACAAGGTAACAACGTCGAGATATTGTATTTTTAATTATTATAATTTATTTTACAACAACAAATTCGCCGATTTTTATCAATAAATTTTCATAAATTCAAAAAATTCGGCTTTTGTTACTTCTTAAAATTAAAAAATCAATAAAATAAACAAAATCTCCACGTTGTTACCTTGAGAAACTCATAAACTAGCGAAATATTTTTGGTTTTTTGTCAACATATGATCCAGTAATGAGTTATGATGATCACCGCAAAGTATCTTTTTTTTGGGTATACGAAGATTTCCTGTCAGCCGCTCAGTTCACAATATTTTTACCCAAAAATTTAACAGAAGATTCTTGAAATGTTGTACTATTATGTTCTTAACTTAAAAATAAATTTATATTTACCGTCTTTTTTGTTTGTTTATTTAAACATTTGTTTAAAATATTGAAAATTAACGCTACTATCTATCCATTGAGTCATGTTCCACGGGAAAAGTAAATTAGACTTTTCTGAAATGGGTCAGGGGAGTGCATAATTGTCGCAATTGTTTTCTTGTCTCCCTGTAATAGAAATTGTTATCTTAGAAGCTCTTTAAATGATTGTTTAATGAATTCTTGTTATTCTTGATTTCTGTTTTAGTTAATACTGTGGTCCAAATATGAAAATTCTATTTAAGTCCCGACTAGCGCTTGGTTCGATGTAGTTATGTATTTTTTACATCTTTTTAAGACACCCAAACACTATATGGCATTTTTTCCGATGACGGTAACCTGACCAGCTCAGAATGTAAGATACCTCAATATCTAAGATCTCTAAAGAAGACGAATTATCTATACTTACTTTAGCGATAGAAATTGATAGAATTAGGCGTGAACTGCGTTTGGGAGATTAAAGGCAGAATGACGTCCTAAAAGCATTCAATACAACAAGATTTGCTCACTTCCAACTAACTGTTATATTAACTACCTAGTATAGGCTCAGCGGCGTATGCAGCCCAACTTCTCGGAAATGGGGGTGGGGTAATAAAAAATACTTTTCAAGACCAAATTTCCCTGATTTTCAAGATAATATTTAAATTCTTTGCCTGACTTTACGCTGTGTCAAGCGCGAACCTAAGTTTTTTTTTAACCAGTTGTGGGCTGAGAAGGGGGGAGGGGTAGAACCTAAAATCTGAAAAGTCCTTCTTATTTAGTGATTCCCCTGACATTTCCGGACAACTTAATAATTAATTTTAAAATAGTTATAATGTGTCGATACTACTTGAGTAAAATATACCAGACCGCCAGTTTCCCATTTGTGGAGAAAGACCCATTTATTTACGTACATACATCTTTAAATAATCCCTTGACCATTTGCAACATAAAATAAAATTTTTCCGCGTAATGCATGGCTTGAACTATAAAAGTTACATCGGAACAATGTATGAAAGAAATTTAAGTTTTTAAGAGTTCTATATAAAATTCGCCGATAGCAACGGTTATAGTATATTGCCGCTTTGAGTTCAAAGGTTAAACATAAGTAATTGATATTTCATATAATCGATAATATCGCGTAAAATGCTGACCCTTTATTATTTTTCTTTTACAATTTTTTTTATTTTTCTGATACAAATGATTCAATATCGTTATTATTAGTTCCAAAAGTTCTACTCGGCTTCTTTGGAGATATTGTGCTTCTCCTTATGTGGTATATTGTGAGGGGAAGTTGAACAAATAGTGAAATTTAAAAGATTATTATTGGCGTGTATTAAACAGCATAAAAATAGGCAAACAATATTTAAAAGCAAATATAAAAAATATAACCAGGAATCGAGAATAATCATTAGTTTAGTATTTTAACATAGAACAAGTCGCAAGCTTCTTTTTATTGAAAGTCAAAATGGTTTTTTCTTATGTAATGTTATGTTGTGAGAATATTTAAAAAAGTGTTAGTAATAAATACTTTACTCGCATCATAACTATTACGAGTTGAGTTTTATTTTTCGCTCACAAATAAAACTCACAACTCTTAATTCGATCAGAATCTCCGCAAAGTGTATCGTTATTCCTGACGCTCTGTTTAAAGCTATCGTCTCTCCTAAGATTTGGCCTACTGGAACCCTTTCGGGTTCGTTGGCCTACGATCTAAGACGGCAGCCTCTATATCGACTCGGCTTTTTTATGCTTCGACGTGGTATGTCTGACTGAGGCCAAGCTTTGTGAAATTATTGCCGACGCTGAGCTTTTCGGCTACGGAATATATCGTCTTTTGTCGTGATCGACATCTGATCACATTGAACGCCTCTGTCTGGGGAAGAGTACAGTGCGCTGACCGTCGTGAGCTTTCGTTGAGCTTTCAGATTTACATGAATTTAAATTCATTTGCGTTGTTCTGAAGTTGCTGGATAAGAGCGTGTTTATTGTTGTTGCTTAAGCAGGCCATACACGATCAATTCTACCGTCAAGTCTGCATCGGACTTGACGCGGCGTCCAGTTTGCAGCGCATCCATATAGACCACTCACGATCAAGTTTACCGTCCAGTTTGCATGATGCCGCATCAGTTGAAACCATGGCGTCCCCAGTAGCGGCCGACGCCGCGTTAGTCATCCTAGGCTTATTGCTCGCAATTAAGAACCAAAAAGAAAAATCGTTCGCCTGCAGATGCCGACTAACGTCATGCATACTTGACCGCTCATACACACGTTCAAGTTTGCATGACGCTGCAGGTTGCATTTACACTTGTCATGCACAATGATAGCCATACACCGTCAAGTATACTGGACGTCGCGTCAAGTCCGCTGCAGACTTGACCGTGTATGGCCTGCATTACGTTCCTCCAGGAGTGACTGCTAACACTTACTATCTGATTGCTTCTTGCATTAACACTCTCTTCCAAAGATTACTTACTACTAGATAACCGGCTCCCTAAAATACCCAGCTAATCTTGAAAAAGTAACACTGGCACCACAGTAAAACGAAATATATTCAGATTTTAAAGTCTTAAGAATATACATGCAAATAAAGAGTACAGGTAGTGTGCAGTCATTTATTCCTGTAAAAATTATTTGAGAGAATCACTTATTCCTGTCAAAATTCTGTTCTCATTCGGAGAGAATCACATATTTCTGTCAAAAAAGTACCGCTAAATCTTGTCGAAGAGAGAAATGTAGTAAAAAGTACCACCAATAAAAAGAATTCACGTGAAGCACGTGACTCGTGTGCGTAAGAGACTTTCAAACCGTCAATGTATTCTGATCTTTTAATGAGTGAAGAACATTTGGCATTTGTAAACAAATATAAGAAAAGTATACTTGTCTCTTATCCACAAACTCTCCCGGAAAACAAATTTTTAATTCTGACTGCAGGGTTGCCCGATGCGGGAAATATAAAAAAGTTAAGTTTTACTAGTTTGTTCGAAGCCGTTTATCTAGTAGAGTAATCTTTGCTCTCTTCTGTGCCTTGCTGCTTCAAAGATTTTAACTTGCCTAATATCAACTTTTTTATTGAAGCTGATTGCACATGATTGATTTTAATCTTTCAGGAAATAGTGTAAAGTCCAAAATTTCATGATGTTCTTTTTATATTTTTTGTAATTCTGTGTTATTAGTTACTAATCTTGTTATTTTAGTTTTAGTATTATTATTACGCTATTCTATTGTATTTTTAATTTGTTAGTAATGAGCCTTTGCGGAATCCGAAATATATAAATAAATAAAATCTTTGAGAGTATTTATGCTCTGGAGCATCGACGGAATGTATGTTGTCTTTTACTCCTTTATCGCGTGTTTTACTCTTCTTGCGCTATTTTCACGGCCATTATTTTAACGAAATTACCCCTATTTTCTTCAGGTTTAATTTGCTAAGTACTCTCAAATTTAGGAATCTTTACAAAGTAAAACCACACGCAGTTTGTCATGTTCTATTTTACTCCCCTCGAAATTTTCAGAAGAGACTTACACCGTCACATCCTTCACTCAAAACTTATAATTCATTCCACTATCCTTAATTCCTTCCCTGCCAAGCCTATGCTTTATCATCATAGAATGTTGTCTTGAGCTTTGGAATTATTATAAAAATATATTAATTGAATATTATTTAATAGTTTTTTTATGTATAATGGCTCTTTATTGCATTAATCGTCACAAAATTAAATCCTAAAAACTGCTAGACCCTAAAATTCTAAAAAATTACACATAACAGAAATAAAATGACTCTAAATTTGAAGGCAAAAAAACCTCTAAAAAAGAACGTAAACAAATTTCGAAATGCCTCTTAGTGAGTGTAAGAACTAAGAAAAGATCATTAAAATTTTTTAGAAAAACAATATTGAAACTAATCCTAGATCTAACCGTACAAATAAAATGAACCGAAACCGAAAATATTAACAAGAACATGATTGGTTGAGTGTTTAGAGGGTAGATGAAGCACCGGGCGAAGTTCCTACTTCGGGAAACACTGCTCCCAATCCTCTCCCATACCCTCTCCATAGAGACGTTCGCCACTTTTCTAGTCCTCCGGGAGCACTTATCCAAACAAATTCTAAATGAACGCACACAATTTTCGAACTGATTAGAGTTCCGTGCATATATGTGAAACTTAAGGTTAATGGGCTGTTGCCCAGGCTCGATCCACATGCAGTTTTATATTAACGCGGGTTCTGTTCAGACGTTTGAAAAATAAAGTTCATTTAATAAAAATTAAGTTCTTTTATTTTTTTTCCATTAAAATTAATAAATAATATAACTGGTTAAGTTTTACTAGTTTGTTCGAAGCCGTTTATCTAGTAGAGTAATCTTTGCTCTCTTCTGTGCCTTGCTGCTTCAAAGATTTTAACTTGCCTAATATCAACTTTTTTATTGAAGCTGATTGCACATGATTGATTTTAATCTTTCAGGAAATAGTGTAAAGTCCAAAATTTCATGATGTTCTTTTTATATTTTTTGTAATTCTGTGTTATTAGTTACTAATCTTGTTATTTTAGTTTTAGTATTATTATTACGCTATTCTATTGTATTTTTAATTTGTTAGTAATGAGCCTTTGCGGAATCCGAAATATATAAATAAATAAAATCTTTGAGAGTATTTATGCTCTGGAGCATCGACGGAATGTATGTTGTCTTTTACTCCTTTATCGCGTGTTTTACTCTTCTTGCGCTATTTTCACGGCCATTATTTTAACGAAATTACCCCTATTTTCTTCAGGTTTAATTTGCTAAGTACTCTCAAATTTAGGAATCTTTACAAAGTAAAACCACACGCAGTTTGTCATGTTCTATTTTACTCCCCTCGAAATTTTCAGAAGAGACTTACACCGTCACATCCTTCACTCAAAACTTATAATTCATTCCACTATCCTTAATTCCTTCCCTGCCAAGCCTATGCTTTATCATCATAGAATGTTGTCTTGAGCTTTGGAATTATTATAAAAATATATTAATTGAATATTATTTAATAGTTTTTTTATGTATAATGGCTCTTTATTGCATTAATCGTCACAAAATTAAATCCTAAAAACTGCTAGACCCTAAAATTCTAAAAAATTACACATAACAGAAATAAAATGACTCTAAATTTGAAGGCAAAAAAACCTCTAAAAAAGAACGTAAACAAATTTCGAAATGCCTCTTAGTGAGTGTAAGAACTAAGAAAAGATCATTAAAATTTTTTAGAAAAACAATATTGAAACTAATCCTAGATCTAACCGTACAAATAAAATGAACCGAAACCGAAAATATTAACAAGAACATGATTGGTTGAGTGTTTAGAGGGTAGATGAAGCACCGGGCGAAGTTCCTACTTCGGGAAACACTGCTCCCAATCCTCTCCCATACCCTCTCCATAGAGACGTTCGCCACTTTTCTAGTCCTCCGGGAGCACTTATCCAAACAAATTCTAAATGAACGCACACAATTTTCGAACTGATTAGAGTTCCGTGCATATATGTGAAACTTAAGGTTAATGGGCTGTTGCCCAGGCTCGATCCACATGCAGTACAGATGAATTGTCGATTTATTAAAGTGTTAGGATAAAGCTTATGAAGCAATTCACCTGGTTACAAGTTCTTGACCCCTGTAAAAGCGACGTTCTTGTAATGCCTAATGTCGGGCGATTCGTTACGAAAGCGTTTATCACCTCAGTGCTAGGTTCCCAATTAGCGAGACGATTGAAACGCTCTCGTGTTGTATCCACCAATTCGTCTAATTTTGTATTGTGGGGTTACATCACCGTGTACCCAGAAGCATCAATGATGTCTCAAAGAACCGTAAGATGTCCTGTATCTGCCGTTACACCTCAAGCATTGCTGAAAACCGAATTTACTAACTCAGTTCAACCTGATCAGAATTGCTAAGAATACCCCGTACCCAAGTTCATTCCATCGCAAGTGAAAGTCATGCAGATATGGGACGGACCCAGAGCAGATAGTAGTGCTCCCCTGCGCCGCTACCACCCGTAGAACTTAGGCACAGCGGCGAAATTAAGTTATCTCTTTGACAGAACACTCACTGGAATGCCCGTACCTAAAGACAACGAAACGACCATGTCTGTAAGATCCAAATCACCCTCCGCTACTGGTTGACAGAACGTGCTTTTAGCAACCCATCGTCTTCCATTCAACTCTAGAATGAAGATCGATTGAAGAATCTAGTGTGCAGTTGAAGTCACCGCCAAGGATAACCTCACCACCGAAGTTCGTAATATACAACAGAATTGAGTCCAACACCTGTCTTGCAGAATCCTGGTCATGCGGCAGGTACACGTTTACTACCCTTAGCGTTTTGTCCCCTAAGACGAAATATACGGAGGACGCGAAACCTGGGAAAATGTCTGTGTATACAGGATACATCAGTGTAAAGCGGCCACACCGGAACCTCTGTGGGGTGTTTCTGTGGCAAAAACTGTGTAACCCTTGTTTAGATTTGAATTTTGTTCTAGACGTGTCTTGTGTAAAATTCGTCTCCTGTATAAGTGCGATGTCCATGTTGCAGTGTCTTATGTTTTCAAAAATACTGTGTAGTGTAGTGGGTGCACTCAAGCCCCCTGCATTGATCGATGTTATTCTACACGTTCAAGAAATCGCAAGAATTCAGATAATGACTGTACGACTCTACGATGGCGTCGGATTTGCGTCAGGGATTGGTTCCCTAGACATCTTAGTGGCAGGCTGCTCCAAGAGAACAGGTGCAGCTCCGGACGAGGTCACTGTTTTGGAAACCTCAGCTGGGGCAGTTATTTCCTCCACAGTGCCCTCAGCTACTTTCCTGAGCCTCTTAGGGCACTTGGCAATGAAGAGCCTTGCCTGATGGCAAGAATGTCATTTCCCGTCTGGAAGCACACCCCTGGTTTAAAGTGATGTGTGCTTCACGGCTTAGACCTAGGATGCCACGACCGAGTCCTTCCTCCCCAATCCGAAATGCCATTGCCCGGACCTTGCCGTGGATCTTTCCGAACCTTCCTAAGAACGCCTCAAGATCCTCAGATCTGTCATGGAGGAATACCCGTGAAAAGCATACTCTCGTCGGTTTCGCTGAAACCGGATAAGGCTGAAGGTGGCTACCACCCACGTCAATGCCTTCAAACATGAGCTTAGTGGCTGCGTCGATCTCCACCATACCGCGGCCAACCAGTCCGAAGGAGAAAATACACATTCTTCAACGGGACCACCAGTGACAAGGCCTGCCACTGAGAGTCAGAAAGACCTTGAAGCTCGCGACTGTCTTAGGTTGAGACAGGTAGTTATCACATAACTACCCTGAATCACTATATTAGAATCTTTCCTAGAATTACCACTCACTGCTGGGCGTAGCTAGTCCCTACTACTGCCCCTGCGCTAAGTTGTTCTGTTACTGGTATTACTGGTACTGGTAGACTTCAGGCTGATTTCTGTGCTCCGGAGAGATTCACCACATTTAACAGCTTTGGTGCTCGAGCGATGTCTGATGCAGTGGATGCGGCGTTGTCGCAGGCGCTTTGGCAGCGGGTACTGCTGAAAGTTTGCTGGTTGTGGAAGTTGTTGCAGGCGTTTTAGCAGCGGGCGCTTCCGTATCTTCAACAAACGCAGACGTTGTAGATGCCTATGGAGAACTTCTTGATCGGCGCCATATTCTTCTTTGGTTTGGCCTCTTCTGTTGAGCCCTTTCTAGCCCCTTCTGTGGGCACTTTTGCTGGCGGTGATGTTGGCAGGAATGAGGCAAGGTCTATTTTTTGCCCCTGATCCCTCTTCTTACGTGTTTTAGGGAGTTTTTTTTAATGCCCCGGAAGCACTATCACTACTACTGTCGCTCATTTGAGGACAGTAGTTAAAGTTACTTTGTTGCGAAGTGGCTTTGGGCTACTTGATTTTAACTGACAGTTCCGAAAATGAATTATTAAAAAAATCCAAAAATGTCAACAAATTTTCGAAAGAGATTGTATATAAATCACCACAATAGCGGCAATCACGAACAGCTTTTTTATCAAAATCAACACAACAGTAACACGCAAAACTATCGGAACACAATAAAATAATATATGGCACGAAATTCGAACTATTTATTATTATTTTTTCACAATTTAAAAAATACCTCCGTCACCTTTGTACTTTACTATAATAATAATATTTAATAGTTTTATTAATAATACTATAAAAGAATTATTTAACCACGCACATGATAGGGTTCAGTAGAGTTATTTCTAAAGTTATCATAAACTATGTTTGCTAGGGTGCTAGCTATGTATATATTTGTTGAAACAATAAGCTACATTCAGGATTCAGATTCAGGAAGTGGGCGCTTTGTTAAGACTTTGGCAGCAAATTTCTCGTGACTGAATGCTTCTAAATGCACTTTAGAAGACGTTATATAAATACACTCCACTCATTACACACTAAATAAAAATCTTCAGTGCACTTTTCACGCTATGGGAAGGATGTCCAAAATAATCTCATCAAATTGTTTTTGGGCTTTTATTTAACATTCGCATAACTACTTTCAACTATGAAACTAATGAAACTAATATACTTCCTTGTTGCTACGGAATCCTAATAACACAATAGGTCTGTTCGTTAACGCCCCTCCGACTCAAAAAGAGTCATTTAGGCTAGGGCTACTTGTGTTATTAGGCTAGGTACTCTACTTGTGTTATTTGAGAAATGAGTCAAGTTCCTTTCGGCTCATTTTATTTTCTTTGAGAGAAAAGTAGCAATTTCAGATTACTTTAGATCCAACTTTTCTGCTCCTACTTTAAACAAGGTGCAGCTTTCTGACGTTTAAGATGGAGTGATTTAGAAGTGTTTGTTTGTTTGTTAATCAAGTTAAAATTAAAGCATTGTGCTGTAAAATGCAGAAAGTACCCAGCAATGGTAAATTCTTGTGGGAAGATATTTTGTGTGACATACTAATTGGTGACACACTACATGGCCTAAAAATTGTTAAGAGTGGAGTACTGCAGGCAATCTAGTTTTGCTACTCTTATTAGAGTAGAGTTGTGCGCTGCTATTTTATATCCTGATCTTTTTGGATCCGAGTAGAGTCGAGCCGAGTGGTGTCCGCGAACAAACCTAATACCGTGGACATTTAATTAAATTTTTAATTAATTTATTTCAGAATTGCTAATCTGTGGTTGTGTGAAAAATATTAGAAAATCAGAACGAATTTTGGTACTTTCCCCTTGTGGTAACAATATTAGCCCAGAGAAGGGCTGGTTTATTTACATACTCACTAGAGTTGGCGCTATATTGTTTCAGAGTCCATAAGCTAGAAGGTAAACGTAAATAAATTAAAATATTGATAACAAAAATAAACCAATGGTACGGCCAGTGCATAATTATTAACGCATTTTTACATAAAATTGAATTTAACTCTCTTTAAAACCCTAAAGTAAATAAAGTAAATTTGAAGTTGAGATAATAAAAGATCACAAATCGCATAAATAACAATAAATGGAGCTTTATATGATTGAATAAAATACATATATGTCTTTATAAGATATGCCGATCAAAAGAAAAGATTAACTAAAGAAAATGTAAAAGCAACATTTCTATCAATTGTTGCTTAACAAGGCAAATAGTAAACTTGATAAGGCGACGTATAAAATTTTACCAAAAAAGGAAAACGAAATGAAATCAATTAGATCGATAAAAATAAAAGACAACCCTTAGGGAAACATGATACTTACCTTTATTAAATTCCCGCAAATTCTCCACTCGAAAATGCGAATTGAAAGATCTCAATAAAGACTGACTACCATTTACTCAAGCCCGACTTATACTGACTTGTACCTCCTTTTCGAAGTAACTTTTACTAACCTGGCGGGATGATTTTTCTAATTGGCATTTAATAATTTTTTTAACGTTCCTTATGAGTTATATGTAGAACGTGTTGAACTACCTGGAAAAATTCCGAGGTGTTCGCATGATGATTTTCCCTTCTCCAAAGGATAAGCTTTACAATAACCCCACTTGAAAATATTTATCAAGGTTCATACTGCTAATATTTTATATTTTACCTGCAATTTGGAATAAGGGTGATTAGGAGTAGTCGCTGTCTTCAAGAGTAATATGGTTCAAAAGATATTAGCCATTAAAATTTTGATAGATTTGGAGGAAATAATGCCCGTTTAAATGATTGCATGACACGAATATTTACTAAAATATAAAGATAGTTTGTTAGGTCGTGTGCAAAAATGAAGGAACTAGTAGATCTAGGTGAGAAACGAAAAACATTGTATTGGAAGCTTCAAGCTATAGGGGTTTGACATGGTTTTACGATGAAATTAACCAGTCTTACAATTTAACGCATATTTCTGGCTTCTAAAATTCTTGTTATGAGTTAATCTCTTGTTGCAACTTCTACTATTTCTGTCATGGTCCTTTACAAAGAAAAATCAAGTGAGGTGAGGTTGGGAGAACGGGCCAACCAAGGAAAAGTACTCCGCCGCCGTATCCACCTACTCCCGTAATTTCCATTCAACCACTGGAGTACGTTTCTTCTACATTGGGCTGGCGTTCCGTCATCTTGATGAGGCCTGCTGCTGAACACTCATACCCCACACGTTATACGCATTGTAGTTGCAATAGGATCAGTTCTTCTTGCTCCAAGAATTCTCTCCTCCATTTCTCCTGAAATTGGAGCAACATTGACATCTGCTTGAGTCGAAAGTGTATGAATGCTTCTAGTTTCTCGAAACTTTAAAACGTTCTTTGAAAGATACCTTCTAGATGGTTATCTTTTTTCTGGCAATCGCGGGAGGTATTCACTCTCTGCTTCGAGTGAATTTTCGTTGGATAATCGTAAGATTTCCATTCCAAGTACAATAATAATAATTTTTTTCTCTGGAAATGTATGCAATACCAAAAAACAATTTGAAGACAGGTAGAATTTTTTTTAGAAGCGCAGGTATTAGATGTATGTATGTTTGGTCAACAACTTGAGGATGGTAAAAGATTTTTGTGTGCTTTAAATTGCGTTATTTTATATTTTTTAGACCTGAAAAAAATTAAATGGCGAATTTTCAAAATATTTCCGTTTTCCCAACATTTTGAGTTTTCCCAACATTTGAGAGTTGAGGGAACTGAAATATTAATAACGTCTATGGCATGCGTCTAGAAAATATGCGTTAAAATGTACGACTGGTTAAGTAAATCGTAAAAAATGTTAAATCTAGGGGGAGGGGGGTAAAGATAGACTACCCTCTCCCCTTTTGTATAAAATTTTTTTCGTTTCTCGCCTAGATCTACCAGTTCCTTCATTCACCCTGTATGCTTAGTTACAAGAAAAGTATTTTTTGGTACCACTAAACAAGTAGAGGAAACATCATTTATGCATCTTCCGCACTATCGTATAGATATCGTTAAAAATGTGTATTTATATGTTTATAGTTTTCGGTATTTCCTTTAAATACTCTCTTGAAGCCTAACTCCTCGAGGGCTGAGTTTAAAGCATCGGTGGAAGACCAAAAAATGTCATGCTGGGCTGAAATCTCAGTTTAAGCGTTTAAGAAGGTATCGTTGGGAGAACAGATAAAATTGTGTAAACATCCAAACTAAGCGTGTAGGGTGGGTTCGTGCTTAAAGACAAGAAATTCGGAAGACAATTAAAGAAACAGTTAAAGTCGAGAAGCAGTTGCCAGAACTTGCAAGGGCCGATGTAAACAGCAGATTACCAAAACAGGATAGCAACAGGAAGACAGTTCAAGATGTATGTATACCCCGCTGGGATAAAACTGTATGTGATGGCCAGCGTGACGTGAACGAGGTTTACTACGAAAACGGCAGAAGTAAACTGTGTAATGCGCATGTTTCACGTGGTGAAAATAAAGGAGTGAAAATGTCAAAAAGTGAATAAGTGAGGTAAAAATCAATAACGACATTATTTTGAACGAAGTGGCGGAAGTTTCCAGAATTAGGCTTAGTGACATAAATATGGCTGAGTAGGAGCCAGTAAGTCAACAGTTAGTTATATTGTGTTCTCTCTGAAGTTCCTGTAACGTAAGGGCGGGAGAATAACTTCACCCGGTTCACCGGATTATGTTATTTATGTTAAATTGTGAAGAAAAATGAGAAAGGAAATAGTGGAATGAATTCAAAAACATAATGAATAAAGATCAATGAATTTTAATAATAATATTATTAAATTTTCATCGGTTATAACTTGTGTGTTGTAAGGTTCGAACACCATCGTCAATGAACCATTGTTTGAAGTCGGTGCAAATCAAACAAACCAAACAACTACAACAAAAATATTTAATCGTCATTTCTTATGATCCCGTAAGCTGAAACTTTCAGTTAGTATTATGTATTATTTTCAATTGTGGTTCTGTAGTTGTTTTGTTTGTTTAATTTGCACCGACTTCAAAATGTCGTACTAGATATAAAATTAAAAATTATTTTATACTTGTTAGCGCTTTTTGTGAAGTCGGTTCAACTTTTTTTTTAAAAACCATTTTATTTTTCACTCTTAAGTGTCTTCTACTCTATTCAACGAAGAAAGAACCATCCAAATCGGTCCACGCGTTAAAAAGTTAGGTTTAACCCCCTACCCCACCTCCATTTCACTAATTTTTTTTCTCATGGTATCAATAAAGGAACATAATCTACAGAACAGAAAAGGCATCATAGAAATCGGTCCACGCGTTACGAAGTTACTACTCCTCCCCTCCCCCACCACCACCATAGGACCTAATTATTCTCCTATTAGCACACTCTATACAACAGCAAAAGAACCATCCAAATCGGTCCACGCGTTACAAAGTTAGGTTCCAACCCCCCTCCCCCACCCTTCCAACATTTTTTTCTCGTAGTATCAACCAGGGAGCAAACTCTACCCAACAGAAAAAGAACTATCCAAATCGGTGCACGCGTTTCGAAGTTTAACTACTCCCCCTGCATCCCCACTCCGCATTATAGGACCAAATTAATCTCCTATTAGCAATGGGGGGATCACACTCTATACAACAGAAAAAGAACCATCGAAATCGGACCACGTGTTACAAAGTAAATCAACCTTAAATCGTAGGCCCACTTGCAATCGTTGTCTTGAATGAGTGAAGTTTGTCTCCCGCCTAAAGTGACTACAGAAATTAAAGAGTCAGAGGGAGATTTTGTCGACTGTTATTCAGACAAATACGGAACTTCGGTGTTCTATCCATATTAAATCAATAGTCCACTACTATGTACTCGTAAATATTAGAGCTCTCAGAAACCCGACCCGCGGTACCCGATTCCTACTCGGGTATCCGGTTCTCATCCGGGTACCCGATTTAAGGCACCCAATGATGGTGTTTCTGGGGAGTAAAACTCCAATCTGGGGGGGGGGGAGGTTAGAACACCAATCCGGACTGGGGGTAAAACTCCAATCGACAGTCTATCGTTAGACCACATTTTACCACAATTTTTTTTATTCGAAAAGAAGATTTCCGGGCTAACTGCACAAGTCCGGAAAATTTTCCGGGCTGGGGGGTAAAACGTCACAATCGAAAGGCCTTCGTAAGTCAATGTTTTTCCCACAATCTATTTCGTTTTACCTCCTCCCAAAATAAAGTTATTAAATAACAAAGTTTTTTTCCCAAACTACCATAATTTGTTATAATATGACGAAGGAAAGCTTTTAAGGGTTGATGACAGATGGACTTAAGCGAAAAAACATTTTACAGCCCCTTCGATAAATTTTACTACTCCTAAAGGCAGTGCAAAAACTGACATATTTTCCGGGCTTGTAAAGTTGGCCCGGAAATTTTGTTTTTCGAATTAAAAAAATTAAGAGGCGGTAAAACGAAACCAATTAGGGGTAAAGTGTGGTCTAACGATAGAATATCGATTTACACGTTTTACCCCCCAGCCCGGTTTTTTTCCAGATCAACTTCACGCACCTCAATTGGTTGAGTGGCATGATTTTTGGGTTCGAGCCTGGATCTCCCCGCGAGTTTTTAATTAAAACTAAAAATCCACTCTGTATATCAGGAATGCAGAAACAAGACATTCAAGAGTCCTCATTCCCCATTACACTAATTCCCTTCCGACCGCAGCCATGCTAACGCATCATAGGATTCTCCACTAGGCTTTGGCGTCATCATAACAAAAATCGAAAAGGCATTATATTAAAACCCGGCACGAACTTATGCAGTCACCTAAGAGTGCCTAATTTAAGTAAATGATTTTTGAAGAAAAGTAATTGTCAAATTTTGCTTAATAAAAGTAGCTTAGTATTCGGCAGTAGTTTTATATACCAAGATCATCTGGATCAGTAGAAGAATATGACCCTTCGGCAATACTTCTGTGAGGTAAGTAATAACCAGAGATGCTATTATCGTTAATCTCGGCACCGGAAATACCTGTACCGGTACCTGTTTTTCAGAGATCAAGAGGCAGTAAACAAAAATATTATATTGTTGTAAAAATCAAAACAATATTTTTGCGTCAGCTTCGAAGCACTGAAAGAAGTGTCCGAATCCCCAGATGTGGTAGAATCCGGGTAGCGATTCTCAGACAATTTGGTTGCCTCCAGACTCCTTAAACTACTTTCGTTCCTAACCCCCCCCCCCCCCCCCCCCGCTTTCTCTATTTCTGGCCTACCCCCTAATGTAACTGCGGTCTCCGATCAAGTACCTCTCCCCAGCAGCTTGTCAGTCTATTACCAGAACGTTTTCCTAAACTCCCACAAATTCCCGCACGATATCTTTGCCTTAACTGAAACCAATCTAATACCACCAATTCTAGACAACGAACTATTCCCTCCAAACTATACCATTTTCCGTGTTGACGGTTGTGTAGGCAACAATGACCTCACACAACCGTTATGATGCCACCCTGTTTAAGACCTCCGACTCTTCAATATCTGAATTTGTATGTATCAAATTAACACTGAATAAGTGTATTCTGTATATTCTTTGTTGTTATATTCGTCCCTCTCAACCTATAGAAGCCTACGAGCCCGTAATTGAAACGTTAGACACCATGCTTGAGAACGCTAACGCCTCCGATGAATTCATTTTATTGGGTGACTTTAACCTCCCCCAATGGTCATTGTCTGAGGACTGTTCACACTTTGTCCCCCTGAACGCCTCTTCCGCCAAAGAAGCCTTTGTAACCGATCAGCTCTCTGTTTCTGGTCTCTTTCAAGTTAGTGGAGTCAGAAACTTTCTGGACAGACAATTAGACTTAATCTTTTCCTCAGACCCAGTTAACTCGGCTGTCGCGGAAAGGGAACATCTCCTCTCCTCCCTCGATCGTCACCATCCTCACCTGTTCCTCGTTTTCTCCTACGAACACCCTCACGCCCTTTCAAGCTCCGAGTCTTCTCTTTCCTTCAATTTTCGTAAAGGCGACTTTGAAAAATTAAATCACTTGCTCCTCAAATCCAACATTGACAATATCCTCCAACATCTTCCAATAGACGTTGCTGTAGAGGCGTTTTATTCGGAAATACACGCTTGTCTTACACAACCTATCCCTCTTCTTCCTCGTAAAAACTGCTCCTCATCCCCCGTTTGGAAATCCAATGGTTACCCTTCCACCCTAAAGCTCGAAAATAGCTCTTCATCAGATCTTCAGGTTATCGCCAACCTCTTTGCACACTTCTTCAGTAAATCTTTCAGCGACAATTCGCTCCAACCTGGCCTTGGCTACTTTTCATTCTTGGACAAATGCACTCAAACGTCGTTTACATCTTTTGACCCTTACCCCGAACAAATCGCCGCTACTATTAACGGGCTTGCGGATGACTTTCACCCCGGTCCTGACGGCATTCCGGCCATAGTTCTGAAAAAGTGTGCCATGCATCTAGTTCAACCCCTTACTTTGCTTTTCCGCCTCTCGGTCACTCAAGGGGTTTTCCCTCAATTATGGAAAAACTCTTATATTATTCCCATATTCAAAAAAGGCTGCAAGAACGATGTATCCAACTACAGACCCATTGCTAAATTATCATCAATACCTAAACTATTCGAAAAATTGGTCTGTGATTCCATGTTCTTCCACTGTAAGTCTATTTTCTCCCTCTCCCAGCATGGCTTCCTCAAAGGAAGATCTACAACCACCAACCTTACCGAATTCGTCTCCAAAACACTATGTGCCCTGGAAAACGGTAAAGATGTTGATGTTATCGCCACCGATTTTAGTTAAGCCTTTGACAAGATCTCCCATAGCGTTATCCTGTTTAAACTTGATCGCGTAGGCTCCCCCCCCCCCCCCCCCCAGATTCATCTCCTGGATTCAATCCTACCTCAACAACCGTCAATACAATGTTCTTTTCAGCTCATCCATAGCGCTTGGACTGCCATGAATAAACATTTTGTAAAACGGTTGGTATTCCCCTTAAACCGATTGAACACACACTTGCTAAATACAACATCTACATATTTTGACATTTTGCGTGCTTACTGAAAACAACCAATTTTGCGGGAATTCCTACGCTGATTGGATGCAGTCGAAGCAAATCGTAGTGTTAGCCTGTTGATTTGATCGTTTTGTAATTCGATTTTTCTTATTTATATTGCTCAATAGTAAGGAGAGCTCCTGTGATTAAATACACACAATATGATGAGAACAGGAACCGACATTTGCCACTGCCGCTAATTTTAACTATAACTAACCTATTAAGTGATAGTGCAAATCAATTTTAACTATTACCGAACATGTAGTGATAGTGCAATCTTTTTCATTGGTCACTAAATAATAGTAATAGTGCTGAATTCTGAATTTTTGTTACTGTCAAGTATGGTTTATCAGTTTTGATATAAATTATCGGAATAGAAGGAGAACATGAATTCAATTCATTACCACTTTGAAATCTTCCACTTTCTTCGTAGTTTTTCAGAAATATCATTGGTTTCAAGTGAATCACATTTGACTTTAAGGAACGTAATGAATACGAGAGTTCCGATTTTTGTAGATCTCCACGCTATTTCCTCTGTGTTTATTTTTTGTCCACATACTTATTGAACTACTTATTTTTTTAAATAGGTTCTTTTTTAACTTCGTACTTCGTACAGGCGAAAAAATGTCACACATTTTAGGACAAACTTTATCGGCTGATATTCCTATTCCTTCAAAACCTTCGAAACTAAGTCTCAGGAGTTTGTTTACATATGTTATTTGTATTTTTTTTTTAATAAGAGAATTTAAATAAAATGCTGGTCTTGTAATGAAAAATAAAATGCAATTTATTGTAGAAAAGAAATTGATTATAAAATATTCCAGTAAAATCTTATCAGTCCCTGACTTTCAAAAATTCTTTAGAAAAGAGTTAGGCTCTTAGGTATTTATGATGTTGGGCTCGTATTCTATTTGTTTTCAAAAATAGTATGGTTCTTATATCTTAAATGCTATTGCAATACATAATTTTCTAAATGCTATCATTCCTAGATTAATTTTGTTTTTCAAGTGATAGATTATTTTAATTTATTTCAAGCTGAGGAATTATTATTCTTCTTCTTAATAAGTATCCTTCACGTTGATAACGCTCCATGAAATCTCTGCTTAATTTTACTCGTTAGTTGGAAATTTTATCCTCATTTGCTTTATCCTTTTTATCGCAGATTTAAAAAGTTACAAAGATTTATCCAGAGCAAATTATTATTCTTTCAGTTGCTTTTTTCTATGATGAAAACTTTCTTCATAAAAGAAGCTTTACAATTTTTGCTGAAATAATACCAACACTGTGACTTTCCGGAAGATGATAGGATAAATTTCTTTAGATCCTTATTACACAGAGCTACCTATACTAAAGTATATATTTTTACCTTACATTATTGTGAACTAAAATTTTCACGGAGCTTTACTGTAATCATATTTTTATTTTATATAGTATAACGCTTCAGTTTTGCCTTATTCCTGAATATTTCCTGACATATATCCTTAGCAATTTTGTATATAGTGCTTGTTACATTTAAGCCGCATGTTAATGCCAAGAATGTATCATAGCCTACACTCCTCTTCAGTAATCTCCAAACAAACGTTCCAGTTCATGTTTGTAATGCGAATGTATCAAATAGTATTCTTAGAATTTCAGCTTGTGACAAAGAAAATAGAAATGCTCCATAACAACGTAGAGATGAAATATTGCTTTGTAAGGAATATTCTGTTATTCCAGTGGTAAATTTGCATCTGTAGGTGGATGACAAATAGCATATCGTTCGATTTATTGTAACTCTTGAAACAAACAATGGGCGCTGCGGGGAAGAGAATAAGCTAGGCGAATCAGTCGTTTTACAATCATCGGGAGAGGGGCGTGTATTAACTGCGTGGCATTGACAGTGACAAAATATTTGCTTTTTGTTTTTCCCTTTAGCGCACATCTACGAAACAATTAAATATTTGTCGCTGTAAAGGTAAGAATATTATAGATAAAATTATTAAATATTATAAAATTATTAAATTATATTTCTATATCGACAGTAAATAATAAGAAATTATTAATTTAAATTTTAAATATTTTTTTACAAATCACTGATTAAATTAGGCATCAAAAAGTAGGTTGGCCCATTTCCATTTTAAACGCGGTTCAATCGAGTGGTATCGAAATCAGCAGAGATAAAAAAAATTCAAAATATCTGTCTGGGATTTTGAAATATTTGTATTATAACCCGTGCATCCACTTATTTACATGAAACCTAAGCGTAAAATATCATTTTTAAAAGGCCGTCCGTCTGTATGAATCGTTTTAGTTCACGCACTACTCCACATGTACCGATTAAACTCACAGAAGTTGTAATACTACTTTAAAAATGCATTCAAATAAATGAATGACTCGTCCCCCCCCCCCCCCCCCCGAGTTCCTTGAAATTAATGCTATGTAAAACGATAAAAACAATGCTAATTTGAAAATTTTTAGCGCAAAAACTACTGGACAAAATTGCTTTAACCTGCAAGAGATGATCAAGAATTGCATCAAAAACCTACATATATAATATGTATGTATGTTGGTTTAAAGCCGTTGGTAATCTAACCAGTGACTAGTTGCCTTTGCACATAACAGTTGCAGTTTCGAGTCTAACCTACGCAGGGGCGGACTAAGGCCTAGGCAACCTAGGCACGTGCCTAGGGCCCGTAATTTTTTTGGCCCGAAAATTAGGTTTTTAATTTTTATAATAAATTTTTATTTTTATTTAACAGAAAAATGTGATATTCATAATTATTGCTGAAACGTATCCAAATTATGCCGAATCGTTGATTGATAAAGTCAACAAATGTGGACGAGCGTTCCCGTGCTTATGCATCCACGCCCGCGAGTGTCGATGTGTGTAAATACGATGAGAGACACTCCGAAATATGGCGGGTTTCCGACGAGTATGGCGGCCACCCACGCCATATTGGTGGGGATGTCCGGAGGAGAATGATATCCGGGAGGAGAAAGAAGGCAGAAAGTGAAAAATTGTGAAAGTGAGGACAAAAAAAACGTAGAACAAGGGGAGACGCACACCATGTGCCAAACAAAAAAATCGATGGTTAAGTACAATCCTGGTAACATATTTTTTATTTGCACTTGCAGGTGTGGTGTCCTTCCTAATAAATTGGTTCAGGCAACACATTCAAATTTTATACTTACAATTTTTACACCCTCTTGATAATATGATTATATATAGTCTTTGTGAATTAAGCTCACGCATGTAGCTTTACATACTAATTTCTGTGAAGAAACAAACATAGCGACATCAAAAAAAACTTTTATGCCAATAACTTTTCCAAAATTGTCAACCATCTTGACCTAACCCCTACCATTGCACGTACAGTCACAAAATTCAGCATTTTCCCAAATTTTCTCCGAAATTCATGTAATTAGTACACCTCTTTTTTACTTTTATTGGATTGCTCATCTTATCACCTTTCCAAAAAGGTGCAACATGGTAAGGTAGACACAGGATTAGAAAAATTGCATCCTTAGAACTACCTAAAGTACCTAATTATTTTATTGCATAAGAAAATCTTTAAAGAAACAAAATTTTTAAGATAAAAAGTCGGAAATGTTTGTTTTGGGTTAACAGCTAATTAATTTAATTATTGCTCCAAAATTGAAACAAAAATGTTAGTGTAATTATGTTTTATTGCCGATATTAACTTGCATTAGGCAGAATTCACTCCCTTGTGTCCTGGCGTTCTGTTACTTGTACCTGATGAAAATTTTGCTATAAGAGAGGTCAGCCAGCAAGTATACCTATCATAGTTAAAAAACAAATCAATAAGTAGGGATGTTTTTAAGCAAAAATTATTAAATAATGGTAGAATTAACTTTTGAGGAATACGCGGATATTATTTACATTTATGGTGTAATAGACGGAAACAAGAGAGCGACTGTACTGGAATATCAAAGGAGATTTCCTAACCGTCGAGCACCCCAAACTTTCCAAAGAATAAAAGAAAAGGAATTGTAATTTCACACGACATGGAGACACGACCCAAAACTTCGGGAACTTCTGTGGACGTCGAGCAGCAAATAATCACCATCGTGAGGCAGGACCCTGAGACGAGCCCGAACCAAGTCACAGGCCGATTAGGAGTGTCGTCATCTAAGGTTTGGAGGGTTATTCATCGAGGGGGATTACATCCATGTCACCATCACCCAGCCCAAGGACTACTGGAAGGAGTTTCCGGGAGAAGTCTCAAATTTAGCACTTGGCTTCTGGAACGTGACATTGACGACAGAGTGTTCATGGACATAATTATGTGAACAGATATTGGTATAATAGTTGGTATAATCGGCAACCATTAGGTAGGACCATTCATTTTACCGCAAGTGCTTAATAGTGAAATTTATGCGGACTTTTTGGACAATTAACTGCCAGATCTAATAGAGGAGAACCCTATGTATAATCCTTAGTGAACTTTTCACCAACACGATGGAGTACCAGCGCATACGGCTAACATTGTGAAGGCAATACTAAGTGAAAAATTTCCTAGCCGCTGGATTGGACGAGGTGCACGCATTCCTTGGTCTGCTAGATCTCCAGACCTAACCCCATTGGACTTTTTCTTGTTTGGAATAATGAAGGAAGAAGTTTATTCAAGCTCAGTTAATAATTGGGAGGAGTTAGTTAGTCGAGTTGGGAATGCAGCGACAAAAAGATGGGAGAGGCTGGCTGCAATACGCCTTAAACAGGGACTTAGCAGGAGATTGTTGAAATGCATCCAAATTCGTTATTAATTTTAAATTCAATAAAAAGCATTTTAGAATTAATTTGAGTTTAATTTCTTTAATTTGTTGATTTTTATAATATTCTCCGATTGGATTTCTACATATTTTTCTACGTAGGCATGTCGCACCTTTTTGGAAAGGTAATAAGATGGTCAATCCAATAAAAATAAAAAAAGGTGTACTAATTGCATGAATTTCGGAGAAAATTTGGGAAAATGCTGAATTTTAGGTAATCGCAAACCATTTTTTTCAGTTTTGGAAGTGACTGTACCTGTAATGGTAAGAGTTAGATCAACATTGTTGACAATTTTGGAAAGGGTATAGTAGTTCTTTAGCGTTTGTTTGATGTCACTGTGTTGGGTAGATGAAAAGATAAAAATAAAAGAGTAATGTGCATACCACGAAAAACTGAAATTTATGAATTACCCTGTAACTCCCAAACGGTTGAGATTTCCCCCCCCCCCCTGCCATAAAATTTTTTGTTTGTCTTCTTGAGATCTATCACCCCCCTCATTTTGGCAAGTCAGATCTGAAACACCTTGTATACTTTTTGCTCCCACTGGGGGAACAAATTCTATACATCCAAAACAGATTTATCCAAATCGGTCCACAAGCTAAGAAGTTAGCCCATTCCTCGCCCCTCCTCCTTTCTCCCCTAACCCTGCTCCCATACCCCCTCCTGCCTCCAGATTCAAATTTTTTCTTATAGTGGCAATGAAGTGTCATTCTTTACACAACAACAAAAGAATCATCCAAATTAGCCTTACTTTACGTTAAATTAGCCACGCGTAACGAAGTTCCGTTCTGTCCCTCGCCTACCACAATACCGCCTTTTAAGTTTTTGTGATGACATCAATGGGAGATTTCCTGCATACATCAAAACAAGAACCATCTAAATCGGTGCACGTCTTACGAAGTTAGGTTTAATTCCCCTCCCTCACCAAAAGTTTGTTTGACATGATACCAATCGGCGAACATACTCTATCCAAAAAAAAAGGATCATCCAAATCGATCCATGTGTTACGAAATTATGGCCGGTCACACATTAACAAAAATTGAAAAAAATACGCGTCGAAGTTAGAATCGTCGCGTTTTTAAAAAGTAGGTCAAAAATTGAAAGCATATTGTTTTTACGAAGTCATAGTATAAATACAATCACAAACCTTAGGAATCTATACTAATATTAGGATGAATAAAAGATTGAATAGTGTTTGTTTTTACGACTCCTAGCTATAAAACTTATTATCCGATTAAGCTTATCTAGAATTTATAAAAGATGTGCACATAACCAACTCCACCGTAGGCGGTCCCAAGTCCGGTTGAGAAAGAAGGTGGAAATTCCCCCCGCCGGCTCAGAAAGAATGTATGGGTTATAGAAATACACTTCTGAGATAGAATAGGTTGACTCGGACTGATTTTGTGATGACGATGAGATTGCCAAGAAACTGGCAGGAATGCCAACGGATCCGTATTTGTTACGGAGGAAGCATCAACTGCGAAGGTGGCGGGAATATTTTGTTGTGATCTTAAAATTCACCTTCGGGCCAAAAACTGGAACCGGTTTCTTCAAAAAGCGCTAAAAAGAATAAAATAATTTTTCATTTTACATCTATTTCGACATTTTGAAGTCGGTGCATATGAAATAAACATAATACATAAAATTACCTGGACGTGCCAGTTCACGGAATTATAAGGAAGGATGATTAAATACTTTTCTTGTAGTTGTTTGGTTTGTTTACTTTACACCGACTTCAAAATATCGTAAAAGTTATAAAATGAAAAATTATTTTATGCTTGTACGCGCTTTTTGTGAAGTCGGTTATCATTTTTTTTTAAAAACTGTTTTATTTTTTATACGCCTCGAAGAATGCTGCTCGTACGAACAAAGCCATTACAAAAGTTGCAAAGATAGTACACTAAAAAAATTATCTAAACCCGGCAACATATTACGAAATTAGTCACGGTCACCCTTTAATACCCTCGCCTTAGAAAATTTTTAACACGACCCTAGTGAATCCCCGTTCTCTATACAGAAAGATAGCATTATTTTAGTCAGAGGATTCTCTAGTCCCTCTAAGTACAAAGTTGTTATCATTTATCTATCAGGAAACGTATGCTCTACAACAGAATCAAAATCGGTCTATGCCTTATGAAGCTAGATACCGCCCCTCCTATAACTCTCACCACAAGCCACAATTTGTATCAGAATATAAATAGATATTATATGCATTCAGAATCATCTAAATCAGTCCACGAGTTACAAAGTTAGGTTACCCCTCCCCCCACCCAAACCCTAGGTCAACATTTTTTCATATAGTAGCAATGGAAGATCATACTGTACACAACAAAAAGGAATCTTCCAAATAGGTGTGTCAATTAAGAAATTGGGTAACGCCCCTCCGCACACCACTCCCAATTATAAATTGTTGTCGTATCATCACCACTCTAAGACCAAAATTTGTTCATTATTACAATATACCCCCCTGCCCCACCCTGGAGCAACAAAGAAAAAATTATTTAAATCGTTCCATGTATTACGAAGTTAGGTTTCTCCCTCCGCATCCACAACACTCCAAACATTTTTTGACATGCTACCAATCGGACATAATACTATATACAAAAAAAAATGTTTTCGATGTTTTTGGGGCATCAAATAAAATTCATTGGCACTGCCAAAAGAGTGTAAAAATTGCAAATGCTTTTGGTATCCTTAAACAACCTTTTCGTCAACTCATTCGTTTAGACCTTTTCGAAGTCGAAACAATATGTTGCGTTCTGCACAATATGTGCGTAAATAGAAATGACATTATAAGTGACATAAGCGACAGTGCAATTAATTCCGAAATTATTTTAAGCAACGCAGAGGTACCTGTGGAAAATAATGAAGCTCATCATCAGTTTAAATTAATTTTATTTACTTTTATATACTTTTTAGAACAAATTTTTTATTTAATTTATATATTATGCTTAAAAAATTCTCAAAAAATTAACTTTTTCCTTTTTTAACTCTCCCCTCAGTTGCTCGAGGACTTCCCTAAGCTCAGCAATACTCCTTATTACCTCGTTATGACGTTCCCTTTTTTGGTTTTCTAATGGAGAGGAAGGTTACTTGGAGTATATAGAACTAAAGAAATCTGCACTTAGAGTTGAATGGCAGGGATAGAGGAAGAAGTTTTGGCTCATGATTTTGACGCCGAAGGCTGCGATTTCGGAAGGGAGCGGTTTAAACATGTGCGCATATTTAGAAGAAGTGGACGGCAAGAATAATGAATTCCTAGTTAGGAGAGAACTTTCTTTCTTAGTGCACACTCCTGGACTTATTAAAACTTTAGGAATAGTGGAGTCATCAATATCCGCAATTTCATTTAGCTCCTTATCGTTTAAAGTTGTACCTTGTGCTACCCGATGTTTTATTATTTTGTATAATGATCTTTTTATGTTTCATTATAGTTTTAAATCGGTTTTCGACCAGAACTGTGGAAAAGATCCTACCGAATCCCTTAACATTCTCCCTTCCAATATGCTCCCACATATTACAAGTAGCACAAAGTCTTACCATAATCTATACGACATGCTGGCAACTGCTTATGTTCTCGTCATTAAAATCAGTACATTGTTACAAGAACTTTATATACAACTTCCAGCAGACTAGTTGTAATTCTAGTCATACTGGCCACTACAAGATTTACACACGACTAGTTAAAATTTAAGTCATAAGCCAGTTACGCCAACTACATTATAATAATAACATACAAACAGCTTGAGAATATAAATCATTACTTGCGTTTTAACCACGGTTGCGAAATAATTTATATACGACTATGAAGCTAGCAGTTGTGCGTCGGTATTAATATAGTAATAATTACCACATTAAATGTGTAACTCACAAAATGGAGGAGCTTATTGCGAAAACAAATTGAATTAAAATATTTCAAATGTAATAATTTCATTGACATTTTGTGACCATTTTAATACAATGTATGCAATTACAAAACTATTTTAAATACTTAATAGTAGAAAGTTTTCAAAATTAGAAACATGAAAACTTCTTTATTTTTACGAAATTTCAATAAATGAATATCATTTTAAGGTGAATGAGTTTTACGGCGCTACAATAGTAATTATTACAGAAAATATTGCCTGACACGTGAACTTAAGGCTTCGTTTGAACATACGTTATGCGATTAGTTGATAGATTAGTTGAGGTTATGGAGTAATTTTAAGATTTTTATTGAATTCGTTTACATTCTCAGAAACTTAGAAGTGTAACAAGGTATAATGATAATGTATGTTTATTCATTTGCATACAAAAGCTTATATATAACACATGGGCTGAAAAGTCCCGGGCCTAACAAAGAAAACGCGGTATTTTTGTTCAAAATTGGCTTTATTCATCAACGTAATCTCCATCAAGAGCCACACAATCATTCCAGCGCCGCTCTAACATTTCAATACCACTTTTGTAGAACGATTTATCTTTTGCCTCAAAATAGGCCTCAGTTTCAGCGATAACCTCTTCATTCGAGCGAAATTTCTTACCGGTGAGCATTTTTTTGAGCTCTGCGAACAGCCAGTAGTCGCTGGGAGCCAAATCTGGCGAATACGGTCGATGTGGGAGCAATTCGAAGTTCAATTCATGTAGTTTTGGCATTGTTTTGATTGACTTGTGACACGGTGCGTTTTCTTGATGAAACAAAATTTTTTTCTTTGCCATATGCGCCGTTTCTTTGAAATTTCGGCCTTCACACGCTCCAATAACGCTATATAATATTCACTTTTGATGGTATTTCCCTTCTCAAGATAGTCGATGGAATATTACACCACGCACATCCCAAAATACCGAGGCCATAACCTTTCCAGCCAATTGTTGTGCTTTCAGGCGCTTTGGACGAGGTTCACCAGTTGCTCTCCACTCAGATGACGATCGTTTCGATTCCGGAGTGAAGTGATGGATCCATGTTTCATCCATTGTCACATATCGACGCAAAAATTCCGGTTTGTTACGTTTAAACATGGCCAAACACTGCTCAGAATCATCAACACGTTCTTGTTTTTGGTCAATAGTGAGCAAACGCGGCACCCACTTTGAACAGAGCTTTCTCATAGTCAAATGCTCATGCAATATAAAGCCAACACATTCTTTTGATATCTTTACGATGTCAGCTAACTCACGCAACTTCACTTTCCGATAATTCAAAACAATTGTGGATTTTTTCGATGTTTTCTGGTGTTACCGCCTCATGTGGACGTCCACTGCGTTCTGCATCATCGGTGTCTCTACGACCACGTTTGAAGTCAGCAAACCAACGTTTTATTGTTGTTTGTGATCTAGTGGAGTCCTTATAACACTTTTCAAGCCATTGCTTCGCTTGAACGGTATTTTTTCCCATCAAGAAGCAGTGTAAAATTAAAACACGAAATTTTTTTTGATCCATTGTTCTCAAAATAACAAAAGTAGTGTTACTCTTAGCACAATAACTCACAAACTTGGATGACTTCATTATAATTGTTGAAAAGTGGGGGCGTGGAGATGGAGGCCAAACTAACCCATCATATGGTCGTTTACTCGGCTATGGCTACATCATAAAAACAAAAATTGTTGAGAGTAAACAGTAAGGAAATAAAAAGAATTGATTTTAATCTTCTTCTAGGCTACAGTAAGGCTAGTAACCTTTTACTATTTTACTTGGCAAACTATTACAAACTTTTAGTTATAAACAACCGCAAAGTTGGCAAAAGTCGACAACGGCGTTACCTTACTGGTAAGATTCTGGAAAATTATGCTCCAATAGAGCATACGACTAATATAACTTCAGTTGAAACCATCTTTCCTTCGCGACCATATGATCACGGTAATACTACGGATCAAATAGATAAATCCGAACTTATAGATGTCGAAGAAGTTCTTCTTGATCTTGTTAAAGATCTAAATAAGGAAGTCCAGCAGCACGATCACGTAGAACTGGAGGAGGTAGAATCTAAGGATGTCAAAGATATAATATCAAAGTTTAAGGCTGCCATTGACGATATGAAACGAAGAGATTTAGAAGCTTTTTCAAATTTCACTTCATCTAGTGGTCTCAAACCTTCTGATGTAAAAACAGCAACAAGAATCCTGCGGACATTTACAGAAGTTTAAAATGTTCAGATTGCCATCAGTAAATACAACTCTTCTCCAAAGTGGAAAGAATCTGAAATGGTTGGTGGAGAAAGTCTAATAAATTTTAAAAGTATTTTAACAATCTTAGCGAATGTGTTTACAGATGTTTTTAATAATATTATCAGAAGAAGAGATGATGTACTTGGAAGCCCTCACAATAACAATTCAGGCGGAAAGTGCAATTTCGATAAGGAAATGATGCAGTCAATCGTTAAAGACTTGGAAAACGCACTTACACCCTTGAATGAGGTGTATAAGACAGAAAATGATCTTCCAGAGTTTGAAGAATTGCCCTACTTCAAAGGCTTGAAAAGCTTAAAGGAGCAGATGATTTTATCGATGATTCAGTTAATACTCGATCTGACAAACCTAAACTAAGCACTCAGAAAAGCTCCAAACTTAAGAATGATATAAGCAAACTTCTTGCCGATCTTGCTAATACCTTAGGTGATGAAATTAGATCGAAAACAGACTTCAAACTGGTAATAAGTAATGAAGACCATCGATACATCTCACAAAAATAGAACAAGTTGTTTGAAGAAATGATGAAAAAAAAAAATATTTCGTTTGGAGGACCTGTGCTGGATTTAAGAATCTTTCCCAAACTTAAGGACCTTAAAGTTTCCTCCTCCGCTTTAAATGCCGCAAAGAAATTGTTAAATACTTCACTGTTAATTGTAGATCTTAAGGATCACCAGTATCCTGTTAAAAAGCTGCATAATCCTGAAATGGTAGGACTTGAAAGTCCTATCACTTTCGAAGGTATTCTAACGATTTTAGCTGCTGGGTATTCTAATCTTTTAAATGCGTTGATTTTAAGAAGAGATGATATGCTGGGAGATCCTTTACAGAAAACTAAAACGTCACTTTGGATAATGCTGATCTTGTAAGGGAAAAGATAATTGAGCAAATAGAAGATAAATTAGAGGCTATTAAAACTCATGTCAAAAATCTGGAAGTAGAAGATTCTGGTGCAAAAGAGCTGGAGAAATTTAAGGAAAACTTTTTATCAGGAACAATCAATACGCACAAGTCTAACGCTAATCAGGACATTGCCAGTTTAACCAACTTACCAGCTCCTGACGAAATATACCTTCAGCCGACATCTCTTCCACCACCTGTTCCTTAATATTTAGAAGAGCCTATTATAATAATTTTTTTTTTTTTTTTTTTTTTATGTAAATTTGTCACTATATTGGCACAAACGTTATAAATGAATATGTAAAAATTCTATAAAAAGGTACAAAAAAAACTTAATAAACTACTTAACCTATAAATTGTTACCTATATAATAATTAATAATAATATAACTATATATAAAGAGAAACAAAAAATGGTTAAGGAACAATGAACTAAAAAGAACAATATAGTAAAAACGAACAATAAAGAACAAGAGTAATAAAATGAACAAGAACAGTAATATAGTAAGAACGAGAAACAAACGATAAAGAATAACGGACAAGAATGAACCACGTAGTATTTAAATTTCTGAAAAGGAATAAAAATGAACAAAAAATTTAGAAGGCCACCCGGTAAGTGGCAGCTCCAGGAAGAGTTCCTTGAAATTTTTTTAAAAATTTTTTTGATTTAACCTGAATGAAATAAATAAATAAATAAAAGAAAAAATAGCCGAAAGTGAAACCAAAAATTTTGGATGCTAGAACACTGAACACTGAGTGTTGCCGGGGATAGACGCAGCACCGGGCGAAGTCACTGCTTCAAGAACTACTTCTTGCCTGCAAGGAGAAACGCTCTCCGCAGGGACGTTCGCCACTTTTCTACTCCCCCGGAACACTCAGCATCAATTGTTCTAGATGAACGTACGAAAAATTTTGAACGCGATAGAGTCCCGCGGGACCAGTCTGCAGAGTCGTGGACATCTGCAAACTGATCCCATCATCCTCTCAGTTCTTCTCTCCCAACGGGAGAATCACTTTCCCCGCAGCACTTGCAGCAAATCCAAAGCGGAGAGAAGCTCCGTGGACAAGATGCTACAAGGCTGCGGCCTATTGTCACCAGTGAAAAGTGAGACTACCATTCTGCACCGACGCTAGCGGCTGCCAGGTACAGTTGAATGTGTCGGCGTTCGTTGCCAGAAACTCGAGACGGAGTCGTTTACTCAGCCTGACAACGAAGTGTCTCTTAAGTGCACGTGTATGTAACTGTGTGTCAGTGGCCTGTTGCCCAGGCTCGATCCGCATGCAATACAAATGAACTGTTGATTTAGCTAGTGTAAGAACAAAGCTAGTTAAACAATTCACCTGGCTGCATGTCCTTGGCCCCAGTAAAAACGATGTTCTAGTAATGCCGAAACGCGGGCAGATTACCTGGCACAAGTGACGGACCAGTAGCATCAATTCGCACAAGGCCGGGCATGTGAAGTATCGGTGGAACAAAGTTCCTTCACCCCCACAGACCGTGCAGACTCTTTGAACGCTCTGGTCAATGTGCGACAGCTGATTTGGATGCACGAGGCTATGATGTAACAGTTTGAATGCTACATCAGAGTCTCTATAATTGGACGGATAACTGTAGATCACTCTGCAAGTCACCCCTCCGATTACTCCCAATTCTACCCCGAGATGTGCGCTCCATCTATTAACACCTAAGTGTTCTACAGGAAACGCATCTGCAAATAGATCGCGCAGCCGACGTGATGTCAGTGTACTGAATGGCGTGTGCGGCGGTTGATTCACCACGAAAGCGTTCACCACCTCTGTGCCAGGCGACCTGGTACTGAGTTGGCTGAAACGCTCTCGTGCTGTATCAACCAATTGGTTTAATTGTGTTGTATGGGGGTGTATTAGTATGTTCCCAGAGGCATCAATGATATCTCCGAGAACTGTAAGCTGTCCTGTATCGGCTGTTACACCTCGAGCATTACTGAACACCGAATCCACTAATTCAGGATTTAACCTGATCGGTATAGCTGAAAAATCCCCGTACCCAATTTCATCCCATTGCAAATGGAATGCCGGTCTTATTCTGCCCCAGGTCGTGATCGTAGAGATCATTTCCTGAGACCAGTCGTGCGGATAGGGTGGGCGGACTGAAAGCAGATAGTAATGCTTTCCTACTCCGGCACCCCCCAAGGCGCTTACCCACAGCTGAGAAATCAAGCTGTCTTCAAACCGGAACACTCGTTGGAATGCTCTGATCTGAAGGCAACGAGTTTTAACGACCATGTCCGTAAGACCCAATCCACCCATCGCTACTGGTCGACAGAGCGTGCTTTCAGCGACCCATCTTCTTCCCCCCCAAAATGCGTCAATAATTTTTGCCTGCAAAAGTTTAACGAAGCCTTCCTCGAAGCACTCCGACTTAAGCAGGTGAACGATGGACGAGGTAATCAGGTAATTGACAACGACTGCACGTCCTTTCAGCGAAAGGGGGAACAATCTAGTCCGCCACGAATTCACTGCTCCGGAAAGTTTTTCCAGAGCCATGCGGCGATTACGTGTTTTACCTTCGAGCCCGATATACACACCTAAATACTTCAAGCAAGTATTGGTCCATTGTATGCCGAGGGGAGAATCTGAACGATTCCGCCACCTCCCACACCATAGGCCTTGGCTTTTGCTTAGGTTAACCCTAGCGCCCGCTAATCGCTCATATTGTTCGAAAACCCTACGAGCGACTGGAAATGCATCTTCTTTCGTAACGAAAATAGACAGGTCATCAGCATACGCTAGAATAAGTGGCCTTATAGTAGTGTATGGTAGATGAACTGAATATTGTCTCAACGACAGACGAAGATTTACTAGCAGCGGCTCCAGTGAAAAGTCATAAAGCATTCCTGACAACGGGCATCCCTGCCTGATACCCCGACGAAACGGAATAGGAGACAATATATGCCCATTATGCTTTATGAGAATCACTGAATCTCTATACAGACCACTGATGATCTCAATCCATCTGGACGGAAGCCCAAATTTATCGAGCACTCTCAGTAGATACTCATGAGAGACGCTATCAAACGCCTTTTCTTGATCTAACGAGATCATGGCCATCTGCGAACCAGTCTTTTCGTGGTAGTCGAAAATATGTTTTGCTACGGCGATGTTGTCGTAAATAGTACGACCTGGTATGCAGTAGGACTGTTCCGGGTGTATAACCGATGCTATCACTGAGCTTAATATCGTTCCGAGTGCTTTGCAAACTATCTTGTAGTCGACATTGCACAACGTTACTGGCCTCCAGTTTCCCAGCCTCTGAAGATCTCCCTTCTTTGGTATTAGACGCATAACGGATCTCCGCCAACTTGAGGGAAATTCGATATGTCCAACCACTGCAGAACTGAAGACCTCCAATAGGTCTGGAATCAAAAGATTCCTGAAGCGTAGAAAAAATTCTGGAGTTAGACCATCATAACCAGGAGAGGTATGACGGCGAAGATCCTTCGTTGCGGTAAGCATATCGTCGAGGGTTAATGCTCTGTCCAGGAATTCTCTACTTTCATTAGAGAAAGCAGGAACGTACTGGAAGAATTCATCAGTGGACGTAGATGTTGGCAACGTCGGTGCAGCATATAGCTGTGTGTAATAGTTTCGGATATAATCCGCAAGCTCGTCTCCGTGTAGGAGTTGCCCAGATTCGGCAAGAATCGAATCTACTTCACAAGAAGCGGTACGTCGTCGTGTTGTCTGGAAGAAGTACTCGGTCGGAGACTCGCCCTCTCGCAACCAGCGCGACTGATTTCGGAGTACAAAATCCAAACTATGTTTGTAATTTTGTACTCTCAGCCGTTCTTTTAATCTCTCGTATTGCGAGAGCAATTCTGGTTGCGCGGGCAGAAGCGTACCAATCCGGGTGACTTCGGCCGTCAAACTCGATGCTATATACCTGCTTCGATTGAATCTCGTCTCGATAAATGAGCGAATCTGAAGCTTTCCAATATCCCACCAATGACTAAGGTTTGCGTAGTCTTGTTTCCTTTCTCGCCATTGATGCCAAAACTGTATGAATTCTTCAATGAACTGCTCTGAATTCAACAAGTTATTGTTGAAAATCCAGTAAGCAGTTCGCTTTTCGACCAAAGTGCTAGTCGCCACAACAAGAAGGTGATCACTAAGTGAGCACACTGCATGAGTGACACTAACGAAAAAGTTAAGAAGGTTAGACGAGACGTAAAGTCTGTCTATCCTCGAACCCGAAAAGCTACCCCGGACATTTCGGGAAACCCTTGTGTATGACCTAGTCGTTGGATTAAGCCAACGGTAGACATCGACAAGGTTGAGCTGTCTGACTAGGTTCCGCAATCGTCCCGCGTTCACTGAGTTGAATTCAACTCCGGAATGGCGGTCGAGCGCAGAATCCAGTGTACAGTTGAAGTCACCCCCAACGATAGCCTCACCACCGAAGTTCGCAAGATGCGACAGGACAGAGTCCATTACCTGTCTTGCGATATCCTGGTCATGCGGTAGGTACACGTTTACTATCCTTAGTGTTTTGTCTCGCAAGACGAATTCTAAGGAAGACGCGAAACCTGAGCAGATGTCTGTGTATACAGGAGACGGTAGTGTAAAACTGTTCGACACAGCAATTGCCACACCAGATCCTCTACGAGGTGCTGGTGTGGCAAAAACTGTGTAACCTTTGTGTAAAATAGTGTTTCTTTCGAGTTGTGTAAATGTGTCGAGTGTAAAATTTGTCTCCTGTAAGAGTGCAATGTCAGTATTCCAATGTTTTAAGTCTTCAAAAATTGCGTGTAGGCGTGTAGGTGCACTTAAGCCCCCAGTATTCAGAGAGACTATCCTACACATTCAAGGGGAAAGATGAACTCAGATTATGAGTGTACGACTCTATTGAAGAAGCGCCCTGTCCAGGCGCTGCTCTTCGAGGGCATCCTCTACTTTATTGTAGAGGCGCTCGAGCCTCGACACCTCATTGTAGCGTGCCCGCTTCTTTGCATCCTGCTTCAGAAGCAATAACTGAGGCAGGATCCTGGCTGGATCACCAAGCTCTCGCTTAAGTATAGCCAGGATCCTGTCTCCACTCTTTTTGTAGTGGAGACTGTCGAGGATCGTGCGGAGCTTCGCCCTCGGCACCTCCACCAAATCGGGGTCCACCTCGAAGCGGCTATTCATCGACGCGGTACTGCCGCACGATTCGTAGCCGCTCTGAGTTGGACCGGCCGTTTCGGTAGCGGAGAGAACCTCGACGTCTGAGAGGGCATCAGTGACATCTTCCGATGCCACCGACGACGCACTCGGAGCGACAGGTTTTGTCTCCTCTGCCGAAACCCGCCTCTTGCTCAGCACCTTCTTTGACGGAGGTGCAGGCATGACCTCCTGGTCAGGCTTGCGCTTTGTACGCCTCTTCCTCTTCTTCTTCTCCTGACCCGACTTCGTGAGCTCCTCATCCGAGCTCACTGCTTCTACCCGTGTTGGGGTGGCACCGTTTACAGCCAGGACCGGAGTTGTCTCTGGAGTATTTTCCTCGGGCACTTTTTCTGCAGTTTGCTCCAAGAGAGCAGGCGCAGCACTGGGCGAAGACACTACTGCGGGCACAACTGCAGGTGCAGGAGCACGCTCTACAGCGTCTTCAGCCACTTTCCTCTCCCTCTTGGGACACTCTGCAGCAAAATGCCCTACCTGATGGCAGGCGAAACATTTAGCCTCGGTGCTCACCTCAATCCAATTTCTGGACCCGAGCATGCTCCAGAAGAAGCCCTCTGGAAGCACACATCCCTGGTTTAGGGAGACGTATGCTTCCCGGCTTGAGCTGAGGATGCCCTTGCCCAGACCTTGGTCCCCAATTTTTAGTGGAACCGCTCGAACCTTGCCGTGAACCTTGCCAAACCTTTGCAAAAAGGCTGCGAGGTCCTCTGGCTTAGCTCGAAGTGGGACCCGGGAAAAGCAGACTCTCGTCGGCTTCACTGTCACCGGGTACGGTTGGAGGTGTCTACCACCCACATCGATGCCCTCAAGCATCAGCTTCGTTGACGCTTCAATGGTGGTGGTATACACCTCCACCATACCGCGTCCGACCAGACCAAAGGAGAATATCTTCTCCAATGGGACGACCTGTGACAGGGCTCGCAGGTATGTACTTTGTGCAACTCCACGGAGGTGCTCAAAGTACATACCGTACCTATCGTCCTGCCACTGGGCGTCAAAAAGCCCTTGAAGGTCCGCGCCTGATCTAGGCCGAGACTTGCCTAGATCAGCCGGGGGCTGACGAGGAGTCACATAGCTACCTGTAATAGTAATAAATGCACTTTTATTGGAGCTTCCACTTACCTGCTGGGCGTAACTGGTCCCTGTTACAACCCCGGAGCTGGTTGGTGGTCCTTTTGGCGCTGGATTGCTGGTCGCGGCTTTCGTGGTCGCAGACAGGTTTGGCCGCATAATGATGGTGGTCGGAGCTGGAGCATCCTTCGATGCTGCTCTAACCACATCTGCTAATTTTGGCGCAGGTTTCGTTGCAGCGGATGCTGCAGGCACTCTTGCAGCGGATGCTGCAGATACTTTTGCAGCGGATGCTGCAGACACTTTTGCAGCAGATGCTGCAGACGCTTTTGCAGCAGTCACTGCTGCATTACTTGTGGCCGCTGCCACAGACACACTTGCAGCGATTGGCACAACTTTCTTCGCGGCGGATGCCGCCGATGGTGATACGGTGGGCGTTGTCGGGACAATAGCGGCGGATGCCGCTGATGTCGCGGCAGCGGTTGTCACTGCAGCTGAAGCTGTTGTTGTTGCAGTCTTGGTGACTGATCTCCTTCCTCCATCTTCTTCTTTGGCCTTTTCAGTGGGCCCTGATACAGCCTTTTCGGTGGGCTCTTTGCATTTTAGGAAGGAGCCGAGGTCCACCTTTGTACCTCTCTCCTTCTTCTTCTTCCTGGTGTTGGGGGGCTTTTTGCTCCCCCCGGTATCGCTGCTGCTACTGCAACTCATTGTGAGTGCAGTAGCAAAAAACTTTGAAATTTTTTTTTTCCTGGCACTGGCTACTTAATTTTACAAAAGTAAAACGTTACCATGGAAACGAGAAATAACACAAAAAATTTTTCTAAATGTCACAATTTTGCAATTTTACAATTTTTCTTTTTAACTATTTTGCACAAAAATCTTCACAAATTTATAGTTTCTTTTAGTCTTTTTATCAATCACTCACTGATCGTCCTTTCTACACTCTTTTCCACTCTTTTTTCCTACGTTTTTGTCACTTTTTGGCACTTTTTCACACTGTTTAAAATTCGCGTCCGTCTACTTCAGATTATCAATAATAATAATAATAATAATCTTTATTGCTGGTTACAGTACACAAGATTGACAATCTTTTCTACGTACTAACTCAAAACAGGTTGTAGACGGTATGAAATTAGTTAACAAGAGTATCAAAAATAAAATAATATTAAAATTAGATTGAATAATTGAGAAAAATTAATTTAATACTGAACAATTATCAACTGATGATTCCAGACAAAGAACAAATGATAAGAATTATAATAAGTGATCTTTAACGAGTGCCTTGAAGTTACTGATGGTGCCCGAAGTTTGGATATTAAGAGGAAGAGTGTTCCATAGGCGAATAGTTTGGACAGGATAGGAATCTTCCATGGCCGAATTGTAAAAGCGTGGCATTAAAAGATTTCTGTTACGCTGAGATGTTGTGAAGTTAAAGAAAACTCTGACGTATTCCGGTTTATTAGATTGAAGAAGATTGTACAAGAAAGCAAGAGCCCTTTGCTTTAGATAAGCTGACAATGTACAACCAAGCATTCTCATCCGGAACGGTGAAATATGGTCGTACCTCCGTAGTCCGAAAACAAAACGTATGCAGTCGTTGAAGGCAACTTCCATTTTACGCGCACAGCTGCTATCTAGCTTCGGGTAGATCATACTACCGAAGGTAAAATGGGGCATTATTAACGCCTTAACTAATCTTAGACGCGTACTGATGGGTAAAATACGCGCCGAGAGCCACAGCCTACGAAGGCCACCATAAATCTCGCCAAGCTTCCCCTTTGTATTGTCGCAGTATTTCATTTGCTGATTCATAGTAGTCCCAAGATTCTTAACTTTTTCTAGAACTGGTAGCGAATACCCGTTTAAAACCACCGACGGAATATTAGACTGATCAATTACGCTGTTGGAGAAAATGATAAACGGCGATTTTCTAGGTTTTAGCTGCAAATGGTTATAATCGGACCATATGCATATACTTTCAAGGTCGGAATTAATGCGAGCTATACAGTCCTCAATGAGACCTATCGGCTGGCTTAAATATAATTGTAGGTCGTCCGCATTGAGATGAATAGTTGAGTCGCGGATCACCGACGGCAGATCATTAATAAATTAACTGAACAGTAACGGACCCAAAATTGATCCTTGAGGCACGCCTTGCCTCAGATATAGCCGCGAGGAGATTGTGTTGTCAACCTTAACCTGTTGAGAACGGCCCGAGAGGAAATTAATAATCATTTGAACTGCCAGTGTATCAAACATAAAATAAGAAGAAAGTTTGCGGATGAGAATACAATGATCAACACAATCAAAAGCCTTAGAGAAATCAAAGAAGAATTAAGGTGGTTAATTCATTCCTATCAAGGGCACTTCTTACTTCAGAAGAGACTTTAAGAATGGCGGTTTCGCAGGAGTGATAGGCTCGGAAGCCAGACTGCCAACATGTTAACAAGTTATATTTCTCCAAATATTCCAGTATTTGCCTATACATAAGCTTCTCCAAAACTTTAGACAAAAAGCTTAATAGGCTAATAGGGCGAAGGTCGATGGTGATTCTGGACAGGACTTCTTAGGTATGGGCAGAACTATTGCAGCCTTCCAGGTAGTGGGAAACGTAGATCTAGTGAGACAGGAATTTAATATATGGTGAATATACCTACCGATTATAGGGAATAGAAGTTTGATAAAGCGTGGTGAAAGGTTGTCTGGTCCCGTTGCGTCTGACTTGATTGAGCTAATAGCAGTTACGACTTCATTATAGATTACGAAATTCCTGAACAAGATTTGTTGGTTGCTTACAACGATTTTCTGCCTGGTAAGTCATCAGGAAAAGTTCTTGCGTTATAAGTTGGTTCACCAAAAAATCGACAGACATTAGTAGCTGTAACGCATTCTAAAGAACACCTTGTTGCTGGTAAACATGATACTATAAAACTCTATTACGAGATTGAACAAGGACATCTATTCCATACAATTTCGGCATTTAGACCTCGCACTCTTACTGCAATTCACATGCGCGATGAAACTATCTTGGCTTTTGTTGAAGACAAACGTCTCGTCAGAGTCTTTATTTCTAGAGGTGTTGAAGGATTTGTTATGTTTATAAAATTCAGTAATGATCAACCTGTCACTGTTTTAACATCAGCATCTCTGCCAGAAAGTGGACCACTTAATTCGTCTTTGAGACTTTTCCTGATTGTTGCTACTGCGGATTACACTTAATTCTATGAAGCAATGATGGCTGGAGAGTCCGGATTGGATGTAGAATTAAATTGTGGTGGTTGATAGGTAATATTTTGGTTTAGCTTTTTTTTTTAATTCTGTTGTAGTATTGTTGATTTGTTAAGTAGTTTTGTAATAGAGTACAAAATGTTATGTTATAATTATACAAAATGTATAATTTTATTTCCTAAGTTTTCATCAGTAGAATAAGTGGAATGTACTGGTTTGCCGCCCATTTTGGCTGGTGGTTTATAGCTTATTCTTATAAAAGTTACAATTACATTTTGGTCATTGCATTTTAACAGATACAACGAAAGTGCAGAATTTTAAGAATGTCATGAAAAATATGCTTTCATAACAGTTAAAGAAATGCATTAAAAAATTGAAAAAAGTAAATACATTTACATTCGTGCTCTTGATACTTTTAAGCTTTTCCAACCCCAAAATATACATTCAAACATAATTTGTTCGCAGCCGCCGTCTGCCAACCTTCCCCGCCGAAGATAATGTGATGGAGTTACTGAGTTCTATTAAATACCGTGAAGAATCCGTATATATGTACATATCTCACTTGGTAATAATCGGTTTTAGTCAATAATCAAAAATCTTAGTAATTTATGTAATTATATCGAGACCCTATTCCAAAGCGAAAACATTTTGTGTGGAGATTTCCTCTAAGAGCCGTAAATAATACACTTTGTATATATTGCATCTGTGTAATCAATCAACCCTGCCAACAAAAATATATACTTAGAAGTGTAGCACAAGATTTTCTGGAAACTAGCAAAATTTATCTGTAAGAGCGCTATATTAAAATTTTTGATAAATTATGTTATTTGGAAAGTATTTATAATAACAGACAGAGAAGTTGACGTTGATGTATCACGTATCCATTAAGACTATTTTATCAACCTTTCCTGTATTGGCTTATATCTAATGGATATACATTCTCTTAGTTAATATTGTTTTACCATCAAGAAAAAAAAAACAAAAAAAACAATTTATATTCTATAATAATTTGTCATGTTAATTGCAAGGGACGATGACCTCGTTTTAATAAATTACTTAAGGGGGTATTTAAAAGATGAAAAGCAACAAAATCGATTTCATAAATTGTTATATTTTTTGATATTTTAATGTCGAGAATATATTCATAAAAGGGGTTTGCGAAATTCGACGTAAAAAATTGCATTAAGCTTACCACCTCTGTTTATTTTGAGCATTACATAACTGAATGATGAACTTTCAAAGCGTTTTTCTCGAAATAACGTTTTCAAAGTTGGTGAAATGATTTAGCAAAAACTATAAGTCCAATTAGCTTCTAGTTTTGAATATTCTTTCCGAAATTGTTTCCTTTATGCATTGAACCACTAATAGTTCATTTTGAATAAAACTTCGATTTTGAGCGGAAGATTTAAGTCGAAATTTTTTTTGCACTTTTTTTAATTTAGCGCCAAATATGGGCATTTCTATCACCATAGTGGTTCAGGTGTTTAGTATTTGAATTTATCTTTAAAATCCCGTTTATCTTTTTGTGTAAGACGATCCTGTGACGAGATATCACCTGCAGACATTATATCTTCCTTTCTTGAATCCGTAAAATAAAGGACCCTACGGGAGCCATGACACAAAAAAAATCTTTTTTTAAGTTTAAGTATTCAACTTAAACATGGTGCAATCCATTTTTATATAAACAATAAAGATTTTGAGAAAGAACATTTTAAAAAGGCGCTTTTTTTTTGCAAAAATGTTAAGAGTGGGTTAAAAAGTACTAAATTATTTAATGTTATAATAGTATCTACCTCAGAGAAGCTACCTCAGTTCTCTTTTATTTGTTGTGTTATTATTATTATTGATGAAGCTTTGTTTTTATCTACCTCTACGTTTTATTCCATATTTTTTTAATTTTATAAGCAGAAATGAAATACTTGAGATTGACCCAAAAATTAAGTTTTATTTATTAAATTTTACAATCTTAATGTTGGAACGCGTTTCAGGATGGCGACTGACATATCATATATTTTTATAGAAACGTTTTGAATTTAGCAATGGACTTCTGTTTTGCAAAGTCTAATTGATCATTATATAGATTTTTATCTATATATTTAGCTTTTCAAATTTCAAAGATTTCTATTTGTTAGAAGATTTTCCTAACATTCTGGTCATGTAAAAGTTTCAAATCTTTATAACAAATTTGTGTTTATTTTTTTTATATAGGGTGTTTCAGATCTGACATGCCAAAATGAGTAGGGTGATAGATCTCAACTAGATTAACAAAAAAATGTATTTCAGGGGTGGGGGGGCGGCAATCTCAACCGTTTGGGAGTTACAGGGTGATTCATAAATTTCAGTTTTTCATGGTACATTACTCTCTTATCTTTATCTCTTGATGCACCCAACACACTCACATCAAACAAACGCTAAAAAGCAACTATCTTAATGAGCTTTTCAAAAATGTCAACAGTACTGATCTAACTTCTAAGGTTGCCCGTACTGTCACTTCCAAAAGTGAAAAAACTCTTTTATTTTTATTGGATTGCTCATCTTATTACCTTTCTAAAAAGGTGCAACATTCCAAGGTAGACACAGGTTTAGATAAACCGCATCCTTAGAACTCCCTGAGTACCTAATTATTTTATTGCACTTTAGGTAGGAAATTCTTTAAAGAAATTAAATTAAGATAAAAGGTCAAAAATGTGTCTATTAGGTTAATAGGCAATTAATTTGAATTATTGCTGCAAAAAAATTATAAAAATGTTAGTGTAATTTTGTTTTATTGTCGATATTAGCTTTTGGTAGCCAGAATTCACACCCTCGTATCCTGGCGTTCTGTTACTCGTACTTGATGGAAATTTTGCTATAAAAAAGGGTCAGTCAGCAAAAACACCTGTCATAGTTGAAAAACAAATCAATAAGTACGGGTATTTTGAAGCAAAAGTTAGTAAAATATGGCAGAATTTAGTTTTGAGAAATATGCGGATATTATTTACATTTATGGTGTACTAGACGGAAAAGAGAGAGTGGCTGTACTGGAATATCAAAGGAGATTCCCTAACCGGCGAGCACTCCAAAGAGGGGTATTTACACGGACTTTCCAAAGGTTAAAAGAAACAGGAATTGTAACTTCACACGACATGGTTACATGACCTAAAACTTCGAGAACTTCTGCCAACGACGAGCAGCAAATAATCACCATCGTAAGGCAAAACCCTGAGACGAGCACGTGACGAGTCGCAAGGCGATTAGGAGTATCTTCATCTAAGGTTTGGAGGGTTATTAATCGAGAGGGGTTACGTCCATACCGTCCATAAAAGATATAAAATTAAGTATTGTTTTCTGCCTTTTAGCTTTTTTTGTAAGGTCGGTTAAACTTTTTTTAAAAACTATTTTATCTAAAATCCATACACAGGGTTGTATCACCGCCGTTATATTTTCTAAAACTTTTAGTTCGAAAATGTTGTTTACGATTCAATATTTCGCAAAATCACCTTGAAAAAGCAACTACGCGGTAACAGTTACATAAATCGTTAGGGATTAGAATTTAAAAAAATCAAAGTGATCCAAATTAAATTAATCCAACTTTTACAAAAAAAAACCAAATTATTCGAACTTGCAGCACACTTCAACCTTTTAAAGTTGGCTTGATTTTAAGTTTTAATTTGAAAACTAACTTTAGATTTCAAAGGACGATTTCGAAGGTTTCGAGACGCCGATTTGTCGAGATTTCTAAGTGGGAATCCCTTTAGGTTATCGAATTAAATAAGATTAAAATATTTGGTAATAGGTATAAAAGGAAAATTGTCTGTAAATTCTAAAATCATTACCATTTATGGTGATATTTTCACAACTATCGACAGATTTCGGCTTACATTTATTAAATGTTGGCGACATTGACTTCAATCTATCAAACAAAACAAACAACAAGTGGATCAAAACAAATAGCAAGTGGACGAGGTGAGGGGACTGAAGTATATAATTACTGAGTAAATATTTCCGTTTCATGTTATTAGCGATATTATTTTTACGTTTATATATTCGTTAATATTTGTTTTTCAATCTTTAATATATATTGTATCGTGAAATCATTTTTAGCATTGGTAAGTTTTATCAACATGTTTGTTTACAGTTTACAGTTTTTTCAAAAACAAAACCAACATTTTCAAAACAAATTGACTTTTCTCAACTAGAACACAATGAAGTATCATTCGTGCACCAAAAGTTTGTATGAAGAATCTGTTTGTCTTTCGATTCTTTGTAAAAATATGCCTTACACCAATTTCCAGAATTTTTTTTGTACTTCATTTCAGTAATCAATGATTTTTAAGCCATTTTTGTCTGCTTTAGTTAAATACCGCATTGGTTTGTTCCACTAGACTAAGTTATTGTTTTTTATTAATTTTATTTTTTCGTCATGATCTACAAAACAATCCACATGGAACAAAAAAACACACTTTTGCACTTTCCTTACATTTCATGGGTGGTCTAATATATTGTAACGTGCACGAGATAGGCTACGAAAAGGGAAATAGTCAACAGCGTAATGCGCATGCCCCAGGTGGCCAGAAATCAAGAAAAGGAAATGTCAAAAGGGAAAAGTAGTCAAGGTGACTCAAACCCATGGTGAATATGTGAGGTGAAAATGTGTAACCGAAATATCTAGAAATAAGTGACTGAACTTTCTAGAATTAAGCTAAGTAGTATAACTAAGGCTGAGCAGGAGCCTGGTTAGTTTTAGTCGTGATTTAGACTGCGAAGTGTTTACATGTGATAATGTGAATAGTCAGTTGTATTTTAACCCGTGAAGTGATAACTGATAATTAGAAAAGTGAAACGTTGCTATATTGTGAAGAAAACATGTTAAAGAAATTGAAAAGAAAACTAATTAAGTGAAGACTAATAAAATTGTGAACATTTGTGACTGCAAATAAGTTTGCTAATTAATCCGCCGAGCCCGAAGAGCCCCATTTACGTTACAATTGGTGTCAGAAGTGGGATTAATTAAGAAAGACTAAAAAAAAAGTGAACCTGGAAAAAAAAGTGTGATTGTGAAATTAAAGTGAAATAGTGCAGTGAATAATTTAAATATGGGTCGCAAATTGAAGGACTTACGTGTTCAAGACTTGAAAGGGGAATTAAATTAACGTTCCCGACGTACAATTGGAAATAAATGTGCCCTGGTAGCGTAACTACAAGAAGCTATGGAAAAGGAAGGAAAGGACCCAGAGGCTTTTGTTTTCGAAGACGAGCCAGAAGAAGAAGAAGAAGAAAACACTCCAAGCATGACAGATCTTCTCAATGCTCTGATGTGTGAGATGAAATCTTCCGAGGAAGAACAGAAAACAGCATCAGCCGAGTTGAAATCGTCACTGGAAGGTTCCGTAAATGAGTTAAAAGCGACTATGGAAGCGTCCGTAACTGAGGTAAAGGCATCGCTGGAAGAACAAAAGTCATCAGTTTGCGGAACTTAACGCCTCCGTTGATTCAAAACCTAGAAAGCTCTATAAAGTTAAATCTCGTATCCCATATGGAAAAGAAAATCGGAGAACTTAAGTCGGATATAGAGAAGAAACTGAAAGAACAGGTGAAAGGTGATGAAGACGCAATAAGAAATGAACTAGAGGTTGTCAAGAAGCGGCAAAGGACGAGTTTATCTACGGATGTGACTGTGAACAAGAAACTTCATCCTCCAACTTTTGATGGTCCAACTGCCTGGCAGACATACAGACTACAGTTCGAGACAGCAACGGCAGTAAATTTCTGGATTGACGAGGGAAAAGCTACAGCTTAAATCATGGCACTTAGAGGCACAGCAGCAGAACTGCTGCAGACTATACCGGCAAAACAAAGGTATAATTATTCATCTCTAATATAAGCTTTAGAATTGCGGTATGGAAATCAGCACATGCAAGAGGTCTACCGTCTACAGCTACGGAGCCGAACACAGAAGCATGGAGAGACGTTGCAGCAGTTATGTGCGGACATAGAAACGCTGACACATTTGGCTTATCACACGTTTTAGCCAAAATTATGTCAATGAGGTGACTAGAAAAGCATTTATTGATTCACTTGCAGGTCGTGGCCTGCATCAAGCAGTCGAATGGCAGCAAAGAACACAAACGCTGAGGTTTTGGCTTACGCTCTGGCTTAGGAGGCAGCAAAACAAGCCTCCGGACGACCCATATACGAGACAGAAAAAACCGAAAGATATATTTGTTACCGACTCAATACCCAGGTCGACCGTGGCCGTCCAAGATGCTGGACATGTGGCTAGAAAGGTCATCTTCGACGAGATTGCAGGAAGCAAAGAAGATCAACCCTTCCGGGATATGACACGAAGAAGACTGGTTATGCAAAGTGCAGCAAAAGGGAACAAGAAGGATTTGGATTAAAGAGAGGTACCGATCGGAACCACGAAGCTAAAGTGCCCTGTCGCAAGTACAGATGCTGGTCCTGAGGTAAAGAAGGTCACCTGCAAAGCGATTGCAGAATGAAGACCCTTGATCACTTGTCATCTCTGACAATAGAAGGTGCCCAAAACGATGGATGTGTTTTGAGAGGACATCGATGGCAAAGGACTAACGAAAAGCAGCGAATGAAGAAAGAAATGTTACAAAGTGAAAACGAGTCAAGATCTTGCCGGAAATGCCGAGTACAAGACCAATCCATCGAGCCAAGGAAAGCGGGAACTACAGACTATTGATCAAGAATAACAAGATTTAGAGGACGCACTTGAAACTTCACTAAAAGACGATCCTAAAACGACTAAGGAGGTAGTAGTTAAAGAATGTGACGGTAGCGAGGTTAAAAACATGCCAAAGAAGATGATATTACTCAACTACGACAGAAATTGAAGGAGGCGGAAAAATGCAATCAGAGTCTACGTTCTCAGCTCGAGTGGCTTTTGTGGTGCTACAGGGAGCTTTAGGTACATAACACCAAGCTAAATGATAAATGCGTAAATATGCGAGCTAAGCGTGAAGAGAATGCCAACATGAAGGAAGTTGAGATAAGTCACCTCAATTCTTTGTTCGAAGAAGAGAAATTTGATGGACAACTAGGGACAATTGCCACAACGTACAAAGGCCAAGGAAGGATTATTAAAACAGGAGAACCGCAGAAAATCCATTGAGGATAAAAGCTGTTCGGGACGAACAGTTCTAAGAGGGGGGGGGGGGGGCAGCGTAACGTGCACGAGGTAGGCTACGAAAAAGAAAATAGTAAACCGTGTAATGCGCATGCCCCAGGTGGCCAGAAATCAAGAAAAGGAAATGTCAAAAGGGGAAAGTAGTCAAGGACGACTCGAACCCATGGTGAATATGTGAGGTGAAAATTTGTAACGGAAATATTTAGAACTAAGTGACTGAACTTTCTAGAACTAAGCTAAGTAGTATAAATAGGGCTGAGCAGGAGCCTGGTAAGTTTCAGTCGTAATTAAGACTGCGAAGTGTTTACATGTGATAATGTGAATCGTCAGTTGTATTTTAACCCGTGCACTGATAACTGATAACTAAAAAAGTGAAACGTTGCTATATTGTGAAGAAAACGTGTAATAGAAATTTTAAAGAGAACTACTTAAGTGAAGACTAATAAAATTGTGAATATTTGTGACTGTAAATAAGTTTCCTAATTAATCCGTCGAGCCTGAAAAGCCCCATTTACGTTTCAATATATATATATATATATATATATATACATATAAGGTGCTTCAAAAAAACCTAAATTTGAGATTATTATTTTTCATTGCGTGAAAGGTTATTATTCTAGAAAATAAAAAGGTAAAAAGTCTTGCAAAATTGGAGTCTCATAGCTCATTCTTAAAAGGTCGATCAAGACCGCTGGAAAACGTGAACACATCCATTGATAAAACGGCTCAACTAAGAAACTCGAATTTGGTATTTCTATATAATTTCAGTTTTATCAGAATTAAGTTACTGGTGACTTGACAGCATTTTCGATTTTACCAGAAATGCAACAAATTTCTAGAATTTTTTTTAAACAAATATTTATAATACATATTCTGAAATAACTAAATCGATCGAAAGGAGTTAAAAACACTTAATTTATTTTCTCTACCGTATTACAATACCAGAATGGAATTCGAAATTTCAGTTTCTTATTTTACTCAATTTAGCAGTGCATGTGTTTAGCAGGGGGCTTAAGTGACCTTTTAAAAATAAGCTCCAATTAAGCAGAAATTTTTGTACTATAGTTTATAGAATACTATTAAAAACAAATTTAGAGTTCTTTTGAAACACTAAATATATATACAAACGTAGTGGTTACCTTATATTTGACTTTATCGAGAAATTAAATATATAAATATATTAAAATTGGTAAGTGCCCAAGATAGCTGGATCAGTGGGTTAAAGAAAGACTCAACTTTGTTCACTTGATTTATTCCCCTTTTAAATTTCAACTCCCCATTATTAAATCAGGTGCTATATTTATAACAAACAGTAAATGCTAACGTGCAATATTTAACAAAGGCCATTCATTATTCCTACCTAACTTAACCCAAGTCCTTCACCCCTTCCACCCGTTGAATACAAGTACCATCAAACTTGTATTCAAAAGTACAGTAGTTGCGGGACCTCGAGAAGGTCATAACCTGACATTTCTCAATGTTTAATTTAAGATTATTATTGCCACACCAGCTATAAAATATGTGTAGATCCGACTGCAAGATCCGACTGCAAGATCCGCATAAATTAGAATTTTACTTCTTTGAAGCAAATAAGTAATATCATCAATAGATAAGTTGAATAGCAAAGGACCAAGATGATTACCCTGGGGAACGCCTGAAGGAGCTACAAAAGCATCGGAGAGCACGCCCCGAAAACGCACACTATAAGTCCTATTAGATAAATACGACTTAATCCATGCAATGAGTGGGGGCGGGAAACCCATATTGGCCAATTTGAAAACGATAACAGAGCGAGACAGCTTATCAAATGCCTTACTGAAATCAGTCTAAATGCAATCCGTTTGGCAGCCATCCAGAAATCCACCCACACTGCTAGAAACAAACTCCAACAAGTTGGATACCGTGGACATACCCTGAAGGAAGCCGTGCTGCCGGCTAGAAATTAAACTCCTACACTCCATGGATAACTGAGATTGGATTATCTGTTCGAAGAGTTTTGGAATGCAAGACAATTTAGCAATTGGTCTGTAGTTAGCAATCTCTCTCCTATTTCCACTCTTAAAAACAGGGACTAAAAATGATGTCTTCCAGAGTGCAGGGAAACGGCCCACCGAGAAAGATTGCCGGAAAAGTTAAAGTAAGGGATGAAACAACGCTGAAGAACACTTCTTTAAGATAACCATACGAAAATTCACCGGAAGATTTACAATATGTTTGGACAAGATCTCCTCCGTGATAGATGGAAGAGGTACGGAGGGTGCATATCTATTCCTAATGTGCGAAAAGTTGCTATTATCTGGACAAAAATCGGATGATTCAAATGCGCCCCTAAAATATTCAGCAAATAAATTACATTTTTATTTTTATTTTTTATTACGCTTACAATTAAGCGATGGGTAGAGAAAATGTAGCAGGACTTTTGAAAAAAATAGTCAAATGGGCACAGAAAAAGCTAAACCCAGCTGAAGGAGACCTAGTTCTAATAAAGGAATATAATCTACCTCCATCTCGTTGGGCTCTTGGTAGAATAGTAGAACTACATCCGGGACTGGTGGGTGGGACATCATGGACTGGTGAAAGTCGTACCATTGAAAACCAAACTAACAAATGAACGAAATATTATATAAGCAAAACGAATATTCCGGAATGCGTAACAAACGAGCCCCATTCGAATTCATAGGAACATTTACGAAATCAAACGTCAATAATAGAAACCAACACCAAATCAAAACAAACGGAAATCTTATCCGCAATTATCAGGAAGTGGAAGTAAGACATTTTTAATAACACTTTATAATGCAATGCATGTAAGGAGAAGAGTTACGGAAAAGAATGTACCTACTATTCGATATTCAAATTCCCTTAGTAAGCAGAGAAACATAACGACTGCATGAAATATTTCCCATTCATACAAGTCACAACGGAAAGTATACATATCTATATCGATCCCTCCAGCAAATTCTTGACCATTAATCAAGGACGAGATAGATTTAGTCCACTAGAAGAGGAAGATCTTAAAAAGTGTGAAAGGTTAACAACAGATCAGCTGGCACGTAACTTAAAACATCCAATCTTCACACTTAAATCAAACCAAAGCCATAATGAAATGGAGCTCTTAAGCAACGAGAATTATTTATCACCATTCTGTGAACTACGAACCAAGGAGGCAGACAACTACTGGAGAAGATTACACCAGTCAAATACGTGGTTATATGCATTAAGAGAAGAAATGAGCATTAAAATTAATTGCGAAAATGAAATACAAACAATATCAGTAAAAGGTCATAAGACGCATAGATACATAAGTTCAAACGATCGCATTTCTCAAATGCACATATCATTTATGCCACAGTCCTATCGAACTTCATAAGCCTGAATACAGTTCAGCTGTGGAATGCTTCAAGATTCACTCTTCCATCACTAATTGAGGAAATAAACAATAATGATTTGGCAAAATTAGACAATCCGATTAAGTGCCAACAAGAACGATTAGAGAACATATTAAATTTCAACATCCATGACCTACAGTATTTCATATCTTATCATATCTGGGATCATCGCCATCGGACTTTACGTATAATGCAGACGATAGGGAGGTTTCAAATTAAGAACTAGGGCAAGGCCGATCCCAGCACCTAGGTCCAACACCCTGGAACATCTACACACTAGCATCGAGTTACCCGCACTTAACCTTGAAGCGGGAGAATGTACAGGGTTCATATGATTCAAAACTCGACTCAACACCTTTTTTTTCTCTATTTTTCTTTAATTAAAGGCATAAAAATGTTTTATCATCAACTTCATGCAGTCAATGCACAAGTTCATTCATCGCAGTGAATATTTCAGCACAATCATATTTCACAAGTCACATGTGACATGAAATTCATAAGTCAGCAAAGCAAGCGATGACTAAACTTTTCATTGCATTAAGTGGGAGTATACCTTGATAGACAACTTAACTTCATCCCCCACATTAATAATATCGCTTCCAGGGCCAATTTAATGCTGGGATTTATCCTTCGTTGGTCCAGGGAGTTTCCTGGCCCTCACATAAGACTTCATCTGTATACATCCCTTGTTAGACCATTGCTGGAGTATGCTAGTCCGGTTTGGTCTCCATTTTACAGATCTCACATTAAACGTATTGAATCCGTTCAGCGTAGATTTGTGAGAGCGGCTCTTTGTGCTTTGCCCTTGAGTGAACCTCTTATTCTACCTCCATATGAAGAGCGATTAGGTCTGCTACAACTTACTACTCTCGAGAAGCGCCGTTGGGTTGCTGATATAATTTTTCTACACCAGCTTCTTCAGGGGAAGATTGACAGTGAGGAACTTTCGACCAAAATTATACCTAGAGAACTGTCCTATTCCCTTCGAAACCGTTCTAACTTGCGGATAGCTTATTCGCGCACTAGGTACGGTATGTTTGAGCCGATTAACCGCATGTGTAGGTTTGCTAATGATGTTGGTGATGTTTTCAGCACTAATGTGGACAAGGTTACATTAAAGAGTAGCCTCTACAAATTGAAGCCATCCTGTTGCACTCACTCGTTTTTGTACGGCTTTTTTAATTTTGTTTTGTTTTTTTATTTTAGTTTGTGTAAGTATTGCATTGGCTTGGCTCAAGGATCTCTATGCCTGTTACACTCCTATTAGTTTTTGCATGCTGGTGTGGGAGCCTCATTCACCTCAATATTTTGTCATATTCGGGTGGCTAGGTTAATTTTCCGGGCTTCTGCCCGTGAAGTGCGCCTTCTGGGTTAGAAGGGTTAATTCTAGGAACTAAGCAGATTGACATTTGTTTCTAAATAGTCTTTATCTAGTATTAACAATATAAGTGCACCAGTTAAGAAATGATCCGATGTAAGTATTTCTAGGCATTCTGGGTTTTGTGATAACGGACACAACGGACGAGAATTGAGACAGCCTTCTATTTGCGTCATTAATGTTGTCATTTCTTCATATGTCATTCGCGTTTCGCCAACTACCCGACGCATATGATGCTTAGTAGATTTGAAGAGATTCGAAAGGCCAAACTTTGTAATAACTGCCTAGTAAAGGGCCACACAGCTCATAACTGTAAAAGCTGGAGAACTTGACTCATATGTACTCTGTACAAAAAATAAAGAAAAAACGACCGAATTCGATTCAATAGTGTACCTTCGAAAAAATCATTTTCCTATTTAATGTAATTTTCAAGCGAATTCAACTTTTAATTAATGGTTTTATATAAAGTATTTTAAGATATTTTTCGCTGATATGAATTCAGTTTATAAAACAATAAACCCAAAAACAGCTGAATTGCCAACTTATAAAATTTATTTGGTTAAATTGGTTTAAAAATTGTTCATCATACTAATAGTACATTTTAAACTTATCAATCTTTTGATTACATTTGGCATAACCCACAAGGGGTTAAAGGACCCAGATAAAGAGTGACGTGGAGAGCTTTTGTTCAGGATGAAGCTTTCTATTTTTAATTTTATATTTTATCTATTAGACATTGTTATAACGATGCAGTAAATATCGATGGAGGTGAAAATATAGATGCCATCACACATCACACTTGTCCTTAAATATTTACTTTTAGTAATTGTTTTTAGCTAAAATGCTTCATATTCATTTACTCAAATGAGGTAAACGAACCTGTATAACCTGTAAGGTGTTTGGGTACCAATAACTTCCTTGATTATAAATCGATTACAATAACTCTTTAAAATCTTAGTTAAAGGTGCTATTGGTTATTTCTTTTATGATACTTCCGGTGGATATAAGGACAGTCGTTAAAAACCACAAGACCAAATTACCAAATAAAAGAAAATACATAAAAAATATAAAATTTTGGCCTAAAAGTGTTCTCCGATAATATGAAAAGTACCCTTTCATAAGCAAATTATACGACATTTACAAAGTGTGGATATATTTATATAAAAAGGGAAAGCCATGATTAAGTGCTGTACAAAGTTTAGCCCAAATCAGGTTATATTTAGGTAGAAACAGTTAATATTTATATATAAATTCGACCAGTATTTTAATATATATTTTTTAATTTAATTTTTTTTTTTCATGTATGACCGATAATTTCATAACGCTTGGATTGATTTTGATGATTTTTTTTGTTAGGTAGAGTATGTTCCCCGATTAAAACCACGTCAAAATCTTGCGGGGTGTGGGGTGTGGAACCTAACGGCGTAATGCGCGGACAGATTTTGTTACATAGTAGGTATATGATCCCCCATTGTTAATAATAGAAACAAATTGTCCTAGGGTTTGGAAGGGGAATTGTTAGTCTAACTTCATAACGCATGGACCGATTTGGTTGATTCTTCTTCTAATATTTCCCCATTGGCACCGCTACAAAAATGGTGGATGTGGATGTCAACTTCTTAACCCGTAGACCGATTTGGTAGATTCTGTTTTTTGTTATATAGTATAGAGCATAACCTTTCATTGCTAATAAATGGATAAATATTGATGTTGGGTGGGAGTAGGTTAATTTCGCAACGTGAGGATCAATTTGGATGATTCCCCCTTTGATGTCTAAAATATGTTGCCCTATTGGGGCCAGAACAAAAATTTATGGGGTGGGGAAGGGAACTACTTAACTGATTCTGTTGTTTCCTCATTGGTAAATGATAAAAAATTTGTACCTAAAATGACTACGATGATTCTCTGACCATGATGATTCTCTTACTGTCTAAAAAGCCATCTTCAATCGAAGGTACTACTATATTTAAAACTACCTAAACATTTCAGCTCATGGAATCATAAGGAAGGGGGATTAAATACTTTTATTGTAGTAGTTTTGTTTATTTAATTTGCACCGAAGTATCGTAATAAATTACAAATTTAATTATTTTATAATTAAAAATTAGTTTATACTTTTTAGAGCTTTTTGTGAAGTCAGTTCAACTTTTTTTTTATTATTTTGGTGATTTCACGATTGTCAGCCACCTGTTCGGGGCAGATGAAACCCTATATAATATCTAAATGAAACCCATTAAAATCCTGGAAAGGTGCCAATATCTGCTTTATTATAAACATTTCAATGCCGAAATACCGGGAAATTACGAATTTTTCTGTTTTTTTTAGCAAAAAATTATTTAATAGGCTACACATACCACTCTTAAATTTCTCAGGAGCATTTATTTATTCACTAATGTCGACCTTGACATCAAGAAATACTTCTCTACAATATAAGGCGTCTTACTCCACACATTTGTTGTCAAAATTTTCAAGGCCCCTATCAACACCCCATCTCGATTTTAACTTTCAACATATTTCATTGGCACATAGTACTTTGCAGACAAAGACTGCAAGCATCAGCTGAAATATCATAAAACGGTTTCACACGAATATTCCAGACATCAGAAAAAAATCAATTTTAGGTTTTGAATCCCCCTTAGGTACAACATCAGTATCAGGCATGATACCTCTCGAGCAGGATAATTCTTTACAACATAAAATAGTTTTTTTTTTAATTAAACCTACTTCACAAAAATCACTAAATAGAATAAAATAACATTTAATCTATTACGACATTTTGAAGTCGTTAGAAATTAAACAAACGCAACAAAAACTCCTTCCTTATGATCTCGTAAGCTGAAATGCTTAGGTAGTTTTATATAGTATCTTCGATTGTGGTTTGGTAGTTATTTTGTTTGTTTGATTTGCACCGACTTCAAAATGTTGTAATAGATTAAATATAATTTTATGCTTTTTAATGCGTTTGGTGAGGTTTGTTCAACTTTTATTTTTGAAAACTATTTAATTTTTCACATTTTAGTGTCTTCGGATATACTAATCGAAAAAAGCTGCTCGTATAACAAAACAATTTTAATAGTTGCAAATGTACTGCACTATAATTTTAATTCTTACTATTGTGCTATACGCCAATGTACTCTATACAGAAAGAGAGAATCGTGAAAATCGGGGCATGCATTACGAAGTTAGGCGACTGCTCCATCGTCTTCCCGTAATCACCGTAAGTGTAACATTTTTTATCACTTACAAATAAACACAATTGAAATCTGTCAACGCTTTAGGCTATACACCACAACCACCCCACCCCACCCCACCCTATAAATTTGTGACACCAACGCGGGAACATACTCTGTATTTTACAAAAAGAATTATCCAAATCATCGGTCCACGTGTTACACGGTTAGCCTACCCCTGCCCCCATTCATTACGTCAATTCACAGTAACAATGGGGGATCGTACAGAAACCGGAATCATTCGAATCGGTTTTTTTAGTTAAATTTCGCACTTTTTCCCACCCCCACACACCCCATACATTTTTATTCTGGTGCTTATGGGCAAACATACTTTATACATCACAAAATAAATCATCCAAATCGGCCCACGCATTATGAAGCCACACTAACCCTCTCCATCACCGCCCTAGTACTAATTTTTTCTGAATTATCAATGATCCTCCATTGTTTATGAGAAAGAGATTATTATTTAGTGTAATTAAAATTAATATTAGAAATTAAAATCCATACAACGAACCATTTCAAGCATTAAAAGTTAGGTTCAAACGACCTTTTTGACATGGTACCAATCGCGAAACATACTCTACCCAAAAAAGGAAAAGTCATCAAAATCGGTCATTACGAAGTTAGACTACACCTCCCCCTCCACACCCCACCCTAGGACCAATTTTTGTTCATTGCTAGCAATGGCGCATCATACTCTATACAATATAAAAAGAATCATTCAAATCGGTCCACGCAATACGAAGTAAGGTTTCACCCCCACCCCATTTAAATTTTTTTTGACATCCTACCAATCGAGGAACATACTCTACCCAAAAAAGTAATAATCAAAAAAAAAAAAAATACGCGTCTAACTTAAAATGCGTTTTTCTCGAAACAACATTTTTGAGCGCATGGGGCGCTCTACAGCTGCAACGGAAAAACCGATTGACTTGCAATTTGTTCAACCGTAAAGGAAATTTTCCGACTTAAACTTTTTTTTTGCGTCCATTGAAGCTAAAAAAACAGTGAAATATGAGCTTTTTTCAAACGGCCGCCATTTTGATAGCCGGGGGTTTTCAGAAAATTACAAAACGATAAGCCCCCCCCCCCAAATTTCATGTAGATTAATAATTGTTTACCCCTTTTTGTTTTGGATTAACAGATAAGGGGGTGGTACGCCTAGCGCAGACAAATGCGCGCAGTACATAGCTTCAGTTTGACCTACAGCCGCAATTTTGGATTTTTTTTTAATGATAATATTTTAAAGTATTCTTTATTTATGGGGAAATAAATTATTTAACCTCCCGTTTCAATAAAAATTCATTATACACCCGAAAAAAATTCTAAATTTGACGCATTTTTCATACCTCTGAACGGTAACCTCCCCTTAAGCGCTTTTTCTGAAGTCGGTTCAACTTTTTTTTTTTTTAAACTATTTTAATCAAAATCGGGAATTATGAGTCGTTTTTTTAACAACACCGAAGGTCGGTGTTTCATTCTTAAGGGATCGTCTCAGTGTGACCCTCCGAAAAATCACTGATTTTCGCGATTTTTTTTTTTAATGTTGAATTAAACTAATCGGTCCGGTTTTTTTTATAAATAAATACATTCATGACGAATACAAAAGATTTTTTTTATGTTTATTTATTGGGTGTATAATAGTTGAATAAATTGTTGAAATGACACGTAAAAAAAAAGGTCCGGTACGGTGTCCACGATTGCGGCGGCAATTTAGATCTGAAACAAAAATTTCAAAAAGATTATTAATCTGTAGGGAAGTCTCTATCGCGCTATGGAGGTTTTTTTTCAATTTTACAAAATGGCGGCGGTTTGAACAAAAGGTATCGAATTTGGCCCTTTTTTTCGACAGTTTTTCGTAAAAAAAATAGGAAGATTTCAAAAAAAAAAGCTTCCATAGCTTCCATAGTGGAAACCGTTTTGAAAATAACCATTCTGAGAAAAACGCGTTTAAAGATTGAAGTTGGAGTTGGTTTCACTCGTATGTCTATCCGTGATCCGTGGTTGATGTCGAAAACGAACTGAAATGCTTGGCCAGTTTATTTTGGAAAGTTATAGAACGTAAGCACCCTAGAAAGATACACGCGCAGGTAGAAAAATAAACAAAAGGAATAACGGTCGAGCGGAGCGCCGAACGAGGCAGATGTCTCGCTCCGTTCCCCACTCCGTTCCCTTTCTACAAGAAACGCTGTAGCGACCGTAATAATTTGAATTTGAAAAAATCGAATTTTTGAAAATTTCACACTGAGACGATCCCATAACATAGATTATGCGATTAGTATAGTATATATGTACTAAAACATCGATGTTTAGTCTCTCAACATCGATCATCCTTAAAAGAAAGTACAAGCGTCAGACCATGGTCGGAGCATGACTAAGCTACTACTATGATTTGGATAAACATTTGGTTTGAGACTATCTTTGAGACTTTATATTTTTTTTTCTACTAATAAAGTGTGCATGTTTTTACTATATTGAAAAAGATAATTTAGTCAGATTTAAATTAATATAAGAATTTTTTTTATAGAAGAAATAAGACAAAAGGTAATTGCCATTAGACAAAAAGTAATAAAATTTGCCTAGTAGCTCTATTTACCACCTAATACAAAATGACGTCACTTCCGTCTTGTAGCGATCAGTTTTTCTGCGCAGAATCCACATCCCAAGCTAAACTTCAATAAAATGGAAGAAATGAATGCTGATCTCTTTTGTATTCGCTCTATAAATGAATTTCATACAATGCCAAATCCATTGTCAAAATGAAGATGCTGCAGTTAATAGCCCAAAATGCAATGAGGCCGACACGAAATATTATCAAACTTTGTCGGCGAAGAATTTTGGTGTCATAATACAATGATGCCGCCATGCCGTTTTCATTTATTGTCTGACAGCGAATTCATTTGCAGATTTGTAAAATTAAAAAATGGGTAAAATAAATAGAAAAAGAGTGTTAAAAATTGCTAAGTGTATTTCTGTGGTGTATATTTTATTAAATATGTTCAGGAAAGCGAGAAAAAGGAGAGAAAAAAAATGTTGGCGACATCTATATTCTGGAAAAAATTAAGTATTTAACTTATTAATATTGATAAACGTGATAAATAAACAAATTCCACAATATTCATTCTTAATAACAAAATTCATTCTTAATAACTCGCTTTCAGAATGAAATTTCAAACTCCAATTGTGCCTTCGGCGACGACAAATTTTAAATTTCGCTGAAATTTGTCAGACAAGTTTCTTGTGTTGGTTCCACTGTATCTAGAAGTACGTTAGCGCCATCTAACTGGGGAGTCTATCGGGAGCACATCAGGACGAACACACAAGAACTCTATGACGCCCCGCTGGAATCCCAGGAGGAACTAGAAGGGCCTCAAACCAGCTACAAGACCTGATCGTACGAAGCTACGAAAATAGTAATCCTGTTAGATCCAGAGAGGCAGCCAGAGGTGTGCCTTGGTGGAACAGGACACTAAGCAAACTAAGAGCTAAATCAAAAAAACTCTTCAATAAAGACAAGCGCTAGGGATGGGGGATCGAACTGAGAAAATCGATTCAGTACGGATCGATCTGCAATTTTATTCCGATTTCGAAGATCGATTAATCGCCCTAAAATGATCGATGTTCGTAGATCGATTCCATTTATTTTGACATTTCAATTTCGAGGATCAAAATCCGGTGGACATCACATGAAAATAAATTATATTTTCTTTACCAAGTGATTAATTTTGCAATTTATAGAACTAAAAATGAATGATGATAGTTCAGAAGAAGACCTTGCTCCAGACTGGATACCATATAGCGGAAGGACGGAGTGGGCGGGCGTAAAACCTATCCTAGTTAGCAGCTTAGAACAGAAAACGAAAGGAAGTGCAATGCCGCCTATAAACCGTGTACGTGTTTTCCGATATTCTGTTTGTAGGAAAGGTGTGGGAAGGGGGTAAAAAAATACGCCATCCAAAATTTCAATTTGACGTAGACTTTCTGAAGAGTGCGCATTGAAAGTGTTTATTGAATAATTTTCCCTGTTAAGTTATTAAAAGTGGTGTAATTGTACATGTAAAGACAATTAACATTTGTATGTGCAAAAGCTGTATAAATAAAAGCTAAATTACCAAAAAATATAACCATTTCTCTTGATGGTGCTCGTTTGTTTACATTTGAGATTCATCAGAGTTTTGGCTCGTATTATTGGTTTTAGCGACAGCTGACCGAAGTTTTTACCTGGGGGCTCTAATATAACTTTAAAAGTATTAAAATATCTTTTTACCTTTTGGTATTTAGGTTTCCAAAAGATAAAGACTTCAATGAACAGTGGTTAAAATCCATCGGTAGAACTGATTATATGCCATCCAATGGTAGTAATGTTTGCGAGGACCACTTCGAATGAATCACAAATTGACTACTTCCATTGTGAAAACTAACACATTCACACCTTTCAAACACATAAGGAAAATTTTGAGCATGGTGAACATCCTTTAGCTTTCTGTTCTAAGGTTAGCACCGAGAAATTTTCAAGGGCCTTAGATTTAATCAGGGATGCACTAAAATTGAGTGCTGCCAACTACACTGTTTGGCAGTGTATGTAATCATGAAACGCATTTATCTAACAATTTACAGGACTATTACTCAGATTAATGTTGATGCGAAAAAATTTCCACGTGAGCTTGCTCAGTTTTATTAGCGCGTCGGGGCTTGTCTTAAATGGGAATCGGAAGTAAATAAATCGATTCGAGCCGAATCGGTTCCGCGAAAAATCGATTCAAAAATCGGCAGATCGAAGGCTAAAAGATCGATTCGCCCAGATCGAATCGAAGATCGCCCATCCCTAACAAGCGCTCAGGAACTAATACAAGCTGGCCCTGACTGAGTACAAGAAAGAATTAAGGAGGTCCAAGAGGAAAACCGGAAAGTTCTGTGAGGTGATTGACGATCTACCTGCAACAGCACGCCTCCAAAAAGTACTCTTAAAAGATCACTCCAATGGCTAAGCCTCCTCCAGAGGACTGATGGATCCTACACCACTGACTCTGAGGAAACATTGAAATAACTCTTGGAGACACACTTCCCGGAATGTTCAATGTCAGAAGAATACAGAGGAACTCAATCACTCAATATGCGCGGCGGGTCAACACGCAGATTTAGGAGCACCTCAGGTAAAATCTTTACAGCTGATACTGTAAGATGGGCCATTAACTCCTTTAGAGCCTACAAATCTCCCGGTGGTGACGGCATCTTCCCAGCTCTTCTGCAGCAGGGCCTAGATGATCTGTTGCCAATACTCATAAAAATATTTAGGGGCAGCCATCAACTCAGCTATATCCCTAATCCTTGGAGAGAGGTAAGGGTAGCTTTTATACCCAAGAGTGGGGGCGACCAGCGGCTCAACCCAAGGGATATCGGCCGTTAAGCCCATCCTCTTTCCTTCTTAAGTCAATGGAGAAAATCATTGACAAACATATCACGTACGGTTGTCTGAAAGACACGCCGCTACATGCCACGTTTATCAGGCAGACAAATCAACCATAACAGCACTACATAGTCTAGTTGGAAGACTAGAAGATGCTGTCAATGGCGAGGCTGGGGGACAAATCAGCAATAGTAAGAGCCACCAGAGGCTGTCCTCAGGGGGAATTTCTTTCCCCATTGCTGTGGTAACTTGTTATCGACGACCTCCTGGTCAAACTGACTGATGCTGGCTATGAATGCCAGGGCTACGCTGATGACCTGGTTATTACCGTCACGAGCAAGCAGGATAGGACCTTATCAGTAAGACTACAAATGCTCTCAATATGGTACAATCCTGGTGTGCCAGGGAACGGCTTAGAGTAAACCCTAGTAAAACAACCATTATACCTTTCACAAGAAAAAGGAAGCTAGAGTTAGAGGCTCCTACTCTTGAAGGAACACGGATAGAATTCACAAGTAAGGTCAAATATCTAGGAATACTTCTAGATCAAGACTCACATGGAATCCTCAACTCAATAGGGTCACCGGAAAGGCTATGGTCCTATGGTCCTGACGAAGACTCTTTGGAAAGACCAGGGGACTAAGACCCAAAATGGCCCTCTTGGCATATGAAACAATCATAAGACCCGCGGTCACCTACGCAGCTCTCGTGTGGTGGCCAAAAGTAGAGTAAAATACAGCGCGGTCCACACTGCAAAAACTGCAGAGGTCAGCATGTCTAGGAGGTGCCATGCGCACATGCCCTACGGCAGCTATGGAGGCTCTATTAGACCTCCCCTCTTTTACACCTACATCTAAAGAAGGAGGCTGCCTCAAGCGCAATAAGGCTGATTGGCACACCAATCTCCTCTTAGCAGGTAATTGGACTGGTCACAGGAAAATCCGTGAAGAATTCAAGGATCATCCGGTGATCAACTCAATCTCAGATACCATGCCGAAGAGGCACAACTTTGATATACCTACCATTCAAGCTGATTCTTGAGAGCAGAGATTATTGGCTCAATAATAGACATATCTTTGATAGGGGATCTCTGGTTTGGTACACGAATGGATGCTAGATGGAAGACAGAACGGGCATCGGGGTCTGTGGACGAAGATAAAGGATGCACAAATCGCTCGGTTCTGCAACAACCATCTTTCAAGCAAAGATACATGCCATCGAAATCTGCGCACGTGAAATTACCAACAGAGGTATACGCGTTGCTAAAGTATATATTATGTCCGACAGTCAGACGGCACTTAAGGCTTTGGGATCCTACACTTTTGAGTCTAAAATTGCCTGGGACTGTCTCACTGCTCTTAAAGAACTGGCCCAGAGCAACAGCATTACGCTGACATGGGCACCAGGGCACGAGGGCATTGAAGGCAATAAGGAGGCGGATCACTTAGCAAAAAGAGCTGCTCTCACTCAGCAGATCAGATTTAAGGCTGCTAACAGGACTTCTAACTTTTCACTGCCCCCTGGGCTATGATGACACATGTCGATTCTGTTTGGAAGAGGAAGAAACAACGGAACATATCCTCCGTCACTGTGAGGCCCTCGGCCGTATCAGGCACAGACACCTTGGTGGGGCTTTCCCATCACCATCAGATATAGCTAAGGCAGCCCTCAAAGAAATTTTGGGTCTGATAAAGGAACTAAAGATTGGCGGGGTGGCTTAATACTGAACCTGGATCAGGTCACAAAAGTTCAACTTGGTCGAAGTGACTAAAGAATGCGGATAGTCCTTGATCCATTCTTTAATAATAATAATAATGGTAGCGCCATACTTCAAAGACAGTTTTGTCGGCCTCATTGAATTTGTGGCTAATGTGGCTGACATGTGCCGACTTTACTTTGTGGCAACGGTTACTGCGAAGTCGAAGTTACTGCAGAGAATGTGTTTCACGCTTTAGTCAATCACACTACATGTAGATGTTGGGAAGTAATCACTGTTTACGAACTCTATTCAATCCATGACTTCATGCAAGCTTACAGGGGAATAATTCACCTCTTTTCGTAAATATAGCAACTACTCAAACAATTTTAGCTTCATATGGAGAATTTTAGCTTGAGATGTACACTCATACCGAGTTTTATCTAATAAACAAACAAGATTTTTTTTTAGCACATCCAATATCAATCCAGCAGAAAATCAGTCACCGTGGATAATCGATGGAAATTGTACCTTTATTATCCTTTTTTGAAAATTTCAAAATGGACGCAATTTTGTTTCACTCCAAATAGTCATTATTTTGTGATTAAAAAAAGTTATAATTAATAGCATTTTAAATAGTTTGGAATTTATCTGGTGAGTATTTTATTGTTTTATAAAAAGATAGTTTCGACGACTACCCAGCAGAAATTCAGTCACGTGGAAAGTCGGTGGAAAAATGTGCACTCATTTCACTTGGAGTTGATGTACCAATTCTTTGTAAAATATTATGCATAACGCCTAGGACTTCGGTATACAAAATTCAACTTACTTTCGACATAGAGTTTCAAAGCAATTCCACGTCGAATCATCGTGTATTTCACGTGATTTTATTACTGTGAAATAATCTATAAGAATAACGGTTGCGTAAAGCCAGGATAAGGCCTGTGTTTAATAACTTCGATAAGCAGATATTGAAGATAAAATTGAACGACAAAGTTATGTTCAGTTTTTAATATTTGACAGTTGCACTTATACACACTTTCCCTATAATTACTGTTAGGTTCACATAGCTACAAGTAGCCGTTCTGCAAGAGATAAAATCTTTTACGCAACAAAGCAGTTATGAGTTTGCAGCAGCAATGAACCGCTCTAGGAGTTATTATTACGTACTTGTACTGAAGAAGTTAAGTTCCCCTATAGATTTTTCTGTTGTAAAATGTTCTAATTTTTCTCGATGTTAGAATCCACAAGAAACGAAATATAATTTATCCAAAAGGCGTTTGTCATTTTGGTGATATTCAAATAAAGTAGGCTGATATTTACAAAAACAATACAAACCCCAATCAAAGAGAACGAAACAAAAACGCTTCTATGATTAGCAAACACGCTACAACGTATTAAAAATTCTCCATAACTAATACTTGCAGAACAAAACAAACAATTATTTAAGTTTACAGTTAATTCGAAATTCAGTTTATTCGAAATAAGTGACAATTAGTATAAGTTTATTCGAAATAAGTGAGGTATCTATATGTATATGTATGTATAGAGAACTTAATTCAATCAATATCTAGCTTTAGAAAACCCTAGGAATGACAAACACATAACCAAGATTTGTTTGCAATTATGCAATTGTTTTGTTAGTAAACTGAAAAGAGTGGAAATATGTAGAGTGTAGAAATATTTTAGTATGTATTTATAAAACAAAAACAAAAAAAACAGATAATGTATTTTTTATCCCAAAGTTCTAACTACCGAAAGGTATATGTAGATTTTCCTACTTTTTCGACTAAGAGGTTTCCGAGTGTTCTGAATGCTAATACGTTGTATCGTACAGAGTGCTTTTAGATTTGCAAACAGAATATTTATCCAATGCAAATGAGAGCTTCATATAGTTCGGCCTATTGTTGAGTATAGAGTCCTTGAAATATACCCACGTAAGGAACAGAGTTATGTTCTATTCTTGCTACTACTCTACAAACAATTAAATAGATTGCTTACGGTATTTTGCTGAAGTAAATGGAATGGTATCCTCTGTAGGGAAATCCTCTTATCCCCGTTTATACGTTGCACTCCCAACTTGCATTATTATTACAATATAATTCACGCACTTTTCACAACACGTATTTCTGTCTAAGCTATTTAAACGGCGATTGCGAAAATGACGAAATTCTGGTTTCCTTTTCTATGTTGATCCACTTTCGGAAAGCACTTTTAGTCACTTAAGACATCCTTGAGTGGCATATATAATTCTGCTGTGTCACACGGTGATACTCACGATTACCCGCTAGAGATTGACCTGACCCATTTTGCAATAAAGGCAATGGCAAACTTATACGAACACACACAGCTTCGGTTGAATGCACACTAATGAATAAACATGACCTTACCTATCATGGTCAATGAAAGAGGAAAAGTTTCTTATCTAGAAAACACTTTAAGAGAACTAGAATAGAGCTTTGATTATGATATCACCTGGCAGGATACGATTAACCGGAGGATATCTATCGCGCCACACTACACGTAATCACTATGATCGCACTTGGGAACCTTGTAGCACTATTAAGAAGGCAAAACGTTATTCATACATCCACTTTAGCGACTTGCAAAGGAAACAATAACGTATACGGGTTAGGAACTTTACAATTTAGAAATCCTTGCTGGTATACTGTACCGAGAATTAACTTTATTTAAGGGAATAACCGAAAAACTGCACTGACATCTTAACTCTCTGAATCATGTAAAATTCCTTCGACATCCTAAGATGTGCTGCTGGAAGATGTAACTGAGGCACTTTCGGGGAAAATATTGGTCCATGCGCTGTTCAAGTAAAGCTTTTCGGAAAGCATCCAGCAGCATCTATTGGCGAGAATTTATTTAAAGAGTCCCTTTTATACAAGAACCACAAATAATGGAATTCTAATATTCAAATACATAATTCACTTGTATCTATGTACAGGAATACATGACCTACTCAGATAATTATCCCTTTATATCCGTAATTGATGTCTTCATTACAGCTGCCTTTAAGTGTTAAATATGTGAGGTATCTGAAAGAAGGAGGTCGTTTTGTTAATTTTTCTGAATAATTTTATTAACAGATCTTCAGTCTAAAAAATTTTTAATTAACTTTATTAAGATTCCCAGATTTTAACCCTAAGCAGTAAGGGAACAAAGTTTTTAAACTTTCAAGTTTTATGGAAAAATCTATTTTTTATTCGAATGCTTTTTGTAGTTACCTAACAACAACATTAAAATTAAAATCTACCTACTTCCTATCATATTTTTACATTCATATCATTATCTTTCATCATATATTACCTTTTCAATATCGTAGCGAATTATGTGGCGTAAGATTTTCTTGATGCCTTCCCAACTCAAGTACCATATGATTGACATTGTTAACTGCAATCTAAAGTTCGATCACCATACGTGAACAGTAATGACCCAGTATCCCTGCCTTCTATTGCTCTTTCTAATAGAATATAAACATAATATATTAGCTTATTATCATAGTTCTTCAAAGCCAGGAATTATAGCCGATTATATTATATTGGGGTATACATTGAACATTTAATAATTTGTACCCTTCAATTATATAGCTTTCGTTTTGCATGTTCCCAACTTCCCTCTCTGCCATGCACTACTCTACTCTCTACCTGGCCCGGTTTTGCGCCAAAGGTTTCATCTGTGGCCACGATTTATTGATCTGGGTACCTATGTACCTTTCTTCTCGACGGATCTTCTCCATGAGTTGTGCCATCGTCCAAATGGGCATATTCCTTGGATCCCGTGGGTATTCCAGAGCCTGCTGTGCGAAGCTGTTTGACTCTTTTCTTAGTGTGTGGCCTTTCCATTCCCAGCGGTAAGGCTTTTCAAAAAAGTTTCCAGAGCACTTCGCCGGAAGCACTGAACGCTTCTTATTTCTACCCTCATTCACTTTGTTTTTATACAGACATGTCACCAATAAAAAGCGCTTTAGGACTGCTATTTAAGAAGTGCTTTTAATACCATCCTTAGAACAGAAAACGAAAGGAAGTGCAATACCGTGTATAAACCGTGTACGTGATTTGTTCGTGGGAAAGGTGTGGGAAGGGAACCCAAAAGTACGCCTTCCGAAATATCAATTTGACGTAAACTTTCTGAAGAGTGCGCATTCAAAGTGTTTATAGAGTGTTTATTGAATAATTTTCACTGTTCAGTTATTAAAAGTTGTGCAAATTTACAAATTAAGACAATGAACATTTAAAAGACTGTTTTGGTTTAGTTTACTAATAATCTGAGGTGCTTAATTTGAACATTTTTCGTGATGAAGTGTGCTGTATTTTGTTGTAAAAATAATCGACGCATTGGGTGTGGAAAATCATTTTTCAGGAAAGTTAAATAATATAATAAGCAATTATACAGCATTTTCTTTGAAATATGTGCGAAAGCTGTAAAAATAAAAGCTAAATTATCAAAGAATATAAACATTTCTCTTGATGGTGCTTGTTTGTTTACATTTGAGATTCATCAGAGTTTTGGGTCGCCTTGGTGGTTTCAGCGACAGCTGACGGAAGTTTTTGCCTAGGGCCTCTAATAAAACTTTAAAAATATTAAAATAGTTTTCTACCTTTTGGTATTTTAGGTTTCCAAAAGATAAAGACTTCAGAGAACTGTGGTTAAAATCCATCGGTAGAACTGATTATATACCATCCGATGGTAGTAATGTTTGCGAGGATCACTTCGAATTGGTCAAAAATTTACTACTTCCATGGTGAAAACTAACACATTCACACCTTTCAAATACATAAGGAAAATTCGGAAACTTTTTGAGCATGGTGCACTTCCTTTCGTTTTTTTTTTTCTAAGATACCATGTAAATGTTGGATAGATGAGCGCTTCATACTTGTACCCCTACTGATTTATTTTTGACACAGGAATGTGATGACAAGATACCATCTAAATGTGTGGATCGAAACGCATTTAATAAGCTCAGTGTTGCCAAGTCGTCGATCAAATGTGTCACCAGATTGAAAAAGACACCTTTTGTAAAAAAAGTCACCAGATGCATAATAATACATTTTTTTCAAGATTGCTTCCAATATAATATAAGAAATTTCTAAATAACAGAAATATAAGAAATTTCTAAACAAGAGAAATGTACTACTACTCAATAAAATCTGTATTTACCTGAATCACACGCGTATTTACCTTTAATTGGTTCGCAAAAGAACTTAACTGAACTTTGATTTGATCCACAGCTGATCTCATGTACTCAAGCGTCGTGTAAAGGAAAAGAAGGAGAAATAAACACTATTAGAACGTGATAAAGTTCTTATTTTGTAGGCGACACTCTTATCGTAAGAGGCAGAAAATGAGTATCGTTAAAAGTTTCAAAGTCCCGCTGGTGGAAAGTCATGAACATTTACAGGAAATTGTTCGAGTTGTCTTACACATGGGTTTAGCACACCGGTTGCAACCGAATAATATGTACAACAATAGTCAAAAACAATGAGAAATGCCGAATGGTTCCGTTAACACGTTAAAAAGTCGGAGAACATTTGAATCGGTCATTTCAGCAACCCCACATGTAACAATTTTTACGGTTTATGAGTTAGCCCTCGTTTCAACGTCTCGGTATATCGACTCAACGATCCCTGCGAAAAACACACAAAAAACTATTTTCAAATAGCAAAGAAAACGCCTCGGAAATGAGCAGTCCATGCGAAAGTTCCACAAGTGTTGCATATGGCGGGTTTCTGAACGGATTCGCTTGTCAGTTAGTGTTTATCTGTTGAGAGATACGGCAAAGATTACTATTACTAGATAAACGGCTTCATACAAAGTAGTGAAAAATTTTTGGTTGCTTTTGTATATTTCCCGTATATTTCCCCCGTTTTTTTCCGGGAGAGTTTGTGGATAAGAGACACGTATACTTTTCATATATGCATTTACAAATATTAGATATACTTCGCTCATTAAAAGATCAGTACACATCGACGGTTTACGCACATAAGTAACTAACTCAGTCATGTGATTCACATGAATTCTTTTTATTGGTCTTACTTTTTGGTACATTTTTCTCTTTGACAAGATTTGGCGGTACTTTTTTGACAGGAGTATGTGATTCTCTCCGGATGAGAACAGAATTTTGACAGGAGTAAGTGATTATCTCAAATAATTTTTACCGGAGTAAATGACTGCACACTACCTGTACTCTTTATTTGGATGTTTATTCTTATGACTTTAAAATCTGGATATATTTCGTTTTACTTTGGTGCCAGTGTTGCCTTTTTAAGACTAGCTGTTTATTTTAGGGAGCCGGTTATCTAGTAGTAAGTAATCTTTGGATACGTTATACATATTTCGTTTTTGTCCTAAAATTTAGCTATTTACTGTTCTGTTTATTGAGATTAAAGAAGTATAGGAATGTCTTCAAGCAGTAGTCACAAAAAAGAGACTGAAGGGAAAAGAAAAATGAACAAAGAAAATTATAAATCGAATGTTATCAAGAGATCTCGTGTCAAAAATGAGACGTATATAAACCATAAAGGTCGTATTATACAAGCACGTGAACATGGCGTTGATTGCAGGTTAGTTTATACTTTTACTTTTATTAAATATTTTATTACTTCGTTCATATCAGTGCATCATAAGTAATGTATGTAGGTACTTACTGATTTTCACTTTACAGATGCAGACAGAAATGTTTTGGTTCTATTCCTGAAGGAGACCGTACAGATATATATACAAAGTTCATCGCATTTTCAACTAAAAATGAACAAAACGCATATTTAGGAAGTTTAACCAGTGTAAAACCCTTCAGTAGACAACGTAAACGGAGTGAAGAATCAGAACCTAAGAAGTCAAAAGTAGCATCATATGGATACATGGTTTTCTGTTCAAGTGGAATGAAATTTGTGAGTAAACAGGCATTTATAAATCTACATGGGATTACGGCTGATCGTGTCCGTCGTTTGTGCAATTTGACGAGAGAAGGAAAAGTAGCTAAGGATATGAGAGGATCAGGATCATCAGGGATTGCGATACCAGGAAGTACAGTGAAACTTATAGAAGACCTCATTTTAGAATTTCCTACTAAAGAGAGTCACTATAGCACTCGAAAGTATGAATATCTCGATGAAAAGTTAAATGTTAAGACGATGTGGAGAATGTTTAAAGAAAAACATTGAGATGTAAATGTTGATTAGAAGTTTTACCTCAAAGTATTTCAAGAAAAGTTTAACTTTTCATTTGGGAGACTTCAGGTAGATACCTGTTGCCAATGCGAGGAACTTAAAATAAAAATAAAAAGCCCTTGTCTTAACGATGCAGCAAAACGAGCAGCCACTGCTGAACTTATAATACACAAATGAAGAGCAAAGAAATTCTATTGTAAACTGGAAGAGATTAAAAAGAAGGTGAAGAGAATCCTGAGGTTTTAGGGATTTGCATGGATTACATGCAAAACTAGCAATTGCCAGCTATACCGATACAAGAGACTTTTTATTTGAGGCAGTTAACCGTTAATGTGTTTAACATTTATGACCTTACTACAGGGAAATCTGTTTTTATATCTATCATGAAGGCCAAGCTAAAAAGGGGCCAAATGAAGTGTGCTCTTTACTAATGAATTATATACAGGAACATGTCCCATCCACCGTCAAGCACTTGCACATCTTTTCTGATGGGTTTGGAGGACAGAATAAAAACAATACTCTGTAACAAGATTACTTCTTGCCTTGGTTGATGTAGGAAAATTTGCTACAATCAATCAATATTTTCCCATAAGAGATCACTTGTTTCTACCTTGCGACCGAAATTTCAGTGTGGCAAAAAGAAAACTACGCACTGTGGATCGCTTATATAAGTTAACGCCGATTAAGCTAAAATCTGGAAAACATAAAAATTGCATTCGCACAAGTAAAAGTTCCCACGAGCCGCAAGCCATGTCAACGACTCGACACATGAACCATCTAAAATTGCTGACGGCATGTCTGCGTTACCTATGCAACGTGAGCAGCCCAATTCATAATTTAGCTCATAAGAATTATTCTGTTTAAGTTAAGTCAAGTTAGAATTCGACAGTGAGTGAATAAACACCAGCTTCGGCTGATAATTAAATAACAATTTGTTTTTTTTATTTTATGAAATTTAAATAAATTTAACTGGCGCCCGAGCAGGGACCCAGGATAACATTCAGTTTTTCGATTTTCGCGTCATTAGTGTAAAGTTATCCGTGAATAAATTTTAACTAAGTGATGTGAAAAATTGGTTTTCGCAAAAAATAAAATAGTGAAACAGCGAAAGAAATACCTGCAAACTATTTTGAAAAACCAAGTGAAACGCAAAAATAAAAGGTCCTCAAGGAGCACCAACAAAGGTCAACAGGAAGTACCAAATTCAAAGGTCCTCAAGTAGCACCGAACAAGGTCTTCACCTGCACCAGTCGTGTCGAAAAATTGAATAAAGGTCCTAAAGAAGCACCGCACCTGTGTCCAGAACCAATCGAGAAGAGGAAATAAGGCCCCTTAGTAGCCGTTTTTCGGAGGAACAGGAGTTAGAAGTTCTAGCAGCCACTCTTCGAGGAATACGTCAAATATGCTTCAGCTAGTATTGTAAGTCAGTAATTAAGAATCATTAAATATTTTCTTTATATCCTCATTTTTTGCAATATTTGATTATACTTTATATTTGAGTGATAAAAAAGAATTCTGAAAGGAAAATTTTATTAAAAGAAAGAAAAAGAAGAAAAAAAGGAAACAGTTTAAAAATAAAAAAGAGAATTAAAAGTGAAATCGATATAAAATTACTTAATTATTTAAATTTAAAAAAAAGAGAATTAAAAGTGAAATCGATATAAAATTACTTAATTATTTAAATTTTCTTTATGTGACCGACGAAGTGATAAGTCTTAAGTCTTAATTTAACTGTGACAGAACGAGCTAAAAGTGAAAAGTGTAGTTTTAAATTATAATAAGAAAGAATTATCAAAAAATGGCCAATCCAAATAATTTAATCAGACCTCCTGTGCTAAACACACTAGAACAAAATCCAAATATTCAGCCTCCACCTCAAGGCCAAGTGCCGCAACCTTCCACGTCTAGTAACCCTATTACAAACGAAAGTTTAGATAGGCTCATAACGGGTATAATAAATCGTGTTCTTAGGAATGAGGGACGACAAATTGTGCAGTACATAATTAACCCCAATTCAGACCAATTTGTTGGCATTGACCAACCTATTCTCCCACAGTTTGCACAAAATATAAATGAGCTAGATAAAATTCCTGACGTCGTACGATGTTTAAAGGATTTTACCGGCCAACCAGGAGAATTTAATTCCTGGAAGAAAAGCGTAGATCGAATTTTACGACTCTACAATAATATCAAAGGAACTCCTAAATACTTCGGTATCCTGAGTGTGATTCGAAATAAAATCGTTGGACAAGCCGACGTAGTATTGGAATCGTATAACACTCCTCTGGACTGGAAATGTATTGCTCGATGTCTAACTATGCATTATGCAGACAAACGAGATCTCTCTACTCTGGAATACCAGATGACTTCCCTCGTCCAGGGAAATCTAACCATTCAAGAATTTTATCATTCGGTATATTCCCATATATCTCTTATCTAGACAAGATAGGATGCATGGAAATCGGTAACGAATCTCTCACCCTGCTTACCCAAACATATAGGGACAAAGCCTTAGATACCTTCATAAAAGGACTAAAAGGAGATTTACCAAGACTGCTTGGAATAAGAGAACCGTCTGACCTCCCACAAGCATTGCACCTCTGTTTAAAATTAGAAAACCAAAACTACAGAACTCAATACGCCATATCGCACTACAAGCAACCCCGCCAAATGACACCTCCTCATCCACCACGAAGAAATGTGGTAGCCCACAATAGAAATGACATACCAAGAAACATACCAACATTTTATCCTCAACTGGCACACTTGCCGCAACCTCGAATAGATTACAATCAGCAAAACAATTACAGACAGCCTCCTTTTAACCAGTATAACTATCATGGTCAATATAACTTACCCACTCCACATCGCCCAGCTGCTCCAAAGCCCCAACCTAAACCAGAGCCTATGGATGTCGACCAAACCATCCAAACGAGAAGAGTCAATTATATGAATAGACCGGCTCCAAACCAAATGTTCGGTAAAAGACCCCCTCCAGGACAAACTGCAGCAAATAAACAACAACGAAATTTTCATATTGAGCCCCAAGAAATTAATATCACTAGCTATGAGCAAACTCGTGATGCAGAAGATGAAAATTACGAGCAGTCCTTAGCCGAATATTCAGAGCAATATGAGGAAAACGAGGATGCCCAACAAGAATTTACTGACTTCACAGACATTCATTTTTTAGATTAAACTGCTCTTCTCTGCCTTATTTCGAGTGCAAGACGAAGAGCGCCCAAATCCTGAAAATATTAATAGATACTGGTTCTAATAAGAACTATATTCAAGCTTACCTTGTCGCAAAACCCATCCCTAACGCACAACCGTTTTATGCAAACTCCATTGCTGGAAACACCAAAATTGACCATTACACTATGGCCAACCTATTTGGACTAAACGATACAAATATAAAATTCTTTTTGTTACCTTCACTTAAATCTTTTCACGCCATCCTAGGAAACGATAGTTTAAAGGATCTCTCTGCAGTAATTCATACCAAAGATAATTTCATGGTTATAAAAAACAGAGTCAAAATTAGAATCAAACAACAGTCCTATACAGAAGTAAATAAAATAGATATAAGAACAGCTCATTTAAATACTGATCAGACAAACAAAATTAATAAACTAGTTCAGCAATGTCCAAATCTTTTCACCGAACCTGACCAAAAATTAACATTCACCACAAGAATAAAAGGAGAAATTCGGACAACTTCTGAGACTCCTGTATATTCTAAATTTTATCCTTACCCTATGGCATTAAAAGATGAGGTCGAAAGACAAGTTCGAGATCTCTTAAATGACGGAATTATAAGACCATCAAGATCTCCATACAATTCTCCCGTATGGATAGTGCCAAAGAAAGCTGATTCTTCTGGCAAGAAAAAGTATAGAATGGTCGTAGACTATCGGAAACTCAACACCATTACCATTCCTGATAGATACCCTATACCGGAAATAAATGAAGTTTTAGCGCAACTAGGTCAAAGTAAATGCTTTTCCATTCTAGACCTTAAAAGCGGTTTCCACCAAATTCCACTCAAAGAGTCGGACATAGAAAAAACAGCTTTTTCCGTGAACAACGGGAAATATGAATTCACGAGGCTACCGTTCGGATTGAAAAATGCTCCTTCAATATTTCAAAGAGCACTCGATGACATTTTAAGAGAGCACATTGGCAAAATCTGCTACGTTTATATCGATGATATTGTGATCTTCAGTAAAGATGAAGACACACACCTCGAAAATCTTCGGAAAATTTTCCACACGTTAGAGAAAGCAAACATGAAAATCCAACTGGACAAATGTGAATTTCTTCGAGACGAAGTCGAATTTCTTGGATTCATTATCTCAGCAGATGGAATTAAAACATACCCATCTAAAGTAGAGGCAATAATAAATTTTCCATGCCCGAAGACGTTAAAGGATCTCCGATCTTTTCTTGGTCTTGCAGGGTATTATCGCCGCTTTATTAAAGGATACGCTCATCTTGCGAAACCGCTTACAGCCCTTTTAAGGGGGGAAGGAGGGAGAATTTCAAAAAAATATGTCCAGTAAAAAATGCATTAGTCTTAATGACGAAGCGGTAGAAGCCTTCAAACAAATAAAGAATTCCTTAGTATCAACTGATTTGCTGCTCGCTTACCGAGATTTTAATAAAGAATTCCAACTAACAACAGATGCCTCCGACTACGCGATAGGAGCTGTATTAGCGCAGAACGAAAGACCCATAATATTCATTTCAAGAACTCTTAACAAGACAGAGGAGCATTACGCTACTAATGAAAAAGAAATGCTAGCCATAATTTGGGCTCTAAACTCGCTAAGAAATTATTTATACGGCACAGCAAAGGTTCAAATATTCACTGACCATCAGCCACTGACCTATGCCCTAAGTAGTAAAAACACGAACAATAAAATGAAAAAATGGAAAGCTATACTGGAAGAGTATAATTATGAGCTTAAATATAAACCAGGTAAAATGAACATAGTCGCAGACGCCCTTTCTAGACCTCCAAAATCATCCTGCGTAAATTCTGTCACCGCTACACAACATAGCAGTGAAAGTTCCGCTCATGATCTCATTCCAGCTACAGAGGTACCCATTAACGTATTTAAAAACCAACTAATATTAAAAACAGGTAACGAAACCAGCTATCAGTTTAAAATCCCTTTTCCCACTTATCATAGACATCTTTTCATACAACCAGAATACTCCGACGACAATTTAATATCTTTGTTTAAAAGATACTTAAATCCAAGTGTAATCAACGGACTGTTAACATCAGAAACATTAATGGGAAAAATACAACGAATATATCCCGTCCACTTTAGGAATTACAAAATTCGATTCACGCAAACCCAAGTCCAGGATCTTGAGAACTCATCCTGTCGGTGATGAGGAAATCCTGAAAATACACAGAAGAGCACACCAAAATTCGCATGAGAATAAAATTTAACTTCTGGAAAAGTTCTATTTCCCAAGAATGAACAGTAAAATAAATAATCTGGTTAAACAATGTACCATTTGCAAAGAACAAAAGTACGATAGACACCATAATAAGCCCGAACTGAAACAGACACCAATCCCCCAATACCCAGGAGAAATCTACTCCACAGAGAAAAAATTGATGCTAACTGCCATGGACAAGTTCTCTAAATACGCGCAGGTGAAAATACTCAAATCAAAAGCGATCGAAGATATTAAAACCCCGCTTCGAGAGCTTCTTTTCGCTTTCGGCGTACCTAGAATAATAGTGATCGACAACGAGAAGTCACTAAATTCCGCTTCAATTAGTTTCATGGTGAAAGATCAACTAGGAATCGAAATATTTAAAACTCCTCCCTATGTTAGTTCAGTTAATGGCCAAGTAGAAAGGTTTCATTCAACACTAACCGAGATACTACGGTGTCTCAAATCAGACAGTACACCCAGAACTTTCCCCGGAATACTCGACACGGCAGTGTACGAGTACAACTTTTTCATACACTCGACTACGGGTAAAAGACCGCTCGAAGTCTTCTTCGGTAGGAATGTCAGCGTAAACCCTGACGATTTCGATAAAGCTAGGCAGGAAAACATAACCAGGCTAAGGGAAAAGCAAAGAATTGACATTAGCAACCACAACAAAAAGAGACATCCAATAAAGGATTACACCCCCGGAGAAATTATTTACGTAAAATTAAACAAACGCGTAGGTTCGAAATTATCCCCAAGATATAGAAAAGAAACTGTTAAGGAAAATAAATCAAAAACAATAGTTACAGAATCAGGCAAAGTTGTCCACAAGAATAATATTAAAAATTAGTATTCCTTTCCAGATTATATGTAGTCTTTTGCTCTGCAGAAGTGCAAATCCTAGACTATTCGAATTCAAAAATAATAACGCTGAATACCGGAACCTCAAAGCTACAGACCGGAACACTTAAAATAGTCCATGTTATCGAACTAGAGACCTATGAGAAAACACTACATGATTTGGAAGCTAAAGTTAAAAATGATGTCACCAGCGATCACCCCATGTACCCTTTCCTCATACATGAAACCACTGAGGTCATATCTCTGCTTAATCGTTTGAAGCCCAAAACAAGATCAAAGAGATCACTAGATTTCTTAGGAAGTGCATGGAAATGGCTAGCTGGAAGCCCAGACCATGATGACTTTCAAATACTAAAATCCAAAATAGACGACATATTGGAAAACAGTAATAAACAAGTGATAATCAATAAGTCGACGATCGATCGAATTAACGAGATAACAAATATTACTAACAAAATTCTAAAAGCATACAAAAATGTCGAAGATATGAAAAACGGTATCGCAATTAATATTAAGAATAAATTAGACCTAGTTAAAGAAGAAATAATAAACGTCGATTACGCCTTGCATTGGGCAATGGCCGGCATTGTAAATTCCTTTGTTTTATCAAATAGTGAAATAAATATTGTAAAAGAATTGTTTGAAAAAAATAACGTACCATATCTTAATCTAGAAGAGGCCATCGACTTTGCCGACATCAAAATCGCCTCAAGCAATTCAACATTATTGTATATTGTAAGCATACCAAGCACAACGAATGAAATATGTAGATCAATGTTAATTAGACCAGTAAAAAGAGGAAATTTTGTAGTTAAATTACCATTCGAAAAGGTATTACAATGTGAAGACCAAATGTACGGAATAAGAGAAAAATGTCTAGCTAGTAATAAGTTAACAATTTGTAATAGGAAAAATATTGTAGACTTAAGCTCATCAAGCTGCATTCCAAATCTGCTCACGAGCAAACCTCCGAACTGCACCGAAATTGATAATAGGCACATCCCGGCTACAGAGGAAATCTTCCCAGGAACATTGCTACTAAACCAATTTAATGGAACAATACTTATCGACGGCGAGGCCCTAGATCTAACAGGCACATACGTCATACAATACCAAAACACAACACTCATGATCAACAAACAGCTGTACACATCCCAAGAAGCCTACAGGATAAAACCACTTCCTCCAATAGTACAACCCGACTCCTCCTTCAGGACATTCGAAGAAATCCTAACCCTTCAGACAATGAAAGAACTGCACCTAAATAATACGGGGCAAATAAAATTAATTAAAAATGAAAGCCGGACAGGATACTTTACGAACTTTGGCTTAACTAGTCTGATAATACTGTTTTTGGCAACAAAAATAATCATGGAAATAATTAAACATTGCAGAAGTAATCATCTACCCACCAACACTGTATTAGAAACAGTCACTATCATACCAACGGTAGAGTCCACCGCAGATCATCATGGGACAACATCATCCTTACCTGATACCACAAGGATCAGCCAAATTCCTTATTTCTGAGGATGAGGACATCCTCATTTAAAGGGGGAAGAGTTAACGCCGATTAAGCTAAAATCTGGAAAACATAAAAATTGCATTCGCACAAGTAAAAGTTCTCACGAGCCGCAAGCCATGTCAACGACTCGACACATGAACCATCTAAAAGTGCTGACGGCATGTCTGCGTTACCTATGCAACGTGAGCAGCCCAATTCATAATTTAGCTCATAAGAATTATTCTGTTTAAGTTAAGTCAAGTTAGAATTCGACAGTGAGTGAATAAACACCAGCTTCGGCTGATAATTAAATAAAAATTTGTTTTTTTTATTTTATGAAATTTAAATAAATTTAACTTATACGATGGAACAAATTGCGCAACTTATTAAAGCATCATCAGCCAAAAACAATTTTAAAGTCAAGTTAGTTAAGACCAGTGATATTTTGAATTTTAAAGATTGGTGGGGCACATTGTACAAGAAAAACATACTGTCAACAGAATCTCATGGAAAGCACATCAAGAGAGACCAGAAAGAATCTTTTAACATATCCAGGTATATGCATCTTAGATATCAAGAAGACATAAATGGTACAATAGTGACACGAAATTTTACTGACAATGATGCTAAAAAATATACTTTCAAATTTGGTCCTAAAAATATAGTAGCCATTCCACATAAACAAGCGTACCCTGAGGGCTTTGTAAGAATCAATTAAAAAAAGATAAACGATATCAAAAAATTATCCCAGTACATACCAGCAGACTATACTGACTGGTATGCACAAATATTGGCATGGTCTACTTGTGAGGAAGACACTATCGAAAATTAAGATTAGGAAAATCATATTTTTGTATTTTACCTTTGTTTGATTTGAATAAAAAATATTATTTTGTAATATTTACTTTTATTTTCTTACTGTCACCTACTTTTAGACGTGTCTGAGAAAAAAAATTCTGTTACTAGGGAGGTGTTCGAAAACACCAGATTTGATGACAAAATCACTGAATTGGCATCAGTGCTCATTTGTATTTGTCAGAGTGCTTCTTAGTCGAATACCAATTAATTTATTTTTTGCATGAGCATATTGTCATGAAGAAGTACATAGTTTAATTTTGTAAGACATCGTTTGGATGTAAAAGTTCAATAGCATTACAAAACACTGTTTTACGGTCTCGAAAAATGAAATTAGTTCAAAATTAAAGGATATATGCGTATCTAAAGTTAAGGACATTACCAAGAAGAAAAATATGTAACAAAAGTTGACAGAAATCAGAGTATCTGGTTTAAATGTATAGTATGTACTGGTAAAATTTGAAACTAAGCCGAATAAAGTTTTGTTTGAAATGTTTTGTACACTGGAAGTATATGTATTTAAGAAATATTTAGCTTTAGTTAGGCTGATTTAGATGGGAAATAAATATGCCAAAAACGTAAAATTAAAATTTTTTAATATGTGTATGTACACGTGTCCCGTTTTTCAACGATATCCCTTGGAAGATTGATAGGCCAGCTCATGACTGTCCAGAATAACAAAACATACCTTAGTAAAAAAATTATTAGTTTTCGAGATAATCGCATCGAGATAATAAACTTTATTAAAAAATATAATTAACTTTACGTTTACATTTAAAGTAGATGTGAAATGTAAGGAGGAATCTATGGATTCACTAATACTTGGCCTTCATAATGACTACGATAGTTGAAATATTCAATTGACTTACCTTTCCTCCCATGACAAATACTTTTTCTTTACATTAAACTCTTTGTAACAGGATGAATGATATCCCACAATATCATCTCTCCCAACTCCCTGGTAGTATAACGTCATTGTGTTTATGTTGAAAATGTTGACGAGATTTTAGAAACCGTTGACACGATTGCCATATTTTTTTTGTAAATTTTTTTATTTCTTCTCTTTTTGTTCCAAACCAGGCTTATCACTTAACGCAGAACACAAAAAACACTCCATTATTTTTTAAATAAACTCGAAAAGATTATAAATCCTGTTTGTCAAAATTGCTGTTTGTCAAAAATTTAATTTTTAATTGCTTTTGTTTTTTCGATTTTTTGACATTATGCAGCAGAAAATTTGTCGGTCACTAATAGGAACATAACCTGTGCCTCCTCCGAAAACTAAAAAATTTTTAATGGGACCTGTATTAATCAGAAAACATAACCTCGTGATAAGGTCATATTTAAGCTATCGGTCTGAAACAATGCAGCAGGGAATTTGTCGGACACTATGACTTCTTGACAACATTAATAATTATTAAACAATTCAGCAAAAGTGAACTATGCATGTATTGAAAAACAAAAATAATTACGTACGGCATGTTCGCGTTGCTAGACAAACTCATCGCAGCATTATTTTTGTCGAACAAAATATTTTTGGAATTTCTTATTAAATTATCTTGTAAATGCATTAAAACTAAATATGCATTCATCAAGAAAGAAAAATGCATGTATTTGGCATATTTCGATCATGCTCACTTGAGAACGCAGCACTTTTGAAAAAAGTCGAAGAGAAAGTTTGGTAGACTCGCCAAAAGGAAGCCACTCACGAAGTTTCAAGTATGTATTAATCATTAAAAATAGATGGTGCTGTCCCGCGGACTATATATATAATGTTCCCAAAGCTCATGGGATATCCTAAAGCACAGCATTGGCAGGATTTTTTTTTATACGATGTGGCCAAATCCTAGGGGACAACCCTTTTTCATGCGTTAGCATGGTTTTGGCGGAAGGGAATTAGGGTAAGGGAAGTGAGGAAACTTGAGTTTTGTTTTTTGCATTGCTGCGAGCTAGACAACAGCCCAGCGACGGAGTGGATTATTTTAATTTCTTAATAAAAGCTCACGGGGTCATCTGGTCTCGAACCCGGGACCCATGGCATGTTGGTCTTGCCGCTCAACGTATTGATCCAACTCCGTCTCCAAATGAATGAATTAAGGATGAGGAAAATGGGTTAGGAGGTTGAGTGAAGCAGGTGGCGACGTATGCACTGTTTGAAAGTTTCAGTCTCATATAACGAGGAAAAAACTGAAGATGGTAAACTGTTCCGTATTCGTGTTGTTCTGCTTAGAAAGGATTCCCGAAATTTGATGGTACGTCCAAATTTGACCTGGAGAATGTAGGGGGGAGCGACTTGTAGCTCTTGTATCGCACGTTGTCACGTATCTACAAGGAATCAGTCTAGCGATTTCGTTAGAACAATGGTCATGGAAATAGCGATAGAAGACTCAGAGACCACCAACATTCCGTCGATGCTACAGAGAGTCAAGGCCCTCAGAGATTGAGGAATCGCCAATAAGTTTTATAGCCTTACTATGGACTGTATCTAACGCGGACAATGCGGTGTGTCCGGCACCTGCCCAAATATGAGAATTATATTCAAGTCTAGGCCTGATGTGGGATTTGTTGACCAGCGCTAAGTCAGGTGGGGTAAAATATTTCTTACATCTTTGTAGAAAGCCGAAGCATTTCATCGCACTTTTAGCGATAGTAAATATATGATCAATTCAGCTAAGATTGCTAGATATATCAATACCCCAGATGTTTAGGGAGGGCGAATTGGGTATATTCAGTCCATCAACTAAATGGGTTGGGAGTGAACCGGGCTTTTTTTAAGGGACATTAAACAGTATTGAGTTTTGGATGCATTAAACACAACACGATTTGCTCTGCCACAAGCGAGGACCACAGAAATTTCGTTGTTTAATGATCTAAACATGCGTTGTTGATTGATTTCTGTAAAATTTACACGTGAATTTATTACAAAATCAAATGAGTACGAGATATCAAGAGTGCTGTCGTATGAATAGGATTGAGAGTAAGGGATAAAAGATCATTAATAAAAAGAAGAAATGAGGTTGGTGAAAGAACTGAACCCTGAGGTACAACGGAATTTATTTCGTAGGAATCAGATGTAACTCCGTTAATTACTGCACGGATTGAACGATCTAACAGAAAACTCTCTATCCATTTAACGAGGGTAGGGTGCAGAGCAAATGTTTAAAGTTTGCCTAAAAGGGCAGCAAGCCAGACTCTATCAGAAGCCATCGAAATATCAATAGTGACGATTTCGGATTTACCAAAATTATAGAGACAATAATTACAACGCTCCGTTAGAGCCGTTAGTAAGTCTCCGGTTGAGCGGCCAGCGTGAAAACCGTACTGGCAATAGCTGATAACATGGTTATTTTCTAGATATTGCATCAACTGAGCATTGCTTAGTGATTCAATAGCTTTAGATATAATCGAAGTTAGTGCAATTGGTCTTTAGTTAGAGAGGTTGCATGCTTCTCCTCTTTTAAATATCGGCTGTATATGAGCAAGTTTCCATGCATTTGGAAACATTCCTGTTGAATATGATATGTGAACAAGTTTGCGCAGAGGTTTAGCCAAAGCAGAGGGGCAACATTTTAAAACCAGGGGCACGAAACCATCAGACTCAGTAGCTTTGAACACGTCGAGTTTTGAAAGTACCCTAAAAACTTCCCGAGTGCGAAAGTGTAGCGGCTCTTGCCTACTAGTGCACTGTGATGACGATGATTGAAGTGGCTGAGATGAAGGTGGCAAGTACGAATTAGCAGCAAACAGGTTGGCCTTGTCCAATGATTCAGTAAAAAAATTTCCATTTTAAATGAGTGGTGGCGTTGACGAACAGGTGAAATCATTCTTTACGGTCTTTACTAGAGACCAGAAGCCCTTACTACCCTTTTGAGTAGAAAATACCTTCCGTCTAATGCTCTGGTTGAAATTGAAATTTGCCCGACTAATTGCTGAATTGCAAATATTCCGCGAATCTCTATAGATACGTCTCTGAAGGGCACAATTTATATGCCTGGAAGGCTGCTTCCTTGTTTTTAAAGACTGCGGAACAGTCATTATTGAACCAATTGTTGTTAATCAGAAAGTTTCTTTTCGACAAACACTTGGTGGAAGTCATTTATTTAAAAATGAAAAAGTAAAAGCATTTGTTTTACTTACACAAAACAGGAGTAATAATTTCATTTTTAAATAAATAACTTACACCAAAAGTTTGTCAAAAGGAAACTTTCTGATTAAACAATATTTAACCAGTATTGGTATTTTATGAAATTCTTGGACTAAAAATCCTCTTAGATTTAAAACTGAGTACTTATAGGAGTTTGTTTTTGACCTTCCTTCATGGATGTTCGTGGTGGAAAGTGCAAGTACCACGCTGATGATGACTAGCTTACACTTTCGGTAGAAACATTCATCATTTTTCTTTGAGCGGTCATATTTTTGAGCGATCACCATCCCAAAGAAATTATCCCTCCTGTTTTGTGGAAGTAAAACAAGTGCTTTTACTTTTTCATTTTCAATTGGTGCAAATTGGTTTAATGTTTTTGAAGCGATGAGGAATAGAGCGATGCATTCCAAACCATACGATGTTCAAGATATATTCGGTGCTTTTGTTAACGTCTCACAGAGAGAAGCGATCAGACCAATCCAGCTCTCTGAGATATTTATTAAGTCCAGCCAATCAGCATTTTTATCATGCCTAATCTTTTGGTGGAATTTAGGTTAGTGGTTGTCAGAGAGGAGATGGAGAATTGGGCGGAATTGCCCAAGAGAGCAGGTACCGAAAGCGAGTACTTTTCTGGATGCGATCCAGAAGATTTGCCCCAAAGAATCAGGAACTCGAGTCGGACACTCAGCCAATTTCAGAAGAGGGGGATATTTCCAAAATCTTATCAATATCGGAATACAGCTTATCCAAGGAACACACACTGTCACACATATCAGGGCTGCGGTATAAAAAGCAGAAGTGAATGATGTGCCGATAGAGTTTAAATCTAATCCAGACATAATTAGATTCTGAATTAGTAGAAGAGAATTGAGGGAGATGGGAGAATGACACATCAGTTCTAATACGAACCACGATTCCCCTTTGAGGAGAGAAGAGCGGCGCTAAGTGATATCCAGGAATGTGATACTGATTAATATCAGAATCGGAAACAACCTTGGTTTAACTTAGTGTAAAAACAGCCGGATTAAGTGTCAGTAAACCGAAAAATGGTTACTTTTAAAGCCACGAATGTTGCAAAAATTAAATAAAATTTTCTGCATAGTCCCGGTCTTAACAAACATTTTTTTTTTGATTTTGTACTAGAGTGTTTTCAACTACTACAAAAATTTATTTTCAAAAAATTATAACTTAGGGTGGAAATGTCGGATTGAAATGAAACAAATTATTTTTATTCGTTTTGTTATCGAAGCTATCTGAAAAAAAAATTTAAAGGTAATCTTTCAGGGGGGGGGGGGGTGGCCAAATAAGGGATATCAAATTAAAGCTAATTTGGTCAGTAATAGATTGCCGTAGTTTTTTTTAAATCGAAAAAACGTCATCGCTGACTTTTTTCGGCGAACATTGGAGCGGGGGTGCCATCCCGAAGTTCTAAGGGGTGGTCCAAAATGGACCGTTGTTTTTTATTTTAAACTCTCCGCCAAAAGTTATGAAACTTTCACTAATAATAATTTTTTTATCACTTATAGCTTTTTCGCAAACACGGTGGCAAGATTTTGCAAAACTGTGCACGAATTGTCGTGAAAAAAGCACTTCAATCATTCACTATAAGTTGTGTGAAAATTTCGTCGGAGCGGGATGAAAATTACATCACTCGATAGGTAATCGATTGTATAAGCGAAATCACCCCATATTCCAGATCGAAAATGTATATTTAGGGTAGTTATTAGCGATAGAAGAACGGCGTCAGGCGACCAAAATGCCGATAATTGAGTACCGTCGGAAAATTGAGAAAAATTCAAAATTATTCCGGCCGATAAAAGTTCACTGGGGAAAAAAAATACACCTAAAAACGACAAAATTTTGAAAAACGTTAACTATTAAGTTAAATTTGTTAAAGAACTTTTCACCCACCTGGGGGTAAAGGGGATGTAAACAGGATATCCAGGATGTTTTTTTTTATTTCGCTGCGGTTAAATTTTTTTTACTAATGTAGATTTTTCACTTTTGCCCAACATTTCATTATATTATCTAAGATGGGGGTGTCTTTTAATATTAATTAAGGGTTGTATGTAGATCTATAGGGGATGTTTAACAAGTTTAGCAAAATACCCTAATATATTTTAAAAGTTAATTCAGGAAAATCGGTGCAGCCGTTGTTCAGCGCAGCGTACGCGGCTCTTTTGTACTATAACCAGTTAACTTAATTTAGTGCTAATTGTTGGTAATAATAAAAATTTAAAGGAGTTTTATTACTAATCCCTTTCTACTCGATTAGGAATAAAATATTTTTATACACATAATACTTCTATCTATCATACTTTATTAGAAATAATAACATGAAAGTAATTTATTTGGTGTACTCTCTTTTATTTTCACTAGGAACTGGGTACCTACTATTACTAATTACTATTGCAAATTATGAAAACCAGGTTTATTGCAGGGATAGAGATAGAGGAAGTATAGATATATATAGAGATAGAGGAAGTATAGATATAATTTCTTACCTCATTTGTTTTTAAATGTTTACATTTAGTAAACATTTTTAACTAAATTGCTCCACTTCCGGTTATTCAAATGAGGTAAACAAACCTCATCTTGCACATTGCACATGTTTGAGTACCCATAACTTCGGTGTTTATTGACATATTTTAGTAACTCTTTTAACAGTTAGATGCTATTAGTTATAATGTTAGATACATCGGATGGATATAAGTACAGTAGTATAAAAAATACACGAGAAAATGTCAAAAATATGTCATTGACAGGGGTTTTTTTGCTAAATTTGTTAAAAAAATTTCAATTTCAACCTTCTTTTGAAAGGGGATGCAAATACTTAGCTATGGTTAAAATTTCATCCCGATCGAAATTTTACGATATCTACAAAGTGTTAATTTTTATTAAATTGGAAGGTGGTGTTTAAGCGCTATACTAATTTTCGTCCAAATCAATATATATTTAGTTGACATTTTAAGGATTTTTATACTATGACTGATTTAGCGAGTTGAAGCCACCTGGTGGGTACAAATGAAACCTCAGAGGTGCACGGGTTATATCTGCTCTATTCTGGTTTTTAAATGACCAAAATAGGTTTATTCTTTGGCGAGATATAAATTTTTACCTGCACCAAGGTACTTGGTTCAATGCCGAAATCCTGGAAATCCTAGGAAAAATTACGACATTTTTTTTGTCTTCTTTTCCGGCTAGATTTGTATTAAATGAAAGGTATTACTGAGTAGAATTCAAATATGAAAACCATTTTGAATTATCTTTATTAGAGTAAGATTTATAACAGTTTCATTCTGTTAATTCTACTAAAATGTATTGGGAGGTGTAATATACTGCCCTCTATCAGTGCGATCAAAGCTTAAAATATTGATGACTGATATTGGACATGAATGTGCAAATCCTGTGTTTTATTTTAAAAGTTGGTACCTCGCACGGGGCGGTAGAAAACAAAGGTGGTAGCTGCGAAGGGCGGAATTATACAAAGGTCGTAGCTCGCATGAGGCGGGAGGATACAAGGATTGTACCTTGCAATTGGCAGGAGGATACCAAGGTGGTAGTTCGCTTGGGCGGGAGGATACAAAGGTCGTAGCTTTCAAGGGCACATTAATTTCACAGGCATTCGCTGCGGGAAAAAAAGTATTTATATTGCATTGTGAACTTTAAAACGTTCAACTCCCACCCGACTATCGGTTTGAACCTTACAACCTTAAATATGTTGCATACAACTTTGAGAGCCCTAGGCGCGGGCACCAGCTAGTTTCAATATAAAAAACGCGATAAGGAATACTTAGAATCTAATTAAAAAATAAATTTATAAACACCTACTCAATAACTTAATATATCTATACAAGCGAGTTATCAAATATTATTAATCAAATAAACTACTTCTTATATCGTCAGTGCAATCTATTAGGTGTGTTTTAATGCAATATTTTATCTTAAAGAAAATGTAGTATACCTATTTCTATTTTAGTCCGAAAAGTACATTAAATCGCTATTAGTTACATATTTCTAAAATTAAGAATTGTTACTTAGGTTTAGCTCATTATCTTTATATATCTGAATAAATTTGGCGTTGATGTGCTGATAATATACAATCAACAATCAACAAAATTATAATTAAATTTTTAGCAACTTATGATTTTAAAGGCTCCATACCAAGTATAGAGTTTCCAACGTTGTTGGATGACTCTTTATAAATAAGAGCATATTCAGTTCATACACCACAGTTTCAAAAGTTTCTGACTGGTGACTGAGAATAACCCTCAGGAATCCCAATATTTTTCTTCAATACCTATAAGCGTGGACATTAGAAAACCCTAAAATTTATCCTGAATTAAGTTAAAATTTTGCTCACATATTTATTTAAGGTGACACTTTCTTCGGATAAATATCATCCAGTGTTCACATAACTGTAAATAATACTGACATTAGGAACTTATTTTATTAAGCAATTATATTGCTAAAGAAAAAGTTACTCACAATTATATTGCAGTTCTGATGCAGAGAAGTATTATGAACTGAAGTAGAGAAATCTAGAAAACTTTTTCGAATTCCTTTCCAAGCAACATAGCTCGGATCAAAGGTGTCTTTACAAATACTGCTTACCGAAGTGGTAATGAAATCCATTAGACTATAATTAGGATCAATGAGTCGGCCTACCAATTCCGAGGTCCCAGGTCCGAATCCCACCGGCGGTGACCCATGGTTGTTTTCTGGTGACAACATATTATGACAAGTATTATGAACTGAAGTAGAGAAATCTAGAAAACTTTTTCGAATTCCTTTCCAAGCAACATAGCTCGGATCAAAGGTGTCTTTACAAATACTGCTTACCGAAGTGGTAATGAAATCCATTAGACTATAATTAGGATCAATGAGTCGGCCTACCAATTCCGAGGTCCCAGGTCCGAATCCCACCGGCGGTGACCCATGGTTGTTTTCTGGTGACAACATATTATGACAAGTATTATGAACTGAAGTAGAGAAATCTAGAAAACTTTTTCGAATTCCTTTCCAAGCAACATAGCTCGGATCAAAGGTGTCTTTACAAATACTGCTTACCGAAGTGGTAATGAAATCCATTAGACTATAATTAGGATCAATGAGTCGGCCTACCAATTCCGAGGTCCCAGGTCCGAATCCCACCGGCGGTGACCCATGGTTGTTTTCTGGTGACAACATATTATGACAAGTATTATGAACTGAAGTAGAGAAATCTAGAAAACTTTTTCGAATTCCTTTCCAAGCAACATAGCTCGGATCAAAGGTGTCTTTACAAATACTGCTTACCGAAGTGGTAATGAAATCCATTAGACTATAATTAGGATCAATGAGTCGGCCTACCAATTCCGAGGTCCCAGGTCCGAATCCCACCGGCGGTGACCCATGGTTGTTTTCTGGTGACAACATTTCACGATAAAAAAATCCATTATGGTTGCAGAGAAAATGTCAGTGGTTCGTAATCCACTTTAAACTGTAGATCCACTTTCAATCGTTGTCTCGAACTGGGTGAAGTTCTTCTCCCAGCCTATGCTCCACAAGGGGTTACGGGAACAAGAAACAATATTAAATAAACTTTTCCTAAAATAATTTCTTTGGGTCTCTTCTTTAATTTTTAAAAAACAGTTGAAACAAATTCACAAAAAGTGTTTAAAAGCATAAAATAATATTTGATTTTACGACACTCGGAGCGGTGCAAATTAAACCAACAAACCAACAGAAGCAAAAGAATTTCATTCTCGTTATTATGATCCCGTGAGCTAAAATAATAAATTAGATTTAAATGGCATCTCCGATTGTGGTTAGGCCGTTGTTTTCCTTTTTTAATTTGCAGCGAATGTCGAAGTATATATAATATCAAATATTATTTTATGTTTTTTAACGCTTTCTGTGATATCGGTTCAACTTTTCTTTTTTAAACTACTTTATTTTTCACTTTTTAGTGTCTTCACGACATTATTACGCCATCGTTCCCTATGCAACAAGAGAGAATCGTCAAAATCGGCGCATGCATTACAAAGTAAGAGAACAGCTTCCTCCTCATCCTGTAGTCACTTTAGGTCCAACATTTTTTTAATATTTACCAATTAGGAAATGTATGCTGTACAACCGATACAAAATCATCAAAATCGATCTAGGCGTCGTCACCCGCTTTCATCATAAGCCAACATTTAGATACACGATACAAATAGACCAAGTTAGGCTGCACTTCTTCACCAACTAACTCCACCCTAGAAATTTTTGTCATGGTGCCAATGGGTAATATGTGATATGCTTCAAAAAGAGAATCATCCAAATCGATGCCCTACCCAACAAAGGAGAAAATTGTTTCTAATAGTAGTCATGGGGGATAATATTTTATTAAAAAAAAAAACAAACATCCAAATTGGTCAACACGTTACACAGTTGGTTGCGCCCAAGAAGTTAGACTCCCCCCACCTCCTCAAAATTTATCTTTAGGTAGCAATGGGGATCATACTCTATGTAAAAAAAATCATTCAAATCGGTCTACGAGTAAGAAGTTAAGTGGAGACCGAGTTGGATCAATTCATTGAGCGGCACGACCACCTTGAGTCCCGGGTTGTGGACCAGGTCTGCCCGTGAGCTTTTAGTAAGAAATTAAAATAATTCACTCCGTCTTTGGGCTGCTGTTTAGCTCGCAGCAATGCAAAAAACAAGACTTTCAAGTTTCCTCACTTCCCTTACAATAATTCCCTTCCGACCAAAAATCATGTTTACGCATCAAAGGGTTGCCCCCTAGGCTTTGGCTACATCGAATAAAAAAAAAAGTTAACCTTGATCCGTGAATTCTTTGTTGATATTGTTGATATTTTCAGAACTGTTTTCACTTTATACTGTCTTAAGGGCGAGATTGATTCCCTTTAGCTTTTCACTTATATTAATATCTCGACCCTGGCGCGCTCTTTAAGGGAAAACAAACATTCCAGGTACCCCTTCACCGACCCAACTTTGGTTTCATGAGCCTGTGTCGTCTATTGTTCTCCATGGAGGTTCTGATTTGTCTTATGAGCAAATCTTTATCACCGAAGCAAAAGCAATACTTGTGACAACGCAGGTGTGAAAATCTCCGGTGTGAAAAAATTTACTGCTGGAGCAAAACCCCTGCGCGGAATTAAGTTACCTAATCTAAGCAGAAGAAAAATATCGGCAAAAACATTTTAAAGTTTCTGTTAAATGTTGCTACTAAATAATAGTTAGCTGTAGTCGTTAAAGAGAACTTTTTGAAAAGCGAGTCTAGAGATGAGATTCTGTGGTGACAGCTTCATGGTCGCATCAGAAACATTACATTTGTAAAGCTTAGTTATTTTGGGTTGCGTTCGGTTTCATTATCTACTTGTTGTTAATGCTATTAAAGTAGGTCGGGTCAATTTTGTTTCAAGAAAAATGTATAAAACTCAGAGAAAATTGTTCCATAGTTCAGTTTAAGTTTAGCCCTACAACAATGTTGATGTTAAAAAATTCTAATTAAAAATAAACATTGCTATTAAAAATAAAACCATTTTTTGTTTTCTTAAGGATTAAGAATCCTTCGTTTTTCTTTCCATAATAAACTTAGTGTTTTTATATATTTCAGACATGAGTAAGTCCTTGAAATAGTGGCGCATTTTGAAGTCAGAGAAAGTTCCGCCTTCTCTAGATAAACAGGTTCTGACTGAAAGAAGACCTCAGGATTAACAGAAGTTACGCTCTGAAATCGTTAGTCGTGACGTGGGACATGGCTATATAACCCAACCACTGGAAATTGAGCTATAAGAACTTGAATATAGTACCACAACAATCCCACAATTGGTGACCCCGATTAAGAAATAGACGTTCCTTTGTTTTCTTCTTTATAGAAGTGTCCGCCACCAGTGGTAAGACACGTTCTATAAAAAGAAACACTTCGACCAACAACAAAAGAAGATATTTCTTTTTCAAATAGCACTGCCCCTACCTGTAGCCAGACAAACTAAAAAAATATTGCTTTTCAAATAGAGGTGCCCCTTACCAGTGGTAAGGCACGCTCTATTAAAAAAGAGACGCATTGGCCAGAAAAACTAAAAAAAAAGATATTTCTTTTCAATTAGAGGTGCCCCCCACCAGTGGTAAGGCACGGTCTATTCAAAAAAAGACTCATCAAGCCATCGAAGAATCAAAAAGGAAGAAAGTATTCTTTTTTTCGAATAGAAATGCCCCCCACCAGTGGTAAGACACGATCTATTTTAAAAAAAGGAGACACACCAGTCAGAAGAAACCAACCTGACAAAAAAGAACCAAGACAGACCTGCAAATAGAAAAGCCCTTCACCAGTGATAAGGTATTTTCTATTTAAAGGAATCACAAACGATAGGGAAACAAACCAAGAAGTATCAATAATCAACGATACAACAACAACAGAAACAGCATCATCTGTAAAAAAAAGAAATGATTTTGAAATACAAAAAAAAAAACAAGATAAGTTAAAATAGCAGTTAAATTATTTTTCTTTTTATTAATATAATACAAATTTTACCATTTTTTATCAAAAATATTTTGTTTCTTCTAAAGCATTTACAATATGAATATCTATACTGATAGTTTTGGGGAATCGTTATCTAAGTCATGAGTTTTTGATACGAGTCAATCGGCTATTCCACTACCTCCTCCTCCTTCTGTGTTGTTATCGATTAATGCTGTGTCACTTAAAACCATACCATTTTGGCGTTCAAACCCGAAAGCGTGGTTCCTCCAACTTGAGTCGCAGTTGGGCCTTGCAGGAATCACTCAAGAACAGACAAAATTCAACCGCTTATTAAGCGCTTTAAATGAAACTGTCTTTAGGAATATTAGTGATATTATTTCCAATCCTCCAACAGAAAAACATTAATCTCTAGACTTTCTACATCTGATAACGTTAAATTAAAGCAACTCTTAAATGAGTTGACTTTAGGCCACGCAAGGCCATCGCAATTACTAAGAGAAATGAAGACGTTAAATTCAGGAAAATTATCAGAGGAAATTTTAAAATCTCTGTGGTTTCAAAGGTTGCCTGGAAATGTGCAAGCCAATCTAGCTTGTAGTACAGGAACGTCAGGAACAACAGATAAATTATCGGTTATGGCTGATAAAATTTTTGAGGTGACTGGTCGAACTGAGGTTTATTCGGTTGCAACTAACCAAAGCCCAAACGTTTCGGCAATAACAGCACTACGAAATCAGGTCAGTGAACTGAAAAAACAGGTAAAAAGGATTTCTCGTTTGTCATTTCGACCTTTCGGCCGGTACCATTTCAAATTCGGTGTTAAATCCAATAAGTGTACTCAGCCCTGTAAATACAGTGTCAAAAATTCAACAAACTAATATTGGTCTCCATTAGCGACGGGGGAATCTGACTCATTCAAAAGTCGCTTACACATTTATGACAAAACCACACACCAACATTTTTTAATTGACACTGGATCAGATGTTTCGGTTATGCCAAATTATCATTTAAAATTTGATTACCCAAACGGTCTTAAACTTTTGGCGGCAAACTCATCAATAATTAACGCATATGGTAAAATGTGGTTAACATTGGATTTAGGCTTATGTCGAAATTTTGAGTGGGTTCTTATTGACCTTCTTACATCACTACGATCAACCGCCAATACGGTAAAAGGTACTTTTGAATCTTTGGTCATTTACCACGATCCCGCAGTCAACCCAAAAATACACCAATTACTAAAAAAATTTAAAACCATTTCAACAGAGATTAATTTTTCGTTTCGGGCTAAACATGATGTTCTACACTACATACCTATCGAAGGACATGCTATAGCTTCAAAAGTTCGTGGATTAACTGGTGAAAAACTTATAGCAGCAAAGAAAGAATTCAAATTTCTCTTGGAACAAGGAATCTGTCGTCCTTCTGATGGTCCTTGGTCTTCCCCTCTCCTTCCAGTTAAAAAAAGGAATGGTGAATGGAGACCATGTGATGATTACAGAAGGCTTAACGCAAAAACAATTCCAGACAGATATCCTATTCCTCATATTCAGGATTTTGAAAACCAATTAGATGGTAGTAAAGTATTCTCAACTATTGATTTGATAAAAGCATACCACCAAATTCCAGTTGCACTATCAGATATTCCTAAAACTGCAATCTGTACACCTTCCGGTCTGTTCGAATTTACGCGAATGACTTTTGGCTTATGTAATGCAGCGCAAACATTTCAAAGATTTATTCACTCGGTCCTACACGATTTACCATTCTGTTTTGCTTATTTTGATGACATTCTTATCGCCTCTAAATCAGAATTAGAACACATGGAGCATCTGAAACAAATTTTCTCAAAATTCGAAGAATTCGGACTATCAATCAACTCATTTTCTAAGAAATTGCATTTAGAAAATGTGGTAAATTTCTTGGGACACTCAGTTTCAGTAATGATATAAAGCCGTTACCAGCACGTGTTGAAATAATCAACACAATGAAACTCCCAGACACCGTAAAAGAATTGAGACGATTCCTCGGAATGATAAAATTTTACGTAAATTCTTAAAACAAGCTGCAATTACCCAAATACCATTAAACAAATTTCTAACTGGCAACAAAAAATAATAATAATTATAGTTAATTTAATTAATTCAAAGAAAAACATCTATTGCGAGGTTTCAATCAACAGATTACGACCTTATTCCAGTAAAATTTCGAAAAGATATTTTCTTGGCAATCCATAATTTGAGACGTCTAGGTATTAAAGCTTCGGTAAACTGTTAGTAAACAGAGTTATTTGTCCTTCAATTAAAAAGGATGTAAAAGAATGGAGTAAAAATTGTATACCTTTCCAAAGAGCCAAAATCTCAAGACACGTCCTCCACTTTCCGACTTCCAGCATGTAACAGAGCGGTTCAATATAATTAATTTAGACATAATTGGTCCATTACCAAACTCTGAAGGTTTCAAATACTGTCTGACAATAATCGACAAATATACTCGATGGCCTGAAGCTATCCCAATCGAAAACATGACTGCGGAAACGGTAGCTTCAGCATTAAAATTGGATTGCTAGATTTGGTACTCCTTCAACAGTTATCACAGATCAAGGATCACAATTTGAATCATATCTGTTTAGGGAATTAACTAAATAATTAGGATTAAACGCTGTCGCACAAGCCTATCATATATATATATATATATATATATATATATATATATATATATATATATATATATATATATATATATATATATATAATGGGATAATCCATGTCAAGTGGATCAGAGCTGTGGCCAAAATTGTAATTGCCCAAAAAAATCAATGAAGGGCTAATTTTAAAGCTTAGGACATTTACTTTCGAATGCAGTGTGCGCCTTCGAAAAATCCAATATGGCGGCTCCAAAATATCGACCGGAAGTGATAGGAAAATTGAAAATTTTTGCAAAAAAAGCTTGTAGAAAAAAAAAATTGTGCAAGCGATTGGACCGTACTTTGACTCAAAATTGTATCTAATGAACGGCTCTTTAAAGCTGGTGCAGTTAGAAAAAAAATTCAAAATGGCGGATCCAATATGGCGGTCCAAATTACCATTTTTTGGACAAATTCATCAAATCCAACCGTATTGTACCAAATCTTGTACACAGGTGTCTTTGGGGTCGCTGAACCTGAACACGAGATTATATTCAAGAAATTCAAAATGGCGGATCCCAAATGGCGACGGGTGATAGGAGTGATAGGAAAATTTAAAATTTTGCAAAAAAAGCTTGTAGAAAAAATTTTGCTAGAGATTGGACCGTATGTTGATTCAAATTGTATCTAATGAACGGCTCTTTAAAGCTGGTGCAGTTATATAAAATAATTCAAAATGGTCCTCCAATATGGCGGTTCAAATTCCCATTTTTTGGGCGGACGTTTTTTTTTAAATCAACCGATTTTCACCAAATTTAGTATACGGGGGTTTTCGGGGTCGCTGACCACGAATATAAACCCAGCTTTGCGAAATTCCAAATGGCGGATCCAATATGGAGGACAGGTTTTTCAAATCGATTGATTCCCAGAAAAACTTTTCGTAATATAGTATCCGCTATTTCGAATTAACGTCCAAAACATTTAGAAATCAACTGGTCTGAAATCATTAATATTGTAATGTTAAATTATCATTACTTTTTGCAGTTGAATACCTTTTAATTGTTAGTGTATTGTTTGTAGTGGGTATGAATGTATGACTTCTTTGGATTTTGGGGACAGCAAGTGGTATGGGAAAACGTCTGTTGAGTTTGGTCATTATTTTTCCATGTTCTTCTTTGGAATAATGAAAGAACTTGATATTTTTGAACTTAGATCTCGCCCAATCAAAAAGTGAGCGTGAATTTAAAATAGCGTCGTTTGGCTTGACCTGCAAACTGTAACGCGTTGCTTCACTTTTTAAACATGCCCCAATACCATCTCAAGCGCATGTTCCATGCGACGTTGCACTACAGTGCCATTCTGCCTCTATACCAAAATCAAGTTTATGATTCATTAAATAGCTCATTTGCGTTTTGTTCTTAAAATGTTGTTTCGCCCCATCGGAAGCATAATATATTTTCTTTACTTCAGGACATACTTCTTTTATTTCTGGTATTACCTTTTCTTGCATCATATACACAGCTGCTGCATCATGTTTTGTGCTATCTTAAAGTAAAATAATGCTTTTATTGTGTACCCCAGTTTTGGAACGATAGTAAAATACAACAGCAAAGACTGTGCATTGATCGTTATTGTAGTGGAAAGCTTGTGCAGCATCTTGTACAACATACGCGAAATTTTCCGAAAAATCACAGTAAACCAATACCTCTTCTTCTCGTAAATTTTCTTTCTTTTTAGATAAAAATTCTGTTTGAGGTTGAGATATGAAGTGATGTGGTATAAGTTTTTCTAAACGATTACATAATTCTTCAACAAAATCTTCTGCAGGCAAACATTCTTGCACAAGAGTACATCTGTCCGTGGAAGTCCAAGTACTGAATATTATTTGTTGACATTTATTCCTTTCCAACAAATTCAAAATTAAATCAGAAAATTTTTCAATACTAGAACATTTTGAGCAATATCGCAAATAACAATCATGGGTCGGCGTTCTGTATAAAACGTAATTTATGCAATCCCTATAATCATTTAGCTTAATTTCAGAATTTTTCGTTAAGATATTCAGGTTCGCAGCATCAAACATAGTTTTAAAATTCTGATGAATAGTACATACACAGACACTATGCGTACCTGAACTTCCAGCAAGCACACACCATTTAGGCCGAAGCTCGGCAAATTTAGACAAACCCAAAGGATACTCTGGATATTTTTCCCGGAACATTCTCTGCAAAATCTTTACATCGTGAAGCAGCAAATGCTTCTGCTTTCTTTCATTTTTCCCATCATATCTTATAGTAACTGTATCCTTTTTTTTAGGCATGATCCGACCAATTTCCACAGATTCATAGAATTCGATTACTTTTGTTACTGTTTTTTCATCTAAATTTTTTCCTTTCTTAAAAGGTGGAACTGCTAATACACCACCCGATCTTTTCAAGTTCCTCGATTCATGTGCAATTCTAACAGAACAACAAAATTCGTTTACGATTTCACGTATACTCCAAGAGTCTGGTGCAATAGTCAGTATACTTTTACGCATAGGGTCCCCTTCCGGTAAACTATTGAATTTATCCTTTAATCCATTCATTCATTTATTTAATTCATTAATTTTATCTAACTGCACCAGCTTTAAAGAGCCGTTCATTAGATACAATGTGAGTCAAAGTACGGTCCAATCGCTTGCACAATTTTTTTTCTACAAGCTTTTTTTTGCAAAATTTTCAATTTTTCTATCACTTTCGGTCGATATTTTGGAGCCGTCATCTTGGATTTTTCGAAGACGCACACGGCATTCGAAAGTAAATGTCCTAAGCTTTAAAATGAGTCCTTCATTGATTTTTTTGGGCACATACAATTTTGGCCACAGCTCTGATCCACTTGACATGGATTATCCCATATATATATACCTAAAGCCACACAAAGATCGCAGTTGCCAGCGATGAATCATCCAACAACTAAAGTAAAGGAGAGTTTTCACAGACAATGCTAGAGGACCCAAAAACTTTGGTAAACAATTCCAGGTCGAATCATGATACAGTACAAAATTCTCAAAATTCAAATAATAACACTCCAACAAACAAAACCATGTTAATTCTTTGGCCTTGGCAGTAATCCAAGGTGAATTCAACCAATGTGAAACTTTCTAGTAATGTTTTTCAATTACATAAATGCCACAAGTAATTAACACGAACTCAATATTTACTTCTCCTTAAGTCTTTAATTACTTGCTAATACAAAGTTATAACTAACATGCACTTCATGCACTTTCTTAACTAATTCAAACAAATTCACAATTCCCATGAATAATTAAGTATTCGCTTAGTTCGCGTACTTAAGACGCTTTTAAATTGGCTAAGTTGGATTTCCCGCCCTCGCTTATTGTTTGGATTAAGTCGTATTTATCTAACAGGACTTATAGGGTACGCTGTCGTGGCGCACTCTCTTATGATTTTGTGGCTCATTCTGGTGTTCCCCAGGGCAGTCATCTGGGTCCATTGTTATTCATCATATCTATAGATGATATCTCGTATTTGCTTCAAAGATGTAAAATTCTAATTTATGCTGACGATATTAAGATCTTTCTCCCAATCAAATCTGATGCTGATTGTGAGATTTTGCAATCGGAGTTGGACATTTTTTACGAGTGGTGCCGCAACAACAATCTCAAGTTGAACATTGAGAAATGTCAGGTTATGTCCTTCTCGAGGTCTTCTAGCGTACTTTTCAGTACATGTTTGAAGGCACTGTTATAAAGCGGGGGGAAGGGGTCAGGGTCTTGGGAGTGTATCTTGATGTTAAATTGAACTTCATCTCCCATATTAATAACGTCGTTGCTAGGGCAAACTCTATGCTGGGATTTATTCTTTGATGGTCCAAGGAATTTCCAAGCCCTCACATAAGACTCCATCTTTATACGTCCCTGGTTAGACCCCTGCTTGAATATGCTAGTCAGGTTTGGTCTACGTTCTACGGATCCCACATTAAACGTATCGAGTCCGTCCAGCGTAGATTTGTGCGATCGACCCTGCGTTGTTTGCCATGGAATGACCCTCTTATTCTACCACCTAATGAAGAGCGTTTAGGGCTACTGCAGCTTGTTACACTTGAGAGGCGTCGTTGGGTTGCAGATTTGATATTTTTGCATCAGCTTCTGCAGGGGAAGATAGACAGTGTTGTGCTTGCTTCCAAAGTTTTGCCTAGAGAACTTTCCTATTCCCTGCGTAATCGATCAGTTTTTCAGATTGCTTTTTCTCGCACTAATTACGGCATGTTCGAGCCTATTAATCGCATGTGTAGGTCTGCTAATGATATTGGAGACGTTTTTGATACTAGTGTGGACAAAGTGACACTTAAAAGGAGTATCTACAATTTATAATTTTAGTCTTTTGCTCGCACTGCTTTTTGTTTTGATTTCTCGTTTATATGTATCCTCTTTTTGACTTGACTGGGATTTACTTTAATGATCTCTGTTGACTATGCACCTCATATTTTTATAAGTGGCGTATTTTATTCGGGTGTTAATCTGATTACTAATATTAGTTGCATGGGTGTGGGAGCCTCATTCGCCTCCATATATTGTTATATGGGACGAATAGGTCAAATATAGGTCAAATGATTCTAGGCTTCTGCCTATGAAGTGCGCCTTCTGAGTTAGAAGGATTAATTCTTATTATAAAAATTCTTATAATGGATATTTATTACTTGAAAATCACTAATAATTATTTATCTTCTTAAAACAATTTGCACTCGCCCAAAGTTGCTTTCCACAGTTAAGACAAAAAAACTCTTCCCTTCTAAAGTTAACCGAACTCCAACATTTTTCGACCGCGTATTTACCAAGACTCTTCGGTTCTACCTCAACGGAATCGTTACCAACCGATCTTTCGCGCTTTTTCTTCGTTTTTTGGCTGTTGCCCTTGATGTAGATGGCTGTGAGTAAACCCGCTGTAGATCGTTGTTTTCCGCGCTGATTAAGCAAATTTCTTTTGCTTATCGAGAATGGCTACCGTGTGAAAAGAATGTCGACGGTAACCCGAGCGCGCTGTTTATCAGGAGTTGGATTTGAGTACATTGCAACCTTGTTGCAACGTAACTCATTGTACGAAATCCAACTCATACATTTTTTACTATTTATATTTTCTAATGACAGATTGGATTCGATTGAATTTGGCTTATCTTAAAATAAGCGAATCCAATCTGTAACATTTCCTTCCCGCCCTGAATAAGAGGAGTATTCTATGGAAAGGAATACTCCTCATTCCGAGTTTAATTTTCGTGATACGCGGTTTGGTCGGATTAACCGTCGATTAACCGTGGTCGGATGATTCGTATTATCCGGGTGGGGGCGGTTGTGTCCGTCTTTGGTGGTCCCGTCCGGATAAGCGGTCCTGCTGTATCTGGTCCAGCAGGAGCGGCGCGGATTCCACCCACATGGTGCATTACTTGCTTGGCGGCCACGGCGAATCATGGAACTCTTCCGGTAAGCCTATCTTTCTAAACAGAAATCACCTTATTTTGATTTCCCTTCTCATTTCAGGGGGCGTCCTGCTGATGTGGGGATATTCTGCCGCTTGCGTGCATTGAGTATTAACGGTAACACCCACACACGGATCCCTGGTGCCTCCTACACCCCCCACCGAGGACTCCCCGATCCGACAGCGGTACGCAACATGTTCTGGATACAGAAGAGCTCCTGGCCAGGAGGTCAGTGCCTACGGTAGGCTCCGACATCAGCTCGGAGCACTGGACTCTTAGCCAGTAGGTGGTACTGCGCGCATTTCGGGACAACAGCTTTGCGTTTTTCTTTTCTATTTTTAAAATTTTATAAAATTTATTTCTTAAATATTTTTCTTGTAACTTTCTATAAATGTCATTAATTAACTTTTATATATTATCGATAATTTTTTAAATAAATAATAATAATACCATTTTAATGTGGTTCTTTTTGTAATTACTTTTATTTACTTTTTTTGGTTTCATTTTTCAGTTATTTAACTACACGGCGAGTTAATTTTTACTTTATTTCTTGATTATTTCTCTTTTTATAGTAATTTTACCCCCTCTCTTTTTTTTAGTACTTGCCTTGCGCTACGGTTTCCTTTCAACCGTCAATTGTGGTAGTACTCCACGGCGCGTTTGAATTTATTTTGGCTCTGAGACTGCCTCTTCTGGGGGGATTTCGGTCATGTGCATTTGATTACGCCGCGTAGTCCATGCCTTTAACGTCGGTATGGCGTATTTGGCTGTTATGTAAATGACGATGAACAGCAGCATTAGACCCGTAAGTGACAACGAGCTTGTTGAGAGTATGTGGGGTGTTTTCACCCGGGAGTGTAAATGTAACTTCTGTAATTTGGCCTGTATTTGGTCCAATGATTGCGTACTCTCGTGCAACATTTCGTTATTGTTGTCACCTAGTAGTAACTTTGTATATGCTACCTCTGTCTTAGAGTGATACTCGTATTTAGCCATGAAGGAATCTAGTTACTTTTCCGTTTCGTTTGTTTTTGGAAAGTATTCCGGTTGCGTGAACAGCAGTGGATGGGTATTTTCAGCTTCGTAGTATAGGGTGTGTGGTCCTATTTGTAAATGGCAGGGTTGGTTAATGACGAAGATTCCCTGTCCTGAGAGGCGATGCGTGAGCAGTTGATGGGTGCATGTAATATGCACGATGGTCGTTGACTTCAATGCATACAGCCAAGAATTTGGCCTATTTACTTAAATTAAAATGTCCCTGGGGGTATTTGCACTTTTAGCGAACACCTAGGGTTTTCTTTCATTGGATTGAAGAGCAACTTGATCACACATTCATCCGTTTGTGTTGCCTTTGTTATCGGCGTATTTAGCAAACCAGCGTAGGTATCTTCCTCGACATCCCGAGTGACTTTCCGATATGCTTTTATGTTCTCCGGTTTAAGTAACAGAAAGTCATGAGTCGAAAGTTGACTCGCTATATGGGAATATTCTATTTCCGGGACATATGAATGATTTGCTTCCGTGTGTATAGGGAAAAACCTGATTCGTTGCAACTTCAGTTTTGGATGATTGAAGATTGGTAATGTAATTCTGATTACCGATTTTTCTTGCAACAAGTGTGTTCGTAATTCGACCGTTTGGTAGAGAATTGATAGGCAATTCTGGGCGTTTGAGCATGTGGCGTGAGATTTGTCGTTAATCTCAAGGAGTGAATCAGGGGCGATCAGCAGGGGGTGAATTTGATTGTTTCGGCTAGTGGTTATTATATCCAGTAGCGCCTGCTGTCGAAACTCGATTTCTACCATTTGTAGCAACAGACTATTTCCTGCCTCATTTGTCCTGCTACAAGTTTATCGGTTAAATTGTGTAAATCATTCATCTGGTAGGCTATTTGCCATTGTCTTTCGGCCAGTGAATTTAGAGTTTTTGAATCTTGTTAAGCGCAGTCTTGACTACACTACTCTTGGTAGTGAGTACCTGATGGTTACTTTGCAACTCATCCAGGCGACTATAGACTTCGCGTTCATTGGCACTATCCATGGTACTGAATAGGTAGTGCATGGCGTTTCCGATACCGTCGAAGATAGATCTCGTTTTTCGAGCTTCGGGAACAGCTTGTTTAATTACCTTAGTGCGTTGTTTGATGTTTTCCATCAACGCGTGCATATGCCTTTGCTGGAGTTCGCAGAGGTCTCCTACGGTATTGTTTCCACACAGTTGATGCACGTAGTGTTTGATTGTCTAACTCAGTCAGGTCGAACTCCGTGAGTATATTTCATGTGGGGTGGTAAACCATGAGGCTTCCTAAATCCTCGTATAGCACTCCTGTATTTTTGAGTGGGTTTACCGAGTAAGGCTCCGACGTACTACCTCCCATAGTGGACATGATAAATCCGAGGATGATAGCGTTTTGTATCATACCTGGGGAGAGGAATATGGTTAATGGAGGTTTACTAAATTAGTTTTCTTATTTACTAAGCGTAGATTTTCCCTAAAGTGGTTTCCTGCGAATTTTATATTTCCACGGGTGTACCCCAGGGCGGAGGCTATCAGGAGAAATTGGGTGATAAAGGTGTCTCTTGCACTAATTTCTTGTTGTTGAGAATGTGGTGGAGCCATTATTAGCAACTTTTAAATATGGCGAGTTTTTGTTTTTAATTAGTCGGGAGTGTTATAATTTACTTATCGTAGACTTCATATGTATTTTCCAGTGTAATGTTCTGAAATTGTTTGATGCGGATTTTTATATCCGCAGGTCGACTTCAGGTCACGGGACTACCACAAAGAATTCCTGTCCCAGCCTCGAAGGCGAGAAAAGGATGAAAAAAGGAGGTAATATTTGATCAAATTGGGTGTAAATTAATATACGACCGTGTAGATATAGTAAAAGTGGGAAGGTTTTGCCTTATGCAAAGTAGGTTAGAGTGATTAAGACATTAAAAGAAAATGTTATTATAATTATCCTCTTTGATCGCGGTGTGTAGAAGCCAAGTAGGGCGTAACAGCAATTTAGTTTGCCATCAAAAAGAATTTCTAGATATAGCATTAAAGAGATGGAGTTTAGGTGGTCCACTCGCTGACGGAATTACACAAGAGTTGTTTCGAATTTGTAGTCTAGGGTTCGAATTTTGGCAAGAGTCGTTCTTTTAATTATGGGGTCCTGTTGTTTGGTACTTCGTAGTTTTAAGCACGTTTAATAGGTGAAGTGGGAGTTTTTGCATTAAGTGATTTAAAATTAATTAGAAGTTTTAAATGGGTTGAAATAAGTTTTTTATGAAGTTGGATTGGACCCTACTGGACCGAGTTGTTAAAGGGCTTTTTCGTTGTTCCCTTCTTGATTTTGTGCTGGCTTTGCGTTACGATTTTCATCTCGGTCGTAGATTGTGGCGTCGTAGGTATGCCGCGTTAAATCTGGCTTCGACTTCCTGAAAGGTTGTCGGTTTATCTAAGACCAACAGTTGATATGCTCCTCCACGAAGTCTTGTGAGGAGGATCTTGAGGAAAGCATCTTGCTCTCCTTCGGAAAGGCACTGTTTGGCCTGGCGGCAGCAACCCAAGAGTTTTTGTGACTCTGAACCGAGATGCGGGCCTGGCTCACCTAAAAAAATGGGCACCATTTGCGCAGTTAATTTGACGATTTTTTCATAATCGGTCGCCATAGTGGAGTTCTGATTCGAGTCGATGAAAGGCGAATCTTGTGCGAGAAATTGATTTAGACCTTGTTTTAAGTTGATTTCTCGCAGGGAGTCTTGTAATGATTGTCTGAGGTGTTCCTCGGTTTGGCTTACTAAATCGTTTTCTGTATTGTCTTCAGAAAGGAGTATGCGCGAGAATCCGTCTAGTTTGGCTTGAAAAAGTGCGGCTTCTTTTTGAAAACGCTCTAGATCTTTTAATCTTTCTTCGCTGGACTTTGTATTCCTGTTTTCGAGAACGTTAGAATAGAGAGCCGCTAGTCGTTCAGATTCTCGCGCGGACTCGTACAAATTATTAAAATTATTTTTACGGCTTACTTGGGTTTGACTTGGTCTTTGGATGACAGTCCCGCTTCTGAACTGGGTCCTGGTTGTGTTGGGGTGATCTGGTGTTCACTGACCTGTATTTGGTCCGTGAATATTGATGACTGGGAACCCTGGCGAGGTCTTGCTTGAGGCCTCGGGGATTCTGGAGATTCCTCAGTGGTGTCCTCTAATGTCAGCAAGGTTGCGAGGAGTTCCGCTGTCGACTCCTCGATAGCTGATTGTACGGGGGTGGAGTGGTTATCTTCCGACATAAATCACTTCAAGGACCTGAAGTGTTGCCGGGGGGGCTTTTTCCTTCTTTACTTTCCTTGTTTACCGTCTGCTAGAGTTGTGTTGGGGAAAAGGGGGGCTTGTGCCTGCTTCAGCGGTTCCCTTTTCCAACCTGCTACTGGTGATGTGTTCATTGGTAACGTTAATTGTTGTCGTCTTCTTCAGGCTGGGACGGAGCCCACACAGTTCCACCGGCGGTGCTGGGTTGCACTTTGTGGAAACGTTGGGAGTGACTCCTCAGGGCTATTGGCTACCCGGGAGTGCTAAAAGGTACCCCTTTTGTTCGACGTAGGATAGATTCTTTTAAAGCTGTTACGTTTATATAAAACACGCTTCCCCTATCCTACCGGCTGCGCCAATTTTTTGTTATAATTCTTTGGCATAGGCAGTAATCCAAGGTGAAAATAACCAATGTGAAACTTTCTAGTCATGTTTTTCAGTTACATAAATGCTACAAGTAATTAACACGAACTCAATATTTATTTCTCCTTAAGTCTTTGATTACCAGCTAGTGCAAAGTTATAACTAACATGCACTTCATGCACTCTAAGATAAATTTAACAAAGATTCCTATTAACCATTCTCTTAACTAATTCAAACAAATTTACAATTCCATGAATAATTAAGTATTCGCTTAATTTGCGTACTTAAGACAATAATGGATAATTATTTTTGACAATCTTTAATAATTATTTGTCTTAACTAACTTCACAGTCCCAATCACTAAGTAATCGCTTAATTCGCGTACTTAAGATAATAATGGATATTTATTACTTGAAAATCACTAATAACTATTTATTTTCTTAAAACAATTTGCACTCGCCCAAAGTTCCGTTCCACGGTTAAGACAAAAAAAACTCCTCCCTTCTAAAGGTAACCGATTTCCAACCTGACTCGACCGCGTATTTACCAAGACTCTTCGATTCTACCTCAACGGAATCGTTACCAACCGATCTACATGAAGAAAAAGCTTCGCGATTTTTCTTCGTTTTTTGGCTGTTGCCCTTGATGTAGATGGCTGTGAGCAAAGCCGCTGTAGATCGTTGTTTTCCGCGCTGATTAAGCAAATTTCTTTTGCTTATCGAGTATGGCTACCGTGTGAAAAGAATGTCGACGGTAACCCGACTGCGTTGTTTATCAGGAGTTGGATTTGAGTACATTGCAACTTTGTTGCAACGTAACTCGTTGTACGAAATCCAACTCATTGGATATTTGTTTGTTTTAATTTTATTCGTTCATGAGTTGGATTTCAATATAATATAAGCCCGATATTTGAAATCCAACTCATAAAATTTTTACTATTTATATTTTCTAAAGACAGATTGGATTCGATGGAATTTGGCTTATCTTAAAATAAGCGAATCCAATCTGTAACAACCCGACGAAAATCGTTAAAGCCAGTGACTATCGATATACCGTTTAACAGCCGAATAAACAATAGGGTGTCTTACCAGCCAGTGCTAAAGAACCCACGAACATCGGCAGATTCAAACTACCCACAAACACCTAATTCTATACTAGAAAAACGTAACATTCGGTAGCAAAATTAGGTTCTTAAAAGATGGAAATACATTTTTCCCAACTAAAAAGACTAGAGTTGGACGCACCACCAAACCTCCAGCACGTTTCGCTTAACACTAAGGATTCGCTGGCAGGGAAGTACTGTGGTGACAGCTTAATGGCCGCATAAGAAATATTACATTTGTAAAGTTAAGTTATTTTGGGTTACGTTCGGACATATATAAAAGTCAGAGAAAATTATTCCATAGTTCAGTTCAAGTTTAGCCCTACAACAATGTTGATGTTAAAAAAATTCTGATTAAACATAAACATTGCTATTAAAAATAAAATAATTTTTTAGTTTTCTTAAGGATTAAGAATTCTTCGTTTTTCTTTCGACAATAAACTTAGTGTTTTTATAAATTTCAGACGTGAGTAAGTCCTTGAAATAGAGGCACATTTTGAAGTCATAGAAAGTTCCGCCCTCTCTAGGTAAACAGGTTCTGACTGAAAGAAGACCTCAGGATTAACAGAAGTAACTCCCTGGAATCGTTAGTCGTGACGGGCTATATAACCCAACCACTGAGCTATAAGAACTTGGACATAGTACCACAACAATCCCATAATCCAAACAATTTGTCAGTTATTATTAAGAATTGGATAGTTAAAGTGACTTCATGTGAACCAACTCAGAAGTAAAGAATTATAAGAAAACTAAAAGTTGTGAACTAAAGGCTTATATGAGAAACGTAAATACTATTGAAAAGCATTATATGCGAACTAAGAGTTGAAACAAAAAGGATTATATGCAAACCAAAATATACATGAATAGAGGATCGTCTACAAAAAGTGTAGTTTTTTTTTTGCACCAGTTAATTTGTCCCGTTGACGTTGTAACCCTTGTGGATCAATCTAAAAGGAATAACATACAACGTTATAAAATGTCGATGTCTCAACTATTTGATCTGTGATCTTATCGTATCGACTTTCGCATGTGTCGGAATGTTGGTAAGTTTTAAGCTTTAGTTGTATGATCATAGATATAATCAGTTATCGGATAAGATTCGTAAATAATTAAACAAATAAATTGTTGGTACACCAAGCAATTCATATGGAGAGACCAGATATGAGTGCAGGTTCGATTTCTGTCAACGGCGACTCACGTTTTTCTTTTGATAAAAGATTAGAAGTAGCTAAAGAAGGCAGAGAGTGACATACCAGTACTGCTCACGATGTATAAAATACAAGGTATGCCGTATAAATTGTTGACACCTTTCAGCTGATCGATTGTGACGTACCCGCATTGTATGGGGTAAATCTAATATTAAAATGTAAAAAAAAATGTGTCGAATAAGTTCGGTCTGATTAGATACGAATGGCGGAACAGAGTTTATATCGAGCATACCTTGTATTCTGTATACCGTGAGTAGTGCTTTGGAACTCACTACTTCTTCGACGTGGTAAAAGAACTATTGCAACATTTAGTCTATAGAGGTCTGTAGGAAAGGGACGAAAGTAAATTAGCAATTACAGTTCTTTAATTGGTATTATTCCTTTAGAAGTCAAATCAGTTCTTATCTAAGTGATACACGATCGCTTGTGCAGTGTGTACTCTGTAAAATGGTTTATGATGCTTGCCTCTTCATGTATTTTTTTTATTTAGCATTTTTGAAAAATTGCGTTTACCTTATAGAGCTTTAAGATGAAAGTAATATAAGTTAATGAACTAAATTAAATTTAAGGTAACTTCCCCGATTATCTGTCCGAAACTCAACTCCCATTAGGTCGGATAATCAAGAAGCTACTGTTTAACAAAATCAGTTTCAATGTTTGTTGCAGTACCTACTATGTCTCCATTAAAAGTTATGCAATGATAAAATTTTCCCAAATATTTAATACTTGAACATAAACATCAAAAAATTAACTTATTTGGATGAAAATTACATATTAAGCTTATTTTGCTTGTAGCTAGACATTTTCAGAATTAAATTTAAAAAATGTAAATTGCATCACAAAACTTTACGCGCACTTTGAGAGATATAAAAAACTTAATTAAAAATTTATCCAGTTGCAATGATTGTGACGAAATCTACTTGCTGCTGTGCAGGTATAGTTCATTTATTGCTTTTAAGAGAGACCATAAAATACTGAAAGGTAAAATTAATCTGCAAATGTGAGTGAAATATCTCAAGTTTTATTGATTGACATAATTTTTATTCCTGTTGAGTATAATAAATTTTAAATTAAACCTACAGGATTCAGCTATACTTAAAACTATTCTATTTTATTATTATTGAAGCGTTCACTAATCAGTAGCCGGTCCCAAGTCAGGTTGAAAGGAGCCCAGCCACAAATCTCAGCTTGGAGAGAATCTCTCCGCTATAGAAATCCACAAGTCTTGAATATGATAGGTACGCGCTGTAACCCGCTTATCTAAACCTCAATCGCTGCACATGCAAACTCTAGTCGCCTCCGATACCTCGGACTGATTTTGCGACGACCTTTGGCTATAAACAATGGAACGCTGAAACTCTGTGGAACGAGAGTGAATACGCGAAGAACATGGAGAGGGAGCGGAATATGAATAGTACAAAGTATATATTTTATAAAAAATTCAAAACAAATTTTTCACAACTCGAGCAGAGAAAGAAATATTGAAATTTCTTTTCACGGTCTGCGTTTCTGATTAAGAAAAGCTAAACTCATTTGGATCTTCCTTTCCTCAACAGCAGCACCAAAGGGTTAGCTTTTCTTTAGCTGCTGGACGCCTTCACAAAAACTAAAAACTAGATGTAAATCCAACTGAACTAAACGCCGAACTAGTTTTCTAGTTTTCAGTTTTTGTGAAGCGTCAGCAGCTAAAGAAAAGCTAACCCTTTGGTGCTGCTCTTGAGGAAGAGCCCAAGGAGTTTAGCTTTTCTTAATCAGAAACGCAGACCGCGTAAAGAAATTTCAATATTTCTTTCTCTGCTCGAGTTGTGAACAATTTGTTTTGATTTTTTTTTGTAAAATTTCACTAGAGTTAATTGTGATTTCGTACATATTTTGTGCATTTTCAAAATATTGTATGGTTAAGCGGGACTTGATGAAGAGTAAGTGTAGAGTTTACATCACCCCCATCTGATAGCGGCTATAACAAAAAAAAGAAAGGTCTTCTACCAACTTCTGACGACACCTTTAATAAGGCTCCTAAGGGTGCTATAATATTCAAAAATAGTAATGGAAGATCTCTACGACAATATTAGTTTGAAAAAAATCGACCTGGAAGATATAATGGGGTGTTTGGATTCGGAAATGGAAACGTAAATAGGGTTGAATTTTGAATACTTCGCGGCAACCTGTCTTTAGGTGATCCTTGTTTAAACATAACATCTTCAGCTTCCGCGAACGACAGAACTTAGAATAAGATTGATTGCTATTTCAAAAAGTTGGAGAAATTGTTTCCACGATGTAAGGCGGCATTGATATTGTAACGCGGCATTGATATTATCAGTGATCACCATCTATGTAGTTAGATACAAGTTTTGCTTATGCACGGCAGCAGTTCGTATATATAACGTTACATATAATATGATAAGGCACTGACGACTCCATCGACGAAAAATGGGAAAGGACGAACGAATGCTTTGCGAGGTGTGGCGCACAACACGTGGAACGGTTAGAATACGGAAGATGGCCATTGGTCCGAAATACAAGAACGGAAGGAGACCGGAATTGCGTATCGATCTCTATAGAAAGGCATCCAAAAAAGTGTTAAACGTGACAACCGCAACTACATCAGCGCGCTAGCAAATAAGGCAGGAGGATGATATTTGAGATCTATGTATATGTACAAGGTTGCCAAGAAACTGACAGGAAAGAGTCCTTCCAACTTAAGATCCTGCAAGAGATACCAATGGGTCTGTATTTGTTATGGAAGAGGATCAACTGCGGCGGTGCAGAAAATATTTTGTTGAATACCACTTCACCCGAGCGCATCCCATTGCTGCGACTAATATTCTTCTTCCCCACGCCCTAGGTGATCACCAATCGCAAGGAATTAGATGAAAACTTCTTAAACACCTCATGGAACTGTACTATGCAACAAACAGAGCCATATAGCCTAAATATCTAAAAACCTGAGTAAAGAAGGTCCTAGAGCAGGGCTAAGAATAACGCTATAAACATCGAAATACTTTTTGTTATCTCAGAAGCATAGTTACAGTAGATGGCGGGGCTGAAATATGGTGCATTAACAACATCTCCAGACGCACAAAACTGCGGATCTTTGAGTCGAACTTATAATTTGTACTGCTCTATGGGTGCTCAACATAAAAAGTGACCTGTCAAATAACGTCTAAGCTACAAGCCTTTGTCAACCGATATTTTCGGTGCTTCCTAACATCTTTCGGCAGGAGGTTATTAAGAACGAATATCTACACGGACTTATAGACCAAGATGAAATAAACATCAGTATTCAAAGACGAAAGTGGCAACAGCCACACAACATTGTTCAGCAGGCTCCAGATTGGAACCCGCATGGGGTCCAAGAGATACGCCGAATTGAACGACCTTGAAAGACATGGAGAAGATCCGTTGAGAAGGAAGTTACGCAGATCAAAATATTATTTTGATGGCGTTGACGCAGAATCGGACCAGTTATAGTAGAGTCTGTGTAATAGGTGCGCGAAAAAGAAAACTGCGAGAGAGAGAGTGCATATATTGTTAAACGATACTAATGTATAACATAAAAGTGAAACCTTTTCTGTGTGGTAAGATATCCTAATGTTTGTCGAGCAGATAAGAGTACTTTTTAATAACGCCAATGGATTATACATTCAAGAACTAACAAACATCCACATTAGTTATATTCCCTATTTATTAAAGGGTGCAGTTATCTGTAATCGTTTTCACGAAATAGTAAACTATAAGGTAGAAAGGAGAATTTATATCTCTAAATATAAATGGGATACACTTTTTAAATCGGTGCAGATATGCGCATCTAATTTTCGTTTTAATTAATATTACGTTGAGAAATAAAACTTTTAACTTTTAAATTCTGTTTTAACTAAGAATTTCCCTTCTCACTAGAATACGCCCTTATCAGCAAAAACCAAAAAGAAAGAATCCTTTAATGTCCATTATTGCGCCCATCGCTTTGCCCTTGCCATTAAGCTGTTCTTCTGCCACTCGCACCACTTGATCCCAGTCCCTTCGATGTGGTAAGCCACAGTCTTCTCCATTGTTTTCAACAGAAAAGACGTCAGGAGCACGGCTCTAAAGGACTTCAGCTCAGTATAGTCTTTTCTTTCCGGTTTTGACAGAAATATGACATTAGCCTCTCTCCACGAAACCGCGGAATACCCTAATACTAAGCACGCTGTGCATATTTCCTTTAGTATTGGTGCTACAATCTCACTGCCCCACTTAAGTAGAGCTGGAAATATATACCATCTTATCCTGCTGCCATTGACAGTTCAAACAATCTTATAGATCGTCTACCCCCTCAAGCGACACAATCCTCTCCGCCTCAGAGCGATCCATGGCATTCGCCTCCTGTTTCCTCAGATCCCACGGCATGTCCCATTTGTAGCTTTCCGGAAAGTGAGTTTTCAGCTGGATTTCATTTGTTTCGTCCCAGGTATCTGACATCTTTCCCGTTATTTCCCGCACTAGTCTGAGTCGCGAGATCGCGTAATCTGAGACCATATTCTAAAGTCGCTAGACTTCAGGGATATTTATTAAGTTCGAGCAAAAGTCCCTCCCTGACTCTCTTCGTTCTTCGTAGAGCTTTACTCATCTGTTTCTTTAAGACCTTGCATCTACCCAAGGCTTCCACATCCTGACTCCATATGGCTCGGTTGAAAGCTTTCCTGCACTCTTTCTTCCGTGCTTCCAGCTCTCTGTCCCACTTCAGTTGGAGTAGAGGATTTGCGATGCCCCTCCTCTGCAGAATTTTGCAGAGTGTGAAATTGTATCTCTATATGTCGCAACCTAATAGTTGTCATTCATTTCTATCCTTGCACTATTTAACCAGAGCCTCCACTTTCCTAATCGGGGGCGAGGCCAGTGAATCTTTTAAGGGTGCATTTGAATCATCTGATTTCATGCCGGACAGTGGAAACTTTCCGCACATAAATAGCCGAATTTTACCCATGGTATCAGTTCCATCTATCACGGTGGAGATCTTGTTGAAGCATATTACTGCACTTCCAACTGAATTCTCTAATGGTCCTAACGGGGTTCCTGCAGTCATGTTCAGGAAGTCTCTTTCGCGGGGCCATTTTCCAGCACTCTGGAAGATATGCTATTTAATTCCTATTTTCAAGAGTGGCAATGGAAGAGACATTTCCAACTACAGGCCAATTGCTAAATTGTCCTGTATTCCTAAGCTCTTCGAACTACTAATTCAATCCTAATTATCCTAAGTGTGTAAAGGCTTAATCTCCACTCGGCAGCATGGTTTTCTTCAAGATAGGTCCACGGTTTCAAACTTCGTTGAGTTAGTTTCTTGAACTGTGGGCAGATTCATGGATGGTTGCCAAATTGACTGTATTTACACTGATAAGATGTCTCACTCTATCATTGCTTTTAAATTGCCTAAGTTGGGTTTCCCGCCCTCGTTTATTGTTTGGATTAAGTCATATTTATCTAATAGGATTTATAGAGTACGTTTTCGTAGCAGACTTTCTGATGATATTTGGCTCCTTCTGGCGTTCCCCAGGGCGGTCATCTGGGTCCATTGTTATTCATCTTATCTATTTATGATATTTCGTATTTGCTTCAAAGATGCAAAATTCTTATATATGCTGACGGTATTAAGATTTTGCTTCCAATCAAATCTAACGCTGATTGTGAGATTTTGCAATCAGAGTTGCTTATTTTCTATGAGTGGTGCTGCAACAACAATCTTAAGCTGAACATTGAGAAATTTCAGGTTATGTTCTTCTCGAAGTCTCGCAGCTTATGTACTTTTCAGTACATATTTGAGGGTACTGGTACAAAACGGGTGGAAGGGGTCAGGGACTTGGGAGTGTATCTTGATGTTAAATTAAACTTCATCTCCCATATTAATAACGTCGTTGCTAGGGCAAACTCTATGCTGGGATTTATTCTTCGTTGGTCCAAGGAATTTCCAAGCTTTCATATAAGACTCCATCTTTATACGTCCCTCGTTAGACCCCTCCTTGAATATGCTAGTCAGGTTTTGTCTCCATTTTACGGATCCCACATTGAACGTATCGAGTCCGTCCAGCGCAGATTTGTGCGATCGGCACTACGTTCTTTGCCTTGGAATGACCCTCTTATTCTACCACCTTATGAGGAGCACTTAGGGTTACTGCAATTTGTTACACTCGAGAAGCGACGCTGGGTTGCTGATTTGATATTTTTGCATCAGCTTCTGCAGGGATTGCTGGACAGCGCTGAACTAGCTTCCAAAATATTCCCTAGAGAACTGTCATATTCCCTACGCAATCGATCGCCTTTACGGATTGCTTTTTCGCGCACTAATTGCGGCATTTTAGAGCCTATTAACCGTATAAAGGTCCCGTTTTTTATATTAATGTGGACGGAGTGACACCTAAAAGGAGCATCTACAATTTGTAATTCGTTCTTTTGCTCGCACTGGTTTTGGTTTTAATTTCTCTTTTTTGCTTGTTTTGCATTTTGATCCTTCTGTATTTGAATGGAAACACTATTATTATTATTATTATAAAACGCATGTATAGAATCGTGAATATGCGGCCTCTTTTTGACCTGACTCTTACCAAGGATTTGCTATAACGATCTCTGTTGTCTATGCACCTCTGATTGTTGTGTGTGGGCGTGTTTTAGTATTATGTTTTTTGCATGTTGGTGTGGGAGCCTCATTCGCCTCTGCCTAAGAAGTGCGCCTTCTGAGTTAGAAGGATGAATTCTAATTAATTAATTAATTATTATGCTACTGTGTAGTTCGTGTTTAATTTATTTGGGTAAACATTTTGTTATTGGTTTGTTTTAAAGGCGTCCAGCAGCTAAAGAAAAGCTAACCCTTTGGAGCTGCTGTAGAGGAACGGCCAAAGTAATTTAACTCTTTTTATTACAAAAGGTATTTAACTTTATTTATCAAAGGATTTTTAATATTTGTTGTTTGGAACGGTTTGGTTTAGAACTTTTTGGTATTATTCAAGTCTTCACTTGAAATATGTTTGAGGTGAACCTACAAATCTTTTGATTTTTTTCTCTATAATTTTACAACCCAAAACTTTGGTCTTTCCACCGATATTTTTGGAATCTGCTAGAATTACTAGAGATGGGCCGTCAGCCGTCAGGCACATAGGGGGATTCACACGCAACACTTTGGTGTACGTGCCGTAACTATGTGCACTGACGGAAGTGCGACTACACCCTCCCCGTGGGGGCGGCTGGAAACAGACTCCTGGTACGGTCATGTCTCTGCCAGGAGTGCGGGCTAATGGTAGTCGGGCGGAGAGAAGGATACTCTCTAAAAAATACCCCAATCTAAGGTGGAACAGCATATGCCGAGGGATGCGTGGTCAAGGGGGTGCTTGGCCGCTAGTATGCGAACTCTGGATACCTGTCGCCCTCCAGTTTTATCTAGACTACCTGTAGCAACGGGCTCTGCTGCGGGGGACTCTCCCCTTCCCGATTACTCGTGGGATCTACATGGATTTTTCAATATATAAAACCAACGAACCTGATGCAGTTCTAAATGCATCAACCTGTGACCAGACCAGTAGGGGTATGGACACAGCTGAACAAACCACTAACAGTAAGCCTCGGCTTTCTGCTTCTCCAAGTGGAGCTTTTGGGCACACTTCTGGAGTACCACAAATTTCGGCGAGCAATTGTGCCACCTCTACGTCAGTGCAAAGCGGACGGGATTTGCTATCTGGGGAAGAGTTCTCGGATCTCGATTCTGTCTGCACCCTGGTGCCTGACAACGCTAGCGTATGCTCGGAGATATCCGGGCTTTCGGAAATTGGCGTTTCCATAAACCAGATGAAACTCCGAGCTGAGTCCGGATTCGTCAAATTCACCTCTGCAGAGAGGAGAAGGTTCAACAAGGCGTTGGCAAGTGGCCTCCCCAGAGAAAAAGCCCTGGAGGTAGCCAAGTTGAAACCACCCAGCAAGCCGGAAGTCAAAAGGACACGTTCCGAGGAAAAGTCCCAGGAACAGCCCAAGACCAAAAGGCCCAAACCGACCCAAGCGGGATCTGTAAAACCCACCTACAGCCAGGTGGTGGGTAGCGTCAAGCTAGGCTTAACCTCAACGGACGTGATTAATCGCCCCCTAACAGTTGAGCAGATGGCTCTTCTACAAGAGGCGATTATTGACGTCACTATTGAAAAAAGAACAGTTGTTGTCAAACCAGAGTTCGAGGGCTGTTTACCCCGGACTGGTTGGCTCCTTCTTGTCTGCGCAAATGCTCAGACGGCGGATTGGGTCAGAAGCAACTTCGAGCATATCCGTGCCAAGTGTGCCTTCGACATTGCCCTTGCTGAGGAAGGTCAGTTCCCTCGGACACATGTGATTCGAGGCTACTTTCCCCAGAGCCTTTCTCTCACTAACGAGAAGGTATTGGCATCAATTGATGCCCAAAACCAACTCCCAACCTCGCAGTGGAAGGTGGTGCAGAGACTGACAAATGGTCAGCTTCTGCACCTTGTGATGCTCATTGACGAGGCGTCAATGGCGACCCTTACTAAGCTTAAGGGCAGGATTGTCTACCGGTTTGGTCACGTGAGACTGATCCTGAAGGACAATGCCTCAAAAAATCCCAACTGCTCCACCTGATGAGGTACAAGAGCTCATCAGCTACTGCAAGCGGACGAATCGGCAGTTCATCATTGGATGCGACGCGAACGCCCACCATACGGTCTGGGGCAGTAGCAATGTTAATGAAAGAGGTGAGTACCTGCTAAATTATCTTATAGATAAAAAAAAATTAATATAGTTAATAGAGGGTGCAAACCTACCTTTATCACTGCAGCCAGAGAGGAGGTGCTAGATCTCACTCTGGCCAGCCGAGTCCTGTCCGAGTTCATAAGGAACTGGCGAGTCTCAGATGAAGCATCGCTGTCGGATCACCAACATATCCGATTTGACATTCAGGGCCGATCTGAGATTATCTCTAGTATCTCTGTCCCCAAGAAAACAAATTGGCACACCTTCAGGGCTGTTGTGTGCTCGAGGGCTGACATGCTGGTCACCTCAATCAGTTCAATTGGTGAACTTGAAGTGGCAGCTAACCAGCTTAATGACGTGCTCATCTCCTCCTACCAAGATAGTACAGGCTCGGTTCCAACCAAAGTGATACGTAAGGTGCCTTGGTGGAGCGAGCGGCTGTCTGAAATGCGTGGGCGGGTGAGACGGCTTTTTAACAGAGCTAAACGCTCCAAGCAATGGGACGAATATAGGTTCGCGCTCACTGAATACAATAAGGAGATCAGACGCTCCAAACGCGAGTCCTGGAGAAGACGCTGTGAAAGCATAGAATCTTTGCCGGAAGCAGCTCGTCTTCAAAAGGTACTAGCCAAGGACACCAGTAATGGGGTAGGGCTTCTTAGGAAGCAGGATGATACCTACACCGAAAACCCTAGGGAAACTCTAGAATACCTGTTGGTGCACTTCCCCGGGTCAACTCTAGGACCAGGCTCAGATCATTTCGTTGACTGCGACGATAGGTCTCCTTTGTGCCGTAGGGCCTTGAGCCGGTCCGGAGTCATATTCGACAAAGATAAGGTTAGATGGGCAGTGGCCTCTTTTCAACCTTTTAAAGCCCCTGGGGGTGATGGGATTTTCCCAGCACTCCTCCAAAACTGCCTGGATACCATCCTTGACCCTTTGGTCAACCTGTTTAGAGCCAGCTATAATTGGGGCTACATACCACTCTCATGGAGGAAGGTAGTGGTGGTGTTTATCCCCAAACAGGGCAATAGGCCCCTAGAGCTACCTAAATCGTATAGACCAATCTGTCTAACTTCCTTTCTATTAAAGACAATGGAGAGACTGCTAGACCTGCACATTAGGTACAAACTGGACCAGGTATCTCCTCTTCATCCCACCCAGTTTGCCTACTCAAAAAGCAAATCTACAGAGACTGCCTTACATAATCTAGTCAGTAAGATTGAGAAAGCTCTTCATCATAAAGAAATAGCTTTATGTGCTTTTCTTGACATAGAAGGTGCTTTCGACAATACTAGATATGGATCCATATCTAGAGCTCTCGTACGGAGGGGTCTGGACTCGCAAACTGTGAAGTGGGTGGATGCGATGCTTAAAGAGCGCGAAATTACATCCACCCTGGGCAATACCTCTGTGTGTATCAGGGCAGCTAAGGGGTGCCCACAAGGCGGTGTACTGTCGCCGCTGCTCTGGTCTCTAGTAGTAGACGACCTCCTAAGCAAGCTGAGTGAGCTTGGCTACCGTGCCGTTGGCTATGCGGACGACCTTGCCATCATTATCACAGGGAAGTTCGACACTACTGTCACTGATCTAATGAGATCAGCTATGCGCACGGTCACTGATTGGTGTGCTAACGAAGATCTTACGATCAACCCTGCCAAGGCTGTTCTGGTGCCATTCACCAGAAGGCACCATCTGGACCTTGATCAAATACTGATCCAAGGCACGGCTATTGAGTACTCTAATGAAGTCAAATACTTGGGAATTACGCTCGACAAAAGACTAAACTGGAACACTCATCTCAACACCACCCTAAATAAGGCTACACGAGCCTTATGGGCCTGTCGAAGACTCTTCGGAAGGACTGGGGGTCTAACCCCGAAGATGATCTTCTGGCTGTACAATACGATTGTCAAGCCGATCGTTTCTTACGCCGCCCTGGTTTGGTGGCCTAAAGTCCAGCAGCGGTTGGCAATCGACAAATGCAACAAGCTGCAGCGGCTTGCCTGCCTCTCCATGACGGGAGCAATGAGGACTTGTCCTACCGCTGCCATGGAAGCGGTGATTGGACTTACTCCACTGCATATCTCTATAATGAAATCTGCTGCTATCAGCGCCCTGAGATTGCAGCTCTTGAATAATATGCCGGTTGACGACAAGGGTCACATGAGCATCCTCAAGCGCATCCCTGGCTTAGATGTGTGCTCCGTAACGGATCACATGACCAAGGAGCTGCGCTTTGGCAAAAGGTTCAGGACCATTTTCCCTGAACGAGCAGACTGGGACGGCGGTGGTCCAAGTCTGGATCCCGGATGCCTCAAATGGTATACTGATGGCTCTAAAATGGCACACGGTGCCGGTGCTGGTGTCTTTGGACCCAACACTAGGATTTCGCTCGCATTGGGCAGTTGGCCCAGCGTCTTTCAAGCTGAAATCCACGCCATTGAAACCTGCGCCACTCTCAACCTCAACAAAGGACTGAAAGGTGCGGACATTACTATCTTCTCCGATAGCCAAGCGGCCCTTAAGGCCCTATCCTCATGGAGTTTCTCCTCGAGGATTACAAAGGAGTGCTTCGACACCCTCCAGCTACTGGCCATCCACAACAGGGTCACGCTCTGTTGGATACCAGGCCACTCTGGTATCGAGGGCAACGAGATCGCTGATGAACTGGCCAGGAAAGGCTCATCCTCTCGCTGCCAAGGACCCGAACCCTACTGCAGCCTCAGTTGGGCTTCGACGAGAGCTGTTGTAGAAAATTGGGGTAGGAGTCAACAGCTGCCATACTGAAGGAACGTCTCTGGGCTTCGCCAGGCCAAGGCACTTGTCAGACCCTACGCTTATAATGATATCACCGCCCTAAGCAAGGCGGATCTCAAACTGCTTTCAGGTTACCTATCGGGCCACTATGGGCTTAGGTATCATCTACACCGCATAGGTCTGTCTAGCGTGACGGAATGTCGGCTTTGTTTGGAAGACGATGAAACCACATTGCACATTCTGTGCTTCTGTCCTGCATTAACATGGCTTAGAAGGAGGACCTTCAGTCGTGAATTTCTGAATCCGGCTGACGTTAGATCCTCCCCTGTTAAAGACCTCCTCTCTTACCTCAGGGTGGCTGAGGGTCTTTTGCAGTAATGGGGCTCTGGCACAAAAGACCTCCATGGTCGTAGTGCCCACCATATGGGTAACCCCTTATATAATAATTTTTTTTTTATGTATATATGGTACTTTTATTGGCTCAACGTTATAAATCGTATATTGTATAAAAACTAAAAAACTCCCTAACTACTCTGTAAAATGTAAAAATATCAAAAAGTTTATAAAAACAAGGCACAAAAATCACAAAATATTGCTGTAAAAAGGCTCAACACTCATCAAAATGACTCAAAAATAGCAAAAAGGCTCAAAAACATATCACAAAATCGCAAAAGGCTCAGGAACATATCAAAAAGTGTAAAATATACTTGAAACATGTCAGAAGGACGAAAAAAGACTCAAATTTGTTAATTTTAGATATAACCTGCCAAAATGTGTGGAAAAAGAAAAGCAAAGAAAGGTTAAGAAAATTTAAATCAAAATTTGAGAGCCACCCGGTGAGTGGAAGTTCCGAAAAGTATTCTATAATTTTGAATTATGTTGCCGAAATATGTTTAAAAAACTAAAAGACCTAAATAAATGAATTTAAGTCACCTGGTTACTGAGCTTGAATGATCCCCGGAGGTAGATGCAGCACCGGGCGAAGACGCTACATCGAGAATACCTACTTGCATGCAAGCAGCGACGCTCTCCGCAGAGGTCTTCGCCACTTTTCTAGTCCCCTTGGAGCACCCCGCTTCAAGAGTCCCAGGTGAGCGTACTAAAAATTTTGATGATAGAGTCCCGAAAGAGCAGTCTTCAGAGTCATGGACGTCCGAAAACTGCTCCCATTATCGCCTCAGTTCAATCTTTCCAACGTAGGACTCATCTTTCCCGCAGCACTTGCAACAGATCCAAAGCGGAGAGAAGCTCCGTGAAAAGGTGTTACAAGGCTGCGGCCTATTGTCACCAGTGAAAGACAAGGCTACCATTCTGTACCGACGCTAGCGGTTGCCAGGTACAGTTGAATGTGTCTGGCTCCGTTACCAGGTATCCAAGACGTAAACGCCTTCTCAATCTGGCAACAAAGTGGCTCCTAAGTGCACGTGTGTGTATCTGTGTGTCAGTGGCCTGTTGCCCAGGCTCGATCCGCATGCAATACAAATGAACTGTTGATTTAGCTAGTGTAAGAACAAAGCTAATTAAACAATTCACCTGGCTGCATGTCCTTGGCCCCAGTAAAAACCATGTTCGAGTAATGCCGAAACGGGGGCAGATTATCTGGCACAAGTGACGGACCAGTAGCATCAATTCGCACAAGGCCGGGCATGTGAAGTATCGGTGGAACAAAGTTCCTTCACCCCCACAAACCGTGCAGACTCTTTGAACGCTCTGGTCAATGTGCGACAGCTGATTTGGATGCACGAGGCTATGATGTAACAGTTTGAATGCTACATCAGAGTCTCTATAATTGGACGGATAACTGTAGATCACTCTGCAAGTCACCCCTCCGATTACTCCCAATTCTACCCCGAGATGTGCGCTCCATCTATTAACACCTAAGTGTTCTGCAGGAAACGCATCTGCAAATAGATCGCGCAGCCGACGTGATGTCAGTGTACTGAATGGCGTGTGCGGCGGTTGATTCACCACAAAAGCGTTCACCACCTCTGTGCCAGGCGACCTGGTACTGAGTTGGCTGAAACGCTCTCGTGCTGTATCAACCAATTCGTTTAATTGTGTTGTATGTGGGTGTATTAGTATGTTCCCAGAGGCATCAATGATATCTCCGAGAACTGTAAGCTGTCCTGTATCGGCTGTTACACCTCGAGCATTACTGAACACCGAATCCACTAATTCAGGATTTAACCTGATCGGTAAAGCTGAAAAATCCCCGTACCCAATTTCATCCCATTGCAAATGGAATGCCGGTCTTATTCTGCCCCAGGTCGTGATCGTAGAGATCATTTCCTGAGACCAGTCGTGCGGATAGGGTGGGCGGACTGAAAGCAGATAGTAATGCTTTCCTACGCCGGCACCCCCCAAGGCGCTTACCCACAGCTGAGAAATCAAGCTGTCTTCAAACCGAAACACTCGTTGGAATGCTCTGATCTGAAGGCAACGAGTTTTAACGACCATGTCCGTAAGACCCAATCCACCCATCGCTACTGGTCGGCAGAGCGTGTTTTCAGCGACCCATCTTCTTCCCCCCCAAAATGCGTCAATAATTTTTGCCTGCAAAAGTTTAACGAAGCCTTCCTCGAAGCACTCCGACTTAAGCAGGTGAACGATGGACGAGGTAATCAGGTAATTGACAACGACTGCACGTCCTTTCAGCGAAAGGGGGAACAATCTAGTCCGCCACGAATTCACTGCTCCGGAAAGTTTCTCCAGAGCCATGCGGCGATTACGTGTTTTACCTTCGAGCCCGATATACACACCTAAATACTTCAAGCAAGTATTGGTCCATTGTATGCCGAGGGGAGAATCTGAACGATTCCGCCACCTCCCACACCATAGGCCTTGGCTTTTGCTTAGGTTAACCCTAGCGCCCGCTAATCGCTCGTATTGTTCGAAAACCCTACGAGCGACTGGAAATGCATCTTCTTTCGTCACGAAAATAGACAGGTCGTCCGCATACGCTAGAATAAGTGGCCTTATAGTAGTGTATGGTAAGTGAATTGAATATTGTCTCAACGATTGACGAAGATTAACTAACAGCGGCTCCAGTGAAAAGTCATAAAGCATTCCTGACAACGGGCAGCCCTGCCTGATACCCCGACGAAACGGATTAGGAGACAATAAATGCCCATTATGCTTTATGAGAATCACTGAATCTCTATACAGACCACTGATGATCTCAATCCATCTGGACGGAAGCCCAAATTTATCGAGCACTCTCAGTAGATACTCATGCGAGACGCTATCAAACGCCTTTTCTTGATCCAAAGAGATCATGGCCATTTGCGAACCAGTTTTTTCATGGTAGGCGATAAGATGCTTTGCTACGGCGATGTTGTCGTAGATACTACGACCTGGAATGCAGTAGGACTGTGACGGGTATATTACTGAGGCAATCAGTGAGCGAAGTTGAGTTCCCAGTGTTTTGCAAACTATTTTGTAGTCGACATTACACAGAGTAACTGGCCTCCAGTTTCCCATCCTCTGAAGATCCCCCTTCTTAGGTATTAGACGCATAACGGATCTCCGCCAACTTGAGGGAAATTCGGTATGTCCAACCACTGCAGAATTAGAGACATCCAAAATAATAATGTTTATTACAAAATTTCAATTTTAAAATTAAACTCCATTACAAATTCAATTCAATTTAAAAAATTATATATATATATATATATATATATATATATTTATACATATATAAACTAAAAAAATTATAACAGTAAAAATACACATATTTATATGTATATACTTGTACTAAATATCTGTACTATATATAATACAACAAAAGAGAAAACCCTTGATTGGAACGTATACTACTTGCTAATAAACTAGACAATGGCTCAGAGGCCGTCTGTCAAGGTTGGTAAACAGTAAAACAACATTTATTAAAAATTAAATCCAATTACAACCAACATACTTACAAAACTTCAATTAAGAAAGAGAAAAAAGCAGATAAAACGATGAAAAGAATCAATGCGAGCATGCGCTCAGTGGAAAAGTTCGACCTCGTCTAGATGAATAGCAAAATCTGTCATTATATTCATTTACTAGGAATTTTCTGTACCTCCAGGCTTTTGTAGCAAAAAGAAACAAATCATTATTATTGTTCTTACCATTTAATACATCAATTATTTCAGCTTCTTCTGGCACTCGCTTACCAAACACTAGGACACGGAGTTCAGTGAGGATAGGGCATCCGCCAAAAAGTGCAGCAGCTTCTCCTCCTCATTTAAGTTACAAACGGAGCATAAAGTGCTTCCTCCTCTTCTCCAAGGACTGCTATTTAAGTATACGAAGCCCCCCTGTATCTCCAAATTAGGTTAATTTTTTCTACCGATAAGCAGTCTTTAACATAACTTTGCGCTGAAAAGTAATGCAATTTGTCGTAAAGTTCATGCCGTATGGTACTTCAAGCTTGATGTACTGCTTTACTCCTCAGCCATGCGTCTTCTTTTTTAATTATGTGTGTTATCATAGCTTTGAAGGAATGGTTATTTATTTGGCCAGTATTCAGATCAATGTCGTGCTTAATCGCTAAATCCTGCCACTGGTATACTACCAGTATGTATTTTCTCCATGATCTTACGTGCCAAACGATATGGTAGTCTATTATTGTCGTATTTAAAGTACCCCAGCTAAGTATTCGAAATGGAACTTTAAAGTGTAGATATAGATACAAGGTAAACCAGTTTCCAAAGCTATCATATAATTTGGAGTTTGTTGTGGCAACTTAAACAGTTTCTTTATAAAAAAGGGTTGCAGCTTCTCAATTAATTCATGCTGCTGATATCCCCAAATCTGTGATCCGTAGCATAAAACAGACCTTGACACTGCATCAAATAATATAAGTTTATCCGGGTATCTTGTTTTGATACTTCTAAAAAAGTTATTCCAAACTATATTTATGCTCTTTCCGTACCCGCACTCTAGTTACCAAATGGTTTCATGGTATTAGCATGGCAACATACTCCATGTAGCAAGAAAGAATAATCCACTCATTACAAAGTATGGCGAGTGCTCCCTCCATTCCCCGTACGCACTTTAGGTACAATTTTTTTACTACAGTATCATTTAGGAAACGTAATCTGATAAAGAGAATTAAACTCATCCAAATCGGTTTACGCGTTAGGAAGTACGGCTCCGCCTCCTCCCGATCCGAGTCTACCTACGAAATTTTTGAAGCAACAATGGGAGAACTTATTTTATACAACAACAGAAGGATCATCTAAATTGACCCACACATTACAAAATTAGGCTTTACCCCTGCCCCAGCCTACCCTAACGGGCATATTGCTTAGTGCGATACGGGCGCCTAAATGTTCTTACAGAACTTAGACATATTCGTCAGTCTTCTGATAAATTTATTATTTTTTTATCTTAAGCACCGTTTAGTGTATGTTTACTGCTTTTGAATGTCGGCAAATACCGATTCCAACACTAATTTTAAAAATGTCCATGCAATCTATTAACAATTTTTTATGCAGTCACTAATTAGATGTTGACAAATTCAGAAAAGATCTAGAACCACTTAAATTGCACATGCTACGCTTTCTTAATTAATTTAATTTTCACCACAAACTGCTTGTTGTCTGTTAAAGCTTATTTACTTGCCGTTTGCAGTTTCCTTTATAACTAGTTACCTGCGTGAATGTTTTCACATTTAATGTAATGAGTAATTGCCGCTGAATTTTTTTCTAAGTACTAAATTTCTTTAAAATGCTCTTGAAAGAACTAAAGAATTTATGGCCCAAAGCTGCTTGCATTCTGTTTAATTCTTGACAGATAAATAGTTTCTCCTTTCCTTGGAGAGAACTCGTTGCATGTAGAAGGAATGAATTGCCTTCTTAGGTGCGGTCACAGAAAAGTGTAAATTATAGTCAAAGGTAAATTGACGTAATTTTCTTCATAGGGTGATTGTTCTTGCTGTTAAAGTGTCCCCAAGGTTTCGTGTTTAAAGTAAACTTGATTCATTAATTTCTAAATTAGTTTTCTCTACAATTTAGGCAAAACTACAGTCGATTATGACTTTGATCTTGGGACCCTAGGTCTACTGTTTACTTTTTGTTTGCGCGAATAGAAATAAGGTAAAAGCATTCTTTTGGCAGTTTGAATAAAAAGCCGAGAGTTACCAAACACTTTTTGGACAATCGGATGTGAATTAAAGAATCTACCCAATTTTTGGTCACTTCTTGACCATTGTATAACACAATACTTCGTGTCTAAAATTTCTGTAAATCTGAAGTAAACAGACGCAGTATGAACGAAACAATTTGGTTTTGGGTAAAATGTTTGGAGTTAACAGACAGACTTACAATTTTAGCTGTCATTAAGGGGGGAGTAAGGTTAATTCGATACAAAAAAAGCATATTTTCGATAATTTTTTTTGGCAACACGTTAATATATATTTATTTCTATAATTACTACATAATAATATAACATTTGAAGAACATTTCGTGAAATAAATTTTTAATTTTTATGAAGAAATGAGCCATTGACAGCGAATCTCCGCGGACGTCTCAAAAAAAAGTTTGATTGCGGTGCCCCTCATAACTCATCATTGGATCATCTGAAATCAAAAAACCAAAATGTTTTTTTTAGTTCATAAGTTTATGCAGGTACTGACGTCGAGTTTTTTTTGTTATTGATTTTTCAATTTTTTACAGCACTTGGAAGTCAAAATGCCGATTTTTCATCAAAAAAATAGAAAAGATTGTGATTTTAAAATACGTTAAAATTAAAAAAAAATAACTCGGTGTCAGTACCTCGTCATTTATGTAAAGAAAAAGTGTACAACATTTCAAAAGGATCGGTGCAGTAGATTTTTAGCTATAGTGGGCACCGACTCTGAAAACGCTAAGTGTGAGAAAAACGCGTTTAAAGTTTTAACACTGATCTTTTGTATATGGGATGTATCGGATGGAGGGAGACCCAATCGACCTCAAATTTTAACTAGATACTCTTGAAGAGTTGTACTATGAAATAAATTAATTTATTAACCGACTAACCAAAAAAAGAGACGTCGAATTTTCTGTTAATTTTTTATTTTTTTATGTATGACCGAACTTAACTTCATAACACGTGGACCGATGGATGATTCATTTGTTTTATATGGTATGTTTCCCCATTGATATTATAATTTACACGGGGTTGGCCATACAATAAGTAGTGAACTGTGTAACGCGCATTGCATTGCATTTGCAATATTCTATTGATTTGCTATCATACATCTAGTCCAGGCACTATGAATATTTAACTGTTGGCAATACAGTGCAACCTCGATATAACAAAACTGAAGGGGATTAGAAAATATTCGTTATACCAAGTAATTTGTTAAAATGAAGTTTGTTATATAGAGGTTAGGTTACTCTACGATTCGTTTTAACAAGGTTTTAAAAACTTAAAACTTAACTTTTATTAACCTCAACATTACGTAGGTACTCATCTGCTTACCCTGTTATACCGAACGATTTTCACTAAGAAATGAAAACACATTTTAATTTTTTACTTAGCATCAAACAACAATGCTTGTCTTACGAAAAATTTAACGTGTCTGAACCTGTCGAGACATGAATTATTGTGGTATTGAGTGTGAATAATTGATAGGATACGTTATGTTAAGGTTGTAAGTTGACAAAATTCGTTAAATAGAGGTAAATAATACTTTCTATTTATATTCTGCATGGATAAAAATTCGTTATAAAGAGGATTTTGACAAATGTATTCGTAATGGAAAGGTATATTTCGCATTAGCTCTTACGGGAAGTTCTAGGGGATTTCGAAAAATTTGTTAAATCGAGGAAATCGTTATATTGAGGTTCGTTATATTAAGGTTACACTGTATATGGAAGGAACTACCGCCTTACATTTCAATAAAATAAGCCAGAAATTTGAGATTTATCCGTTAAAATAAGGATTTTGAAATTGACAAATTTCATTAAATTTATTAAAATTAATGAACAAAAAGAATGCTTGTGGAGCTACAAAAATTTTTGGTAAAACAGAACAGACTTAAAAAATAAAATGTGGCCAGAAATAGGTAATGAATTCCTGGTGAATGCAGAATTAGCGAAGAAAAAATGAAACAAGAATTCAGTTTACGGAATGAAGTTGTTCAGCTTATAGAAAGTACAAGCAGTGCGAATTTGGTACGTTAAAAAAATTTCGTAATATGGAATCAAATATCCTAATGATTTTTTGAATTTATAGGTCACTCGAAAAATGTACCTAGAATTCCCACCCAAAATTGAAGCAATCGCAGGCTGGGAAAAACAAAACCAAAAACAAAAATTTGAAAAGAAAAGTGGAAGAATTGCTGGAAACCATCACAAATTAACAGCAAACTGATGCTTATAGATCATATATAATAAATAATAAAGATAAAATAGTTTAAAAAAAAATTTGTACCGACTTCACAAAAAGCGCTATAAACCATAAAATAATTTTTCATTTCATATCTATTACGACATTTCAAAGTCGGTGCAAATCAAACAAACCACACAACTACAACAAAAAATTTTTATCGTTCTTCCTTATGGTTCCGTGAGCTGAAACGTTCAGGTAGCTTTGTACTTTATCTTCAATTGTGGTTGGGCAGTTGTTTTGTTACTTAAATTTGCACCGACGTCAAAATGTCGTAATAGATATAATAGTCCAGTCAAAATAGACATTTGACTTAGCCAAAATTCGCATAGAGCTGAAAATTTGCAGAGACGTTAAATACATTAATATAAATGAAATGTCAAAAATCCCCTTCGATCCTACTTCTGCAAAAAATTTTATTCAAGGTCAAAAGTACAAAATTAAGGTTTTTTTCATTTTTCTCGAAAACGGTAAGTTTTATCGTGAAAATAGGTTAGACAAAAGTTGTAGATCATACAATTCTCTACAAAAATTTAAAATTCATATTTTACATAATATGCACACATTTCCGCACCACCTATGAGGTAATGTACTTGGCGCATTTTTTAACGTGGTTTCCCCAGTAGGTATAATCCACAATCTATTGTAATAGAGAAAGTTTGATCAGATCGTATCCTATTGATTGATCGTATCCTATTGATTGATCAAAGTGGAATAGGTTGTTTTCTTCTAAATGTTATTATATTAGATAATTGTCTAATTCTACTTCGACAATTGTTTCTTCGTCTTCATTTTCATTTTCTTGCAGAATTTCTGTTCGCTGTTCTAAGAAAAGGGATGCATCAATTGTCTCTTCATTAATATCATAATTATTTTCATCTGTTGTATTTGTTTCATTATTGGAGCAAGTCTGACCCTGACAATTTATGCATACTGGCGAAAAAAATAATCCCACTTTTTGACAGCCACAATTCTTACTACAATCCGTCTTGCATTTACAAAAAATAGTATTAAGCAGTTTTTCTGGAGCAGGCGGGAGTAGAGTTTGAATTGGCTCCAATTAATTATTTGTTAATTTCCAACCCCATCCTTCTGGGTCCAGCTCATTGCCTAGCCACACTTGAACTTGATAATACACACGATACAAGTGTTGAAAGGCAGAAGCAGATGTTGGGGGCAGACAAGACAACTGTACTGTTTTATTGTTCCATGCAGATTTTACAAACCTCAAATATCTATATTTGTCTATGGAATCAATTTTTTTTGGAGCACCATACATTGCAAGAAGAACACGAATTCCATTTGTAACGATGTCGTGTGGAGAAGAGTCAATCTTTGTAAATACTTCTGCGCAATCAATTAAATCATTACGTTTTTCGAACAATTTAAATACTGCTATTTTAGCTCTTTTAAAAAAACGCTGATGTAGTATCGCAACCAGTTATTGCATGTAAAAATAAAATATGAGCTTTACATTTCGGATATGCAGTCAGACTTTGGGATGAATATATTGTTGATTGTACTTGAGCTTTCCCAGGTTTCAAAAAGTAAATAATTTTATCATTTGGAGTCCGTGCAGTCAATAATATCAACAAATCAACATCTTCCCCAACAACGACAGTTGTATTTGAACTTTTCCATTATTCTATTGCTGTTTCAGTTATAAGGACATCAGCATCATTATCAGCTTGTTTTATTGGAATACCAGCAGCTGTAAATTCTTCACATAACATTGAAATGAAGCGAGACTTATTGTGAGTATTTGCAAGAAATTGTTGTTGGTTTTTGGAACTTTCATAGATCGATCAAAAACGATATCAACAGATGAAGATGTTTTTGTAGTCCGACGACGTTGTTCTGCAGCTTTAATATTTTTCGTATGATTAATATAACCATCAAATACAATCGTACTGTTATGACCAAAATGTCTTTGTACAAACTGAACATATTTTTCAAAAATAATATGAAATGTTTCATCTCGATCCCATACAACACGGTGTAATAGATACCCTCCATCGATGTTTAAACATTCAAAGCAATTATAAAGAGCTGACTTCATAGTTTTACGCATTCCCACTTCATCAAAGAGTGATAATGGGTAAGGAGCTAATTCATATGCGAAGAATGTTTCAAGTTCATCTTCAAATGTCTTAGTAATGCTCATGCGTTGAAATAATAATACAGGGTCTAGGCACCTTTTCATCATGTACTTTTATGAGGCTACTTGCACTTAAAAGAGGAAGTACTCTATCAGCGCCTTTTAATTTAATATTATTAAACATTTGGCCAGTCATTTTGCTTATAGAAGCAAGTCCAACTGCACGAGCATTATGACAATTAATTTTATCATCACCGACGACTCCGCTGGCAATGGACATAACGGACAATGACGTAGCTAGCAGATGTTACTCAAGGTTACCGACGAAGGGAATTAGGGACTGACAGTATAGTCTTTTATTTTAAAATACTCATTCAATTTATACAAGTTTTATTGTGTAAGTAACACATACCAATAGTATCTTATTTTCATTTATATTGACGTGTACAGGCTGCATTTTAGTGCATATTATGTAAAATATGAATTTTCTAATGATTAACACCGCGATATCTCACGAATGGTGAGTTGTAAGAGAAAAAGTGACTCGATCATTTTTGTAGAGAATTGTATGATCTACAGCTTTTTGTTAATTTTGTACTTTTGACCTTGAATAAAATTTTTTGCAGAAGTAGGATCGAAGGGGATTTTTGACATTTCATTTATATTGATGTATTTAACGTCTCTGCCAATTTTCAGCTCTATGCGAGTTTTGGCTAAGTTATGACTTATTTTTGTCTATTTTGACTGGACTATAAAATGAAAAATTCTTTTATGCTTTTCAGCGCTTTTTATGAAGTCGGGTCAAATTTCTTTTTTAAAAACTATTTTATTTTTCACTTTTTAGTGTCTTCATATATGGGGCAAAATTCCTCAAGTGTACCAGGTGAACAAATTATCTCCGATTTTTTTCAACCTTCACCAAATTATCGTTACTGGTATAAGTAAATATCGTGCTAAAGGATTTAAAAAAAAATTTTGTGCAGAAGTTATAGGGTTGCAAGCTTTTGCATTTTTGCACTTTTTCTCGTGATCATACATGTTTTAAAAATTCATAACTATCGTCATCATTGCCGTAGAACGGTGATCTTTAGTGATTTGTAAAGGTCGTTACATGGCCTTCCAAATATAGATATAATTGTCCGCAAAAAGCTAAGGGATGACACTTGCATTGGAAAAAATATAAAAAAAATTTATGAGCAAGTCTTTTTTTAAAAACCAAAAAATATTTTTGACAGTCAGAGAATTATATTTTTATTCCGAAGGCCATTTCACGACCTTTACACGAACTTTATCTTTAAAGATCACCGTTCTACGGCAGTGGTGACGATAGTTATGAATTTTCAAAAAAGGTATGATGACGAGAAAAAGTGCAAAAATGCAAAAGTTTACAATACGATATTATACCAGTAACAATAATTTGGTGAAGTTTGAACGAAATCGGAGAAAATTTGTTCACCTGGTACACTTGACGAATTTTGCTCCATATACGATTCGAATAATGCTGCTTATACGAACAAAGCAATTTCAAAAGTTGCACTAACAAAATTATCCAAATACGGCAACATATTATGAAATTAGTCACGGTCACCCTTTCATACCCTTACCTTAGAAAATTCTTAACATAGCCCTAGGGCACCACTGCTCTCTATAGAGCAAGAGAAAATAATCGTAGTCAGAGAATCATCGTAGTCACTCTAGGTACAAAATTGTTATCATTTATCAATCAGGAAACGTATTCTGTACAACTGTATCAAAATTGGTCTATGCTCTATGAAGCTAGGCGCCGCCTATCCTCCAACTCTCGCCATAAGCCTAAATTATTGTCAGAATACAAATAAATACTGTAGCTTAAATGGGGCTCTTCGGGATCGATGGATTAATTAAGACACTTACTTACCGTCACAAATGTTCTCAATTTTATTCACTTCACTTAATTAAAGGCAAGAAATCAGTTACAGTCTAAAGAGAGAAGAAAACGGTCGCACTAAACTTATTCCTGTAACGCGTCGGTCGGTTAAATTTTGTAAGTATTATTATATTTGTATAATAAACGGTTAAAAATACATCCGCTGTGTTATTAATTATTCGCCCCAGCCCTGATTCTATTTCCTACATCTAAATCAGTCCACATGTTACAAAGTTAGATTTCCCCTCCGCCCACCCCAACCCTAGATAAAAATTTTTCCATAGAGTGGCAATACGGAATCATAATATACACAACAAAAAGGAATCTTCTTAATAGGTGTGTGAATTAAGAAATTAATAAATTGTTGTCGTCCTTTCAGTGGGGCAACATATTCTACACACATGCACATGTTACGAAGTTAGACTACCCCTCCCCCACCTCCCCACCCTAAGACCAAATTTTTTTCATTATTAGCAAAGAGGTTTTATACTCTATAAATCCAAAAAGGAATTTTCCAAATCGGTCCACGCATTACGAAGTTAAATTTCACCCCTTACCCTCATCCCCATCACATACTCTACTCAAGAAAGATAAAATCATCAAAATCGGTCCACGCCTTATGAAGTTAGACTACCCACCTCCCCTGCGTCCCTACCCCGCCCTGGACACAAATTGTTTTCATTATTAGCATTATTTTTTTCATCTATTTAGCGAAGAAAAAATTATCTTAATCGGTCCACGCATTACGAAGTAAGGTTTCACCCCCACCCCCACCATCGCTCCACCTAAAATTTTTTTGACATGGTACCAATCGGTCAACATACTCTACCCAACAAAAAAAGAATCATCAAAATCGGTCCACGCGTTACAAAATTATAATAAAATAGAAAATAAATAAAAATTACGTGTCTAACTTAGAACCTTTTTGTTTTTGGGAAGTCGCTTAAAATCTTTTTTTGAAATCGGTTAAAAAACTAGAAGAACAGCCCTTGTCTGTGAAAACCTCGTGTGAGTGATAAGCATTTTGCTTTCGGACAAGGTGCGGAAGAATTCTTAAAATTAACTGTGCAGTGCTCTGTTGCAGACCCAATAAACGTTGGACCCGTGGAATTACTTTTTTCAGGTAAGTAGTCTACATAAATATGTTTCTTGATGCAGATTGTTAGATTTTAATTTTGATGAGAGATATTCTATTAAAAACTACTAATATTAGAATAGGTAACAAAAAAAATTAAATTGTTCGTCCCAATTCGCAGTTTTTTTACATTCTAAGGAATAGGAAATATTGTGCCCATATAGGCATAAACTGCCGCTCTTTTCGTGGGGGCTCGTTCAATATATCATTTCAATTTTCTACTTAAATGTTTCAATGTAATTTCATATTCAACTAATATAGAAGGAAGAGTATTAAATAATCAAATAAAACAAAGCAATATAAAAACCAGTTTTGGAAAATATGTTTAAAAAAAATTTATTCAAAAAATTAATATTTGCTTCTTCTTGAGAAAGTTCATGATTTTCCTACTGTCATTTGGAAAACTATAGCAAAAATACCCTTCTAATAAATGAAGAAAACTGCTTAACTTTTCTATTAGAGTACACTTCCTCTAGTTCTATATTCTAAATTACAAACAAAGAAAATTTCCAAAGATATCAAATCTGATAGCGCTTGCAAAATTCCGTTCCGAACAGAACACAAGAAAATTGTTGTTGTTGGTCAATCCTACGAGGAAGTAACTAAAGGGGAGGCCTTTACCTCAGAAAATCCGGATTTCGAAGGCAACACTCATGTGAGTTTGCAGTAAACAACCTAATAATTAATTTATTAGCATCACTCTAAATTCACGGTCTCATTGCTATTTGTAAAAAACTCGGAGAACTCTCTCGAAGTAAAGCAAGTATCGCAGTCGGATATAACTTAAAAGGCAAGCAATCACCCCTTAAGTTTGCGTATTTTTCACATCATACAATTTTGTAAATTTAGGAAAAACATCTACTAGGCGACACAAATGGTAAATATGAATTACCTCGAAATGAGTGCTACCTTTTGGGATATTATGCAGTGTTCTTATATACCAACCCTTTTGTTAGGGAGTAGTTATTATTCTCGCCTTTCTCCAATTTATACGTTATTTGCTTAACGAGTTTGAGCTACAGCAAGAGCAAAGTCAAAAGATTTTTTCTAAATATTTAATATTTCGGTACAACTGTCTCATTCTGTTGGAGGACCGGTGCTATATCTTGTACTAGTATTCAATCCTCAACAGGAAAAACGGGGATTAAAGTGCCACTTATTCAAAATAAGCGTCAGAGCCTGGCAATTCGAAACTACCTTAAACCGTATTCCAAGCCAATATGGAGCATAGATATTGGAAAGAATCTCCAGCTCGTAACTTTGATATCTTGATTCTACATAATGTAGCTCTTTTTGAAAATTAGAACACAGGGAGGTGTCTTCCATCTGTTTCACGCTGAAATAGAATAGACCCAAATCACATGCTATGTATTTGTATCGCAGTTTTTCAATAGGTGCTTTAAAAAGCATAGTCTTTACCAAAGATTACTTACTACTAGATAACCGGCTCCCTAAAATACCCAGCTAGCTTGAAAAAGTAACACTGACACCACAGTAAAACGAAATATATCCAGATTTTAAAGTCATAAGAATACCCATGCAAAAAAAGAGTGCAGGTAGTGTGCAGTCATTTACTCCTGTCAAAATTATTTGAGAGAATCACTTAATCCTGTCACAATTCTGTTCTCATCCGGAGAGAATCACATACTCCTGTCAAAAAAGTACCGCCAAATCTTGTCGAAGAGAAAAATGTACCAAAAAGTACGATCAATAAGAACAATTCATGTGAATCACATGACTGAGTTAGTTACTTATGTGCATAAACTGTCGATGTATTCTGATCTTTTAATGAGTGAAGTATATCTGATATTTGTAAATGCATATATGAAAAGTATACGTGTCTCTTATCCACAAACTCTCCCGGAAAAAAAATTTTAATTCTAACTGCAGGGTTGCCCGATACGGTAAATATACAAAAGCAACCAAAATTTTTTCACTACATTGTTCGAAGCCGTTTATCTAGTAAAAGTAATCTTTGGTCTTTGCGGTGTCAAGGGCCATATGCTCATTTTCAAAAAATTTTAAAGTAGCGCTCTCTTTTAAGAGATCATATGTGCCCATAATTTATTATGAAAGCGGACTAAATAATTCAATTTTGGAAGTACTTTAGGGTTTATTTTCTAATGTATTTCAAAATATTCATGAGTTTTAAATCTTATATTTTTTACGACTCACAAACTTAATAACCTTTTCGATAAAAAATAATTGATTTTCTACATACAACTTTTTGATAGTTTTTTTAACTTGAAACTTAAAATTTTGCAACTTTTTTATAAACTTTCAGAATTAAGAGACTATGAATGTCTTTGACACTCTTCGGAATAGAAAAATCTCGGATAGCGGACAAATTTTCTTCGTCAGGGCGAATAACCTAGTTATTTAAAGCACATCCCAAATAATTGATTTCTTCATAAAGAAATAGACATTTATCAAACTGTAATTTCAGTGAATTCTCTTGGGCTAATGTATCATTCTTCAAAATCTCGAGATGTTCCTAGATCATTTCCGTTGCTACTGAAATGTTATCTATACAAACAATCGCCATTTATGAGATCTTTACAGATATGGTGAATAAAACGTTGTAGGACTGAGGGAAGTTTGTAAGGCTAAAAGCATTCCTAATTACTAAAACTGCTCAGTAGGGGTAACTAAAGAAGTAGATGTGATAGATTTTAACAGCACTTTTTAAATCAAGAGCTGAAAAAGGAGTAGAATATGGGTAAATTATACATCCAAAGTACAAAAAAAAATTTCTTAACGAGTCTTGTCTTTTGAAGATTTTCACCGTCTATATAAAAAAATAAATAAATTATTTATTTCATATGATTGGTAGGATGTGTTATAAATATTTTATCAAAAAAATTTTATTTTTCCTTGCGTAACATTTACTTTCTTTCATAATCAATCATCAATAAATCGAAATCATTACTCTGTGTAATGAGTACTTTTAAACGTTATACTATGTGGACAATAAATTTTCTTTCTTATTTAACTAATGTAACATTAAGAATAAGTTTTTTTTATAAGACCTCCAAAATGGATCCGCCATTTTGTTTTTTCGTAAATTTTTGATCAAGATTTTAAATCAGTGACGACGAAAAAGCCGATATACATATTTTCATGAATATATGGCAATTTTAAACTTTTTGTCCACCATATTGGATCTGCCATTTTGTTTTTTCAAATTTTGAGTAAAGACCTCAAAATAGGGCTCGGACTATTCGCGTATTCGCATATTCGAATAGTATATTCGGTATTCGAATAATTCGAGTAGTATTCGAATTATTCGAATACTATTCGAATAACGAATAGTGCGAATATTATTCGAATACCGAATAGTGCGAATATGCGAATACGACGAATATTATTCGAATATTCGCAAATCCACGAATATTACAATATAAACCGTATTTTACTCCACATATTTATATTCCATCATTTCTGAAAATAAGGGACCATCAACAATAGACGTCCGAATTTTAGGGTGATCCCTCCCCCAGTTCTTTCACCTCACTTTACCGTGGACGTTCACTTGTTAGTACAACAGAACAGATTTTATGCTTGATTAAAAGATCGAGAATTTTGCGCACTTTGTGAAACCGTGTACGTGTGATCGGCACTTTTCTTTAAGGCGAAGTGAGGACGGAGAGCTCTTCTCCTTAGTTTGCGAACTGTCAAAATGATTACCGTGAATTGTCCGATGGTTTAAAATTTTGTTTTGTAATTACATATAAAGTTTCGAGTGTTTTCTATTATCCTGTTTAGTGTAATATATTAGCGAACTTTATAGCTAATAGCTTTCAACTTTTTAAAGTGTAGACAGTGTATTTTTATACTGCCATTTTAGAAATGAAGTGCGCGATTTTGTGTTGTGCAAATAATCAGCGTTTTTAATGTGGGATATCGTTTGTCAGGAAGTTTTTGATTAAAATAATGTTCTGTTAGTTCTTAAGCTTAATATAATTGCGTTGAAACGCTAAGAACAGCAACGGAAAGCAAAGAAATGTGAAGTTTTCTTAGCGTTCTTAGTTTGTTTACATTTTCTAAGATCGCAATTTTTTGCTTCTCCTTACTTCTCCTTAGCTAACGCAGTGGCTCGTGATTTAACTTTTGTAAAGGGACACTTAACACTTAAATTCGTTATTAAAATGTTTAAAAGTTTTTAATTAATTTTGTGATACATATTCACCAAAAAGAAAGAAAATTATTCGCAATACCTTGAGGCAATTATAAAATGCGATTACGCTCTAATTTCCAATTTATTTTGGCCCTTCTCTATAAATGTCGCTGTTTTACTGCTGCCATGACGAAAACAAACACAACTTAACGATTCAACTACATCAAGCCAAGTGCCGAGGTTTTTTAGCTTTAGGGCCTCTCCTTATAGTTATATACTCGAAGACTGCACCTTGTGCTCGCTCATCGTCAGTTCAAATCAGTCTGCGTCGAAGATAGCGTTCAGTTTACTTAGTGTGATCATGAGTACCGGTACGCCTACGGAACACAAAAGTATCGTGTGGGTCCATTTTGATCGGTCTGAAGACCGGAAGTCAGCAGCATGCAAGATTTGAGCCAAGCAATTTAATAATGGATCAACCACTTCTCCACTGTGGAACCATTTACGGTATATTCACGGAAAAGACAGCCAAATAACTGACTTTCTTGCAAACCACGACCCTGCATAAAAAATCTCTTCGCATAATCTTTTTTGCAATGGATACGGTAGCGATGCGATAAATTCAATCTGAATAGTGTAAAATATGATTTGAATGCTTTTAAAATTGAAAATTATTCGAATACAGTATATTCGAATAGCACGAATACTTATTATTCGGATAAGTCTATTCGAATACCACGAATAATTCGTGTATTCGAATAATATTCGAGTATTCGAATATTATTCGTGTATTCGCGAATTATTCGAGACATGCGAATATTCGAATATTCGAATAGTGACTAACTATTCGAATCACAGCCTAGCCCTACTACAGAGCCCTACTTCAAAATACCCTTTATACGAAATTTCATACAATTTGAATAACGTCTTCATATTTTGACCACCTTTTCGGGATTTGAAACCACTGTGACACTGTGTCTGTCATGTTTTCGAATGAATTAATTAATGAATTTAATGGTAGAGGAATTTTGGAAAGACACAACAAGAAAGAAAGAAATAATGAAAAATGTTCCTTGCATGTTTCCTAATTCAAGTAAGATTGCAAATATTGCTACTTTTGCCACTTTAAATGCTGAATTGAAAAGAAAATTCTGCATTGTTACCGATGTAACAACATCAGAATATTTGAATTTACAAAACGCGAAGGACTTATATGAACCAGTTTAAAAGAGGATTTGCAAGTTTTTTGTTTTGTTTAAAAAACAGTTTTTCCTTTTATTCATGAAAAAGCATTTATTTTTACTATTTATTTTGAAGAATATAATGAATTTACATTCTACAAGAGCTTCTACAAAATATTTCGATGAAATTAGTACACAAGACAAAATACGAGTTGTAGATGGCGATGATTCAAAAACGTACAACACATTTTCGATGGTAAAATGTAATAACTAGTAATCGTTCTCTCATTATACAATTTATGAATTTTATAAAAGATTATGAATTTAATCCTAGTTAGTTAATCATAGTTAAGACAAAAAGTCTGATTAGGGATTTTTTGAATTATGAATTTTTACTCTTAGAAATATTATCATTATGGTTTTCTTTTCTTAGATATTTTGTCATTAGCAATTTTATTTTTATAGATTTTCACATTAGGGATTTTATTTTTAGTTCATTTGAACCAGACCCGTTTGTGCCAGATATGGAGAAGCTCAAGAGAAGTAAGCAATCTGAAATATTATATTCATATGACTAAACCAAAAGGGCATGAAAATTGGCATTCATTTAAATATTTTGACCGCGCGGACACTTTTCGTATTACATGCTTACTCATACAAGAATAATGCAGTACTGAAACTTTATCTTTTGATATAATTTCTAATCTAATTCTACTAGCAAGATTCACAAATCTACTTCAAAGTTCCCAAAAAACGATACTAATTTAATTAAAAAAATCTTACCTTAAATCTGACTAATACGTCTTTAAAATTAAACCTAGTTGATATGCATATAATTCTTTTCTTCATCTATTTATTTAATTAACATTAATTTATTAGAACTTACTTTTCTTTCTTATTCCCTAGCTTTTAATCTAATCCTTTTTGGTTTAATCTAACCAATATAAATTAAACCTGTCTACATATCTGCAGTATCCAGTCCGAATCATACATATAATGCATTTCTATAACTATTTTTGGCTTACTTCTGAAATATAAAATATACAGGGCATCTTCTAGTAAATCAAAGTGTTGATCATGAACAACCTATAGATGTTGCACTGCAAGCACGTAACCCTAAAGGCTGGTTTCACAGTTGGCCAAATTGAGTTTCACAGTGCTGAAGGTTAAAATGTACTTTTTAATATGGCAGCACTGCGGAATAGTAAACTGATATACTATTGTGAAATAATTTATTGTAAAAATGTTGTGCATGTTTGGATTTTGTGTTGAAATTTTCACCGGCAAGTGCAAGTGCAATATAAATATTAAAACAATAAGCAAAGACTTCCACTGTAATATTAAACAAATTATTTTCTCAAATCAAACTACTTCAGTAATTTTCAAATCGGAAAAGACGTGTGAAATTAACTGAGTTTAAGAGATCAATCTTGAAAGTTAAGATTAAGTTAGCACTCTATTACTCGGTGAAATACGTATGGTATGGTATGAACCTGAAAAGGGAAGCTCCCCTGAGAACAAACAAAACCGAAAGGAGTTTGTTAAATGTCTTTTGGAATTTCAGGCCCAAAATAAACCTATTTTGTTCATGGATGAAACGAATTTAAACATTCATATTTCAAGAATTCAGGGCAGATTATTGAAGGGAACAAGATGTACCAAAATAAAAATAAAAACAAACTGCTTGTAAACTCGAGCAACGTAAGAAATATAAAAATTTCTTAACATGCTCGGCAGAAATTTTTATAGTTCCTACGTTGCTCGAGTTTACAAGCAGTTTGTTTTATTTTTATTTTGAAAATTTACTCGGGTCATGTGAATATTTGCTGCACATTTTGTGAAGATGTACCACTTTAGCAGCTGTTTAAAAAGGTACTAATGTTCATATAATATCCTGAATAAGCACGATCCGATGTATTCATTAGCAATAAGAAGAGCTTCTTTCAACAAAGAAAATACAAAAGCGTGGATAGAAACCTGCCTTCGTCAAGCAATGGTTAGATATGATCAGCCAGTTGTTATGGTAATTGACAACGCACAGTAAAATTGAACAAGTTTGGCAGGAATTTCGTGAAAACAGGATACTCAGACTTGGAGAATGTTTTACTCCATTGAAAATATCTGGTCCGTTATAAAGAGTTATATTAAAAGATAGCTATCAAGAAAGTTGTCAAGTATTCTTAATAGCAGATGCGAATTAACTATCAGAGAACAGAGAGTCATAGCCTTAGAAAGTCTTGTGGAAGAAGGTCTGCAGACAATTACACCAACCATATGTGCCAATTCCATCACAAGCGTTCACTGCGTCTTTTAACTTCGAAAATATGCAATCATACTGAATTGAATGTAAAATATTTTGTATTAAACTAATTGTTTTAAATCAGAATAAAAATGCTCTTATTGAATATTACTATTCTCAATTAGAATTATTCCACTTTGAAGTTTACTATTCTCATTTTGAAAATAAATGGTGTAGTTGTGATTCGCATCTTCGACTCAAGTAGGTAAGTTTGGTATTGTCGCATTTTTGTTTTTGCCTATTTTAGAAATTCTTCATAGGGAATAAATTTATGGAAACAAAATTATTTCCAGCATCACTTCAATATTTATTACTGGGACAATACAGCGTACAGATAGGTAATTTTTGATTTCTATCACTTTTCTTCTTCCAATAATCCTTCTATTTTGGAAGGAGCAAGGACGAAACAATTACATAACAATTGCTTCTTGGTTGAGGAGCATCTTAAAGTTCCCCATAGTTTACTTGTACACCTTTTCCCTCATCGAATAAAATGCCTTTCTTTGCTTCATGTATAAATGAAATACATTTTTAATGAGATCCCTTTTTGTTACCGGGATCCAGGAGTGTTCGTTAACCCCCAATTGGTTGGCTATGAAACAAAGATTTCTTGTGTGTGAAATTTACAGTGAAGTTTACCGGGCTTGCTGTGTACCTCATTTGTAAGCAACTGAAGGGGATCTAATCCCAATTCAAACCGCGCCGTTTTTTCACTGTTTGAAAATCATTTTCACATTTTTACCTTAATTCTTTTATTTTTCTGGAAAATGAAAGTAATTGCATGTAATGACACCAATACCGTGAAAATAGTTTTGCACTGGCAGTGTGCTACGACGGAGCTCTTTCGAGTATATGCCACGTCGAAAAGATCTAAATCCCTTTTATAATTGAAAAATTTATGTGACGAAAGATTTGCTTATCTCAGTACAATCCTAACTCTGTTATGCGTGGACTGATCTCGGCGATTCTTTGTTGTATAGAGTAATAGAGATAACAAATTTGGAACCTGAACTAGGGAAGAGGCAACACTTTACTTCGTAACCGTGATGATTCTTTTCTTTTTCAATAGGTATACTAGGTTAGGGTGGGATTTGTTTATACGATCAGGTTATCTAAAATTATTAAGTGAAAAATGAGAAAGGTAAACAAAATTTAACCAGCTTTCAAAAAGCGCTAGAAAGCATAACATAATACTTCAATATTATTATGACATTTGGAAGTTACTGGCAAATCGTTAAAACAAAACAACTATTTATCTCCAACAAGATCTACCATATAAAATGGCCAAAACATTCCAGCTCCCGAAAACATAAGAAAAAAGAACTTTTGTTTGTTTGTGTAGATAGATTAAATATTCTCTGGTCTCTCTCACGCCTTCAACTACATATTTCCACGATTCATTGTTTGCATTGTCTTTTCTCACCGTATGTTGTCGGTGCCATATAATTCTGTGTAGGTCTCCGCTGGTAACGACCAGCGTTGCCACATGATATTTTTTAAATGTGCCAGCGAGGAAAGAAAAATGTGCCGAAATGTGTCAAAACAATTTTTGAAATATATTTTATTAAAATAATTAACAAACAAAATAATACATAAAAACTAAATTATTTCAAAAGATTGTGAAAAAATATTTAAATAAACAAAAACAGCGTTAGCAAAATACTCTAAAGAAAAATGCAAACAAAAAAGGTTTCCCACTTCTGGTAACAAAAGTTGTCTCAAAATGAAATGGCATATGATCGGACCGTAGCTTTATGTCAGTGGTTCACACTCACCAAAGGAATTTAGCTTTTCTTTATTAGAAACGCCGATCGCGTTAAGATATATTTTAATATTTTCTTACTTCGCTCGAGTTGCACGGTTTAGTTCGGATTTTTTTTGCAATTCCAAGTTATTACAAATTTTTGAAAATTTGCTCGGATCATGTGTTTATTTCGTACATTGTGTACATGTTATACATTGCTTTTCATTGACCATATTTAATCTTATCTAGTCAATTCCTTAGCAGCTGTGATATTTTCTATAGTCCCAATTTTAAGCTTATTTCTGAGTTTAGTTTTTATTAAGGAATATGATATAAGATTGAAGCAATGTTTTGATTTATTCTCAATGCATAAGTGGACTTGGTGCCTCTTTCAAGTGTGCGTCCTAGAAAGAGACACCATCTTCGTTTCGTGGTAAAAATACCAGATTTTCACAATTATTTCCTTGACAAAAAAATTATGTGCCATTTAAGAAAAAAATGTGTCATTGTGCCAAATTTAAAGAACAAAATAAAAATGTGTCACAAATGGCACATTTGTGTCATAGTGGTAACGCTGGTAACGATCTCTGCCAATGGATGTTAAAGATGCGCTGGAGACACCGATTGACTAAGGCTTGTGGCTAAGTTGTTATTTAACAGGTCACTTTCCATGTGAAACAATTATACAACAAAAAAGATTTTACGTTTGATTTCAAGGACTGGAGTTATGCATTGTTGTCTCACTTCGACAGTTTTCCTTTGTGTAGGATGTGTCATTGGGTTCCTGAGGACGCCTTTAGAATGGTAATAATTTTTATGGGATATCTCTCATACGTAGGGCTGCCTAAATTTACTCATGAACAACGCTGTCGAAAGCCTTCTCGAAATCGTTTCTTCAGGGTCGAATGAAGAGGTATTCGAGATTCAAAGTTGTTGCTTAGGACTTCAAAAAAATATTCTTCCCACCTCCGCAGTTAGTACTCCTCCGTAAGCAGTAGATTTCTATTGATATCTCTTACAGGATATGCAGTTGTAAGAGTTTTTCCAGCCAGTTCTTTGCCTATCTTGCATTTTATAAGGAGGTGGTCGAGTTTGATAATTCCCATATTTCCAAGGTGCTCTATTGTATATTTGTTAAATACATGTTTGAGTACTCTAGCACTTTCTTTCGGAAGGTTTTTAAGATTTGCATTTCGTTGCCTTCCATGGAACAATGACCGTTTTTTATTTATTTATTTAAGCTTAATACAAGCTATTCCATAAAAATACAAGCTATAACTTAATACTAATTCTACAAATTACAATAAATGATAAGTAATAATAAAAAAATAAAAAGTATAGGCTACAATATGAGCTATAAATACAGTAGATATGGCAGAAGGCGTAAGGAAGAAGAATTAATTTTTGCCATATATTGACATTCTTGGACTCCCTGGAAACCTGACGGAACAACATAAGAGATGTTTTCGCGTTCGAATGCCTGCAAGATGCTATTAACTCCCTGGAGCTGTTAAATTGTTTTAATATAACTATTTAGGCGTGCTCTTTGTGAAACCAGGACTTCTGCCATACCTCGGATTGAATGAGCCAGTTACAGCTATGTCTCATATTTTCAATTTGTCCTACGATCATATCTATTCTGACTTGCGAAAAGGCATAATTAAATGCCAATTGGTGGATCTGATTTTTTCTTAAATATATAACTCTAAATAACCAGCATTTCAAGTTATAGCTTCAAGTCGCTCCCACCACTATACTCAAAATTTGGTCAATTTCGACGTACCATTAATTTTGGGAATTCTTATCTAAGCAGTGCAACACGAACATTGTTTTGTTTGTATTTACCCTCTTCTGTTTTGCCCGCATCTTATGAGCCCGAAACTTTCAAGCGAGGCGTACATCGACGCCTTCTTCACTCAATCCCTTAACACATTTCCCTTACACTAAACTCATTTCCCGATTCCGAATACATATCACATGTTATATATTAAAGGTTATTTAAATGCCCGAATACGGCTTTTCAAATATGGCGACGCATTGCCTAATGTCCAACGTCGGTACCGTTTCTTTGAAAGTTTGAAATATTTTTACGCACATTTTAAGGTTTAGAATAGTTAAGGAATAGTAGAATAGCTGCTAGATATAGGAAAAGGCTAACGGAGGAGAAAGAAGCAGATGTAACTTATGGCAATGGTCAATTTTAAAGTGGTAAATATTTCTTCATTAACTTTTAATCGATTCTCCCGTAACTTACATTTTTGAGACTTTAGGTACCAATTTAAAAAAATTAATGATCAGAAATTATGTGCCAGTGAATCTTGGCACATATTTAATGTATTATGTTATCTATTCACTATACTATTTTAGTAATAATCATTATATGGTTCTTGTCAAGACCTTTCCAAAAAAAAAATGAAATATCAGTTTTTTCAACATTTGCCGATAACTCTCTCCGCCGTAGCCGGTTCCAAGCCCGGTTAAGAAAGGAAGAGGGAAACCCACGCGCCAGCCATAACACAACGTTATAGAGATTCTAAGCGCTATACAAATACACTCTCGGTGACTTCATGGACGCCTCAAGGATAATAAAGGTGATATAAAATAGTCATGGCCGATATCAACGCTATTATTGGCTCTAACAACATCAGCGTGGAACATGTAATGAGGAAGTCTGGACTCGGAAACAGGAATGCAAATAGAAAGTTGTTTAATGAATTTTGAACAAAAGAATTGTCTCATTGGAGAAAGTGTCTGCTCGACGAAAGTGTGTTATGAACTATAGTACAGAACATGTGGGACGATTAGAAAGTGGAAGACGCCAACGATCAGTGACACCACAAGGTCTAAAATACAGGAACGGAAGCAGATTAAGAAGCGCATAAATTCTGCTACCGACGTTAAATAACATCTCAGAACTACATACCGATCTTTACAGAAAGGCGTTTAAAGAAGTGTAAGATTTGAAAAGCGCAGCTATATCAACGCGATAGCAAAAGAGCAGAAGAACCGGCATACCGAAGTGACAGTGGAGGTCTATACACGATTGCCAAAAAACTGGCAGGAAATGCTCTTACAACTAAACATCCTGTAAGAGATACTAATGGGATTAAAGTCACAACATGAGACTTTCATAATTACTCCTTATGTAGTTATGGCGATAACGTGGCAACCCATATGCGACTATGACGTCACGTAGATCATAAAAACCGACATACTATTCTAACCACATGCATAAGCTCTTGTATACAAATGAATTAACACAGTTTTCTATATACTGTTATGCTCTCACCTATAAGAGCATAAAGATGCACTAGCTCGAGTGGAGAAAGGTATGGGTTGTTTTGTTTTGGGCGCCACGTAGTTTGAGAGTCTACGAACTCGTTAAGTTGCCGGCGGAGAAAAATCAAAACGACGAATTCAAAAACACTTAAATTTTATTTATAAAATAAGAAAATAAAAAACAATTTAAAGGGAATTCTTTCCAAAAAAAACTACGCTAAAACTTTTGCTTTCTTAAAAAAAAACTTCAACCTCATACTTGTAATACTGACTACAAGCAAAACTAATTGTCATCTACCTTTGTCGATGCACACACACCTCAGTCACAAACTTAAAATAACGAAAATTCAACTACTTATCTTGTCCTGTTCCTTTCCTTCTCCACAATGTCGCTTCTCCTTTTTTTTCTTTTTGATGACTTCCTCCTTTCTTTCTATTTGAACTCTCCTATTTCCTTTTTTCTTCTTTTTGCTTCAACTTTTTATACTTTTCACTTTCACTACTTTCTCTTTTAAATACTTTCACTAGACTGTCCCCTTCACCTACCAAAGAACGTGGTTTTATCGAATTTTTACCCCTATCATGTCAAATTATGACATTTTCCCGAGGAAATTCCTTAATAGGGGGTAATTATTCAAATTTTCCACAAATTATATTTAATATTTTTGTATTAAAATAATGTCTGCAATCGGTAGATTATTTTGCAGCTACGGGAAATATTTTCTGTGCCCGAAAAGTCGGTCAAATCGTCGTATAAACTTTCAGGTGACATCTCCTTCCACGTGTGATATCAATCTTGAGGTGTTATGATTTTGATATCTTGTTGTCTACCACGTTTACCTTTGGGTTAGGAACAGCCCAGATATTTGTCTCCTTCAATCCTGAATTTAAAGTTTCGAGTGATTTTTGCTGGTTTAATTATTGAGGTTATCTTCAGTGCTTTTAAGTGTTTTTCTCAACTCCAGGAAAAGCTCAGGACAGGTAAGTACAATAAACAAATAAATTCACCTAAACTTTACATTGTTATTCAAACTGAAGAGTCGTGTGCATGACCTTTCTAAAACTCTATCTTTGCTTAATACTAAACTTGTGTGCGTTGATTAACTATCTAACATTAACATTTTCTGGCCTCTATTTTTAATTAGCTATTAATCCTAATCCCTACCTACGGTTTACTAATCAATTCATTGCTACTAACTACATTTCTGTTACCTCCTCAAATGTAATTTACTAATTCTAACTTTATACAATCAGCTGTCTCAAAAACCCTAAATTACTTAGTTTCTTTCCCTTACTTAATTTTCTAAGCCTATTTGAACTTCTCCTTAAAAAAAAATTCCATTAATTATTGATCTGTTTCTTATCATCTATGTTGCAAATTCAAAGTTAAGCTATATTAACTAAAATACTTAAATCCTCTATTCCCATTATAATAAGCAATCTACTTAACATCTATCTGTCTACTCTACTATTTAACTAACCTTAACTAGATTCCCGATAATGGTCCACTATTATCCTCCGCAACATTTAGGTAGTACCAAAGGTAAGTAGAAATTGGGTGCTTGCACATTTATGTGACTCTTCATGAATTCTGTTTTCCAGGACATCTTCATCGACATTCATCTACAAGGCGTGATATACGTAACTGGTCATCCACTATCATCGGGAACATTAACTCAAGGTAAATCCAAAGCATTAGTTTGCGAAATTCTCAATCATTTTCTTTTCCCAGGATATCTCCATTGGCGCTCATTTACAGTGCTTGCTATATGTAGTAAGTAAATTTATCGTCTTCTAAGTCCAAGGTGTCGATCCACAAACGCGTGACCCGTTCAGATGGAGGCTCTTAAGCTCCAGTCGCGTGATCCTAATACTCGAAGGTGGCTTTTCCAAAAGTATCTTCCTCCGTCTTTGTATCGGTATCGCGATTACAGCCGGCTTTCCGGTCAAAATTGTTTGGATATCCAATCCTATACCGCCAGTCATATTTTATCCAGGTAATCATCTTTTCTCCAGGTAATAATTCATTTTTGCTTTAATTATCTGTAAATAAGAGGAATTTCTTTGCAGCATCATTTCAATATAAATGAAGGGACAGCACATTCAACAAGTAAGTATAAATATATTCTTGGTTTCCTTCTTTCATCCAACAATTTTATTATTTTCAGATCGGCTCAGGACTATTAAAAAAAAACAAAACGTAACAATACATTGTCGCACTTCTTTGAGATTGTAATTGTATAAAGATCTTTTAAAATTACTCCATAATCCTAAACTAATCTAACATTTTGCGTATAACATATAGTCAAAATAAGCCTAAAGTGCATGTGCCTAGCAATATTTTCTGTAATAATTACTATTGTAGCCCCGTAAAACTCATTTGCCTTAAAATAATATTCATTTATTGAAATTTCGTAAAAATAAAGAAATTGTCATGTTTCTAATTTTGACAACTTTCTAATATTAACTATTTAAAAAAGTTTTGTAAATGCATACATTGAACTAAAATTGTCACGAAATCTCAACAAAATTATTGCATTTGAAATATTTTAATTTAATTTGTTTTCGCAATAACCTCCTCTATTTTGTGAATTACACATTCCAACGTTACAACGTTGTTACAACGCAAGTAATTATTTATATTCTCAAGTTGTGTGTTATATATTATAATGTAGTTGACTTAACTGACATATGACTTAAATTTTAACTAGTCGTATGTAAATCTTGAAGTGGCCAGTATGACTAGAATTACAGCTAGTCTGTAGGAATTTTTTTATTAAGTGCAATGTACTGACTTTAATGACGACAACACAACAACTAGCACCTGATTACTGATATCCGACAGTTATACAACTTATCGTGAAATAATAACTGTAAAGTCGTACTAAAGCAGTTGTCACGACGCCGTATAGATTATGGTAAGACTTTATGCTACTAGGTCGTGCCACGGAAGAACGTCAACTGCGGAGGTGGAGAGAATAATATTTTTTTTTTATTTAAATATGGCGCTTTATTTGGCTCATCGTTATAAACAGTAAAAACAATAGTTAAAGATCAAAAAGAACATAAACTTGAAGGCAAAATCCTGTAAAAAAGAAAATACAAAGAGATTTTGAAATACCTTCAAGTGCAGCCCTAAGAAAAGTTCCCAAAAATCTCTCAAAAGTCTCTGGCGCATCCTTAACATCCATTGGCCGGGGGGGTCATTACCAACGAAGACCTACACAGCCTTACAGACCAAGACGAGAAAGACACCAGTATTAGCAGGCGAAAGTGGGAAAGAGTTACACAACATCGCCGAACCGGACCAAGTGGAGAGTCTTTGTAGTAGACGCCCTATGCCCCACAAGGGGTTAAAAGAACCAAACAACCTTCGTCCTGCCCAAAAAAAATGTTTAGTACAACATTTTTGGTATACTGCATTTTTCATCCTTGTTGCAGGCGGAGCAAAACATTAAAGCATGAATATGAACATTGTAAAAATTTTTTTTGTACACATTTAGTGTTACATGTTTTTGTTTACAATAAACATGTAGATTTGATTCTTACCGTATTTTTTCTGTCATGTTTTCGTTATTATAAACTCCAAATTTTGTATCTCTACTGATAGTAACGGCTGCAAAAGACCGAAGGAAGAACACCTTAAGTATGATTTAAGATAATAAATAAAAGACACTTGAATAGAATGTCGTTATTTAGTAACTGGGAAATATATTGAATAGGTCAGTATATAAATCTCTCTCTCTCTGCCTTCCCCTTGTTGGGGAAAGAGGCGGGTGAACAACTTCACCCGAATTCGAGACGACGATTGCAAGTGGACCTACAATTCAAAGTGGATTCCGAACCGACGACACTTTCTCTGAAAGCCTCATGGCCTTTTTATCGTAATGTGTTGTGAACATAAAACAGTCATGGGTTGTCGTCGGGGATTTTTAATCGGGGACGGTAGGGTGGTGGTGGTGAACAGGTCGGCAAAACCACCGTAAACTACAAGCAATTAACTGACGGATTTTTCTTTAAACTCGTCCTAGTGCCTAAACTACTACTTCTATAATACCTAAAATATTTCATTAAACTACCTTTTGCCTTGACTATACATAGGTCAAGGAGCGAAGGCCCCATTAATAGAAAGAAATACTTGAAAATTCACAACCGACTCAATATAAAGTTGATATGTAGATTTAGGCCCTTTGCACACTTGACCACAGAACCGTAGTGTCAATGTAATCAGTGAAAATAAACTAAACGGTGCGCAGGTGCCGTCAAGTATTGATGTCATTATTTCGTTGGTATGACGTGGCAGTAGCAGTCAACGGGTTTTGCCACTAAGTTTGCAAACGACTTTACGATCTGTAAGTAAAAACGGCTCAGTATAAAGGTATATAAGGTAACTATATGTATATTGCATAGTTTGTCAATAGCACTGATGTGTGAAATTTGTATGTTTCTTGTTTTGCAATAATATAGAAGTCTAAAAATTTCGCCCTATGGGGTCGCCTATATCTCCTCTTCCTCTATTTCTGATAACCCGATTTATGGCATAGGCAGAAGAAAAACTTCATCCATATTGAGCTTAATGACTCTTTTATTTTAAATTTTATTTTCCTCTAGATTTATAAACAAAAGTTTTGCAGAACTGCGGCAATTCCTGTAACTGGAAACTGTTCCTTATTCTAGAAAATATTCTGGCTGCCATTACAAATGAAATTTATGTTTTTCTAAGGCAACCCCAAGAAGTTGAAATAAACACAAACGTGAGATAGGTAAATTGCAAAAGCTCTATTTCTCCAAGGTTAAATTTGTCATTGGAATAGCTTGTGAAATGCGAAGGCACGTTCTGGGTGCCAAAACTGTAACACATTGTGGCCAATATAAATTCCGAAGATTCCTCAAGTCACTTATTTCAGTTTTTCGGGCAATTAAATAGTGAGAAACCGAGGACAAGGTGACAGAGGAACTTTAAATCTTTCCAAGAAAACTGTTACAGAGTTAACGGTGAGGGCTAGCTACATCAAGTTTAAGGGTAGTCATACATATTCGGATACATCGAAATATTTTGAAATTTGTGCCACATTTTCTACGATTTGCTTGCACAGCCAAAGGGAGTGCAAATAAGCTAATCCTAAATTCAGTTTGGAACAGGCTCGTTATTTGTTCAAATACGATTCAATTTGGAGAGCACCATTAATCAAAATGTGTATTTCTAAAGAATGAAGTTCGAAGTTCAAATTTTCTTCACAGTACGTACAGAGATACGTATTTCAAATATGTGCTCACTAATTTCCTCAGATAGAAGGAATAATGTTTGCTCATAACTCCTGCTAAATCAATGCATGTTTGTTTTGCCTCGACGCGTAAATTGCGTATAGTATCTCTAGCAAATGTTCCATGAAACGTGTTATCAGAAACAGATTTTTCCTAAGTCCTAAATTCATATGGGTGGAAGCATTTGGATTTTTAAATTTCGATTATGTTGACACTTAAAACTGGAACGTGACTTAAATTTTCCAGATCATAATTATGTACATATACTTCGATTTAAATATAATTAGAGATGATCTATTTAAGCTCCTTCCACATACAGGGTGTTTCAAATCTGACGTGCCAAAATGAGTGGGGTGATGATCTCGACTAGACAAACAAAAAATTGTATGGCAGGGGGGAGGGCAATCTAAACCGTTTTGGAGTTAAAGGGTGATTTATAAATTTCAGTTTTTCATGGTATGCAGATTACTCTTTTATGTTTATCTCTTGATCTACATAACACAGCCACATCAAACAAACGCCAAGAACAACTATCCCAATGACCTTTCCAAAAATGTCAACACTACTGATCTAACTCCTACCATTGCACGTACAAAAGTGAAAAAAATGGTTTAAGATTACCTAAAATTCAGCATTTTTCCAAATTTTCTCGGAAATTCATGTAATTAGTATACCTATTTTTAATTTTTATTAGATTGCCTATTTTATTACCTTTGCAAAAAGGTGCAACATGGCAAGGTACACACAGGATTAGAAAAACCGTATCCTTAGAACTCCCTGACTACCTAATTATTTTATTTCACTTTAGGTAGGAAATCTTTACAGAAACAAAATTTTTAAAGATAAAGTGTCGAAAATGTTTGCTTTTGGTTAACAGGTAATTAATTTTAATTATTGCTGCAAAAAAGTTATAAAAATGTATGTGGAATTTTGTTTTATTGCCGTTATTAGCTTGTGTTAGCTAGAATTCACACCCTTGTATCCTGGCGTTCTGTTATTCGTACCTGATGGAAATTTTGCTATAAAAAAGAGCCAGTCAACAAGAATACCTATCATAGTCGAAAAGCAAATCAATAAGTACGAGTGTTTATAAGCAAAAATTATTAAAAAATGGTAGAATTTACATTTGAGAAATACCCGGATATTATTTACATTTATGGTGTAGTAGATGGAAAAGAGAGAGCGGCTGTAATGGAATATCAAAGGAGATTTCCTAACTACCCCAAAAGAGGGGTATTTACACGGACTTTCCAAAGGCTAAGAGAAACAGGAAGTGAATCTGGACGAAGTGTACTGGACAGGACCCTGAGACGAGCACGAAACGAGTCGCAAGGCAATTAGGAGTGTCGTCATCTAAGGTTTGGAGGGTTATTTATCGAGGGGGATTACGTCCATATCACCATCACCCTGCCCAAGAACTACTGGAAGGAGATTCCGAGAGGAGATTAAAATTTAGCACTTGGCTTCTGGAATGCGACATTGACGATAGAGCGTTTCTGGACGGAATTTTGTGGACAAATGAATGTTAATTCACCAGAAATTATATCACGAACTTCCATAAACTCCATACCTGGTCGAACACTAACTAACCCTTACAGGGCAAAGGTAACCTCATTCCAGCAGATATTCAGTGTCAATGTTTGGGCTGGTATCATTGGCAACAATTTGGTAGGACCATTCATTTTGCCGCAAGTGCTTAAAAGTGCAATTTATGCAGATTTTTTGGACAATACACTGCCAGATCTAATAGAGGAGAACCCTATGGATAATCTTAGGGGAATGTTTCACCAACACGATGGAGTACCAGAGCATACGGCTAACATTGTGAAGCAAATACTAAGTGACAAATTTCCTAACCGCTGGGTTGAACGAGGTGCACCGATTCCTTGGCCTGCTAGATCTCTAGACCTTACTTCATTGAACTTTTTCTTATGGGGAACAATGAAGCATATGTTAATTCATGCCCTGTTAAAATTAGGGAGGATTTAGTTAGCAGAATGCGGAATGCGGAGACGAAAATACGGGACAGGCTGGTTGCAATACGCCTTAAACAGGGACCTAGAAGGAGATTGTTGGCATGCATTCAAAGTGGCGGTGGATATTTTTATCTGCTTTTGTTACCTATAAAAATTAATTGTAATTACTCTTAAATTCAATAAAAGCATTTTAGAATTAATTTGAGTTTAATTTCTTTAATTTGTTGATTTTTATATTACTCTCCGATAGGATTTCTACGAATAAATGTCTACATATTTTCTGTATGTGGACTTGTTGCACCTTTTTGGGAAGGTAATAATATTGGCAATTTGATAAAAATAGAAATGTACTAATGTACTAATTACAAAATTTGGGAAAATGCTGAACTTTAGGTATTCACAAACCATTTTTTTCACTTTTGGAAGTGCCTGTACGTGCAATGGTAGGAGTTGGATCAGTAGTGTTGACATTTTTGGAAATGTCATTGGAATAATTGTTTTTTGGCGTTTGTTTGATTTGACTGCATTAGGTAGATTAAGAGATAAAAATAAAAGAGTAATGTGCATACCATGAAAAACTAAAATTTATGAATCAACCTGTAACTCCCAAACGCTTGAGATTTCCCTCGCCTCTGCCACAATTTTTTGTTTGTATAGTTGAGATCGATCTATCACCCAACTCATTTTGGTGCGTCAGATCTGAAACACCCTGTATATTACATGGCATGTTTCCATTAACCGAGTGATAAACTAAATATATATAAATGCTATATACAAATAATAATATTGCGTAATATAAGATTCCTGTGAAAAATCTTGGAAACAACCAAGTAGAAATCACATGATTTCCTCAAATCGCTTTGACGAAATCATATGGTAGTGACACACACATCCTTGGTGATTTCGATTGTCAATTTCAAAATAATTATATTCACAAAAAATTCAATAGAAATGGATGTAAAAAGGTTTCTTTTAATATTACGAAGGACGTTAAATGATTTCATCGTAATGGATTTCTTATACGAGAAAAATAAATAAACAGAAGCAACACTCAAAAGAGCAATTAATTCCGGTAAGATAGCAAAATATCTATTATATTTGTTTTTATTTTATTTGAACAAAAAGTGAATAGGAATGTATGTTGCATTAGTATAATTTTATTGTAGTAGTCAGAAATCCAAAAATGCATTAATTGTAATGGTGCCTGCCAATAGACTGACGAAATTTAAAGAAGCCTTCCGTAAGCCGTCACGATATTTAACTTATGTGGCTTTTTAATAAATATCTCTTACTTTTTTTTCCAAAGATCTAATTTTATGAGAGTTGACCCAATTTTTTGAATATCCATCATAAAATACATATATGTATATAAAGCAAAGACATGGTGATAATATCGAAGTGCTCTTACCTATTAAAATGCAATTTGGTAAATTTTCGGAAAAATAAGACTGAACTGGCGAGAATTTCTAATGGTGCTATTGATGAAAAATTTATACGTTCAATATTTTTAATAAAATAATTTCACCAATGACATCTTTTGCGAACATCCATTAATAAAACGGCACATTATTTTCTGCTTCTCACCATGAGCCACATTTTTGTCATGACACAAATAGATATTCTATGCATACAGAATCATCTAAATCAGTCTACGCGTTACAAAGTTAGACTAGCCCCACCATAACCCTTGGTCAACAATTATCCTTATAACCTATGATAAAATAATAATTTATTTTATTTTTATTTTACAGTGTATGTTTTATAATAAATTATTTCTGACAAAGGCAAGAGCATTTCTAGGGCCACCTCAAAACGTTATGTGCTGTAGAGAAAATATGTTAAAATTTTAAACCAAGCTGATAAAAGTTGAGTTGTTTTACTAGAAAAAATGTACGGTAAAGACCTGTAAAGTTGAAATAATATGCGGTCCCTGAAAGTCTCTTAGCAGCATCTATAAAATCTGGGCGATAAAAACCTCCTGCGATATTTTTGGCCAACTGTGAATTTCCATTTTACTATAATGTATCATTGCTACAATATCTCCAAGAGTGGACTCCATGTAGCAATTTCCGAAGAATAGTACAATAAACAGTATTGCATAGCAAAGAATAATGTGCCACTGTATCTTTGTCATTATTTTATAAATTAATTAAATGTAACTTCAAAGGTGTTATAGAAATTAACCATTCATTTGTCAGTTTGGAATACATACCATATTATATAGGTGGACTTGTAGCTCAGGTTTTCACGTTAAAACAACGACGTTTTAATTCATTAGTGAAATATATTCAAAGTAATACATTTAAATTTTCAAATTCACTTGTTTTACCAAAAGAAAGTAGCGAAAATATTATTTCGATATATTAAAAATCCAAAAACTGCACATTGAATTGGACGGTTAGCACAAAATAATGTGTTTCCATAAAATGGGACAAAATAAAAATTCTAAGAAATTAAATAACTTGAATTCTTTCTATCAGCCTTAATAACACAAAGCAAAAAGTATATAAAATTCAATATCCTAACTAAATAAACAAAATTTCATTAAATTGTTAAATTAAATAACATTCATTACACAAACAATAAATATAAAGTAAGTAGAACAAACATAACACTGAAATGAAAAAAATCATGAAGCAGTTAAAATATGTATTTGTATTCGTAGTCTATAAATTGCTATTTAAAAATAGCAAAAATGATCCTTTTTGTGGTGAAAGGCGATTTCTTCGTTCGGTTATTATTAGAAGAAGCTGGTATACACAACCTTCTCTGCATTATTTCATATAAACCTGGATACAATAATTTTCTTGCCTACCATCATTTCGGTGTATCTGATTTACGGTCAATATAAGGTTATAATAAATATTTATCCATTTCTTGTATTCCAGCCACGGTTAAATTTTGCCTAAAAACAAATGAATCAATGTCAGAGTCAAATTCATCCCAAACTAAAGAAGAAGTTTAGGTATATGTCTTGATGTAAATGGTTGGGGTTCAACTTGAATTCTACTGCCTTTTAAAATGATTCTACTGGCACTTCTGGATACTGAGTCAATCGTTTTTTAAGTCCTTTCTTGGTAAAAGCGTGTTTCTTGAACCTTGGATCTAAAAGCGTTCCTTCCGCATATAAATGCTTACTCTCCAAACCAGAAAGTCTGCTGATCAAGTCATTTTTTATGTCACAATTCATATTTATTATTTCTTGAGATAGATTTGGCTGTGCTTTATTCTTATGGCATATTTTTCAATGACAAATGACTAAAGCTACCCAAGTGACCGAATATTTTTCTGAGTCACTTATGCCAAATGACTCGTATGACCTGAGTGAGCAAATTGACCGATTTTGCCCATCACTAGTCAAAACCCCCGAATATAACATACTTTTCTAATCGCCTGCCATTCACTTATGAGATTGTATGCATGGGAATCTCACACAAGCTTAAAATTGCCACGATTTCCTGAGCTTCTTTGTTATCCTTGAGATGCTTCCTCGTAGGTAATGCCCTTGGTGAAGTCAGGGACGACTCGATCCTGTGGTAAATAAGTGAGGTGGAAATGAATAAAGGGAATATCTAGAACTAAGCGACTGGAGTAATTAGAGAGAGAATATATTTGTATAGTAGTACGTACGAACAAAGCAATTTTAAAAGTTGCATAGGTAGTGTACTAATAAATTTATCCAAATTCCAAATTAATTATACAGCAAGAGAAAATTCTCGTAGTCAGAGAATCATCGTAGTTACTCTAGGTACAAAATTGTTATCACTTAGCAATCAGGAAACGTATCCTGCACAACCAGGCCCGTAGAGACCAAATTCGGGCCCGGGGGGTACCACATACGGGCCCCCCGCGAAAGGAATTTCGTCCCGGGACTAACCGTTTACGGGTCCATATAAGTTAAAATTTTATTTTAGATGAATTTAAAAAAAATATATTTTTACTTCATTGGAACTTGTCCAATCTTTATTAACGACTTCTTAAGACTAAATTACATTGAATCTTCTGAACTTAAATTAAGCTAACTTATCCTAATGTTGTCACCTGCCTTGCCGCGTGACTTTGTTGCAGTTCACATATTCCCACGATGCCTGGATGCTCATGTTGTCTGTAGACATAGTGTCAGCGTTTTTGCAGTAAATTATTTCGCACGGTTCTTGACTCGAAAGTAACTTAAGATGGTCCGTTAACTCCTCCCTTCTTAAATCCGAACGTCCTCGTTTGGCATCCTGTTAGAAATAAGGGATTTGATTGACCCTGGATGGCTTAGGAGTGGTACTGTTCCCTGATGCCGATTCGACTGAAGGATCTTCTTTTTCTTTTTCAGGTGTGATGATGTTAATGTTGGTAAGCTTGGTCCTTCTATAGAGAAAGACAATTACTGCTGCACAGATGAAAAGGATGACTACTATAGAGCCTAAGCTATAGCTGGTGATGATGCTGAGTTCACTCTTGCTTCCTATTAGGTTCAGAAATTTGGTGTTATTTATCTGAAGTTCTCTGATCATTTCTAGGGATAGGATCTCTTGTATTTCTTCCTGTTGGCTGGACATCTGCAAAATGGCTGGTAGCGGTTTTAAGTGTGTCTTTTCGCTATATTTGTATGATCTGCCATCTACTGTTAATGATGTGTTGTGGAAACGTATTAAATAGGTTCCGGTTAGGTTGACATCTTCCTTATCTATTTTGATTATTCCCTTATATTGATTCAGGAATAACAATCCAGGTGATAGTAGTTCCACTGATGGGACATGTTGGTTATTAATCGTGGTACAGTATGGTTTCTGGCTTTTCAGTAAGCGTGGTATGCATGTAGAATTGGTGATATCCTCTAAGTCGTCAGGATTATTATATTTCTTACAACCTACCTTAACTCCATATAATGTGCTCTTACATTCAATAATATTTTCAAAATCAAGTTTATTTATTAAGTTATTTTTCTTAACAGTTTTAATTAAATATGAGGAACACGGTTCATCATCTGTCGTTGGTAAACTTATAATATATAAAATTGTGTTATTACTTAAAGCTATTTTTATTTTTGAAAATTCTAGAGCTTCATCGAGATTTATATAAGGAATATTACTTTTATCAAATATTTTTTCAGTAGTTTTTGTTTCTTCTTCTGATAAAACATATGCATTTACTATATCATTTCTTGCCCAATTAATGGCGTATTCGACATTTCTTATTTCTTCTTTTAAAATTTCTAATCTATATTTATAACTTAATATTAAAGTATTATCTATCTCTTTATCATCGTTTATTGCTTTAATAATTCTATTAGTTACGTTTCTTATTTCATTAATCTTTTGTGCAGTTAATTTATTGATAATAGTTTGCTTGTTATTACTTTCTAATTGATTATTCATTTTTTCTTTTATAATCTCAAAGTCGTCATGGTCAGGATTTCCTGCTATCCATTTCCATGCGCTTCCTATAAAATTGAGAGAGCGTCTAGTTCTATCTTTAACCTTGAGTCTGTACAAAACTTCCTTAGTCTGGGTTATTTCGTTGGAAAGGTATGGATATAGGATATGGGATTTGTTGATATGCCGGTTAACGTTGATCTCTATTTCTTGGAGGAGTTTCTGGTATAGTGCAATGTTGATGACATGAATTATTTTGAAGGTTCCAGTTTGTAGCCGCGCTGTTCCTGTATTTATTTGGACTAATTGAGAGTTGGAGTAATCCAATATCTGTGTGTCAGCTAAGCAGCTTGCAAAGAATGTCCTAGAAGCGAAAAGGAGAAAAAATATTAGGTTTTTATATGGCTTTTGTGAACTACCCTGCCTGACTCTGTAATTATTAGACTGTTTTTGTCTTCCTTTACAATTTCTTTTTTATATCTCGGCGTGAGTTTCGTGCCATGGCGTTTATTGATTTTCACGTAGACAGTTTGACCGGGGGAATAAGTTTTGGGGATTTGTCTATCTTTGTTGTGTCTTGTAAGGTCTCGTGCCTGTATGTCTTTTAGCCTTTGTATGTTGTCCTGTCTAGCCTTTTCATAAGTTTCCGGACTAACACGGACATTTCTTCCGAAGAATACTTCTATTGGCCTTTTTCCCGTTGTTGAATGTATTGAATAATTGTACTCATATACTGATCGATCAAGTAATTCTTCGAACGATCTATGTATATTATCTGTTTTTCGGCATCTCATTATTTCCGTCAATGTGGAATGGAATCTTTCCACTTGTCCGTTGGCAGTGCTGTGATATGGAGGGATTCTAAAGATTTTAATACCTAACTGATCTTCTACCATGAAGGTAATGGAGCTAGAATTTAATGATTTTTCATTGTCTATAACTATGGTTTGTGGGACACCAAAAGTGAAGAGGATTTGCCTTAAGGGTTCCCTCACATCCTCTACGGATCGTGATTGAAGGGGTTTTGCTTGTGCGTATTTGGAAAACTTATCTATTGCGGTGAGCACCAAATTTTTCTCGGCTATGTAGATGTCTATATGTAGAATTTGTCCTGGATATTCAGGGATCGGTGTTTTACCAATTTCGGGATTAGGTGGATGTCTATCATATTTGTGCTTCATGCAGGTGGTGCATTGTTTTACTATTTGTTCTATTTTCTTCATCATTCTTGGAAAGTAAAATTTTTCAATGATTTGTATTTTATTTTCTCTAGCATTTCGGTGGGCTCTTTTGTGTTCTAAGATAATTTGTTCTTCTTGTTCCGCATCTGATGTTAAGTCTGTGACTTTTGATTGTGTAAATTTAATTTTGTAATTTTTAAAATGAAGGGGGTAAAAATCTTGAATCATTCCCATTATGCTCTCCGATGTAAATAGTCCATTTGTTATTAGTGGGTCGAGGTGCTTTTTGAACAGTTCAATTAGGTCTTCGTTGGTGTAACTTGTGCGAGTGATGACATGTCTATGATATGTTGGAAATGGTATCTCGAACTTGTAGTTATTTTCGTTCCCTGTAAGTATCCATAATTGATTTTTAAACACGTTGATGGGTGCTTCGATCGCTGGGATGAGTTCTTGTCCTGAACTGTCGTCACTATGTGCTGTACCTGTCATTGAATTGATTTGCGATGAACAATTACCTTGCGGTGGTCGTGAAAGTGCGTCGGCTACGACGTTCGTTCGACCTGGTTTATAGGAAAGTTCATAGTTATATTCTTCGAGGGATGCTTTCCATCTTTTCATTTTCGCATTGTTATTTTTATGACTTAATGCATAGGTAAGCGGTTGGTGGTCAGTGAATATCTTGACTTTAGATGTGCCATACAAGTAGTTTCTTAATGATGTTAATGCCCAAATTATCGCGAGCATCTCCTTTTCATTTGCTGCATAATTTTCCTCTGTTTTATTGAGCGTTCTGGAAATGAAGGTTATTGGTTTGCCGTTTTGTTCTAATACTGCACCGATTGCGTATTGAGAGGCATCCGTCGTTAGGTGGAATTCCTGGTTCAGATTTGGATAGGCTAAGATTACTTCCTCTGATGTTAATGCGCTTTTGATTTTAGCAAATTTTTTTTAGCATCGTCGTCTAGAGAGATTTTTTTATTTTTCGAAGCATTCTTGGGCAGACGCCCTCCTTCCCCTCTTAAAAGGTTTGTTAGGGGTTTTGCAAGCTTTGCATAATCTCGAACAAAGCGTCTATAATATCCAGACAAACCTAGGAATGACCTTAGGTCTTTTAGTGTTTGTGGTTGCGGAAAATTTACTATTGCGTCAAGTTTGGCTGGGTTAGTCTTAATTCCATCGGAAGAGACTATGAAACCTAAAAATTCTACTTCCTGTTTGAAAAATTCGCACTTGTCCAATTGGACTTTCATGTTAGCTGAATTAAGAGTTTTAAGGATTTTTTCAATATCTTTGACATGTTGGCTTTCATCGTTACTAAAGATAATGATGTCGTCTATATAGACGAAACAAAATTTTCCTATGTGTTCTCTTAGGATGTCGTCCAATGCTCTCTGAAAGATAGCTGGAGCATTTTTGAGTCCGAATGGCAGTCTAGTAAACTCGTACTTGCCATTGTTAATCGAAAAAGCGGTTTTTTCGATATCTGCCTCTTTTAGTGGGATTTGATGAAATCCACTTTTAAGGTCTAGGACTGTGAACCATTTATTTTTGCCTAATTGCATCAGTACTTCGTTGATTTCCGGAATGGGATATCGATCTGCTATTGTAATGCTGTTAAGCTTCCGGTAGTCGATCACCATTCTATATTTCTTTTCGCCTGAAGCGTCGTGTTTTTTTGGCACAATCCACACGGGTGAATTGTACGGGGATCTTGATGTTCTTATGATTCCGTCGGCCAATAGCTTTCCTATTTCCTTTTCTATCTCGCCTTTTAGAGACATAGGGTACGGGTAAAATTTTGTATAGACTGGGTTGTCTGACGTTGTTCGGATCTCACCTACGACATTGGTGGTATACGTGAGTTTCTCGTTGGGATCAAGAAATAACTCATGATGTTTCCTTGCCAGCTCATTTATGTACTGCTTTTGCTTTCCAGTCATGTGATTATTTCTTATGTTGATTGAATTAATTGCCTGCGCAGTAAGTTGTTTAATGGTGATTTTTGAGGAGTCTTTAATAACCATGTAGTTGTGTCTGGTATGAATCACTGCGGATAATTCTTTGAGACTGTCATTTCCTAATATTGCGTGGAATGATATTAGAGAGGGTAAAAGGAAAAACTTAATTTTGTGGTATTTTAGATTAAATAAATTAACAAAAGTATGATGGGTGATTTGTACTTGACCTCCTACTGAGTTTGCAAAAAAGCATTGTTTATTTGGGATTGGAGTTTTTACGAATCTGGGTTGAATGTAATTTTTATTAGAACCTGTGTCTATAAGTATTTTCATTATCTCTCCGCTAACTGTCTTACATTCAAAGTATGGAAGCGAAGAGTTCCTCATCCTAAAAAATGAATGTCAGCTAGATTGTCTGTTTCGTTTTCCGTAATTTGTATGTCATTGAGATATTGGTTGCTATAATCCATCAGAGTTTGGTCATAAGTATTCTCAATTTCAGCGTCTTGTTGCGCTTGCTGGTAGTTCGCAAAATCTACGTGTTCTTCTTGAACTGTCTGATATTCAGGAACATCTGTTGTGAGATGATAGTTCCTTTGCAGTTTTTGAGGTTGAGGTGGCCTGATATTGGAGTTGTCAAATGGTCCTCTTTTCCCTGCATATTTGAATGGTGCTGCCCTATTCGCATAATTGACCACGTTTGTCTGCATGCTTCGATCAACATCCATTGGTTCAGGTTTGGGTAATGGTTTTGGGGCATTAGGCCTCTGAGGAACAAATGGATATTGTTGGCCTTGATACTGAGGTCTGTTTGGGGTAAAGAATTGTTGTCGGTTTGGGAACGGTCTTTGTCCAAATCTCGGAATATGCGCTAGTTCTGGGTAAAATGGTTCTTGTCGACGAGGATTGTGGTGGTTTCTAAAATGTGGTGTAGGTGGAGGATTATTTGGTGATTTTCTATGGTTGGCATGATAATCGTTAGCGTGGTTGGCTCTGAAATTTTGATTCTCGAGTTTAAGACAAAAATGCAGTGCCTGTGGCAGGTCTATTGGCTCCTTGATTCCTAGGAGTCTCGGTAGATCGCCATTCAATCCACGCACGAATGTATCGAGTGCTTTATCCCTGTATGTTTCCGTTAACAATCGCATTGATTCTGTACTAATTTCCATACAAGCGATTTTGTTCAGAATTAGGGACAGATGAGAATAAACCCTTTGATAAAATTCTTGAGTCGAAGATTTCCCTTGGATGAGAGAAGTCATCTGGTACTCTAGCGTACCAAGGTCGCGTTTGTCTGCGTAGTGGATAGTGAGACAACGTGAAATTGCCTTCCAGTCTAAGGGGGTGTTATAAGATTCAAGCGCTATGTCTGCGTTACCTACAATTTTGTTTCTAATGACACTGAGGATTCCGTAATATTTAGGGGTTCCTTTTGTATGTTCGTAGATCCGTAGAACTCTTTCCACACTCTTCTTCCAGGAAGAAAACTCGCCGGGGGTTCCCGAGAATTCTCTAAGGCATCGAACGATGTCTGGAATTCTATCTAAATCGTTTAGGCTGCCACGATATTGTGGGTCTATCGTTTGATCGGTGGCCGTTGTTAATTCGGCATTGGGGTTTATAAAGCTTCGCGCTAAGGCTGGACCTTGTGAAACAAAAATTTGGGAAACAATGGATGAAATTAGAGACTTTAATTCAGAAGTGGTGTTAGGCAATTGATTTGCATTTGAGGTACTTGGACCTGCTTGTGGTTGGGGGGTTGATTGGGGTAATACCGGTGGTCTAACTAAGTTGTTTGGAGTCGTCATTTTATTAAATTAAAGAGTTGTATCGAACCGCTCAAAACAAATAAAATTGGAAAGTGGAATATTTAAGTGTAAACAAGTTTTGAGAATTTTCTTATAAATTTTTCAACTAGTAAAGCTCGCTCAACTTTTTAATTTGGTTTTTTTGTTTTTTATATAAAGGAATCAATAACAAGTAAAAGAAAAATCAATAATAAAAATATGTTCAATAATAAAAATTAAAAATTAAAATTCAAATGAATTACTTTATGTTTTTTTTCGAAAACATCTAATAATTTTCTCACTGTAAATAAATTATCACTTTTTCTCGATTTATTCCCTTTTTATGTGAAGGGTTTCTTTTCTTAAAAAAATGTCACACTCTTTATATCTTTTAGTATGTGGATTTAAATTAATTTTGTCTTCAAATAATTTTTTGTTGCGAATAAAATTTTACTTTGAATAAATTTTCGCTTTAGATAAATTCTCGCACTTTTATCTTTTGCTTTAAATAAATATTTGCTTTAAAAGAAATTTTGCTTTGAATAAATTATTGCTTCGGTAAATTTTTGCACTTTTACACTTTTGCTTCAAATAAATTTTTGCTTTTAATGAAATTTAGCTTTAAATAAATTATCACTTTAAATAGATTTGTGCTTTAGATAGAGTTTTGCACTTTAACACTTTTATAATGATGATAACTTAAAAGATAACTTACAATAATAAAATATGCATACTGGCGGACTTGGGCGTTCTGCGACTGTTGCGGAGGACTCCCTTTTATCCTTTCTGTGGTGACTCGGGCTCCAACAAACAATACTTCAGTGACGAGTGCTAATATTCTAAAGATTACGCACTTCCGCTAGCTGCTGGGTTCTGGGACACGGAAAAATGCACTTCTTGAGGGCCTTTTTTTGTAGTTACTTTGCACTGTTACAGGGCTTTAAATTTTCCTTTAGTCACTTCTTGAGGGACGTTGTATTGCCAGAAAAATTCACTTAACTTCGCGACACTGCTTTAGGGCTTTTACGAGTTTAAAACTTCTTAGCAATAAAAAGAAAATATCGAACTACAAAACTCCCGTGTCCCTGCTCGGGCGCCAGTTAAAATTTTATTTTAGATGAATTTAAAAAAAATATATTTTTACTTCATTGGAACTTGTCCAATCTTTATTAACGACTTCTTAAGACTAAATTACATTGAATCTTCTGAACTTAAATTAAGCTAACTTATCCTAATGTTGTCACCTGCCTTGCCGCGTGACTTTGTTGCAGTTCACATATTCCCACGATGCCTGGATGCTCATGTTGTCTGTAGACATAGTGTCAGCGTTTTTGCAGTAAATTATTTCGCACGGTTCTTGACTCGAAAGTAACTTAAGATGGTCCGTTAACTTATACAATCGAATGAGTGATTTTCAATTTAAAATCTGTCTAGCATATTACACTTTTTCGATCGTGAAACATTTTTTTTTATATATAATTAAAATGGAAAAACATTTTCTGTTGATGACTTAGAAGATAGGGCCCCTTATGAAAGCCCGGGCCCGGGGGGTTTACACCCTTCGCCCCCTCGCTGTCGGCGGCCCTGTGCACAACCGAATCAAAATCGGCCTATGCCTTATGAAGCTAGGGGCCGCCCATCCTCCAGCTCCCACCATAACCCAAAATTGTTGTCAGAATACAAATAGATACTCAATGCATTCAGAATAATCTAAATAAGTCCACGAGTAACAAAGTTAGATTTCCTCTTCACCCAACCCAACCCTAGGTCAATATTTTTCCATAGGGGATAATAGGGGATCAAACAACACACAACAAAAGGGAATCTTCTAAATAGGTGTGTGAATTAGAATTTGTGTAACACCCCCTCCGCACACCACCCAACTTATAAATTTTTGCCGCCGTATCAGGAAACATATTCTACATTTCAAAAGTAGAACCATAGAAATCTGTGCAAGAGTTACGAAGTTAGACTACCCCTTCCCCACCCGCACCCCCACCCCTCACCATAAGATAAAATTTATCTCTTATTAGCAATGCGGGATCACACTCTATACAACAGCAAAAGAACCATCCAAATCGGTCCACGCGTTACAAAGTTAGGTTCCACCCCCACCCCCACCCCACCAACATATTTTTTCTCGTGGTATCAACCAGGTAACATACCCTACCCAACAGAAAAAGAATTATCCAAATCGGTCCACGGGTTACGAAGTTAGATTACCTCTCCCTCTCCCCCTCCCTAAACCAAATTTTTTTCTCCTATTAGCAATGGGGGATCATACTCTGTAAAACAGAAAAAAAAGGAACCATCCAAATCGGTGCCCGCGTTACAAAGTTAGTTTTTTTGTATTCGTATTTGAAAGAACTTTAGTATTGCAAATTCCACCAATCCTATCTATTCCAACTCGTACCTCTGTCATGAGTTTCCAAACATGAGACAGCAGATTTCTTTGGTTTTTTGATAGACGCTGTTTTTTTTCTGTATTTTGTGGACTTGAGTGGATGTTTCTGTAAAATATTTGACCAAGTTACGATGCGGATATAACAACAAATTTATGTTTATGTACTCGTATATTGTCCTTGATTCAATTACATCATTTTGTTGGAAATTCCTCCGACAGGTAGTTGTTCATTTGAGTTTTCAGTCGGAGTTGGTTGTCGAAATCCTTTTTAGTATTTGTGGCATCTTCTGTCTCAGAATTTTTCATCAAATAAACAACATCGTCCTCGTCGTTTGGAATTTTATTTGCAGCGTTTTTCTCTTTTTATTCTCTGGACTATTTTCAGACAACCGATTGTTTTCACATTTAAGCGGCTCGATGGAAAAAAGTAAGAATTGTAAGAAATGTAAGATTTTGTGTGTTATACTTACAAATGGATACCATATATACTTCTATAGATAGTGTCAATTGTTGAAATATCTCCAGAAAAAGGCATCGTGGAAGATTTAACGAGACTCATTGCATATTTATATGCCTATTTCTTATCGGTAATGCAATTTATGAATGTCCGAAAATCTATAACATTAATTTCGTATGCTTCGTCAATAGGAATTTCGAAATATACTGTATGTTTATTTGGAGACGCAGACGCCGATTTTTAAATGTGAAAAGTGTGAAATTAAAGATTTGCACTCACAAAATTACGCGTTAACAAAATTTTTTGCGACACAATACTTAGAGAGAATATTGATATTTATATGACGTTTAAATGCATTATTTCATATAAATCTTACCTAATTGAACACGTTACCTAATGTCACACATGTCTTATTGCTTGATTTACGCTTTTCGCACCAAGCAAAATTATTAAATAACAAATATAAATTTTTAAAAGTTTCCTTAATTACTGTCAATTGTAAAATGTCAAACTCACATATATCGAAATTTGGCTAAATCGTCGATTTCCAGCTCCTGCGAATCGATCGAGGAAGAATCGAAGGGGTCAAGAATAGACGATTAATCGGGATTTTCTGGAGTGAAAAATCGTCGATCTACAAAGATCGATCTGAATCGTCAATCCCTAAGTAGAAGTCTAAGTTTAGTCGTCTTTGAAACTATAAAGAATTAGTTGTGATTTAGCCAGTGAAGAAATAAGTTCGATTAGTAAAGTTAAACGGTATTTTGTCAGGAAAAGCTTCAAAAGGAATTATGAAACGAATCGAACACGGTAGTGTCATCACGTTTTGATGCTGCTTCCAAGCCGCCACCCTCTATTGCACCCGACGTTCAGCCTGCATCTGAGAAGGACTCCAATTCGAAAGTTAAACCTAGGGTAAGGCGTCGGCGCGGTGTGGGGTGCTCCGTCGCGGATTCATTCTGGTGTTCCTGGTGACATCAATGGGAGTAGTGAGGGGGATTTGGGCGGTGGTAATGATGTGATTCCTACCGTCATGCCCTCGAACATTGGCGAGTCTAGTGTTGATGATGTTGGACTCTCCGCCGTTCCTCGTCCAAGGTCTATTTTTATCTCTCGTCTAACGCCTGGAACCTCTTGCGCGGAACTGTTTAATGGCTCTTATCAGGTTTTCCGTAGGGATAGGCATGCTGCCTCGACCGCACGCGGTGATGGGGTTCTCATAGCTTGCAGGAATTTTCTTAATACTAATCATTTCGACACTACCTCATTTTCTGACCAACTGGAGCTGGAACAAGTTTCAGTGAAAATTTCATTTGATTCGAGGAACCTGTTCTTGATTTGTTGTTATGTACCTCCTGATGCGTTTAATGTCGTTGATAGTAATGGTCGGAGTCAGTATGATATTCTCATTAAGCATATTAACTACATCTGTGATCGATTGGGTTCTAAGGATGTAATTATTCTAGTGGGGGACTTCAATTTACCCAATGTACGATGGGTAGCGGATGATGATGACGATAGCTTTCTTCCCCATGACTTGACAGAAGGACAATCGTTATTCCTCGACACCTTGGCTAGCTTGGGACTTTGCAAATGAGCAATGTGAGTAACAATATGGAAAGGCAGCTTGATTTGGTGGTCTGTACGGACGCCACGCTTACATTTGTTAAACGCAGCCTACTTGCCTTGATAAATCTTGAAGTGTTTCACGCCGCACTGCTTGTTGCTTTTCATTGTCTGTCGGACGTGCTTGTCGATAACCTTGATAGCCAATATCATTTTAACTTTAGAGCGGCCGATTTTGAGGCTTTGAATGATTATCTTAATGAGATAGACTTCCAAACTTGCTTGTCTGATGACGATATCGACAGTAACGTATCAAGTCTCTACGACGTTTTGTATGAGGCTTTTGGGAGGTTTGTTCCCTTAGTTCGGGTTAGAGGTAAAGACTCCGCTCCACCCTGGTTTGACAGAGCATTGAAAACTTTTAGGAATAGGAAGAACAGACTTTGGAAAAAGTACCTTATTGTTGGCAGTGTTGGCTCCTGGCAAGAATTTAGTATTTGCCATGAACATTTTATAAGCCGTTCTCGCTCTCTCTATGAAGAATACCTTCAAAGTTTAAAGAACAGATTATTCTCTGACCCCCGTGCATTTTTCGAATATGTCAACTTGAAGAAAAAGGTCGATAACTATCCATCTACTATGGAGTTAAGGGGGATTTCCAGCAATAATTCTAATATTATCAGTAACTTATTTGCTGGATCTTTTAAGGGTGCATTTGAATCATCTGATTTCATCCCTAATGGTGGAAACTTTTCGCACATAAATAGTCGAATTTTACCCATGGTATCAGTTCCATCTATCACGGAAGAGATCTTCTTGAAGCACATCACTTCCAACTGACTCTTCTATTGGTCCGGACGGGGTTCCTCTCTCGCGAGGCCATTTCCGAGCACTCTGGAAGATGTTCTTTTTAATTCCTATTTTCAAGAGTGGCAATAGAAGCGACATTTCCAATTACAGGCCAATTGCTAAATTGTCCTGTATTCCTAAGCTCTTCGAACTGTTAATTCAATCAAAATTATCCGATGTGTGTAAAGGCTTGATCTCCACTCGGCAGCATGGTTTTCTTCAGGGTAGGTCCACGGTTTCAAACTTGGTTGAGTTTGTTTCCTGCACTGTGGGTGGATTCGCGGATGATTGCCAAACTGATTTTAGTAAGGCCTTTGATAAGCTGTCTCACTCTGTCGCCCTCGCTTATTGGTTGGAATAAGTCGTATTTATCTAATAGGACTTATAGGGTACGTTTCGAAGCGCACTCTCTGATGATTTTGTGGCTCATTCTGGCATTCCCCAGAGCAATCATCTGGATCCATTGCTATTCATCCTATCTATTGATGATATTTCGTATTTGCTTCAAAGATGTAAAATTCTTATATATGCTGACGATATTAAGATTTTTCTCCCAATCAAATCTTATGCTGATTGTGAGATTTTGCAATCCGAGTTACACATTTTCTATGAGTGGTGCTGCAACAACAATCTTAAGCTGAACATTGAGAAATGTCAGGTTATGTCCTTCTCGAGGCCTCGCAGCTTCCGTACTTTTCAGTACATGTTTGTACTGGTATTGGTATAAAACGGGTGGAAGGGGTGAGGGACTTGGGAGTGTATCTTGATGTTAAATTGAACTTCATCTCTCTAGGGCAAACTCTAGGCTGGGATTTATTCTTCGATGGTCCAAGGAATTTTCAAGCCCTCAAATTAGACTCCATCTTTTTACGTCCCTGCTGGAATATGCTAGTCAGCTTTGGTCACCGTTTGACGGATGCCACATTAAACGTATCGAGTCCGTCTAGCGCAGGTTTGTGCGATCGGCCCTGCGTTCTTTGCCTTGGAATGACCCTCTTATTATATCACCTTATGAGGAGCGCTTAGGGTAACGCAACTTTTAACACTCGAGAAGAGTGGTTGGGTTGCAGATTTGGTATTTTTGCATCAGCTTCTGCAGGGAAAGCTGTACAGCGCTGAACTAGCATCCAAAATATTGCCTAGAGAACTGTCCTATTCCCTACGCAATCGATCATCTATACAGATTGCTTTTTCGCCCACTAATTACGGCATGTTCGAGCCTATTAACCGCATGTGTGGGTCTGCTAATGATATCGGAGAGGTTTTTGATACTAATGTGGACATAGTGACACTTAAAAGGAGCATCTACAATTTGTAATTCGTTCATTTGCTCGCACCTGTTTTGGTTTTAATTTTTCTTTTTTGCTTGTTTTGCATTTTGATCCTTCTGTATTCGAATGGAAACACTATTATTATTATTATTATAGAACGCATTTATAGAGTCGTGAATATGTGTCCTCTTGTTGACCTGACTCTTACCAAGGATTTACTATAACAATCTCTGTTGTCTATGCACCTCTGACCTGCACCTTTAAGTGTGTTAACAACTAATGTCTTTTTTTTTGCATGTTGGTGTGGGAGCCTCATTCGCTTCAATATATTTTATATTTGGCGAATAGGTCAAATGATTCTAGGCTTCTGCCTAAGCAGTGCGCCTTCTAAGTAAGAAGGATTAATTCTAAAAAAAAATGTGAAATTTTGTGATGTAAAATAAGGGCCTCAGGGAGGGGGGTGACGCATTGAAACCTGAAAATGGTGTTGTTTGAGAATTTTTTTTGGTTCACGGATCAACGCGGTAATATAGATGACAGCTGATTTAAAAATACATACTTTCACTACATCTCAGAAATTTGTTTATTGAACAATAGTAGTTCATATTAATTTTGTAATTTTTGTGGGTCGCTGTAAATCGCTGCACGCCGAACATGGTCCTCTGGTTGACAGTCCTGCGCGGACGTTTTTTATCGGAAAAGCAAATTGGTTTTTTTTGTAATATATATTGAAGTAGTTTCAGTTAAGCGATTTTAAAATAACTCAAAGAAAAAATTCTGAAATTTCCGAAAAGATAAATGGTAAATATTCATTAAAACAAAAACGGCCACGCTTAAACTGAAGACATTTTTATGTAGAATTGTAATTGTGTTTTGTAAAATTGAAGTTGATCCGATATAAATTGACGGATTAAATTCTGATATTCTAGGAGGATATTCTCCATAATTGAAACTTTCGAAAAATATTTAAATTTCGATTTTTCAACTTAATCAAGTTTTTTATGAGCTTTGCCCCCTTAATTAATCTGAAGAGACCCAAATGCTTTATAATATTTGAATTTCAAAGTTTGTAAACTAAATATTCTTCAAAATAATAAATATGTCAGTTTTTACTTTGAAGGTTTAATAAATTTAAGTAAAAATTTAATTGAAAGTCAAATTTTCAGCTCTAATGTTGTTTTCTCGAATCGTGTTCCATTATACATGGAGCATCGATTTTTTAATTATCTTAAAAGGGAACTCCACTACATTGTTTTCCATTTCCTCAATATGAATGTTCATATTCACAAATATGTGAATACATTTTTACAGACCGGTTTTGACTCACATGTTCGCAGATCTTTCAGAAAAAAAGAAATTTTAGATCTTTTTTATCGTTAAAATGCTTTTATATTGGATTAAAGCATTCTTCAATACTATAATCCTTTTTCAGCACATAAAAGTTAAGTTTTTATATAGTATGTGCATATCCGAGTTTCGAAATTTTGTTAATTACTATTTTTTAAAACTGCTTGAAAAAATAACCCTGAAAAAACCCTTCTTGAAAGTGGAAAAAAGATAACATGATAACTACATGCATATTGATTTAAAAAATATATACTGAATAATATATCCATTATTTCTTACAAGTTATTGATTTAAGATAATAATTAGATCACTCAAAAATTTGAAAAGAATTTTCGACTAGGTCAATAATTTCGCAAAATGGTAGTATCAGATTTAAATAGAGGACATTTTAAACCTGATTTCAACTGCATTTAACTAATTTTTCTACTAATTAATTTAAACAGCTATTTAAAAATTATCTACTTTGAGAAAAGAAGATTATTACGGAAAAAATTGCTAGATGTTATGTGCACATATTTGCTTTTTATTTCATGTCCCATCCCATTAAAATAGATGCTTAGTTCTAACGTTCTAAAATCGATTAAATCAGCTCATAGACATATTTTTTAAATCAATATTTCGCATACGTCTTAAGGCTTCGCTATACGTCACAGGGATAATATTTTGCATGCCCATAAAAAAAACCGATTGGGCATATGTTGCAAGAAAATCATGTAAATTCTGGCTGTTTCAACCTCACATGAATTTTCCGAATGAATAAATTTAATTTTGCTAGCAGCATCAATTCCTTAAGAATACTGCACGAGAGATACATATATATGGAAAGCATTCTTAAGTTGTGTACAAAACACATAAATATTTATAAAGATACTTATATTGAAATTGAATTCATTAAGTTCCTTTTTAATTTAAGGAATTAAAAGCACTCTACATAAAGCAAGATGTTTCATATTACTTTACAATGTAAAAAAAATCGAAGGAGATTGAACCAACCATTTGCCTCTCTGAGTGATAAGTGCATGGTGTGAAAAAGTATATTTTGAAATGGCCTTTTTATTAAAATTCACTAATAGTTGTTTTTTAATTTATGTATGATACATACTATGATATATAACTTAAATAATAAATGGAGAATAAAAGACTGATTCCATTTAAAAAGTGCCACATGTCTGCTAAAAAACTGTTTAAGTGCGTTACCCAATTTCTTAATGGACACACCTATTTGGATGATTCTTCTCAAAGCTTCTTGAATAAGTTAAGAATAAGTTTTTAAATAATTGCTATTTTGTGTATCCTACCATGGTACACAATTGCATCATATATGTACCTGGCTTTGCGCAATGACAGATTGCTCGGAAAAGTCGTCAATTAAAATTTCTTTATTTATTGAAAATTCTCTCTCAGAGAAAGTATTTCAATGTGAAAAAATCAAAACCTTTTTAAAAAATTCCGGACTCGTGCACCGAAGGTTCCGGATCTTGGAAGTTTGCTGATTTCTAAAAAACTGTGCTAGTTATAGCCATCGTTTTTTCTTGTAATATTTACATAAACCTCTATCAACTGTAATTATTTCAGATTTTTCGCTTTGCAAACTTCAAAATTAGGGTGGGAGAAATGGCATTTTTTGACACTTCTCATCATAAGTCGAAATCTATGTGGCTTAAAAGGAAATGAAAATATTTTTTTATAGTCTGAAAATAAAGGTTTTTCATATGATACCCCACTAGACCTAGTAACAGCACTTAAAAATTTGGAGCCCCCCTTTCATTTTGCAATAAAAATAAAAATATTTTTTTAATTTCTTTAATTTTCAATTAAGGTGGGCAAACGTTATTTAAAACTTCTCCAAATTTTAAGTCGATAGTATTATGCTGAAATAAGCAGCTGTGGCAGACAGGGTGAACTCGTTCCATGAGGGTTCATCGCATAATTCACTGATTTTGAATTAATGGCTAGCCAGAAATCGTCAAATCGGTGGTTCAGAGCAGATTTTATCGCAATAGAAGGATGGAGATGATATACACAGATAGAGTAATAAAACAACAATCGTTGCGGAACCGTAAATATTTCATATTTCCTAAACGTTTCAGCTCACGGGATCATAGGGAAGGACGAAAAAATACTTTTATTGTAGTTGTTTGGTTTGTTTAATTTGCACCAACTTCAAAATATCGTAATAGATATAAAATTTAAAATTACAACCGTTTGGGAGTTACAGGGTGATTCATAAATTTCAGTTTTTCATGGTATGCACATTACTCTTTTATTTTTATCTCTTCATCTACCCAAGGCAGCAACATGAAACAAACGCTAAACAACAACTATCCTAATTACCTCTCCAAAGATTTCAACAATGCTGATCTCACTACTACCACTGCAGGTACCGTCACGGCCAAAATTTAAAAAAATGTTCTGAAATTACCAAAATTTCTGCATATTCTGTAATATTCTCCAAAATTTATGTAATTAGTCCACCTTCTTTTTATTATTATTGGATTGCCCATCATATTACCTTTCCAAAAAGGTCCATTATGACAAGGTAGACAAAGGATTAGAAAAACTGCATCCTTAGAAATCCCTGACTACCTAATTATTTTATTGCACTTTAGGTAGGAAATTCTTTAAATAAAACATTTTTCAGCTCAAGAGTCGAAAATGTTTGTTTTGGGTTAACATGTATATGTCTCATGTTGTATAATGTAGGGCGTCAAAAGCTTGGTCATAACAAACTTTTCGAAGTCGAAAAAGTGAGGTAAGGTTAAGGTTTCGGCCTCAAAAGGCTTACAAAGACCATATCGGGTTCATACCCCGAGATATATAATACTGGAGTGATTGGTGCTCTGAAATTTCTTCAAGAAAATGGTATCACTTTTCGCTAGTTGTCCCTTTCTGTGTAAGCATCTTTTTTGTAAACGTGGTTTCTTAACGTGCCAACATTATGTCGCCTATTAAATGCCGGCGGCGGTAGAAATAGACGACAATATTCACAATCATTTTATATCTCTTTCTGGGTTAGCATTTTGCAGATTAGAACAACCTTTCTTTGTAATTTTTATATCAGTAATTCCAATGACTTTTAGATTTTTCTTACAACGATTAAAATTAAATATGTCATTTCGTATATATATGGTTATTTTATTCTGTTGGCAACAGTTGCAAATTCCCTGTAAACATTGGGAATTAAAAATGGTTTTCCTCCACTGAAAGTAAAATTATACCCATATGAGATAGCTTAAAGTCACTCCATTTCCAGTGGGTCCATAGCGTAAATACATTTGGGTGTCCTATATCCTACAGATGATGTTCTGCGACCGTGAGGCGCTTCCTTTGCTTAAATTATAGGTACCCGTCTCTTTTGCAAATTTCCGAATACTCCTATTGTCGCACCTAGAGGCCTCCTCTAGATGCTTGAAGAAGTATCTGACTAACGATTTATGTCTAGCCCTAGCGAGCGCAAGGCTGTAGCACAGGAAATCTTCTATTGTTTCTTTTTGTCAAGTTTCTGACAATGCCTGCATAATTTGTTAATTCTGTGTTTGAGACCCCGATTATGTGCACATGCACATCCGTGAGACAGTGGCCAGTGTAGGTTATCAGTTCTCCTACAATCATAGGTTTTCTATTTGACCTTCATGATTCTGTTCTGGTCCCTTCCGCGATATAAAGCTAGTGCGTTATGTGGGGCCTTAATACCCAATTTTTGCCGAAAAATCTTTTGCTTGTGTAGAAAGTTTGCAATCCTTTCAACATTTAGCTTCCAGGGGAACTTAAAGTCTAGAATGAATCCCAGGGCTTTGGCATGGGACCTGAGTTCCAACCACATTCCGTTCATGCTTGGTGTTTTAAAAGTATGTATATATTTCCTTGACCTTTAGAATCTATAGTTCTTCCACTTTATTCGTTCATTGGTTGTTCTCGCCAGTCGGAATACAGTACGAACTCTCCGGCGTGTCTCTATTAGGTCACTGTTTCATATCAGCGTGGTTGAGATTTGTTACGGGGCCTGCTTATGGGACCTTTATTCAGTGATTCGGTAACATGGCGTGGGGCAAATTCTAGATATTGGGTACTTCAGATTGTAGCTGGGTGCCCCTTCCTCAAATTATCTCTCACTATTCTGCCAAATTTTTCTCAGTCAGTTTTTGCCACGTTCCTGACTTTTGTGATGCCGCTTTCCGTCACCCTTGTCCTTAAATTAAATCTAATCTAGCAGAGAGCGAGGTCCTATCAAGTACCGTTCAATCCTTTAGGTTATAGCTCTCCGTCTCAGTATAGAATGTAATATCAAGGACGTTTGCACTGGTTGTGCCTTATATAGATTGATACGCAGCCCCGGTTGCCAATGGCTAGGTTAATGGTTAGCACATAGTGAATCTCTTTCGTTGAAATGCCCGCTCCCCCACATTACATTGTGTGCCTTGATGTCACCTACAATCACTAGATTGAGCTTTTTATGATTCGCTGCTTCCAGTCTGATGCCACCTTCTCCAGCCTTACATAGCACAACTAGTTTGTAGTCTATGAGCTTTACATCGGTTAGTGTAAGATGAGGATGAGAGGCAGTATTATCTAAAAATAACTATACGTTTCGTTTTTGTAGCTTCATTTTATTATTAATCATAATATCTGAGGCCATTCAAGACTTTTGGCGTGTCCTATACATCAATGATAATTCTTTTTTCTATAAATTTTTAAAACAACGTAGGTTCGTATACTTTCCAGTTATTAACAGATTCTCCTTTTCATCTGCCGTTTTTGCACAGTGCTATACCTTCCTCTCTTTTGAGACTTTACCACCAGAGTAAATTTCACCTTTGTTAGCAAATTTTTTGGAACGCAAGGTGCGGAATAAAGTGCTGTCTCATCTGCGTTGTAAATATTTCGGTCATCATGACTTCTAATAAATGACTCGATACATTTAGACCTGTCGGCAATAATTTCCAGATTTACGTCCGCAGCTTCTCCAGATATCAATCTAAAAGATATTCCGTTTTAATGAAACGCTGAAGCCATCCATATTGGCTTTGAAGCTTTTATTGTCAAATCTTATGGCGAGCTATTGCGCTTTCTCCTTGATGAGGGACCCTGAAATAGAAATGTTTTTTTTTACGTAACTGAGCAAATTCCTCGTAAGTGAGGACATCCACTTTTGATTACAAAGGCTCCGTTTCATATTTGCATTAGATTCGCTGTGTCAAGCTATCAAAATGCTTTGTCTGTTCTGATCTGCAATAATCCCTCAACATAAGTTTTCCCAACATTGGATCATTTTGCGGTCATACGTTATAATGAAGTTTAAAAAATTTTCATTATTAAATTAGCCTCAACCTCAAGGCCTTTTTATCGTGATCTGTTGTCAGCAAAAAACAAAAATGGGTGGGATGCAAACCTGGGACCTTTAGATTGATAGGCCGACACGTTATCGTTTACTCCACCGATGCCTAATATGCATTCAGATACTTAAGTTTAAAACCTACTAACACAAGTATGGTGCAGACTTATTATTCCAACTAAGAAGACCAGCATATATAAATTCAAACATACAGCATACAGGTATGTAATACGTAATGATACATCAAAAGTAAGCAAAGCAATCTTTTTCAGATAATTTGATCAACACAATTGAAGGAAAATATGAAAAAAAAACTGTCCGCATATGAAAGCGAATTACATTAAAATTCGGGGTTTGGGAAAGATACAGCTTAGATGACTTCACTATAGTGTTTTGAACAGGAAGGAAGAGAGACTTATGGGCTTATGGGCTTATATAGAATACCTCAATCCACGAGATTGAAATATAAGTGAGGTTCCAGCAGGCCTTATACTAAATGACCTCCGTCCGCAGACTAAGAATCTCGAATTCTGATTGAAGTTCAGCTGGGATGATACGTATACCATCCAAGCCCGTTGATATATAGAGATTGAAGTTATGTATAACCCATTTCAGTTTCCTTCTACTAAGGATCTTACGGACCAGATTGTTAACTTTTATCAAAGAAATAAACCTGTTATCAATACCAAATTCTCACAAATCTCTCCTTAATCATAAAATTTAATCTATAAGATCTTTCCTTATATGTACATCCCAAATCCACCCGCCTACCTCTAACCCCTCATTTAAAAAAAATTCAAAGTTATTTATCCTATATCACCCCTCTCTCAAAAAACCCTCATCCACACCCTGACGCACATGCAACACAAAATATAAGGAAATTAAAGATTACTACCCAAGGAAGTTCCCATTTCCACAAATCAATGAACATTTGCCGTGAAAGGGAAGCCAGAGACTCACCTTCTAATGTTGTAGGAGCAAATCCCGGACTTACAAAACAAAAGAAAAAGAAGGAGAAGAACTTCTTCCTTCTCTGGCAGCGATACTAGCCGCACACTTCCGAAGACTCAGACATCGTTCAGATACAGATAAGCGTTGCTTGAGCTTCTTTAGAACTGTCAAAAAACCGCGCGTCATCTCACGCAACAAAGAAAATCTTGGCATCGTTTTCAAATCGTCGCTGTCAAATATGACGAGTGTGATAAAGACGAGTACTAAAAGAAATGCTTTTTTCCACATTTTTGCTTTGAAAACCAAAAAATTACCTTTGTTTTTTATAACTTTTATGCCAAAAACAGCTGTCTAGCAACGAATTAACATGTGAACACATTGGGTGCTTTCAAGTTTGTTTCCGAGGCATCACACCGGGGACATTAGGGACATATCAGAACCGCATGAATTGCTTCCAACCACTGAGATATATAATACTGGAGTGACTGGTGCCATGAAATTTCTTCAAGAAAATGGTATCACTTTTCGCTAGTTGTCCCTTTCTGTGTAAGCATCTTTTTTTTCAACATGGTTTTCTTAATTGCGAACGTCATGTCGCCTATTAAATGCTGGTGTTAGAAATAGATGAAAATATTCACAATCATCTTACATCTCTTTCTGGGTAAGCATTATCCAGACTAAAATAACCTTTTATTTATAATTTGTATTCCAGTAATTCCAATGATTTTTACATTTTCCTTACAACAATATAGAAGATTAAAGTTAAATATGTCTCTTCGTATATATTTGGTTATTATATTCTTCTCTGAATGGCTGCAAATTCACAGTAAACGTTGGAGATTAAAAATTATTTTACTCCACTGAAAGTAAAATTGTACCCATATGAGATAGCTTATAAGTCAGTCCAGTTTAATACATGTCAGTGCTTCCAACATGGCTGCTGACTCCGAGGGTCAGGCTGATATATGCAAGAAGATTATTGCCTTTATTAAAAAATTATTATCTCCGCCTGCATTTATTTTACTATTTAACCAAAAATAAGCAAATTTACAAATTTATCAAAAGAATTCTGCGAAACATTTTCTTCAATTAATCGCACGTGCTTCTGTTCGTTTAAATATCATTTTCTTCAGGGTCATCGGCTAGCACCGGGGACATAGGTAGCAAACTAAAACCCGAGTTTGATGGCTCCGGAGTCATGACTCTGTAAACTCAAATACGATTTTGACATTAATAGTCTCCGGAGTTAACTCCGAAGCAAACTCGAAAACACTCATTCAGAAGAGCAGCTGCTGTGCAACGTATATACATGTGACCAAAGGGGATGGGTGACACCAATACGATTTACGAAGTATCGATACTAGGCTATCTCTTTATCGAGGTTAAAACCTCGATAGTCCACTTACTCGATACTCGTTACTGTATCGAAACATATTTTTTCTTTATGAAAAATTTGGACCAAAGCTTATTGTTCATAATTGATTCGTGCTCCACTTATTTCCCAATTTCCATTTTGTATTTCCACTATTTTGTACGAAATTTACCATTTTTTACATTGAATTTTAAGTACAAATTTATTTAGGAAAATTTAAGTTTATTTTTCAAGACAATTTTATAAATAACATCATATTCTGTGAATTTCATTCGAATAACTATACTTTCAGGTATCGATTGTTTTTTTTTTTTTGGCAATTTTCGACACTCAGTCGGAGCAACATTCTGTTACATTGCAATACCAAATATGCTTTCGATCCCGATCCCTAGTGAAGACCGCCAAACGCGCCGCGTTTTTTGTCCAGGGGAAAACAAACACGATTACAGACGAAGTTAACCCTTACAACAAAAAACGAAAGGAAGTACACCATGCTCAAAAAGTTTCCGAATTTGTGTTTGCAAGGTCTTTATATGTTAGTTTTCACCATGGAAGTAGTAGATTTGTGACTCATTCGAAGTGGTCAACGGAAACATTACTACCACTGGATGGTATATAATCAGTTCTACCGATGGATTTTAACTACAGTTCTCTGAAGTCTTTATCTTTTGTAAACCTAAAATACCAAAAAGTAGAAAAATATTTTAATATTTAAAAAATTTTATTAGAAAAAAAACTTCCGTCAGCTGTCGCTGAAACCACCAAGGCGACCCAAAACTCTGATGTACAACCCCGACCCAAAATAGTTCGTCCAGTCGAAAATTTCTTTAAAAAAGTGTCATTAAATTCTTCTTTGCCAATAGCAAAGATAACTTATAGAAACAATGCAGAATGTTCGTCCTCAATTATTTTGCACATAATTACTTCTATTGGCACAGAAGAATTGTCGTGGTGAAAAAAAAAGTTTTTTGCTAATTTCATAAATTCGATTTTTTAAGTTCAGTCGCTTATAATTTTAATATTTTAATTTTCTTAAGTTCGTAAACTAAATATTCTTCATCTACATTAACTACTAATTACGAAAACATGTCACTTTTTTTCTTTTTAGGGTTTAATAATTTTAAGCACAATTTCAATTAAAAGTCAATTTTTACGTCCAAATTTTATTTCCTCGACTGTTGTTCTAATATAATTAGAGCTTCGGCGTTCAAACAACGATAAATTAATAATCAACCTTTCGTAGAATAAGGTACTAGAAAAAAAATTCTTCCTGAAAAGAATTGGGTAAAAATAATAATTAAATTTAATGACACTTTTTTAAAGAAATGTTCGACTGGACGAACTATTTTGGGACGGGGTAGTATGTATCTCAAATGTAAACAAACGAGCACAATCAAGAGAAATGTTTATATTTTTTAATAATTTCTTTATACAGCTTTTGCACATATGTATTTCAAAGAAAATGCTGTAGAATTGCTTATTATATTATTTAACTACCCTGAAAAATGATTTTCTCCATTTTATATTATTTAACTACCCTGAAAAATGATTTTCTCCACGAAATGCGTTGATTATTTTTACAACAAAATACCGCACACGTCATCACGAAATATGTTCAAATTAAACACGTCAGATTCTTAGTAAACTACATCAAAACAGTCTTTTAAATGTTAATTGTCTTAATTTGTAAAATTGCACCACTTTTAATAACTGAACAGTGAAAATTATTCCTTAAATACTCTATAAACACTTTGAATGCGCGCTCTTCAGAAAGCCCACGTCAAATTGAAATTTCGAAGGCGTACTGTCTACCCCTTTCCCACACCTTTCCAACGAACAAAAAATCGGAAAACACGTACACGGTTTATACACGGTATTGCACTTCCTTTTGTTTTCTGTTCTAAGTGTTAACCCGAACCGCACGCTATGCGCCGCTCATCTGAGCGATGTCTAAGTTTCTTTCTAATTAATTAGGCTTAAGTAAGTAATAATTTTGTGATATAGTGTAATCCACCATATTCAGCCATTAAACAGTATTAAAATCAGTAAATTTACAAATGAGTGTTTTTATTGCAATAAAATCTCCCAAAAACCTGTAAAAAAGTATCTCTATCTGTTTTACTTATTGTGTCGCTATTTCTAAATCGAATAACTTACCTTGGTTTGATAGTCCCTTAAAACATTCAAAAAATGTTCAATGTAAGGCCTGGAAGAGGTTTTGTTCCTCTAGGAGCGACGCTGACTATTTAATTTAATCCGATTTACGCAGTCAATTTTTATCTGACTAAGTGTCTTCTTATAATAATTATATTAACAGAATGAAAGCATCCTTACGCGTCGATTATAAGCGGTTTTGTTGGCTCGTGAACTTGACGCGCAATTCTGATGGCTATCCATCTTCATTGTCTTTCGGAGACAGCGCAAGCAATGAGCCCTTGACGATAGCAAACCTTTTTGCCGATTTTTTTAAAACTACGTTTTTGGACGATACCTGTGATATTAGCGTTAAGGATTTTACCCATTTGACAAGGTTTCCATCGACTTCTCTCGAATCCAAAAACCTTTTACTTGACGAAGTTACGATTTTGAAGAAAACCTCTACCTTGACTAATAGTTTTTCAATTGGTCCTGACGGTATCCCCGCCTCACTCGTGAAAAGATGTGTTATTTATTTATTTTAAAGGTGATAAATGTGAAATCTGGAACTATAGACCAATTGCTAATCTTTTTTGTATATCCAATATTTTTGAGGCACTTATTTGCGATGTTCTATACTTCCACTGCAAGCCGTTTTCGCAGCCGTTTCAACATGGCTTCATTAGGGGTAAGTCAACTACCACCAATTTATTGGAATTTTCAAACTTCTGTATTTCTGCAATTGAGGGTAGTAAGCAAGTTGACTGTATTTTTACTGACTTTAGCAAAGCTTTCGATAGAATAAATCATAGAATTCTTGTTCTCAAACTCTCCCTTCTTGGGTTTCCGTGAGTTTTTGTAAATTGGATTCATTCGTACTTGTCTGAACGCACTCAGCGGGTTTCTTTTCGTGGAGCTCTGTCTGATGCTATTTTCAACACTTCCGGTGTACCGCAGGGCTCCCACCTCGGGCCATTGTTATTTGTAATTTATGTCAATGATGTATCTACGATACTGTCTCACTCAAATATTCTTTGTTATTCCGACGAGGCTAATATATTTCACACTGTCTGACAACGCCGATTGCCTACTTTTAAATTCTGACTTAGACGCCTTTCAGGATTGGTGTGCCATTAACGGCCTTCCCCTAAATATCGGTAAGTGTACATCTATGTTTTTCTCACGAAAAAGGTCTCCGTTTCAATTTAACTTTACCATAGAGGGTTGTCTTTAACAAGAGTTACTAAGACTAAGGACCTAGGTGTCTGGCTAAATTCCCAATTTTCTTTCGAGGATCATTTTGATGTCATAGTCAACAAGGCTAATATGACTCTTGGTTTCGTGAAGAGGTGGTCAACGGAATTTGATGACCCTTACATTACAAAGCTCTTATATTGCACTTTTGTTCGACCTATTCTGGAATATGCCTCTCCAGTCTGGTCACCGCTCTATGTGACACATATCAGTCGCATTGAAGCTGTTCAACGGAGGTTCATTAGGTTCGCCTTCCTTCGAGGCCTTCCTTGGAATAACTCCCTTATATTACCTCCCCATGTTGATAGACTTGAACTCTTGGACACACTTGAAAAGAGACGCCGTAACGCCAGGATCCTTTTTGCTTTCGACTGCGTTCGGGGGTCCATAGACTCTTCAGTTCTCTTGGCTTGTTTTAGCATATCTGTTCCGGCTCGCTCCATGAGGAATCGCGACTTTCTTCAGTTACCTTTTCATCGCACTAATTATGGATTAAATGAGCATATCACATCGATGTCGCGATTTTTTGATTCCTCTTTTGATTACATTGATTTTCATCTATCACGTAATCATGTGAGGAGTCAGCTTTGTTGAGGTTACTTTTTGCTTTGTGTGCTTTTTACTTTTTGTTTGCTTTTTATTCACTTTGGCACTTTTATTTTCTGTATTTACATTTTGCGAATTGTCTCCTATATTTAAAAGCAATATACAATTGTCATAAAAGAAGAAGTTTTATTCCGAGAACCGTAAAATAGGGCGTTAAGCGCCAGAGAAAAAATTCAAATGAAAATTTCAATGTGTTCTGGTTCAATTGCAATCGCAATTTTTGTGAAAAGCCGAAATGGAGTGTCTAACGCCACTCGTGGAAAGTGGTCAATAAAAAATACTCTCGAACCCGAATTGGTTTTTTTAATGATAAATCAGAAATTTTGTCATAAATGTTAGTCGAAATCAAAAGCCTAAAACGGTCGCTGTCTTCTGACCCTGCAATCGATTTTATACGACAGTTTCTTTTGCATTTTTGGTTGTTCATTTTTTGCCCGTCCTCGTTTTCGTGGAGCATTTTTGATTCATTCGAAGGGCCAGGAGTAGCGCGAGACGGGACTTGAACTCGGTCTGAATATAATGCCTCCTGAAATGCTCTGTACCCAGTCGTTGCTTCCTTTTTCGTGCAATGACTACTTTCATTTCACCTGTTAACCGGATATGACGAAATATTTCGTTATACGAGGAAGGCAACTCCAGTGGGCATGATGACTTTTTTCCCCATTGAACTTTTAAAAATAATATATGGAAGGACTTATGGTAATACTAAAGATTACTTACTACTAGATAACCGCCTCCCTAAATTACCCAGCTAGTCTTCAAAAAGTAACACTGGCACCACAGTAAAACGAAATATATCCAGCTTTTTAAGAATATGCATGCAAATAAAGAGTACATGAAGTGTGCAGTCCTTTTCTTCTGTCACAATTATTTGAGAGAATAACTTACTCCTGTCAAAATTCTGTTCTCATCCGGAGAGAATCACTCCTGTCAAACAAGTGCCACTAAATCTTGTCGAAGAGAGAAATGTACCAAAACGTACGACCAATAAAAAGAATTCATGTGAAGCACATGACTGAGTTAGTTACTTGTGTGCGTAAACCGTCGATGTGTTCTGATCTTTTAATGAGCGAAGTGCATTTGATATTTGTAAATGATATATGAAAAGTATACTTGTCTCTTACCCACAAACTCTCCCGGAAAACAAATTTTTAGTTCTGACTGCAGGGTTGCCCGATGCGAGAAATATATAAAAGCAACCAAAAAATGTTCACTACTTTGTTCGAAGCCGTTTATCTAGTAATAGTAATCTTTGGTAATACCTCAAATTTCCACAGTTTAGTTTCAAGCGCAATATCGTTATTTATATAAAATAGTTTTTAAAAAAAAAGTTGAACTGACTTCACAAAAAGTGTTTAAAAGCATAAAATAGCAGTGCAGAAGAACGCGATGACACCAATGATCAAGAGTATTTATTTATAAGCAATTAATAAAATTAAAGGAATAATAGAAAATCCATTGAAAATATTTGATATATATATTTTCTAAATTTTTCAAAATTTTTGTTAAAATAAATAATCAACAAGTGGAAAACGATTTTCTGTTATTTCTCACTACAGAGAAGAAAGTCCCCATTGTGAAAAAAGTTGAACAAAAGTTAATTCTCCTGTTAACAGCTTATATCATAATATCTCGGAAATTTGATGAGATAAATTTAATCTAAAACATGTTATTTTATCACACAGGATTGGACCATCAAACAAACTTACTCACTTATTTTTGAAAAGATCGGAACTTACCGTGGTTACTGAATCTTCTGAAAGTTTAAAAATTCGAAAAAAAAAAATTGTTTATTCTTTTTCATACTACGACCAAATGAAATGTTTTTTTACCAGAACAACTGAAAAAACGTTATTGTCAACATTCCCAGCTTTTACTTAAAGGCTTGAGGTAACAATTTATTGCGTCGCATAGTTTTCGCGCAATTTAAACTTAAATTAAAAAAAAAACAGTTTTGGAGCTTAAGACCTCATTTTATGGTAGTTTAAGTTACTACCTTTAGAGGAAAACACGAAGGTAAATTCGTTAACAATTTATTGCTTAAGCGTTTATAACAAATTACAAAGAAAATTGAAGCTCGTTGTATTTTTACAAAGCGGAATGAATTATCGTCTACGATTTTAATGGAGCCCAGGAGAACTCCTGTTCATACATTGCGTACGCCATCCAGTAGAGTAAGTTGAAAAACCCAAAGGACATTGGAAAAGCAACCCTGGCTACTTGGTCTATTAATGATACACTGTTGATGTGACGGTTACCTGAATAAATAGATAAATGTAGGACAAAGTATTACATACATTTTTAGAGTACCTTGTATTGAAGCTTCCTTTTCACGTTGTCGGCGAAATTTGTCATCTCCTAGAAAACATAACCAAATCTGTTTCCACCTAGATAATATTGGTGGCTCTGTTTGGGTGGTACGTTCCATTGTAGATGCATGAGATGAAGGCGACTTAAAAACATGCGTTGGATCCTACAGTTAAAAACAAATATTAAAAAACATTTCATCTCACTACAAAATAATCAGTACGTTATATATCGGACAAATTAATGAATTTTTTCTCCTTAAGCTCGCCGAACGATGAGGAGAATCTCGGATCGAACTACTGTGTCTACTTATAGATGAACCTCCCGCGACTTCTTCCACAATTTCCTCGATATCCTCCCATTCGTCTTCACTAATAAGTATTTCTCCACTTCCAACCTATTTAAAACGGAGCTATTATTGCGCACAATTCCCATTATATTATATCAGTTTTAATACTTTTGTAAAATAATGAACACCAGCAAATTCCAATAACGTGGCAATGCAATAAAAGAAGCTCATAAGAAGAAACCAGTCCAGTGCTGTAGCGTATTTAACTTTAGGGAGATCGGTTCTGGAATCTAAGCTAATTGTAGAAAGTGTCAGCACTGTAGTTATACACAACCCCACACGATCACTTGTCGCTTCCCGGTGTATCCAAAATGAAACCCACGAAAGCACAACAATTAAGATGCAAGGCACATAAACCTGAGAATAAAGTAAGAAAAGAAATCGAAGCATTAATATTGATATTTAGATTTTTTTTTTAGGGTTTGATGACGGAAGGTGGCAGCCCAACGTGCTCCAGATTTTCAATCTACGAAAATTTAAGAATTGGCTGCATAGGACGTTTGCGTTTCCGGCGGTCAGGCTTCAAGGTCAACTACTAAACTTTTAGTTTATTAAAAAAAAGCTCGACTGTTGAACCCTTCCTTCCTACGCAAGTAATTACCGTCTTCGCACCTTATAGGTCAATACAGCGGCTAACCTCTTAAGCCTATTCGAACTTATCGGCGGAAGTTGGTGTCAGTACGAATATGATTATAACCTTCCAACCATTGCGCAGAATGAATTTTGGGTTCGAATAAATTAACTCTGAATTCAATTAGTCGAAAAATTAAATACAATAACTAACTCAACTTAGCTTCGCATTCTATTTTGCGGGTTCTTCTTAGAAGTATTGCCACAATTAGGGATGGGCGATCTTCGATTCGATCTCAAGAGATTGATCTTTAAGCCTTCGATCTGCCGATTTTTGAATCGATTTTACGTAGGACCGATTCAGCTCGAATCGATTTATTTGTTTCCGATTTTGCTCTATTTAAGACGTACCAAAAAAAAACAAGCTAACTCGTGATTTTCTTGCATTTTATCTTTCATTTGTGTAATAATCCGACAAATGTAAAAAAATGTTAAAAGAATCGTAATTGTTAGGTGAATGCGCTTGTGATCGCTATAATATTTTAGTGTTAACTGTGTAGTTTAGTGACTATACTCCATGATTTTGTCATCGGTGGCTTATTATGTTTTATTTCCGGTTTGGTGATTCCATAATGAGAAAGAAATAAGTTATTTAAAGAAAAATTTAAAATAAGTGATATTCGAATATCCGATTTTAAGTTTTTATACGAATTGGTTTTGGAATACACGATGCAACTCGTAATTACTTCGAAAGTTAGTTGAATTTTATAAACCGACATCCTAGATGCTATGCATATTATTTTTTTTTATCCGACGTGGCTAAAGCCGGAAGGGAATTAGGGTAAGGGAAGTGTGGAAACTTGGAAGTCTTGTTTTGACATTCCTGCGAGCTAGAGTACAGCCCAGAGATGGAGTGGATTATTTTAATTTCTTAATAAAAGCTCACGGTAGATCTTAATCTCCTGAAAGAAGAATATATATCTTTCTGAGTTGTGCCCATTTTTACTGTATCAAAGATCTGACACTTATTAACAGTTTTTTTTAATCTAAAGTCTCAAATTTGGCAGATTTTACACTTTTAAAATAAAAGGGATTTAGACATTTGAGCAATTAAAGAATTATGTCAAAAACCTTTCCACAATAAATTAAAAAGAGTCTTTTATTAAAACATTTTTATATGAAAAGTGTATAAGTGTTTTCGATCACAATTAGCACTTGAATAGTAAACCAGAACTGCGTCCATTTTGAAATTTTCAACTGAGAGGTAGTCATGTTTCTCTCAAGGTGAAGACAGGGGGGAAGATAAAGGTGAACTGTCAACTTTAACTTGCGGTGATTTCCGTTTAAAACGAAAGAATAAAACATTCCCAGAATATTTTCAAAAAGCGTCCCCAAGATATACATTTTTAAGGCTAAGACCTAAAAAATTCCCAGAAAACTTACGAGAATGTTCTTCGTACATACTCACAATATTCCTGCAATACGTGGCACAAAAGTTGGAAATACGTTGCACAAAAGTTGTGCTTCTCTTTTACTTTTCGGGTGTACATTTTTAGTTGTGTTCCTTTAATGAAGACTGAGTTTTTTCAAAAAAGACTCTGCTCCATAATCGCAAATTGTTTTCCGATTAAATAAGCAACATTTCTGAAATACCCAAGATTTGTAAGTTACAAAGGGTGTTTTCTATTATTTAATAAATTGGTTTAATAATGACCCTATATTTTTATATGTAGAAATAGGTTTAATTACTTGAAATTTCAAAATGCTGAAATAAAGTGAAATATCAAAATAAACTGAATCGATCCATTCGATCTATGGATATCGATCCTTTTAAGGCGATTAATCGATCTACGAAATCGGAAAAAAATTACAGATCGATCCGTACTGAATCGATTTTCTCAGTCCGATCCCCCATCCCTAGCCACAATTCAAATATAATTATCACGTTCATTCCAAGTGTAGCAGTGAACTTTTTCTGTCTTCTCATTTCTACAGCTACTTCAACTAAATTTCTCTGAAATTACACTTTCAAGAACTGACGCCGGATGGCTTACGGTGATCTTAACCAGCATCCAGGTTTTTTGTATGACACCGTTGTTACTAAGTAATACTTAAAGCATTGGCTGGAATATTCGTACCGCCCAATTACACTACCCGAATCATTTTATGGTAAAAGTTGTCTGAACTTTTCCCCGCGCGTTTTACAGACATTGCAATTAATTAAACGGATAACTATTTTAATCAGCTTGATCCCTAGCTAAGTTGCTTGACCGTTTTTATATTAATTTATATTTTGGGATATAATACTTGGAATTTGTTAGCAACGGCAATCACGTACACGTCTCCGATTTAGCATTACTACGCAAATTTATTTATGCACTAATTTAAAGTTGTTTTCTCTGTTTGCTTAGGATCAAGTACCTTACGATTTGATATTGCGATTAGTTACTCTAAGCAATTTTTAGGTCCTCATTACTTGGACGTACGCTATATTAGCTTTTATTAATAGCAATTGACTTGGCGAATGTTACAATATTCTATACAACAGAAAAAAATCATCGAATTCTGTCCACGCCTTACGAAGTTAGACTATCCTTCCCACCACACCCTAGGAAAATTTTTTTCATTATTAGCAATAAAGGATCATACTCTATACAACAAAAAAAGAATTATCCAAACTGGTCCACGCATAACGAAGTTAGGCAACACAACAAAAAAAGAATCATTAAAATCTGTCCACGTGTTACAAAATTATGCCCGGTCATACATAAAAAAATAAATAAAAAATACATGTCGAACTTAGAACCTTGTTGTTTTTGGGAAGTCGGTTAAAAAGATATCTTTTTAGTGGGTATAAATATCTAGAAGTCTACCAAATATCAGTACTGAAGTCCTAAGAGCCTCTAAATAAAATAACTGTGGCTTACAGACGGACATCGCAAAACTATAAGGGTTCCTTGCTTGCTTCGGACCCTAAAAGCAGTAAAATAAATTATAGTTTAAGACGCTAAAAAACAACTCTTTCATAAATGTACTTAAAAGAAATAAATAAATTTTTCTGATCTAATAATTACAAAAAGTTCACTTAAGTAATTTTAAGAAATGCAACGTAATTCATAATACCCGCGGTAATTAATGCCCAAAATACAGGGCGTTTAATATAAGATGTGCTGAAATATGTGAAGTTATAGATCTCACCTAGCCAAATTATTTAGGAGTTACAGGGTGATTCATAAATTTGCAATTTTCATGGTATGCACATACTATAACTATCTTATTTTTATCTTTTGATCTACTCAACGCAGTGGCATCAAACGAAAGCGAGAAACTTCTATTTCAATGATCTTTTCAAAATTTTCAACAATGATGATCTAATTCAATCCATTTCAGGTACAAACACTTGCGAAAGTGAAACATGTTTTGCGATTACCTAAAATTCAGCAATTCATGTAATTAATGCATATGTTTTTTATTTTATTAAATTGGCCATTCGATTACTTTTCCAAAAAGTTATAAGTTGTCCAGGCAGAGAAAGGATTAGAAAAGCGTTTCCTTAGAAATTCCTTATAAACTACTTATTTTATTGCAACATAGTTAGGAAGTCCGTTTAAAAAAAAGGCAAAAATGTCTGTTTAAGGTTCCAGGTAACTAGTTTTACTTATCACTGCAAAAGAGTTATGAAATGGTGAGTGTAATTTATTTTATTGTCGTGATTAGCATGTCTTAGCAATAGTATAACAAAAGTATTCAATCGTCCTTCCTTATAATCCCCTGAGCTGAAATGTCTACGTAGTTTTATATACGAGTAGTATCGTCGATTGTGGTTTGTTTTGTTTGAATAATTTGCGCCGACTTCAAAATGTCGTAATAGATATAAAATTAAAAATTATTTTATGCTTTTTAACGGTTTTTATGAAGTCGGTTCAAATGTTTTTAAAAACTATTCTATTTTTTACTTTTTAGTGTCTTCATGTATAGGGCAAAATTCAAGTGTACCAGGTGGAAAAATTCGATGTCTCCGATTTTGTTCAAACTTCACAAAATTATTGTTACTGGTATAAGTAATTATCGTGCCAAAGGATTTAAAAAAAAATGTGTGTAGAAGTTACAGGGTGGTAAACTTTTGCATTTTTGCACTTCTTCTCGTGATCATACTGTTGCAAAAGTTGCTTTTGCAAACGTCGATTTGTGATTTGTGTTGTACCAAATTGCTGTTTGCCGCGAGTTTTCCGTCAGAGGTTATAGTTATAGTGTTGGCCGAGCGGAAGCGGTTTTTATTCGCGACATACGCGGAATAGTGTTTTGTGTGGTGATTAATATTCGCGAGTGCAACGGCTTAGTGCCTAAATTTAGTGGTAGTTTGAAGAACACGTACCTGTGAAGTTTTGTGTTTTCGTGGAAAGAGCCACAAATGGATAGTGCCTCGATTTTGGTGAAATCCCGCGGTGATTTCTTGGTTTGGTGTTAGTGCTGATAGCTGCGATTTGTGACGACTGCGAAATCCGGTGTAGTGAATAAGATGGTGCTCTTGTTTGTTAAATTGTGCGGTGCTCTAGCGCTCCTTGATCAGGGTTTTCTTCGGTGGATCGGCGTGATTCAAACTGCCGACTTCTGCGGAAATCCTTGTTGGAGGACGCCTTCCAGCAATATTTCTGTGTGCCGTGCTAGTGAAGAGACCCAAAAGAAGGAAAAAAAACAGCAAACTTGACTCTAATAAAATGTGTGTATAACCGTGTGAAGTTCAAAATTCTTAAGAGAGCTTACTAAATGGCGGACGGCCTTTTATGATTTTTGGGTGTTTTCGAAATTCGAAACTGGCCTAAAGGGCCCTAAATTGATTTCCCTACATCAGGTAACAACAATTTTTGTTAAATTTTAATTAAATATTTGATTTTTCTAGTGCTAGACATTGCATGATGAGTGTTAAAAATAGCCCTATGAAGCAACAATTTCATTTGGGTTAGTAATTAGCGATTTTGTGTAGTGAGGTTATGTCCAGTATTTCCGCGTACAGGCCCGTCTTCCAGTGTGTTTACGTCTTTCTTTTTTCTCGTTTCAGGTGCTCTAGATTCCTGTGGCGGATTTCCCTGTTGTAGTTTCCCCGGGGCTATGGAGTTCGTCCAGATATCGTCTCGTCTGGGTGGCAGTTTTGACAGCTGGAAGCTGCAGGTAGGTATCTCAAATTTGGCTGTAAAGGGACAAAATTCGGGTGGTTCTCTGTTATTTTAGGTCAGGTGGACAACTTTGGATCAAGGATTGGCGGATTGGGTTTTTGGCCGGGAAATATTTCTTAGAATATTCGCTTTATGTACAGTGCAGGTAAGTTGGATTTGGTGGTGGATTTCGGGTTATTTTTGTGTTTTCTGTGTCTTATCTTCTGCGTATTTGTTTTCTTTCGTTACAGTTTTTTGCTTGTTTTACTTTCCTCTTGTTTTTATTCCCTCTCTAATGCCTTTTTCCTATTTTAGCGAATGACAAGGGAAAAGTCTCCCATCTGACTTGGTCTTGATGGGTCCGTAAATTGTTATGACCGGCGATGAGGAATCTCTTGCTGCTTTGAGGCAATCCATGTAGCTTTCAGCCGTTGAATGGATTAATTCCCAGATGAGTCTTACTTGATGGTGAGTTTGTTTTTATCGCTGGAGTTTGTTTTTGTTTTGTTTCTTATATTTCGTGTATGCTTTTTGTTGGGCAATTTTGTTACATTACTCCCCCTTCCGAAGCTTGAAGCTCCGTCCAAGCTAATTTTCTTGTCGTAGAGAACATAAAATTGTATGTGTGCAATTTCCTCTCCGGTTGGAATACTCGGAGCGCCGATATTTACTTCCTTGAGGCGCGCGACGATGTAGTTGAAGTATTTTTCTTTTCTAGGCGAATTCTTCGTTTCGTTCGCGATAGGGGGCTAATCGATCGACATGTACTGTCCGTAGTTTCCCCCCTCGGCATTTTTTGAGTTTGAAGACGACCTCAGTGACGGCCTCGATGATCTTGTATGGCCCATCCCAGTTACATTGAAGTTTTGGACACCGACCGACTCTACGTTGTGGGAAATACAGCCACACGAGTTGCCCGACTGCGAAGTTACTTTTGCGTGACCGTAAGTCGTAATATTCTTTCATGCGCCGACTCGCGGAATTCAGCATTACGCGATTGTGTTCGTGGATATCCTTCAGTGTATCTATTAGTCTCTCTAGATACTCGCTCGTTGGGGTAGCAGTAGTTGGTGGGCTTCCCATAACCATTTCCAATGGGAGGCGGAGTTCCCTTCCAAAGAGCAATCTGGCAGGGGTTTGTTTGGTGCTGGCTTGAATACTTGCTCTATACGATAGTAGTAAATAAGGTACGTATTTGTCCCAATCTCGTTGATGGTTATCCAGAAATTTTGCTAAGTAATCAAGTATTGTCCGGTTAAACCTTTCTACTAGGCCATCAGATTGTGGGTGGAGCGGTTTAATGTTTCCTGGAAAACGGAGCTTTCGAAATTTCTGCCCTGATCCGAATGTAGCTGCAGTGGGGCTCCAAAACGACTGAAAACTGTTGAAATCAATGCTTCGGCCACCGTTTCTGCCGTCTGGTCCGCAACTGGTATTGCTTCCGGCCATTTCGTAAAATAGTCCATGCAGACTACTAGGTAGCGGTTGTCTCGTTCGGTTCTGGGAAGTGGGCCTAGGATGTCCACTGCTACTCGTTCAAAAGACGCCCCAACATTACAAATCTGAAGCGGTGCCTTCGTCCTAGGTATGGGCCCTTTGCGTGACTGGCATAGTACGCATCCTGCGCACCAATCTTTGAGTCTGTGCTGGAACCGATCCAGTAGTAACGCTGCTGCAATTTGTTTAAGGTCTTAGCAACACCGAAATGTCCGCCCGTTGGTGAATCGTGAACCTGACTCAATACGAGTTTGCGCAAGGTTTTAGGCACCAACATCTGCTTGAGGACCCTCCTTCCTTGATCAAGGGTTCGTAAAACGATGTTGTTTTCGATAGTCAGCGTAGACCACATAGACCAGTAGGCTTTTATTTCAGGGCTCAAATTTTTAACAGTGTCCTTTGTAGGTCGGTTTCCCGATTGAAGCCAGGTTCGTAGTTGTCGCAGGGTGGGGTCGTGCTCCTGATGTTCAGCCAAATTCCCTTGAGCTGTGACGATGCGAGCCGTTATGGCTTCTTTTTCCTCAAGTCGTTGGCAATAGAGGCAGGTTGTACATGGGCGGCGAGACAGAGCATCGGCATTGTTGTGTTTGTTTCCTGCTCGATGGACAATCTCGAAATCGAACGCCTGCATGCGTTCTATCCAACGTGCCACTTGACCTTCTGGAGAACGAAAATTCATCAGCCATCTCAACGAGGCGTGGTCGGTACGGATGGTGAATTTTTGACCAAGCAGGTACGGCTGAAAGTGAGCACACGCCTTCACAATTGCTACCAGCTCCTTCCGGGTGACACAGTAATTCCGCTCTGGTCGACTGAAGGTCTTACTGTGGTATTCTATTACTCGCTCTACACCACCTTTGACCTGCGATAGTATGGCACCCGGCAGACTTTCATCTGGCTGTGCTAATATAGGGGCGGTTGTCAGTCGGTCCTTTAATGTTTGAAAACTTTCTTCGCATGCATCTGACCAACAGAATTTTCGCCCTTTTTCCGTAAGCTCGGTCAGCGGTTTTGCAATAGCAGAAAAATTATAAACAAATCGTCGGTAATATGAACACAATCCGAGAAACGACTGTATATCTTTCTTTGTTTTTGGTGTGGGCCAATGCCGAACGGCAGCGGTTTTCTCAGGATCTGTACATACTCCCTTAGCGCTTATCACGTGCCCGAGAAATTTAACCTCGTGTTGACATAGTTGACATTTCTTAGGGGAGACTTTAAGACCGGCGGCTCTTAATCGTGCCAGAACGAGGCGCAAGTTCGTCACCATCTCCAAAAACGTTGAACCGTGCACAATGACGTCATCCAAGTAAACCAACGAAGCTTGAGGAGGTATCCCTTGAAGTACGACCTCCATGAGCCGCTGAAACGTCGCAGGGGCGTTCGTAAGCCCAAATGGCATCACGGAAAACTCCCACAATCCGTTGCCCGTAGTGAAGGCTGTTTTTTCCTTGTCATTATCGTCGACTTCTACCTGCCAGTATCCAGATTGCAGGTCTAGGGTCGAAAACCACCTGGACCCAGCCAGGGCGTCCAGGGTCAAATCTATGCGGGGCAGTGGGTAGGAATCTCTCTTGGTGACTTCATTCAACCGCCGGTAGTCGACGCAAAAACGCATGGAACCATCTTTCTTCCTAACCAGTACTACCGGGGATGTCCAAGGGCTGCTGGAGGGATTAATGATGCCTTGTTCCTTCATTTCTCGCACTAGCGCCTCCGCTTCTTCCCGCTTAGCCAGAGGAAGTCGTCGAGGGGGTTGCTTGATCGGCTTACTAGCACCCACATCGATTCGATGTCGTAATAAAGAAGTTCTTCCCAGGTCACTTTTCGTCTGTGCGAAGACATCCTGATGTTCCAGGAGTATTCTTGTTAGTACTGTTTGTTCTTCGCTCCCGAGTTGGCTGACGGACTTTTCGAGTAGAGAGAGTAGCTCCGGCGGTAAATTATTTGGTTCAGGGCTTCCTACGGCGGCGGGACTGATGACGTCGGCGTTAGCTTCAGCTGTGGCGAGGATGGTAGCGGCCCTAAGTTCGACGGGGCCCGAGGACAGGTTAGTCACTTGTGCAGTTGTGTTCCCATTGTGTGAGAGGCCAACAGTCGGCGCTACCCAAAGTTCAGGCGTTGTAGCTCTCGGAGAGAGTAGCACAGTTTTCTTATCTCCTAATAAAGGGTTTGACACTGGTACTAAGCACGTTGATGTTGGAGGTAGAGTGTGGTTGCTTAGCGTTCTTACGAATATGTCGTTGTCCACTTCCAGAATTGGAATAATTACTTCCCCTATTTGAAGGTTGTGTCTCTCTAGGTCGATAAAACATCGATGTCCTGCGAGGAAGTCCATTCCGAGGATACAACTATCGAAGATATCAGCAACGTAAAAATGGTGAGTCGTCGTAAAGTTTTCGATACTTATTGATAGGTCTATGGAGTACAGCATGCGATCTAATATTCGTGTGTTCACTATAGAGTGAGTAGCGCCAGTGTCCACAATCATATTACATGGTACGCCTCCGATTCGTCCTGCAATTTTTATAGAACTGCATATAACACTTTGACCCATTGTAATGATGGCAGAGACTGGTAGTGTCGGGATGTAGGGTTCCCTACAAGGTGTCAACAACGAAGCGGATGGCGTGTCCATAGGTGATCCGTCATCTATGGGTAGTGTATGGTTGGCAGTGGGTGCGTTTTGTAGGCTTGTTGACGGTGTCTGGGTGTGCAGTGTTCCGACTGTCGATATGTGAGTGTGGTGTGATGTGTTGTTGGGGTGTGGTTGGTTGTCGTAGGACGTTGTGTGGCTGTGAGCCTTTATGATAGCACGCTCTTGTATGTTGTGGTGGTTTGTGGTGCATGTAGTGTTGGTGTTTCGAATGTTATCGTTTGGTCGTGTTTTGTTGGTTATGGGTGTGTTTTCAGTATAACTTTGTTGCTGGTTCCATGCGTCGTATGTTTGGTGTGGAGCTTTTCTTACGCAAGCTGGTCCCCGCTCCTCGGAAACAGCGAATTGCGGTTTAACTGTTCGTTCTGGCCGGTCCATGATGCATCTGGTAATTGAGATATCGTGGATGGTGATGTCGTAGGCTGAGGGTGAGTTGGAGGGATAGCGTCTTCTCTCTCAGTGTTTTGTTCGACCATCACGTTGAACTCCTCGCGATCTCTTTGAGTGGCGGTTATAAGGGACACATTAACGGCTTTTGGAGTTGGAGTGCCTTCGATTAGATCAAACTCGACTCTTCGACCGACTGTTATACTTGGTGGGCAACCGGGACGTGGATCCTTTACATAAGTACTGTAGAGGAAGGCGTCGTCCTGTCCATTGTCATCTCGGGTGATAAAACCAAATTGGCGTAGGCTGTCAAACCATCTAATCGTCCCCTGTAGTCGTTGTGCAAGCACTTTTCGGACTGGAGGTTGGTATGCGGCTGCTAGGGCTCTTTCCGTTTGCTGAGCTGGCTCTGGCCCTCTTAGGCCAGCTCGACGGCGTTTCCCGACTGTTGAGGCGAAGGGGTTTGATTACGCGTAGTCCGCTCCTCCATTCGTCGAGCTGGTTGTCGGTTGCTCAAAGATGTGGATACCACCGCTGCTCGGATGGTCCTTCTCGCAGCTCGTGTGGCTCGATGGTTCGCCTCAATCCGAATTGCGGTTTGTAAGGCCCCTTGCAGGTTGCTCGGAGCAGAATCTCGCACCCTCTCCTGTACTTCTAGGTCGATAATACCGTCCAGAAATTGTTCGAGCGCGATGCGGTCTTTTGCGTTTTCAGGACAATCGGAAAATGTTAGGTGTGTTAGCCGCTGCAAGTCCGTGGCGTATTCAGCAAAGTTCTCTCCGTTTCGCTGGACCCTAGCCCGCAGCTGGATATGACTAATTGATTGTTGGTAATCGGAGTTAAATCGCAGTCGGAGGGCATTACGAACTCTATTAAAACTTTCTCGAGTGTCTGTGCTTAGCGTTTTGAAGAATGTTAATGCCGCACCCCGCAAGTACGCGGCCAGGTAAACAGCTTTCAGCTCATCATTCCACTGGTTGGCGCGTGCGACGGCGTTAAAGTGTACTTCGTACCGGCTCCATGGAACTTTCCCGTCGTATTCTGAGGGTGATATTACGGGTCGCTGGCCATGGGTAACGTGAGTAGTAGGATGTGCTGGATGAGACTGCGGAGCATGTCATGCGTCGGTCTTCCCTCAATGACGGACGAGTTGTTTGGCTCAGGTGTCCCCGAGATTCCTGAGTTCATGTCTGAGCTTCTGCCTGGCGGGTCTGTCGATTTGGAGGGGGGTGGCGTAGACCGTGCGTTGGGTAGCTGTTGGCAGAACTCGTCTGTGAATTGCCTCGTGCTAGATAGTACTTGAAGCTCTTCGATGACTTTCTGCGCGAAACCCGAAGCCCCAAGAATAGAACTTTCCGCGGCTTGCTTCTGAAGTGTTTTGAAATCCTCCCGAATAGATAAGTTTTCCACCTTTATAGCGTTTAAATCCGATTTGACTTCAGACAATTCTTGAGCTTGCATTTTGAGTACATTAGTCAAGTCATGCAATGTAGCTGACTGTTTCTCCAATCGTTTCAACACCTTATTAATCTGTTCCGTCGACATATTTAAAGACAATATTTCAATTCGTCGAAGTTTAATCGTAGGCTTAAATTCTTTTAATTCAAGGAATAGTGAGACTTTCGTGGAAGCTGACAGTGTAAGGGTTGTCGAAATTAAACTCACTTCGCTATTTATTAAACGTAATAGGGTTTATCGTGCGCGTTCTAGTTAGTGTTGGGTTTAAAATAGTTCAAAAGAGTCTAAGAGTTCGTGTACACACGCGCTTACTTAATTCTGTATTTGTTCACACATAGTACTAAATCGTTCGAAAAGTTTAAGCGTTTCGCGCTTTGCTATAGCAGGCTAAAGTTGATATCACCCTGAGGTAAACTAAAATTAAGGTGATCTACAATTCGTGTGTTATAGGTACACATTCGCACTACCTTCCTAATGCCCGTGTTCTTGCACCTTAATGCAGGAGAAAGCACATCCGCTCTCAATTTTGGCTCAAAAGTGTGGTAAAACAATTACGATAAACCGATGTTTCCTTGTTAAGGGCGTTACTATTGTCTATACACCATTCCGCTCTGAAAATTTACCAATTTCCAATATAATGGCACAAATGCGCTATAATAAATCGAGTCTGTAATCGTGACGTCAGGCGACGGTTAGTCAACGGATCCACTGAAGGAAATTCAAAATAAACGCACTTAAATTGTCCTTTATTCCTACTACTTATTTAGGGTTTAACCTATTGAATCAGAAATGTTGCAGGTACAATAACGAAGCAAGATCTATCGCCAAGAATAACTTCTTATAATTGTTTATTTTTCCCGTGTCCGCCAAAATTTCTCAGATAGACGAAACAAAACGATATTTTGTATGCACGTTACCGAAGGGAATTCACTAGTAACTAAGACCAGGAGTGCGAATTTTTACAGCCTAGTTTTATCATAGAGTGATAGAAATGATCGTAAGATAAATCAACACTAATAGAGTTTTTAATTTTTCATTTGTTTAAAGTCAATTCCAATTTTTCAGATATGCGCAATTTATGTCCGATTCCCGTAATTAAATTCCAATGCTACACTACGGAAAAGAGCACAGATTTGCATAAATTTTGATTGCATTCGATCAAAGGATTGTTGTAAATAATTCAACAATAAATTTATTTATTTTTTCTTCGCCTCTTAAAATTGTGTCTCTCAATTGTCTAGTTAGCATCTATAAAATTCTAGATTAGCTCTGTGATCCCGAAAATCACATAACAAATGGTCGATTTGTATTCAATGTAATACTTAGAAATTCAATAATTAAATTACACACAAACGTCAATGAAATTTGTCTTATCTTAAAGCACCTCAATTTTCTTTCTTAATAATCTAAATCAAAATAGCGATTTCTAAATTTTAATTTGGGTTTCGTTATTCCACATTCACGCAACACAAATAAGTATTCACACAATATAATTTCACCGTGATAAAATTTTCAAAACATTTCAATTCAAATATCCAAAATTTTCAAGGTCGATAAATCATTTGAGTGTTTATAAAAAAAATTCTTACCAATTAAACTAGAAATTTGTTCGAAATTATTTCTATAGTAGGCAAATTTAAGCACTCACCTTTAGACCGATCAAGTTTTAAAACACTGTTTGAAATATTCCAGGTAAATGCAATTATCTCTCTTCTTATTGCAGTTCTATAAAAATCTCTAATAAACCAACGAATACACCGAACTAATGACGTCCAGCAATTGAGGTGGCGACTGAAACAACTTATGACACTGTTTACGTAGGGAATGAATGGTTTGTTTGAAATCACTTGAGGAAAGGTAATGCATTCACTGTACCGAAAGTTTAACTAAATGTCACTGCTGCTCTATTTACAAAAGATCCCAAAGTATTCCAAATATTAAAATTATTTTCTTTTCCGTTGCAGGCTTTGTAAATTCGGCTGGCTGTAAAATTCGATGGAGTAAATGACGTGTGGCGTGTGGACTGCTCAGGTTAGTAAGCGATCATCTGTTTTGTAAACAGACCCCACACCTGGCACCAATGTTGCAAAAGTTGCTTTTGCAAACGTCGATTTGTGATTTGTGTTGTACCAAATTGCTGTTTGCCGCGAGTTTTCCGTCAGAGGTTATAGTTATAGTGTTGGCCGAGCGGAAGCGGTTTTTATTCGCGACATACGCGGAATAGTGTTTTGTGTGGTGATTAATATTCGCGAGTGCAACGGCTTAGTGCCTAAGTTTAGTGGTAGTTTGAAAAACACGTACCTGTGAAGTTTTGTGTTTTCGTGGAAAGAGCCACAAATGGATAGTGCCTCGATTTTGGTGAAATCCCGCGGTGATTTCTTGGTTTGGTGTTAGTGCTGATAGCTGCGATTTGTGACGACTGCGAAATCCGGTGTAGTTAATAAGATGGTGCTCTTGTTTGTTAAATTGTGCGGTGCTCTAGCGCTCCTTGATCAGGGTTTTCTTCGGTGGATCGTGATTCAAACTGCCGACTTCTGCGGAAATCCTTGTTGGAGGACGCCTTCCAGCAATATTTCTGTGTGCCGTGCTAGTGAAGAGACCCAAAAGAAGGAAAAAAAAACAGCAAACTTGACTCTTATAAAATGTGTGTATAACCGTGTGAAGTTCAAAATTCTTAAGAGAGCTTACAAAATGGCGGACGGCCTTTTATGATTTTTGGGTGTTTTCGAAATTCGAAACTGGCCTAAAGGGCCCTAAATTGATTTCCCTACATCAGGTAACAACAATTTTTGTTAAATTTTAATTAAATATTTGATTTTTCTAGTGCTAGACATTGCATGATGAGTGTTAAAAATAGCCCTATGAAGCAACAATTTCATTTGGGTTAGTAATTAGCGATTTTGTGTAGTGAGGTTATGTCCAGTATTTCCGCGTACAGGCCCGTCTTCCAGTGTGTTTACGTCTTTCTTTTTTCTCGTTTCAGGTGCTCTAGATTCCTGTGGCGGATTTCCCTGTTGTGGTTTCCCCGGGGCTATGGAGTTCGTCCAGATATCGTCTCGTCTGGGTGGCAGTTTTGACAGCTGAAAGCTGCAGGTAGGTATCTCAAATTTGGCTGTAAAGGGACAAAATTCGGGTGGTTCTCTGTTATTTTAGGTCAGGTGGACAACTTTGGATCAAGGATTGGCGGATTGGGTTTTTGGCCGGGAAATATTTCTTAGAATATTCGCTTTATGTACAGTGCAGGTAAGTTGGATTTGGTGGTGGATTTCGGGTTATTTTTGTGTTTTCTGTGTCTTATCTTCTGCGTATTTGTTTTCTTTCGTTACAGTTTTTTGCTTGTTTTACTTTCCTCTTGTTTTTATTCCCTCTCTAATGCCTTTTTCCTATTTTAGCGAATGACAAGGGAAAAGTCTCCCATCTGACTTGGTCTTGATGGGTCCGTAAATTGTTATGACCGGCGATGAGGAATCTCTTGCTGCTTTGAGGCAATCCATGTAGCTTTCAGCCGTAGAATGGATTAATTCCCAGATGAGTCTTACTTGATGGTGAGTTTGTTTTTATCGCTGGAGTTTGTTTTTGTTTTGTTTCTTATATTTCGTGTATGCTTTTTGTTGGGCAATTTTGTTACAATACCTTTTTTGAAAATTCGTAACTATCGTCACCATTGCCGTAGAACGTTGATATTTATTGATTTGTAAAATATAATTTTCGGAAAAAAATTTTGACTTTGAAAAATATTTTTTTGGTTTTTAACAAAATACCTACTTGATCATGAATTTGTTTCATATTTTTTTAAATGAAAGTATCATCCATTAGCTTTAAAATTATGCAACATTTAGAGTGGTAAAGCAATGTTAAGTGTAAATTTTCGATTTTTGAAAGATTTTTTTCGGAAAATTATATTTTTATTCGGAAGGCCATGTAACGACCTTTACAAATCACTAAATGTCAACGTTCGACAGCAATGGTGACGGTAGTTATGAATTTTCAAAAAAGGCATGATCACGAGAAAAAGTGCAAAAATGCAAAAGTTTACCACCCTGTAACTTTTGAAAAAAATTCTTTTTTTTTTTTAAATCCTTTAGCACGATAATTACTTATACCAGTAACAATAATTTAATAATTTGGTGAAGTTTGAACAAAATCGGAGACATCGAATTTTTTCCACCTGGTGCACTTGAGGAATTCTGCACCATATACGGCACCAAGAATGCTGCTCGTACGAACAAAGCAATTTTAAAAGTTGCAGAGGTAGTGCACTCTAAAGAATAGAAACAGAATTATCCAAATCCGACAACGTATTACGATATTTTTCACAGTCACCCTTTTATACCCTCACCTTAGACAATTCTTCCATGGTCCTAGTGCGCCACCGTACTCTATAGAGCAAGAGCGAATTTTTGTAGTCAGAGAATCATCGTAACCACCCTAGGTACAAAATTGTTATTATTCAACAACCAGGGAGCATATTATGTACAAAGTCTATGCCATACGAAGCTAGGCGCCGCCCTTTCTCTAACTCTGACCATAAGCCAAATTTTTTTCATGACACAAAGAGATACTCTATGCATTTTGAATCATCTAAATCAGTATATACAAAAAAGAATCTTCCAAATAGGTCTATGCGATGTCTCTGGGGTGTGGCCCATATATTTTAGTGGCATCAACGAGGCAACATATTCTACACAGCAAAAAAAAAATAATCTAAATCGGTCTACGTGTTAAGAAGTTGACATCCACCCCCTCCCCCAACCCAACCCCACCGTTTAAAATTTTGTCGCGGTACCAATGGTCTATAAAAATAATCAAGCAAATCATTCCACGCGTTACGAAGTTAGACTATCATCCCTCTTCCAGAAGTTAGGTTTTATCCCCCCACCCTCAACAACACCATCAGCACAATTTTTCACATGCTGCCAATTGGGAAACATACTCTACCCAACAAAATATGAATCATCCAAATCCTCCCCATCCCACTCTAGGACTAATGGGGGGATCATACTGTACAAAAAAAAAGAATCATCAAAATCGGTCCACGCGTTGCAAAATTATGTCCGGTCATACATAAAATAAAATATTAAAAAAAATACGTGTCGAACTTAGAACCTCTTTGTTTTTTAGAAGTCCGTTAATAAATTAATAACATTAATTGTAATAAATTTCGAATTCAATAAAAAGCATTTTAGGGTTTGTATGTGCTTAATTTTTTTAAATTGAAATTGTTTTATTTGTTTAATTTGCACCGACTTCCAAATGTCGTAATAGATATAACATTAAAAATTATTTTATGCTTTTTATCGCTTTTTGTGAAGTCGGTTCAAATATTTTTTAAAAACTATTTCAATTTTCACTTTTTAATGTCTTCTACTCTATACAACGAAGAAAGAACCATCCAAATCGGTCCACGTCTTAAAATGTTAGGTATAACCCCCTACCGCACCTGTATTCCAGTATCAACCAAGTAACATACTCTACACAACAGAAAAGGAATCATCGAAATCGGTCCACGCGTTACGAAGTTACTACCCCTCCCCCACCACCATCATAGGACCAAATTATTTTCCTATTAGAAATGGGGGATCACACTCTATACAACAGAAAAGGAACTATCGAAATCGGACCACGCGTTTCAAAGTTAGGGGGACTGTGGAAAAACTGATATAATGCAACATAGAATCGACACAGGAAATGCCCATTAAGCCGGCACCAAGATGATTACTACTGGCGAAGCGTGAAGGAGCAGAAATCATGGTTGAAACAATGCGCGAACAAAGACTGATAGAACAGTCCAAGGGCCCGCGGATGTCCGCAGTGGTGCTAGTAAAGAAGATGGAAGTCCAAAATTTATCTTCGCATATATGATACACTAGATACCAGTCTTGTATGATATTCAAGTAAATCCTTACTGATTTTTCAACCAGTACCAATCCTTATACTGGTGAAAAATATTCAGTAAAAATTCAAGTCTCTTTTCTCGTACTTGAAAATCACAAGTACCAGTATGTAAATTGGTCCTGGCGAACGCCAGTAAATCACCAGTAACTACCAGAGCTAGTAAGAGCCAGTAATAACCAGTAACCACCAGTATGCACCAGTAATAGCAAGCAATCTGGAAGGAAAATGCATGAATTATTAGTAAACTGAAGGCAAATTTTTATTACACGTTATTTATTACTTTACGAAAGCAATTGTTTCTTCTTTGTTCCATATAAAATTACGCTAATCTAAAACTAATTTAAACATTTAGTGTTAACGTTTAATTGAAAAATAGTTTTGTTAAGTAAATGGATATAAAAATTAGTTTTCTGTTTTAATAATGCATGTATTTCCATAGATATTTATTAATAATTGATATTTAATTCTTGTTACTGTTAGGTAACTGGTGATTACTGGTGGTTACTGGTTATTATTGGCTCTTACTGGTCTACTGGTTCTTACTGGTGATTTACTGGCGTTCGCCAGTACCAATTTATTTACTGGTAATGGTAGTTTTTAAGTACCAGTAAAAAGATTTGAATTCTTACTGAATATTTTTCACCAGTGCGTGTACTGGTAATTTACTGGCACTGGTACTTACAATCATACAAGACTACTAGATACCCTGTTTTCGAACGCTTAATGGAAACCTGATTAGTATGTATATTTTAATGACATCGTTGTAATTGGAAGAGATTTTGAAGAATACCTAGAAAATTTACAGGAAATGTTACAGAAACTAAACTCACCCAAACTAAAACTAAGCCCTAAAAAGCAGGGAGTCGAAATGGGACCGCAACCGAAATTATAATTCCCCTTCCCTCCCCTCCCCTCCCCTACCCCCCCCCTTCCGCACCCCTTCCCCTCCCCTACCCACCCCCCTTCCGCACCCCTTCCCCTCCCCTACCACCCCCCCCCCTTCCGCAACCCTTCCCCTCCCCTACCCACCCCCCTCTTCCGCAACCCTTCCCCACCCCTTCACCCCTCCCCCTCTCCACCAGTCACTTTCCACCCTCTTCCAACATACGGTCCCTTCATCAAGCCATTTACCGAATATGCTATGTAATGAAGGTAGTGAAAAATTGCAAGACCGGACATATAACTTCTTCCGCGGTCGGTACCAATTTAAATCGGTCTTTGAATTTCGGTCTTTGAATTTGGGTCTTTGAATTACGGTCTTTGAATTTCGGTCTTTGAATTTCGGTCTGGCGGTTACGGTCACATATTTTTAAGGTCTTTTTATTTCGGGACCTTTTAATTTCGGTCGCTCTATTTCGGTACACTTTAAATTTCGGTTTTAATTTCGGTACCGAAATCAAGACCGGTTAAAACAACCGAAATATGAGAGGTTTCGGTCCCGTTTCGACTCCCTGCTAAAAAGTGTACACATGTGTTTGCGGCAGAAGGAGTACGCACCGTTCCTGTGAAAATGGCTTCAGCGAAGAATTCGCGAATGCCGAAAGATAAGTACGATCTGCGAAGCTTTCTTGAACTAGATACTTATTATAGGCGCACTGTGAAGAATTTTGCTGATATAGCGAGACAATTTCATAAACTAACAGAAAAGGAGAGGCAAGTAAAAGTAGTAGCATACTAAAGCTCCGTCGAAACAAGAAAGAAATTACAGTGTAACAAGAAAAGGACTGTTAGCTACCGTTATTTCTACGAAGCATTTTCATAAATTTCTTTATGTTCAGAAATTTACTCTCAGAAAAGATCATGCAACTCTGAAATAGTTGATGCAATTTAAAAATACTAAAGGGTAAGATGGTTAAATAGACTTCAATCCAATGATTTTGAAATTATTCCTATTAAGGGTTGATCCAATGGAAATGCATATGTACTTTCACAACGGCCATGTAAGCAAGAGTGTAAATCTGTCTGAAAGGAAAATACGATCATGTGTGCAAGGAACAATTGACCGTAACAGGATGGAATGGTGAAAAGTTTTGAGCAGCCCAACGAGAAGACGAAAATATATCTCAAATTTTGAAGTGAAAAGAGGATAAGGAAGATGGAGTTGGATCAATGCGTTGAGCGGCAAGACCAACATGCCAGGGGTCCCGGGTTCGAGACCAGATGACCGTGAGCTTTTATTAAGAAATTAAAAATAATCCACTCCATCTCTGGGCTGTTGTCTAGCTCACAGCAATGCAAAAACAAGACTCAAGTTTCCTCACTTCCCTTTACCCTAATTCCCGTCCGGCCAAAACCATGCTAACGCATCAAGGGGTTGTCCCCTAGGATTTGGCCACATCGTATAAAAAAAAATGGAAAAACATTTCAGACAGGTGTACGACGTGGAAGAACGCAGTAGAATTTATTATGTGCTGAAGATGGAATATCAAAACGCAAATGGGAAACACTCTATGAATCAGCATGCCGGATTAAGGTATTGGTTCTCAGAAGCAAGATAAAGGATGTTCTGGAAGAGTTCCATAATGGTGAATCGGGAGGACATCTTTACCATAACAAAACTTTAGAGATATTAAGAGAAAAATATTATTGGTTGCATATGAGAGAGGGCATTGAGCACTGGTGTCGTAAATGGGCTGTTTGTGCCTGTAGCAAAGAAGCTCACATAAAACCAAGGGGAATGATGCATCAATACAACGTTGAAGAAACTTTCGAGAGATTTGCGACTGATGTTGCGGAACTATTCGCTGAGTCAGATCGGCGCAACCGCTAAACTTTAGTGGCAATGGATTATGTCATTAAATAGTCAGCAGTATATCCAATCCGAAATTAAGAAACACAGACAGTGACAGAGGGGTTAGTGACGAACTGGATCTGCAGATTTGGCGTTCCTCGTAAGCATCAGTCCGATCAAGAACGAAACTTTTAATGTTAATATTGCAAAACGTTTGGTAACATTCTTAAAATAAAGAAGACGCGGACAACACCCTTCCACCCACAATCTGACGGAAAGGCAGAACAAATTAATAGAACAGTGATCGAACTTCTCAGAAAAGTGGTGGATGAGCATATACTGGTTTTCCTATTAGCTTACCGAACAGCCGCTCATAACTCAACAGAATAAACCCTAAAACCCTCTAAAGTTGTGTTTGGAAGACGAATTCGACTGCCCAGTGATTCAAAGTTCGGGACACCTGAAAAGGAAAGAAAATCCACTAATGGGTATATAACATTACTTCGGAAGCGTCTCGTAGAGATCGATCAGCTGGCATAAACAAAGCTCAATACATCTAGCGATAGAATGAAAACTCGATACGATATCAAACCTAAATCTAGCGGATTCAAGGAAGGCGACTGCATTTGGCTCTTCAACCCACGGCGGCGAAAAGGAAAATCACCAAAGCTCTAACAGCAGTGGGAAATACCCTACAAAATCCTTAACGCTCCAGGCGTGATTTGGAGCGATCTTTGGAGCGACATTTTTGTTTTGTTCTACCAGTAGAGTATTGGCTTAGTTTTGACCACACTTTTTGAATTTAAATGAATTATAATATTTAACTATAAATTATTTAATGTCGTAAACCGAATAATATTTCATTGATTATTTAAAATATTTTGACATTCAATGGAAAATCAAAACCTATCGAAAAAATACTTACTTGGATTAGAAAATATCCAGTGTGACGTTTCATATTGAATGCGACATGGAGTACAGAAAAATCACCTTCCCGTCTTGTGAAAGTGAAATTCCTGTGTGGCATACTTATTAAGTCAAATTGATTTAACGTCATTCCAGGTACAAATGTAACCGCCTCATTACTGTGCCATTCATACACGAGTTGTCTGGAAGTGTAGGCATCTGAAATTAGAAGCAAATTAAAAATATTAAAGTAAAGCAAGTAAAACAAATTGCATTGAAGCTTGCGCCATGTGAATAAAAATAAAAAACGTCCATTCCTGGCTTGAAAGAGGCACGCACATCATCAAAACGTCTGAACGGCATTCATATGAGGCATGGTACGCCTGAGTAAAGATTATACTTGTCCAAATGCCAGCCCGCTGCAAGCACATATGAATAAAAGGCGCACGAAGTAGTGGAAACCAAGAACGCTCACAAATTTTCTAGACTAAAATTAAAGCTGAAAAAAACTTATTTTCGTGGATTAACTCTTTCGAGGCCGACGTCTAAAGTACTATCCCCGCAGTAGCCGGCAATGTTTGTGCAGTTTTTACTTGAATTGATAAAGATTACAACTGTAACTGGAAAATATATAAGAATAAAAATATATTTGTTCTATCTGCGTGATCGCAACGGGCGCATATATACTTTTAAAAATATTAGTACTTGCTTTGGGCGTGAATATACCAACTCAGTTATTTTTACTCGGACAGCAGCACATTTTAATTTGGAATCATATGTATGTATATCTTCTAAAATTATGCAAAATTATGATCCGATTGTACTAGAATTAGATATTTACATAGTTTTAGATAAAACAAACAATGTGAAATTTTCCTCAGGAAAATAGGTGCTAGCAAGTTATGGGAATCCGCATTTGGCCAAGCGCACTGTTTACTGTGTGTGAAAAATAAAAATCTGGCTCAAGGGATTGTTAGAGAATTGAAAAATTATTAGTTCAAAAAAACTCCGATTTCTAAAATATTAAGACCTGTAGTAGGGCTTCGTCCCACTGTTAGCCGTTTCATTGCTAACCAGTTATCTTCTATCCTTCCGCTATCTACCAGTACATAGTATTTCAGATCTGACGTGTCAAAATAAGTGGGGTGATAGATCTCACCTAGCAAACAAAAATTTGTATGGGAGGGGGAGATAGGCAATCTCAACTGTTTGGGAATTACAGGGTTATTCATAAATATCAGTTTTTTATGGTATGCGCATTACTGAACAATGTTAATCTAACTCCTACCATTGCAGGTACAGTCGCTTCCAAAAGTGGAAAAAATGTTTTGAAAATACCACAAATTCAGCATTATCCCAAACTTTCTCCAAAATTCATGTATTAATATATCGGCAAAAATCTACAATTTAAAAAAATTAAACTCAAATTTATTCTAAAATTCTTTGTATTGAACTTCGAAATACTTGCCATTAATCTTAATAAGTTACAAAAGCTGCTCAAAATGTCCACCACCACTTTGGATGCATGCCAACAATCTCCTTTTAATTCCTTGTTTAAGGACTATTTTATTCAGGCTATCCCGTATTTTTGTCGCTGCATTCGCAGTTCTGCTAAGCAAATCCTCTCTAGTGTTTACAGGGCTTGACTAAACTTTATCCTTCATTGTTCCCCCCTGAGAAGAAAGTTCAATGGGGTAAGGTCTGGAGATCTAGCAGAGCAAGGAATCGGTGCTCCTCGTCCATTCCAGCAATTACGAAAATTTTCATTGAGTATTTCCTCTACAATGTTAGCTGTATGCGCTGGTGCTCCATTGTGTTGGTAAAACATTGCCCTAAGATTATACAGAGGGATGTTCTCTAATAGATTTAGTAGTGTATTTCCCAAAAAGTCCGCATAAATTCGGTTTTCAAGCACTTGTGACCAAATTCATGGTCAGATTAGTATCCGAGCAGGTACGGAGGTTGTGGAAGTTTGTGCGTGTTCTGTCTGTCGACAGAATTCGGCCCAGAAACACCCCTTTCTCAATATAACATTCTAAAAGCCAAATAAAACATTTTAATCTTCTCTCTTCTCCTCCAAAGTTTCACTGAAGATACTCCTAACCGTCTTACGACTCGTCTCGGGCTCGGTTCAGGGTATTGCCCGAAGACGATGAATATTTACTGCTCGACGTCGGCAGCATGTTCCGATGTTTCAGATAACTAATAGAAATTCCGAGCTATTTGAAGTTACACTTCCGGTTTCTCTTAACCTTCGAAGAGTCCCTGAAAATACCCATCTTTGTGGTGCACGTCAGTTAGTTCATATTCCAGTACAGAAGCTTTTCCTTTCAGTCTACTGCACAATAAATGTAAATTATTTCCGCTTATTTCTACACCTGTAGTATGGATTTTTTTCCAACTATGACCGATATTCTTGCTGCTCTTTTATAGCAAAATTCCCATCAGGTGTTAGTAACAGAGATGTCTAAGGACGCAGTTTTTGTAATCCTTTCTCTACCTTACCATGTTGTATATTTTAGGAAAGGTAAGGAGATGGGCAATCTAATAAAAATACAAAAGAGGAAAATTTTGAAAAAAAGCTGAATTTTTGACAATTTTAAAACATTGCGTTGGGTGGAACCAAAGATAAAAATAAGAGCGAGTCGTTTTCGAAATATAAACTTTTAGTTAATTCTTATTTTGCGTAGAGTACCATAGATTTACAGTAATTAAAAGCGGTATTGCGTTCGACAATAATATTGATGATATTTTAACATTACAATTGTTCGATACGCTGAGGTGAATATTTCCTTCTGATAGTGGCTTTTAAAGTATACTGTCGGGTTAACAAAGTGTTGAATTATATCTCCTTTACTTTCAGTAATTTTAAATCTTTATGTTTTTAGACTTTCACTATGTACGACTTTTAATAAGTTCGTCCGTATATAGTGCAGTTTTTTCTTTTGACTTAACGTGATGTTTCGATTATTTCAATAGCTAGCGTTGTAAACTTTACACTTTTTAGATTGTTGATCTTAGAATTGAGGAGATTTGGAGTTTAGATGCAATTATTTGCTCTTGTGTAAATATTTTTACTATCGTGGAAAAACGGTTTAAGGACGGGTGCAATTTATTAAAAAATTTAAAGTGGCTAGGTAACTTGATGAGTACAATAAATTTACGTCAACTAATAATCTTTAAATTGCTTTGATTTACTTTACTCAATTACTTTACTTAAATGAATGAAGAGAATAAATTATTATTAAACTATATTCCGTTACTTTACTATAGCTTTGAAATTTACCTATCCATTATATAATTCAAAATCTAAGAAAGAAGAAAAAAAAATAAATATAATCTCAAATACACTAATTACTATCGGTGATGTACGCTGAAATGTAGTCCATTTGTAGGTCTCTGAATCTGGAGTGGATGAATCGTAAGCAAAGTACCGAAAACAAACGGAAACAAATAGCGCCTAGGTGGCATACGAAATAGGTTCTTCTTATTTGTTACTTTATAGAGTTATAGGAATTAATCCTAATTTCTTAAAGTGGTCCAGAATGAAAAAGATCTTCGAGGGGAATTTTATCGCCTTTGAACGCTAAGATTATCGCATTGCGTAGTAAGAAAAAGAGCGAAATCGTAAGATCCTCGGTAAGCCGCTGAAAGTAATAAAACAATTGACAGAATCACTACTTCTAGTACAACACACAAATACACATAGCAAGGACGTGTACGGGAGCGTGACATTGCATCTGATAAAATAATTTTAATATCAAAAGCCTGTTTTTTCTGAATCAATACTTTGCTCTACTTACGAAAATATTTACTCATATATCAAATATATAAAATGTTCGTATATACAATTGTGCGCAAAACTTTAAGGCCAGCCGACTATTAATAAAAACTAGTGGGACAGGTCCAGATTCTGGGTGTCGTATCATTGGTGCGACCCTTGAGGTCGACACGAACAACTTCCGAGTAAATAACAATTTTCAATTATTATTAACAATATTCAATTATATTACGAGTAAGTGAAAACTCAATAAAATTCATACTATTCGATTTATCGTTTTATTTATCATTAATATCAACTATTTATGGTTTTTTTAAACATTTTTTTAATGTTACAAAAAACTATAAAAGTTCTGGATTTTTTTTAAGTATCGAGTTGTATCAGAACCAATTAGATCAGATGAATCTTTTTCAAAAAAAACTTTCGCCCACTTGGATCTCATTTAAAAATACTTAAAAAATTGATATTTTAAATTTATAAATAAATAAATTAATGAATTTAATTTATCATGATAATTTCGTTGTAATTAGAAAAAAAAAAAAAAAAAATTTTTTAAAAATATTCCGTTATAGCACTATTTTTTAATGAAAACCAAATAAATGCACTCTGTTTGGAATTCATTTGTTATTAATAATTTTGAATGGTTATAAACAATTTATAATTGATATAAACAATTCTTAATTGTTATAGACCATTTTTAATTGATATAAACAAAGTTTATTCATAAAAGAAATTTTTTGTGGTAACAAAAATTTCAATTGTTTATAAGAATTTTCAATTGCTATGAACAATCTGCAATTTTGTATTCAATTTCCAATTTTCATAATCAATTTTCAACCAGGTAAAACCATTTTTAATAATTATATATTTATTATTGTTATAAACAATCATTTATTGTTATAAACAATTTTTCGTCATTATAAACAATTTCTGTTCATAATAAATTGTTATTATCCGACTTTTTGATGTCCCGATCGTCATCAGAACAAATTACATCGAAGAAATCCTTTTCACGAAAGTCTGAGATAAACTTTTTTTTTTCAGTTTTTTGTTTAAACAAAAAAACCGCTGAACCGAAATTGATTAAATTTCTTTCAGCTCTTATTGACAATAATACGCTTCGAATGGCACCATAGCGAAGTCGTTATCATTTTTTGTTCGCGAGATTTCGTTGTCGAAAAATGTCGGTCCGAACGTACACACACACACACACACACACACACACACACACACACACACACACACATACATGTGTTCAAAAACATGCGTAAAACACTATGGTGACTTGTATGGTGAAATGTAAAAAAAAAATAAAACTAAATATTTTGAAAATCGGGCCCATTAAAATAACTTCCTATATGTGGGAAGTTGAAAATGCTATATGCTATTGGCAGCAGTGAAAAGTATGTTACTTAATTTAACATAATAAAATGTAATCAATGAATATAGTGTAGTTTTTTTCATAAAACTTGTAGCATTATCGTTGGAAAAAATATTATCTCGGCTAACTTCAGTTGCTCAGATATAAAAAATTCGTATCAAATTATTTTTAAGGATTCCGTAGTGTTCACAGTTTTTATTCACTTCACTGGTTAATTCGTTTCACTACATTTTTACAATTTTTCTCTGCCATATATCGTTTAACTTCACTTCTTAAACGTATCGCTTCACTGGTTAAAACACAACTAACTCTTCACAGTATTAGACATGAGCTCTTCGCCTAAATCACGACTAAACTAACCAGGCCGCTACTCAGCTCTATTTAAAGTACTCAGCTTAATTCTAGAAACTTCAGCCACTTAGTTCTAGATATTTCTTTCCTAAATTACCACCTCAATTATTCACGATAGGATTGAGTCGTCCTTGAGTTCCTACGTTTGACTTCATATCCAACCTCGTGCATGGTGGTACAATATATACATATATCTAGTGTCCTCTATTTTATTTTCCCAGGCGAATACTGAACAAGATGGTTAAAAATGTTTCATATAAAAGTCGTAAGGGTTATAGGGGCCACTAAAATGTCAAGTTTGAGATCATCATCAAGTTCGTCAATCAAAATCCTACATCTTTCGTATTAATCATTTTTTCGAACAAACGACATTCGTTTGAGGAAATCGTAAAGTTTGACATCAGAATAACGACATTAAAAAATAATCTAAAAGTAATCATAGCTGAATATACTATTTTTCAGTCATTCAGAATCCAGAGCGAAAAAAAGTGGCATTCATTTAAAATGTTTAATTAGTTGACGTTATTTCGGACACTACTTCTTTCTCCATATACTTAAAAATTCGACGTTAAAATTATCATGCGGTGATATGCTGGGTAGCAAACTTCAAATACATCTTCCGAGAATATCACAAAATATATTTGAATATATGCGAGACTAAATTAAGGACTTGTTTAAAATTTTGCGAATTGAAAGAAGTTTGCAAAAAACGTGCGTGAAAGAGACACAATGTAAATCTACGTGAAGGCCAGAAAACAATAGACTAAATCGCAAGTATATAAGAAGCAGTAAAAGTACAATAAAGCCTTGAGTAGTAGCTTTCCATCCCGGAGGCCCCTGGTTCGAGCCCCATTGGTGGCGACCCATGGTTGTTTTCTGATAACAAGAGATTACGATAAAAGGCCATTGGGGGTTGTAGAATAATATCGGCGGTTCAAAATTCACGTTACATTAGAGGTCCACTTACACTGTCCAGTTTTATGATTTTAGCGTTGCTTTAGTTTAGGTTATATAATCGTTTTCTAAATAACTTGATGATCCGCAATTTGCTAATGTTAGCACTCAATCTAAAATAAATTTAAATTAAAGTTTATAGTTAATAAAATTCACCGCGCGCCGAAAGTGTATGAGTCACAATTTAAAAAGTCAATTTTATTGTTCACAACTACATACATCTCCAAATCTGTGTACTATAACACACATCATCAAATGTGTGTACTACACTGGCCTTATGTAAAAGTAAGAATTTCTTGTAGTTTTTTAATTAGTATTATTCTATAAAGTTTTTGTTATTTTCCCTAAAAGTAATCCGACTGACTTATACCCTTTCTGAACAGACTGATTCGATTGTTACTTCCAACACAACAAGGATCCCAACAGCTTGAGACATTCGAATGTGGTTTTAATATAATGTTCCTTGTTTTTTAATCACTCCAGTAAAGAAGTGAATTTTTTAAGCGGCACTGTAGTTTGTTAAATAAACCAATTTAAAATTTAACCAATGGTTATTTTAACAATCATGAAAAACGAAGAAATGGAGAATTTTTTTAGACAATTGTATTTATTTTTTGTGAATTATCAATTATTATAATTTTTGTGTAACTGTGTTTACTTTGTTTGTGTTTTGTTCGTTCATGTGGCATAAAAGTCGCTGAGTCCGAAAAAGAATACGCTCCAAATTATTCGCAACTTAATATTCGGGGAAAATTGTTCCTTGTATAAAAATATCCGGGGTAAAAAACTTCCGGTGATATGATAAACAAATATTTAAAAAAACAATTTAAATGAACACTAATTTATGGTGCGTTTTTCGCATCAATAAGGCTCGAGCTGCATTTAATACTGTTGCTGAGATATGGCCCAATAACAATATCTCCATACACACAAAACTGCGGATCTTTGCACCGAACGAAAAATCTGTTCTTATTTACGGCTGTTCAACATGGAAAGTGACCTGTTAAATTACATCTAAGCTACAAGCCTTTGTAAACCGATATCTCCGGCGTATCCTTAATATCCATTGCCCGGAGGTCATTACAACGAAGCCCTACACAGACTTACAGGCCAAGACGGGATAGCCAACAGAATTCGCAGGTGAAAGTAGCAATGTATAGGCCACACATTAAGAAAAGTGCCAGACAACATAGCTCAAAAGGGTCTAGATTGGAACCCGTACGGGACCCAAGGATAAAATCAAATTCGACGACCGCGCTACACATTGAGAAGACCCGTAGAGAAGGAAGAAACTGAGATCAGAAATTCGTGGCAACAGTTAAAGGAGTTAGTGTATAGCCGAACCAGGTGGAGAGTCGGTGTAGTGGATGCTCAATGCCCCACAGGGAGTTAAAAGGCCCAGAGAGAGAGAAAGCAAGACAGAGATATCGAAAGGGGTGGGGGGACTACTGAGATGAACAATCACACACTAAATGTCGTTGATGACTATGAAGTTATCTAGCACCTAGGAGTGGGAAGAGAGAGACATATAAAAAAAGGTAAAAAGAACGTTAAAGTTAATGGCTTTTTTTAATGTTAGATGATGTATAACTTATAAATTAAAAAATTAGTAAAAGCAACCTTCGATACTAGAGGACGCTGCTGCTCTTGGTCATACGAGATTTCTTACTGGTATACAGCACCCACATATAACTCGGTAAGTCCATAACTGTAACCCATAATTATAACAAAATTTTAACAAACTACAGAATGTAGTTTGCATAATAATCTATTTGTATCTATTATAAATTCATAAATATTTATTTTAATGTGTATCCCACAGCAAGGCAAAATTTTAAAACTATCGCTTAAAATAGAAAATTTCCCAAAACTCCATAGCAATAAAAATTACGTCAACACAAAAACCTCAATAATCTATAATTTTTTAACGTTGACGCAACTTTTCGACAGCTTTGCTTAAGGTTATTCTGTAATTGTTTTGGAGCGGATGCACCTTTAATATAACACGCAAAATAATAAAATAAAAATAAATTTTATTATGTTATAAATATACTTACAGCTTCCAATTATAAGTGGGCAGGATTGCCTATCCATTGGAAAATTTCTTAGTTCCATAGGGCATGTAGCTTTTATGGTTAATCTGAAAATAAGAGAATTTATTTTGAATAATTCGCAAACAGCTTGATTGCTTGAAGATTTAATTTATCTAGAACTATTTTAATTAATTTTAATTTTTGTTAATTATTTTTAATTGTTAAATTAGTATTATTTAAGATAGTAATACTCTTTTGATCTGGATAATTAATTAGTTGTACTTATAATGAAAAAAAATTTGGTTCTATGGTGGGGTGGGTTGGGGAGTGGGAGGGGTGGTCTAAGATCGTAACGCGTGGACCAATTTAGATGATTTTTTCTATTTTGGGTAGAGTATGATCCCCAATTGGTACCATGTCAAAAAATGCTTGGTGGGATGGGGTTAAAACTTATCTGCGCAATGCATGGACCGATATGGATAATTTTTTTTTGGTTGTATGATCCCCCATTGTTAATAATGAAAAAAAAAATTGTTCTAGGGAGACGGGTAGTCTAACCTCGTAACGCTTGGACTTGTCTGTCCAATGTCACTTGATAGACTAGGTTTACCTAGTCATTTTGAACATGGGCAAGTTACATATGGAAACCAATGCATTTATATGGATCGGAGTATTAAAAATTACCCGTATCCTGACTTGTCATAGTTCTCAAGTCCCATCTGAGTAATTGTTATAAATAAGCGTCATGTTTCTGTGCAGGCGCAAAAGCATGTTTTCACGAAAAGAATTGATGTCCTTTAGAGACAAAAAACTTCCTAAATGGCTCAATTCCGAGCTAAATACGTTGCTAATGATGGAAGCATCTTTTAAGTGGAGGACGACATCGAATGAGTGATTGAGGGATAACAGCCAAGAAAGAGGACCAAAGTGGTACTCGAAAGAGGACAACCTAGCCATAAAAGGACCCTGGTTGGTTGGAGGATTACGCCGAGAGCTCGATGACGTGCAAAACAAAGAAGATGAAGATGGTCTCACTGCCAAACACCACAGTGAAAATAACAGGCACGCTAACCTTACTTTTAGTTTAAGGATTATAATGTAATATTGTATGAAATAAACAAGGACGACTTTTGAAAGGCTGTTGTGATAGTAGTTTTTTGGCGTTTGGTTGATGACTCTGCGATAAGTAAATTAAACGATAAAACTAAAATAGTGATGTACATACCATGAAAAAAGCACGTTTATGTATCACCCTGTAACTCCCAAATAGTTGAGATTTTCCTCCCCCCTGCCATACAATTTTTTGTTTGGCTAGGTGCGATCTATCTCTGCACTTATTTTGGCACACCAGATCTTAAAAAACCCCGTAGATTAAGCCATTTGAATGAGATCTCTGTAGCCCGAGAAAACTACTAACATATCAGTTTGCTTTAATGTTGACTTATTTCCAAGAATAAATATCGGAGAAATATATGTATTTATTTATTTTCTCCACTAACACAGACAACCAATGTTGATATTCCCTCTCATTTTGAATGCTGCAACTTAATTTTGGGAGTAAGGCGAACGCCCTCACATTATCGTTTGTGTACGAGTCAGCCAAAAACATTTCCAAAACTACCGGAGATGATCTGAGAACACTTCAGATATAATTTTAAGATTACAAACATACACCCATAAAACGAAAGACAAACCGGTAGAAAAAGAACTGCATCCTACCGCAGACGTAAACTCTCCTTCTTGATAACCTTCTGTACGTCCAAAAATCCAAAAATTTCTTTTCTTTGGTGTTAATATTCAACTCTTTAGAGGTTTTTAAATCAGTTAATCCTGCTCCGAGAGACACCTCTCTGTCAACTCCTGCGTTGTCTCGATTCGTACGTTAAGAAAGATAGAATGTTTGCATCACTTATAGATTTAACAGAATCCAAAAATTAATATCTAAATCCCAGCTGATACAATTAATATAAGCAGGAGCCACACTAAAACTTGAGTGTTCCTGTTTTATTTTATAAATAGGCCATTCGGCAATACCTGTAACCGTAACCTACGTATAAGTAACCCCCTGTTTATACCGAAATTAGAATATATAGACGAATATAACAAAGAAAGAAACCATTAAACTTATTATATTTGAAAGCAAAAGTGGCCTTCTATGCATGTAAGAGAAGATTTGCGGTCAAATAAGGTTTAAAATCCAAGCTGGAACATCGGCTATACACGCAAATAGTCAGGCTGATTCTTTGCTAAGGCTCACAAGTCTGGTGGGCAGCACTGGATAAGAAATGTAGCTTGGAAGCGCTATCGAAAGTGCAAAGAGGTGCTGGTCTGTGTATAACTGAGGGCTTGTGCACTACGCGCACCGCTGCTTCGGAAGTCATGCTCAACCTATTGCCACTGGACTAGGCTACCTGGTAAAATGGAATGAAACAGGAATGAAGTGGAGGAAGCATCAGAGATCTCCATTTATACGGATGGATCTAAAACGGGTGCAAGTACAGAAGCAGCTGTATTAGTAAAATCGAGGCTAGTGCAATTGTGCAAGAGCAGCCTAGACAAGATTTTCAGAGGGCTCAGGGCGACCCTATGGTGGGTGCCCGGACAAAGGAATTTCATTGAGTTGCAAATGATTTTTGCCGGAGCTGTCGAGACCCGGAGGAAATCAAATCAGTGCGACACGTGCTATGCGAGTGCTCTGCACTGGCGTCAAAAAGAAGCAAGCTACTCGGTAGGTTCTTTTCTCAGGGCTTGTTGAACTACAGGGTATAGAGCTGAAAACCTTATTAAGATTCCTTAGGTAAGTAGAATGCTTACAAAGCCAGATTCTCATGAATCCCTTAAGTGATGCAGGCTGAAGATGTTTTTATTAGTATCCCTCTAATCTAACCTAACCTATTAAATTTGCCAAAGTCGTAGTTCGAAGATCGAGTAGTACAAAAATATCATAATTTTTAATAAATTTCAGTTATACTTTTCAGATAACAAAACACACAGCCTCCTGCCAGGACTGCTTTTTTACATGAATGTTTTTATCGGGACTGACTGCTCTTGTTTTAGTCACTGTAAAAATAATTTGCTATGAATTTTGATTTGAAACCCATTGGTTAGATTTAAAAATGTGTGTCACTCGTTATCGCTTAAAAATTATTCAATAAAAGAAAGATTAATTAAATAATAGCTATGAACTTATCAAAAGTTAATGTTTGTTTGTTTGTAAATGGCCCTTCTGAAAGATTTCATTTCATATTAAATACTAAAGTAAAATTCTTATAAGTCAATGTCTTAATATTTCTATTAGGTTTTCATGCTGATAACAACCTATAGCCGTGTAAGCCGGCTGCAGATTAACATGCTTTCTCTACCACAGTATTAATAAAAATGTTGTGCGCCCAGGTACTAAAGAAATCTGCTCTTTGAGAAGCGGATAATCCACTTTTTATTTTCTAAATTAAATTTACTTACCTCATTGAGTAGAGAATATCTCCATCCTGACTGAGCCGTAGTAGCTTGTTAGGCACAGTAATTGTGTGAATATGCGACTGCTTTCCATTGTAAAAATAGGTGTCTGGTCTCCAAATCTTGTCGAGCATCTAAAACACCTGTATAGTCAGTTTTATATCACACAAAAATTGAGATCATACTTTTATGCTCAACGATAAACTCTTTATTGGCCCTTTAAAGCTTAACCGCTTGTCTCTCCAGTACTGGCGAAAGTAGCAGTCCATCGAGTAGTCCATCTCCAGTTCTGAAACAGGACCCATGCTCCGGATTAACATGTTTGTCTTGACGATTGTAGGAACTCCTGATGACATCCGTTATTTAGAACACAGGATATTGAAAAAGTGATACATTACGTTACCTTTTCCATGGGTGGGTAACTGCGATTTTTCATAACTCTTGAGCAAATTCTCGAGGATGATCGAAATATTTTTACTCAGGACGTCATTTGGTGCAGTTCTTTTTCTCATCATCGTTTTAACCAGATGGGTTTCGTTTTGTACTTCATTGTATGATGAATCTTTTAGGTTCACCTCAGTTTGGGGGTACTGTGTCTTTTGATAGGATTCATAAATTCTCATTGCAGGCATTGTTGACAGTATTCGTTTCTGTAACAAAATTGGCGGTGGCGCCTTTTTATTTCCTTGAATTTCCTTGTATTCTGTGCTGTTTGAGTTTCTGAAATTATAGAAAACGGAATTCTATTTTTTATTTTAATTATAAAAATACAACTGCTTTTTAGGAAAATATGTTTCTAACACAAGAAAATTATATTGACAGTCTGGTTAATGTGCTGCACCTACTTTTTAAATTTTACAAAATTACAAAATTTTAGCGGTAACTTAATTTCTTTTACCTATCTTATTATTTTTAACTTTACCAATTAAGGGAGGGAGTTCGTCATCCAGATAGTCAAATCATTTTAGGGTGCAGAATAATTGCATACCTATAATAACTAGCCTCTTTCTCTATAAACCATGACGATTGCTAAAATTTAAATAGTATTCTACATGCATTATTTAAAGTGCGAATATAAAACGGAATTTTATCTGCCCAAATGAAAGATTTTTCAAAATTGTTTACTTTAGCGCCCACACCCCCGATGAACTTGAGCTTGAAAAATGTCATTTTTACACCTTTTTCATGATTGCACATGGTAACATTAAGCGGCGCGTCGACCATCTTCATTTTTTTCACGGCCACACATCAATAAATTTTCAACGAGTTAACACTTACCCCGTATACATGCAGGGTTGAACCTAGGTTGAACCTGAGTTCAATTTCATGTATACGCTGATCGAGTCGAAGTAGGGTTGACTCAACTCAACTCCGCTTAGCAGGCTGGGTCGAGTTCAAATGACAGCTGTGATTGCCGTATGGACGCGGGTTGAGTAGTGTTTTGTGACGCGGGTTTGTAGTGTTGTTTGCTGTGTGTTTAGGTTAAATTATTTTTTTTTTTTTGGTTTTTTTTTTTGTATTCTGTTTTTCGTGCTGCGATTTTAGAAATGGCCAGAGAAACATTTGGGATATACGCGATATTAATTGTCTTTGGATTAATTTTAAATAACTCGCGCAAGCATTTACAATAATATCGTAATCATCACTAATGATTTTTACATAAAATATTTCGGTAAAATCACACAAAAATAAACTCAAACTTTTGAAGATTACTTTCATCTGTCACTTCAACTATAACTCAACTCGATCTTTCAACCCTGTGTTGCCAAATACGCAGGTCGAAAACTCACCCCCATCTCGACTCAATCTTTCAACCATGCATGTATACGTGGTAATTTGCATTCATAAAAATGATGTTGTAACGTGCACAAGGTAGGTCACGAAAAGGGAAATAATCAACCGTGTAATGCGCATGCCCCAGGTATCCAAAAATCAAGAGAAGAAAATGTCAAACAGGGAAAGTCAAGGACGACTTGAACCCATGGTGAATATGTGAGGTGAAAATGTGTAACGGAAATATTTGAACTAAGTGGCAGAAGTTTCTAGAATTAAGCTAAGTAGTATGAATAGGGCTGAGTAGTAGCCCGGTTAGTTTAGTTGTCTTTTAGGTTGCGAAGTGTTTACATGTGATAATGCGAATAGTCAGTTGTATTTTAGCCCGTGAAGTAATAACTGCAAATAAGTGAAGTGAAACGGTATATTGTCAAGAAAATTGTGCGTATAATTAATCAGTAAAGTTAATAAAAATTGTGAACATTTCTGATGACAAATAAGTGTCTTAATTAATCCGTCGAGACCAAAGAGCCCCATTTGCGTCACAAGTAGGATTAATTTAAAGTCAGAAGTAGGATTAATTAAAAAAGACTAAAGAAAAAGTGAACTTGAAAAAAAAAGTGTGGGAAGGAGAACAACGAAGCTAAAGTGCCCAGTTGCAAGTATAGATGCTGGTTCTGCGGTAAAGAAGATCACCTTCAAAGCGATGGCAGGATGAAGACCCTTGATCACTTGCCAGAGAAATACAATCCAAAAGAAAGTGTCCGAAAGAATGAGGTGTTTTGAGAGGACATCGATGGCGAAGGACTAACGAAGAGCAGCAAATAAAGAAAGAAATGTTACAAAGTAAAAACGAGTCAAGATCTTGCCGGAAATGCCGATAACAAGACCAATTTGGACATTTGAGTAATGAGAATATGTCACCAGACGAGCAGATTGAACCTCTACGAATACTGACTGTCTTAAAGACATCGAGCAAAGGAAGGCGGAAACGGCAGACGAAGAAAGCAATGGAAACTGGAAGAAATGCCCGAATTGACGAAGGAGTTGGAAATTCAAGAATGTAAGCCACTCAAACGTAGGAATATGAGATTGTTCAACTACACCGGAAATTGAAGGAGGAGAAGGAATGTGCAATCAAAGTCTACGTTCTCGGCTGGAGCGGTTGTCGTGGTGCTACAGGGATCTTCAGCTACCTAACACCCAGCTAGTAGATAAATGTGTAAATATGCGAGCTAAGCGTGAAGAGAGGGCCAACATGAAGGAAATTGAGATAAGTGAACTTAATTCTTTGTTCGAAGAAGAGAAATCTAATGGATAACTAGAAAAACAGTTCAGATCTTACGAAGAGTTGCCACAAGGTACAAAGGATTATTAAAACAGAAGAACTGCAGAAAGGCCATTGAGGGTGAAAGCTGCACGGGACGAACAGTTCTAAGGGGGGCAGTGTAACGTGCACGAGTTAGACCACGAAAAGGGAAAGTCAACCGTGTAATGCGCATGCCCCAGGTGGTCAGAAATTAAGAGAAGGAAAACTCAAACGGGGAAAGTCAAGGACAACTCGAACCCATGGTGAACGAATTTTAACCCGTGAAGTAATAAGTGTAAATAAGTGAAGTGATTGTGAAGAAATATTGTCTAGAAAATTGTGCATCGAATTAATCAGTAAAGTGAATAAAAATTGTGAACATTTGTGATTACAAATAAGTGTCTTAATTAATCTGTCGAGCCGGAAGAGCCCCATTTACGTTACAATATGCAGGGTGTTTCACAGCGCGTGTGCAAAAATGAAAGATCTAGTAGATCTAGGTGAAAAATGAAAAAAAAGTATATGGGGGGGGCGGGTGTCTATAACTTCCTGACCCCCCTCCACGCTATGGGGTCTGTATTTTTTTACTAGGAAAAAATTACATTTCAACGTATATTTTCTAAAGTTTTAGCGCTAGAGACGTTATTAATATCTCCGTTGACAGGTAACACAATGGTGCTAAAGACTGTGTAATTTTTTTAATATGAGAGTGCCTTGGCGCAATTTTTGGAATTCTAGAGAAATCTATTTAAAACTGCAATTTGAATGGAGCAATGTTCATTAAAATTTGTAATTTTTCTGCACATTTATATATTGTTAAGATTTCAACGTCCACAACACACAGTGGCTCAGGCATTCTTCCACCACAAGCCCGTCTGGAAGACACGTCGAGTTATTTAGTGAGTCTTTTAATTTACAGCAACTGGTTGAGTGTCCGACTCGTGTTCCTGATACTTTGGGGCACAACGCGCATCTTTTAGATCTATTTCTAACATCGCATCCAGAAAAATACTCGGTTTCGGTGACGTCTCCCTTGGGTTATTCGGACCATTGTCTGATCTCCGCCCAATTCACCATCTCCTCTCTGACAACCACTAACCTAAACTCCACCAAAAGATTAGTGTGGCATTATAAAAATGCTGATTGGGCGGGACTTAATAAATATCTCAGAGAGCTGGATTGGTCTGATTGCTTTTCTATGAAGGACGTTAACAGAAGCACCGATTATATCTTGAACATCCTATGGTTTGGAATGCATCGCTTTATTCCTCATAGCTTCAAGAACATCAAACCAACTAACACCAATTGGTTCAATAATGACTGTTTCGCAGCCATTAAAAATAAGGAAGCAGCCTTCCAGGCATATAAATTGTGCCCTTCAGAGGAATTGAGACGTATCTATAGAGATGCGCGGAATATTTGCAATTCAGCACTTAGCCGGGCTAAATTCAATTTCGACCAGAGCATCAGACGGAAGGTATTTTCTACTCAAAAGGGTAGTAAGGGCTTCTGGTCTCTAGTAAAAACCGTAAAGAACAATTTCACCTGTTCGTCAAAACCACCACTCATTTATAATGGGAATGTTTTTACTGACTCATTGGAAAAGGCCAACCTGTTTGCTGCTGATTTTGCTGCTAACTCGTACTTGCCACCTTCATCACAGCCACTTCCATCTCCATCACAGTACACTAGTAAGCAAAAGCCGCTACACTTTCGCACTCGGGAAGTTTTTAGAGTACTTTCGAAACTCTACGTGTCCAAAGCTACTGGGCCTGATGGTTTCTCGCCCCTTGTTTTAAAATGCTGCGCCTCTGCTTTGGCTAAACCTCTGCGCAAACTTTTTCACCTGTCATATTCAACAGGAATATTTCCAAGTGTATGGAAACTTGCTCATGTCCAGCCGATACTTAAAAAATGAGAGGCATGCGACCCCTCTAACTACAGACCAATTGCACTAACCTCGATCATATCCAAAGTTTTTGAATCACTCATCAACTCTCACTGTTGAAATATCTAGAAAATAACCATCTTATTAACGATTGCCAGTACGGTTTCCGCGCTGGCCGCTCAACCGGAGACTTACTAACGGCTCTAACGGAGCGTTGGAATCATTGTCTCCATAATTTCGGTGAGTCCGAAATCGTCGCTCTTGATATTTCAAAGGCTTTTGATAGAGTCTGGCATGCTGCCCTTTTAGCCAAACTTCAAACATTTGGTCTGCACGCTTCCCTCGTTAAATGGATAGAGAGCTTTTTGTCAGGCCGTTCAATCCGGGTAGTAATTGACGGAGTTACATCTGATTCCTACGAAATAAATGCCGGTGTACCTCAGGGTTCAGTTCTTTCACCAACCTTATTTCTTCTTTTTAATAATGATCTCTTATCCCTTACTCTCAATCCTATTCATAGTTTTGCCGACGACAGCACCCTTGATTTCGCGTACTCATTTGATTCTGTAATTAATTCACGTGGAAATGCTACAGAAGTCAATCGGGAACGCATGTTTAGATCATTAATCAAAGACATTTCTATGGTCCTCGCTTGGGGTAGAGCATATCGTGTTACGTTTAATGCATCCAAAACTCAATGTTGTTTAATGTCCCTTAAAAAACGCCCAGTTCACCCCCAACCCATTTCAGTCGACGAAGTGAATATACCCAATTCACCCTCCCTAAAGATCTTGGGTATTGAGATATCCAGCAATCTTAGCTGGACTGATCATATGTTTGCAATCGCTTAAAGTGCGATGAAATATTTGGGTTTTCTACAGAGATGTAAGAAATATTTCACCCCACCCGACTTAGCGTTGATCTACAAGTCCCACATTAGGCCTAGACTTGAATATAATTCCCATATTTGGGCAGGGGCAGGACACACCGCATTGTCCGCGTTAGACAAAGTTCAGTGTAAGGCTGTTAAACTTATTGGCGATTCCTCAATCTCTGAGGGCCTTGACTATCTGGAGCATCGACGGAATGTCGGTTGTCTCTCACTTTTTTATCGCTATTTCCATGGCCATTGTTCTAACGAAATTGCTAGCCTGATTCCTTGTAGACTCATTACAACGTGCGATACAAGATCTACAAGTCGCTCCCACCCCTATTCTCTCCGGGTCAAATTTGGACGTACCGTCAAATTTCGGGAATCTTTTCTTAGCAGAACAACACGAATGTGGAACAGTTTACCATCTTCTGTTTTCCCTCGTCTTATGAGCCTGAAACTTTCAAACGGGGCGTACATCGACACCTCCTTCACTCAACCTCCTAACCCATTTCCCCCAACCTTCATTCTTTTCCTGCCAAGGCTGTGCTTTAGCATCATAGGGCATCCCCTGAGCTTTGGCAACATCATATATAAAAAAAAAATGGCCACTCCATTTAGTTTTCTACTCGTAGGTTGAATGACAAGACTAATTTAAGGTGGATGTTTTCTACTTCAATAAAATTTCAAATTAGATATATCTTTCTAAGATCAAATCGTGCTGGTCGAATTTCAGGTCAGTATAGTCAGTTTGAATTCCAAGAAGTATATTTTCATTACAAACTGGTCGAAATTTTCAAATTAAACAAGTCCAAATTTTAAACTTATCCTAGTCAAAGTTTTTAATTCTATACTGAATATGAATGATTAGAATACAATGCAGTATAGAATAAGAAGATTGGAGCTGCATTAAATTTATCAATAGGAAACCAATTCTCTCCGTTGTGTACATTATTGTACACTCAACCACAACGCTGGTTGACTATTGTTCAAAAAATTAGTCCTGATTTTGATACGATTATTTACAGTTGCATAGTTTTACATCGTAAATTTTTCAATACTAAAATTATTCATATTGTTTTGTTAACATTTCTATAATGTCGAGTGAAAGTGAAAATGGAAAGTAAACATATTTCTTCTCGTCGCTGAAAGCAAACCACAAAACGAGAAATGGAAATATTAATTCCGTTATACAAAGATGGTGAAACCATTCGGGACGCTGCAGAAGAAGCCAGTTTAAATTACAATACTAAAAAAAAATTTATACAACAATCTAAAACAATTGGAAATGAAATAATTGTCCGATTGGTGTTAGTTTAAACATTCTATTCTATTCCTCTACTAGAAAAAATAAAGAAAATATTCACCAACCAATATTTTTAATAGTTTGGGAACATTGAGCTAGAATTAAATGACTTAGAGGACATCGAAGTTTCATGTGTAATATTGGACAATCTTAGAATTCATAAGTAGAGATGTGAATGTGAAAAGTTTCAAATGAAACTTTTCAGATATGAAATGAAAATTTGAAACTTTTTAAATTTTGTTGAAAAGTTGCAATATTGCTTTCAGATTTCACTAAATAATTAAATTAATAAGATCTGCAGAATTCTAGAGCACATTCTAAAAACTTCTTTAGATCATTGACCAAGAAAATATATCCCAGGTATTCTAAACAATTCTATTTTCTGAGTACCAAAAATGCATGAATCTTCATTTTCATTTCAAGGAAAACAAAACTGCTTCATTTTCTTCTACGCGACAATTTTTTTTTCCAAGAAATGCAAAGAAACGCATTAAAAAACGTTTTGTCCTGTTTTGTTCTGGCTTGCCTGGTTCATTTTGAGTTTAGCCTTAAAGGTTTCAGTTAGCTAATATTCATTGTTGACTTTACAAGGTTATATAGTAGTACGTTTATTTGCGGTCCAGTTTTAATAAAAATATTTAATATATAAGTATACAGGGTGTTTCAGATCTGATTTTCCCAAATGAGTGGGGTGATGGATCTCACCTAGCCAAACAAAACATTGTATGGGAGGGGGAGGGAGATGTGGCGAACTCTCAACCGTTTGGGAGTTACAGAGTGATTCATTATAATAATAATAATTAAATAATTAATATAATATATATATATAATTAAAATTAATTACCTGTTAACCCAAAAAAAAACATGTTCGACCCTTTGTCATAAAAATTTTGTTTACTTAAAGAATTTGCTACCTATAGTGCAATAAAATAATTAGGTAGTCAGACATTTCCAAAAATGCGATTTTTCTAATTCTTTGTCTTGTATATTGCACCTTTTTGGAAAGGTAATAAAACGGGCAATCCAATAAAAATAAAAAAGAGGTATACTAATTACATAAATTTCGGAGAAAATTTGAGAAAATGCTGAAATTTTGGTAATTTCAAAACATTTTTTTCAATTTTGGCTGTTACTGTACCTGCAGTGGTAGTAGTGAGATCAACATTGTTTACATTTTTGGAAAGGTAATTAGGATAGTTGCCTTTTAGCGTTTGTTTCATGTGGCTGTGTTGGGTAGATGAAGAGATAAAAATAAAAGGGTAATGTGCATACCATGAAAAACTGAAATTTATAAATCATCCCAAACGGTTGAGAGTTCACCCCCCCCCCCCCCCCCCTCCTGCCATACAATTTTTTGTTTGGCTAGGTGAGATCTATCACCCCACTCATTTTGGCACGTCAAATCTGAAACACCCTGTATATAAAAATATATGTGTCTAAAATGTCAGAGTCTAAATCCCGTCGATCAGCAATTTTTAAATTATTTGCAATAGAAGTGGAAAGTGGGGTGACCAAAGTTGTGTGCAAATATTGCAGTTGAAAGGCATCACTAAATGAAGAAGCTAGAAAAAATATGTTCGCCCAAATTCTACAAATATCAGATAATGAGCAAGATAATTTGGATCGGAACTTTCCTCGGTTCGTCTAGGTCAGTAACTTGCCTTTAAGCATCACCTCAAATAAATATATGTACTACTGAGCTGTTTGCTAAATTGCGACCCGCGTTTGTTCTTCCAATGCGTTTCAAACTGTCAAACAAACTGCTCACAACTGAATACGACATGATACAAGAGAAAATTCTTGAAAAAATAAATACCTCGTACAGTTTAGGACTTATGTGCGACTTATGTGCATTTTCTTTATTACGACGCCTGATCCTATATTTTTCAAATCTATCCCTTCAAAAACTAGTCGGCACATAGCAGAATAGATCTCTGACTTACTGCTTGCGGTATTGAAAGAAGTTGGTGAAATAAAGTTTATAGCAATCGTGACAGACAGTGCGAGTAATATCAAGGCAGCTTGGAGTCTTGTACGAGAGAAGTGACCACATGTTACGGTTGCCTTGCACATGCACTTAATCTTCTTGCGCAAGACATCTCGAAACTGCAAGTTATAGCAAAACATATTAAGGCAATAGAAAGTGATCAACCTCAAATTAGCATAGTGTGTGGTATATTTCACGATATAAAATTATCAATTACAGACGCAATATCATTATCAACCCCCCTACAATAGCAAAAGGATAATATCCTGCAACTTGTTGAAAACACAAGAAAGTTTTGTATAGAAAATATGCACCTCGCAGCTAATATTCTGGATCCAAACATTAGAGGTAAATATCTTCAAGAAGGTGAGGATTTTCTAGCAATGCAATTTATACTGGAGGTAGCTTCTAATTCCGCGGATATTGATGAAAACGTCATCATGAAAGAGCCTGCGGATTACAAAGCTAAGGAAGGCTTTTTTTTCAAAAGCATTTTTTAGAAATGTGCCGAAAATGTCTCTGCTATAGCTTGGTGGAAAGCACCAACTTCCTTACGTTGCAATTAAAATCCTTACCGCTCCTTCCACATCAGCCGCACGCAAGTGTTCATTCGGCAAACTGGGGCTTATACAAAACGCAACAAAAAATAAGTTAGGAAACGAAAGAGCTGAAAAATTATTATTCATCTCAGAGAATATCAAATATTTCGATGTTTATACAAATATTGGACCAAAAGAGCAGGCCTCTATCAGTAAAGTAAGCGACCATTTCGATGAAACACAAACGGAAGAAATAACTTCAGAATACGAAGATACAACATAAAATATTTTTTTATTTTTTAAATGTACAAAAATATTTTCTTACTTAAATATGATGTAAATCTTTTCTTCTGATTTCTAATAGAATTAATGATAAAATAATATATAATAACAAATACATAGTAATAAAAAAATGCTTCTTAAAATTTATCAAATTCTTTTTAAAAAACTGTACGAAATTCTTAATAATGAGGCTTAATATGCCAAAAGTATATTCTTACGCACCTTGAAATCTTTGAGACAAATTTATTAAGTTACACAAGTGCACTGAATTGAGCTCGAAATACTACAATTGTATTATTTTTGCAAATATGATAATTGTGTGAGAAAATAAGAACAAAACATGTAATGAAATTTAGGAAAGGTTTCACTGAATAGTGAAAAGTTTCAAGATTACATGAAACTTTTCACAAAAAATTGAAAACTTTTCACATGATGTTTTCACAGTTCTCATGAAACTTTTCATTCAAATTTGAAAAGTTTCATGAAACGTTACAATTTTAAAAACCTTTCATGAAAAGTTACATACCTATTCATAGAACATACACCACCGTATTCGCCGACGTTAAACCCAATTGAAAACGTATTTTTAAAAATAAAAATGAATGTCAGAAATGTTCCATCTGACGCAAACTATAACTCGCTTGTAGAACTTATAAGAAATAGCGCACAAACAATAAGACACTGTGGTTATTATATTTTCAGAATATTGAAAATATAACTACCACAGACGCGTCTTATTGTCCAGTAGCTCTTGAAAGTCAGGTTCTCATATAATTTTTAAATTGACTGTAACATTGCTGTTTTCACATTATATTTAATCATAATAAAAAATAATAAAATATTTAAAAGCGTAGTTTCAAGTTGTTCAAGTATACTAAACAATCATCCTCAGTATGAAATGAAAAATTTGGACTAGATTGAGTTGAAAATTTGGACCAGTTTGGAATGAAAATTGACTTCTTGGAATTAAAGCCGACTATATTGACTTATAAAATAGTTTTTAAAAAAAAAGATGAACCAACTTCACAAAAAGCGCTAAAAAGCATTAAATAATTTTCAATTTTATATCTATTACGACATTTTGAAGTCGGTGCAAATCAAACAAACCAAACAACTACAACAAAAGTATTTAATCGGCATTTCTTATGATCCCGTAAGCTGAAACGTTCAGGTAGTATTATCTATTATTTTCAATTGTGGTACTGTAGTTATTTTATTTGTTTAATTTGCACCGACTTCAAAATGTCGTAATAGATATAAAATTAAAAATAATTTTATACTTTTTACCGCTTTTTGTGAAGTCGGTTCAACTTTTTTTTTAAAAACTATTTTATTTTTCACTTTTTAGTGTCTTCTACTCTATACAACGAAGAAAAACGAAAAATCGGTCCACGCGTTAAAAGTTAGTTTTAACCCCCTACCTCACCCCCATTCCACTAAATTTTTTTTCTCATGGTATCAATCATGGAACATATTCTACCGAACATAAAAGGAATCATCGAAATCGGTCCACGCGTTACGAAGTTACTACCCCTCCCCCTCCCCCACCTCCACCATAGGACCAAATTATTCTCCTATTAGCAATGGGGGATCAGACTCTATACAACAGCAAAAGAACCATCCAAATCGATCCACGCATTACAAAGTTAGGTTCCACCCCCTTCTCCCACCCCAACCACATCAACAATTTTTTTTCTCGTGGTATCAACCAGGGAGTATACTCTACCCAAAAGAAAAAGAATTATCCAATTCGGTCCACGCGTTACGAAGTTAGACTACTCCTCCCCCCACCTAACCCCCCGCCATGGGCTAAATTATTATTCTATTAGCAATGGGTTTTCACACTTTATACAACAGAAAAAGAACCATCCAAATCGGTCCACGTGTTACAAAGTTAGGTTCCACTCCCCCCCCCCCCCCCATCCCAGCAACATTTGTTTTCTCGTAGTATCAACCAAGCATCATATTCTACCCAATAGAAAAAGAATTATCCAAATCGGTCCACGCGTTACGAAGTTAGACTACCCCTCCCCCCACCCTCACTTTTCACCATAGGACCAAATTATTCTCCTCTTAGCAATAGGGGATCAGACTCTATACAACAGAAAAAGAACCATCGGAATCGGACCACGCGTTACAAAGTTAGGTTCCACCCCTCCCCCCCCCCCCCCCCCCATCACAACAAAAATTTTTTCTCGTAGTATCAACCACGGAACATACTCTACCCAACAGAAAAAGAATTATCCAAATCGGTCCACGCGTTACAAAGTTAGACTACCCCTCCCCCCACCCTATTCCTAAAGTGGTGAAAGCGTTGTGGTTATTTTTGTCAATTACGTGTAAGCAGAGTTGCCAATTCGGGCGATTTCGCGCCGATTGGGCTCCTTTAGCCATCAGTCGGGCGCCAAAATTTTGCTCTCTGCGACTAGGCGCTTTTTTGGCGATTTTTTAATTCTTGCTGGGCGCTTTTGGGCGATTTTCTGTCACAGTAGAAACAATTTTGCTGTCGAGTTATCTCAATTTATAATTTTGCGCGAATAACTTTTTACTGAACTCCGAACGAGTCGAAACTGGCGACTTGACTTTGTCACCGAATCTGGTGTTTTTGAACGCTTCATTGGTAACAGAATTTTATTTTTTTCTGAATTCAGACACGTCTAAAAGTTGGTGATTTTTAATTTCGTTTTTCCACATTTCACCGCGGCGGCTTCTCGTGATTTTGGTGAAGCCAATTTAATTTATTAGTTTATTAGATATAATAAAGTGACTGTGCTGTGACGCCATTTACATTGCTATACCATTTTTGTGTAATACAATTTTTATAAATTATAAAAGTCATATCTTTGATTAAATAAATTGCTAAATTTGCTAATTGCATTTGCTAAATCTGCCTATTGTAATTTGAATTACAGCACTCTTTATTAAGCCGTTAAACGGGAGCAGTTGCCAGTTATATCGTATCGATGTTCAGTTTCAGTAAGTTCAGTTAACTTTTCAACATTTTTGCTGATTAAGCTAAGTGTATGCAGTTATTGTTATTTGTTAATTTATATCAAAATAAGTGCTACAACATTAAATCTGGATAAGAAGCATTTACTGGTAATTATCCTATTTAATATAAGGAATATAAGTTATTTTCGTTGTGTTATGTGTCTGTTAAAGAAAAGATTGTTTAATAATTAGTGATATTTCGTTTATTTTATATTCATATTGAGTTTCGTGAAAGACTATTTTAAAATTCCTGCAGGTGAATAGATTACGTTGCAATTTATTATCGTGCAGAGTAAGCCGGTTAAAAATTAAATTTCTCCTTCAAAATTGAGAAAAATACGATGTATCGTTTTATTGCAAGGAATCTGGATAAAAGCATTTATATTCTCATGGTAAGAAAAAAATGAAAACGGAATTAATCGATTTGTCTTCTTGTGAGTGGCTCAATTATTAAAGACTGTGACTCTTTGCACTGACGTGTATTTACGTGTACTTACGTGTTTAACGTCAACAATTTATTAGACTTAGACAAAAGTACACGTTAGTGGAAATAGTCACTTCCATTACTAAATACTTAATTAAGAGTGTTTTTTGTTTTTCACGACGACTCTCAAAATTTTAAATTTGTGTTACTTGTATCTGTTGCTGTGATTATTGCAATAAATATTACATTAAAGTTGTACAACCAACCCTTTGAAAGATTTGATTGATTATAAAATCTTAAGGCGATTTTTGGGCGATTTCAAATATGGCGCGGCGCCTTTGGGCGCTTTCAGCGCCACGGCTCGGCGCCTTTTGCTTTATACCGTCTGGCATCTCTGCATGTAAGTGTTCCAGTATTTCTTGTCTCTCGTTGTCGTCCATTGTCCCGCAAAGCCATTTGTGTGCGCGGTTCCTACCAAATTAATTAAACCTCTTTTTCTCTACCATTGGACGGCATTATTGATTTGATTTTCGCGCTAATAGTCTTTATTTCTGTCTCTATTAAATCTTTTTAACCGACTTCCCAAAAACAAAGAGGTTCTAAGTTCGAGGCGTATTTTTTTTTTTTTTATGTCTGACCGGGCATAACTTTGTAACGCGTCGACCGATTTTGATAATTCTTTTTTTGTTGAGTAGAGTATGTTCACCGATTGGTACCATCTCAAACAAATGTGTGGTAGGGTGGGGGGGCGGGGGTTGTGAAACCTCACTTTGTAACGCGTGGTCCGATTTGGATGGTTCTTCTTTTGTTGTACAGAGTATGATCTCCGATTGCTAATAGGAGAAAAAAATTTGGCCTAGGGTGGGGGGAGGGGGGAGGGATTGGCTAACTTTATAACGCGTGGACCGATTTGGATAATTCTTTTTCTGTTGGGTAGAGTATGTTCCGTGGTTGATACCAGGAGAAAAAAATTTTGAAGGGATGGGGGTGGGGAGTGGGGGTGGAACCTCATTTTGTAACGCGTAGTCCGATTTCGATGGTTCTTTTTCTGTTGCATAGAGTATGATCCCCGATTGCTAATAGGAGAATAATTTGGTCCTATGGTGAAAGGTGTGGGTGGGGGGAGGGGTAAACTAACTTCGTAACGCGTGGACCGATTTGGATAATTCTTTTTCTATTGGGTAGAATATGATGCTTGGTTGATACTACGAGAAAACAAATGTTGCTGGGATGGTGGGGGGGGGGGGGGGGAGTGGAACCTAACTTTGTAACACGTGGACCAATTTGGATGGTTCTTTTGCTGTTGTATAGAGTGTGATCACCCATTGCTAGCAGAAGAATAATTTGGCCCATGGTAGGGGGTTGGGCGAGGGGAGGAATAGTCTAACTTCGTAACGCGTGGACCGATTTGGATATTTTTTTTCCTTTTGGGTAGAGTATACTCCCTGGTTGATACCACTAGAAAAAAATGTTTGGTGTGGTTGGGGTGGGAGAAGGGGCTTGGAACCTATCTTTGTAACGCGTGGACCTATTCGGATGGTTCTTTTGCTGTTGTATAGAGTGTAATCCCCCATTGCTAATAGGAGAATAATTTGGCCCTATGGTGGTGGTGGGGGAGGGGGAGGGGCCGTAACTTCGTAATGCGTGGACCGATTTCGATGATTCCTTTTCTGTTCGGTAGAGTATGTTCCTTGATTGATACCATGAGAAAAAAGTTTAGTGGAATGGGGATGGGGTAGTGGGTTATAACTAACTTTTAACTCGTTTTGGATGGTTCTTTCTTCGTTGTATAGAGTCGAAGACACTTAAAAGTGAAAAATAAAATAGTTTTTAAAAAAAAAGTTGAACCGACTTCACAAAAAGCGCTAAAAAGCATAAAATAATTTTTAATTTTATATCTATTACGACAATTTGAAGTCGGTGCAAATTTAACAAATAAAACAACTACAGAAAATTTACGTAATTCTACCTGAACGTTTCAGCTTACGGGATCATAAGAAATGACGATTAAATATTTTGGTTGTAGTTGTTTGGTTTGTTTGATTTGCACCGACTTCAAAATCTCGTAATAGATATAAAATTCAAAATTATTTTATGCTTTTTAGCGCTTTTTGTGAAGTCGGTTCAATTTTTTTTTTAAACTATTTTATTTATTAATTGCTACCAGTCCAAAATTAATTTCGATTTGTGTAAGTACTTTGTTCATTTCACTTGAGTTGATTATGTGTAATACTGTGTTGGTTTGATTCACTATTTCTACTACTCGGAGTTTCACTTGTATGTAGCCTGCTTCCTCTTGTATTGGGTTGACTTGCAGTAATCCCAGGGTTGTCGGAATTGTTGCTAGAAATAAGTTTATGCATCAACATCAACTGGAATTTTGAAAGGGCTTTTAATGTTTGAAATGTGTATATGCTTAGTGGTTTATTTTTATATGTAGTAAGGTTTATCCTTATGTCTGAGTAAATTCTTATTAGTCCTAGCGATCTATTTGACCACAGTTTTCCCTATCAAAGTTTCTTGTATTTACTTTTCATTTTATTTAAATTTTAATGAAGTGTTGTGACATTTATCTATTCTTTTCCTTCTCTGGTGGTACATTTTATTTCTGAATAATAGCGATCGTTATAGTTTTCTATAGTCATATGTATCTTCATTTCTACTGAGAGTTTACTTCTGTCTATTATCTTCCCTAATAGGGTTGAATGTAGTCTCTCTATATCGGCGTTCCCTGTATGACTACCTATTGTACATTTTATGCTGTTTAACATGATTTTTGTTTGAACTGAATATCTTTTTACAGCGTTTAACACAAACCTCCGTAAAATGCTAAATAGGCTGACGCAGCAATACAAAATCGTAGCTAAAAAAACTAAACATCTAAAAAATTAATGAGTACCTGTTTTCAACTCTCTGAGTATACATAGTACAAACTTAGTTAAAAAAATAAAAAATAAATAAATTTTGTCAGCAACCATTAATGGTTGATTTGATATAGACTGACTAATAGAGAAAAGCTTAGACAACTGTACAGTTACCAATGACATTGGACTCGCTGCCAGTGCTGGGCTCGTGTTGAGTATAGTTTTGACTGACTTTGTTGCCATGACGAGTGCAATTTGGTTTATTTATGTGTGATATTGGTGTGGTATGTTTATGAGAGAAAGCTCCAAATTAAGTTTTTCAAATGATAATTCCACATAAAATTAGAAACCAATAATTTTCGCATATTTTCCTTTACATAGGCTACGAAAACTCCCAAATGTCAAGATTCTAAGTCAACGGTGAGTTAGTCATCAGTATAAATATACCCTTTAGAAGGTCGTATCTTATTGTTTCATTGTGTTAGGTTAGGTTAGGTTGAAGTGGCTGCCTAAGAAGGCACACTTAGGCCTAAGAGGCCCTTTGTGCTACCACGTTGAGGCTTGAAATTTACAACCCCATAAATTTACCTAAGGAATAGGAGGGTTAACATTCTGTCCCCTGTGCACCGAACCAGTTTTTGTATCTAGTGGAACTAGTTCACGGGAAGTCAAAATTATTTTGACTGGGTTGTGAAGGATGTTCATCCTTAGTTCGTCGTTGGGAACGATTTTGAACTCCCGATAAATCGAGTCAGGTTTTTGACATCTATGGAGCCTAGCTCGGTTAGCTCATTGAAGTAGGGGGAGCCCAAAAACCGGTTCCTACGGTTGGCTAGGGCCGGGCAGCTACCGAGGAGGTGAAGTATAGTTTCCTCCTCGTCGTGGCAACTCCTACAGAAGTCGTTTGAGGGCACGCCCAGCCTATCGGCGTGTCTACCAATGAGGCAGTGACCCGTGATTACGGCTACTGTAGTGCTAATTTATTTGCGTCCGAGTAGGATAAGCCCTCTTGACCGCTTAAGTTTCATTGTGTTAGAATCTTGACTATGTGGCAATAGACTTAAGTACTAGGTCAACGGCAAGTACCCTATACATTTGGATGTGTCAGTCAGTTAGTGAGTTAGTCGTCAGAATAAATCTTCCTTTTAGAAGTTCGTATCTTGTTATTTCATTGTTTTAGAACCTTGACTATGTGGCTGTAGACTTTAGTACTTTGTATTAAATTCAACTTTTTACCTCCAGCTATTCCTGAGGAAGAGGGTCTTATGGACAAGAAAGTGATACTGTAAGTGTTCGTTGTCTTTATTCGGATGTACTCCCTCTTTCTGGGTCCTTTAACCCCTTTTTAGGCATACGGCGTCTACTACACCGACTACCTTCTTGTTGCAATTCTGCGCCAACACCTTAAACTATTGCCACGATTTGTTGATCTCGTTGACTTTCTCTTCTACGGAGCTTCATGTGTTGTGCGGTCGTCCAATTTGGCGTCTTTCTTGGTCCCATGCGGATTCGCCTGTTGCACGATGTGGCTTGGCTCTCTTGTTAATGTGTGGTCTATCCACAGCCACTTTCGCTTCCGTATACTGGTGCCTCTCCGTCTTGGCCAGTACGCCTGTGTACGTCTTCGTTGGTAATGACCTCCTGCTAATGGATGTTAAGGATGCGCTAGAGACACTGGTTGACATAGACTTGTAACTTAGATGTTATTTGACAGGTCGCTTTCCATGTTGAACAGCTTTAGTTCCGCCGTTTACTGTTACTATGCTTCCGAGGTAGGAAAATTTATCCACTTGTGCTATTTACTAACCTCAAAATAAATTTCGTTTTTTTCATCTAGAGTTCACGCTCAAAATTGGGGCTTTAGCAACATTGATGTTAAGCCCTGCTTTGCTACCTTCCCAACGCAGGGCTTTGGATATGACTATGTTTGTTGGATAGTTGTAATCACTTTCTAACATGTCTCACTCCGCTCATCACTTGGAAGTCCTCCGACAGTTTTCCCTTGTATACGACATGGCATTGGGCTCCTGAGTAAAATATCCTGTTGGTGATAATTTTTTTTGGGATGCCCCTCATACGTAAAGCTGCACATATATACTCCCGATCAACGCTATTAAAAGCCTTCTCGAAATCGGCGAACATTAGATGTAAAGATATTGGTCGATGATAATTCGGGGATGCTCTACGGGATCCTAAAAAGCGTTAAAAATATAAAAGAATGTAATTCTATGTATATTACAATATTTCGAAGTTTGCTCAAATTAAACAACACAAAGAACTACACATCCTCAATCAAAGATATCATATAGTACATGTTATTGTTACTTTGTTTGTTTAATTGGCACCGACTTCAAAATCTCGTAATAACACATGGGCTGAAAAGTCCCGGGCCTAACACATAGATGGCGCTAGTCTTATTGCATTCACCGCTTTTTCAGTTAGTACTAACCTTCAAAAGAAATCTGTTAAAATTTCATGATATTCTACTTATAACTTTGTAAGTTATTGTGCTAAGAGTGACACTACTTTTGTTATTTTCTGAACAATGGATCAAAAACAATTTCGTGTTTTAATTTTACATTGCTTCTTGATGGGAAAAAATACCGTTCAAGCGAAGCAATGGCTTGAAAAGTGTTATAAGGACTCCGCTCCATTGGAAACAACAATAAAACGTTGGTTTGCTGACTTCAAACGTGGTCGTAGAGACACCGATGATGCAGAACGCAGTGGACGTCCAAATGAGGCGGTAACACCAGAAAACATAAAAAAATCCACAAAATCGTTTTGAATGATCGAAAAGTGAAGTTGCGTGAGTTAGCTGACATCGTAAAGATATCAATAGAACGTGTTGGCTTTATATTGCATGAGCATTTGACTATGAGAAAGCTCTGTTCAAAGTGGGTGCCGCGTTTGCTCACTGTTGACCAAAAACAAGAACCTGTTGATGATTCTGAGCAGTGTTTGGCCATTTTTAAACGTAACAAATCGGAATTCTTGCGTCGATATGTGACAATGGATCAAACATGGATCCATCACTTCACTCCGGAATCAAAACGATCGTCATCTGAGTGGATAGCAACTGGTGAACCTCGTTCAAAGCGCCCGAAAGCACAACAATCGGCTGGAAAGGTTTTGGCCTCGGTATTTTGGGATGTGCGTGGTGTAATATTCATCGACTATCTTAAGAAGGGAAATACCATCTACAGTGAATATTATATAGCGTTATTGGAGCCTTTGAAGGCCGAAATTGCAAAGAAACGACCGCATATGGCAAAGAAAAAAATTTTTTTTCATCAAGACAACGCACCTTGTCACAAGTCAATCAAAACAATGGCAAAACTACATGAATTGAACTTCGAATTGCTCCCACATCCACCGTATTCGCCAGATTTGGCTCCCAGCGACTACTGGCTGTTCGCAGACCTCAAAAAAATGCTCCCTGGTAAGAAATTTCGCTCGAATGAAGAGGTTATCGCTGAAACTGAGGCCTATTTTGAGGCAAAAGATAAATCGTTCTGCAAAAGTGGTATTGAAATGTTAGAGCGGCGCTGGAATGATTGTGTGGCTCTTGATGGAGATTACGTTGATGAATAAAGCCAAAGCCGCGTTTTCTTTGTTAGGCCCGGGACTTTTCAGCCCATGTGTTAGATGTAAAATTAGATATTATTTCATGCTTTTGCTGAATTTGGTTCCACCTTTTTTTCAAAGTATTTGTGTTTCTAAATTATCTACACAGTTTGAATTCATTTTAATAACAATTCCTTAATCGAACTAACAACAAAACTCTAACTAAATGTACTTTAGTAAATTAATTAAAACAATATAATGCGACTCAATGCGAAGATATTTTTAATTGCACTTTTGAGAAAATTACAGCAAATAATCTAAGAAAATGATGGAGCTTTAAGTAAATGGAAAACAATTTTTTCATTCCATAATTAAGTATTGCTTTTTCTTGATTCTTTTGCTAAATACCGTTTGATTGGAAAAGGTATCTATCCTTTAAAAGTAATTGCTTGATTTTTATTTATTAGTCTGTTACATCCAAATTGGAAATAAAAAGAAAAATATATTGTTAATTAAAATGTATATTAAATTAATGTATAGTTTTTACTTTTTAAGGAAAGGTCGTTTGAGCTAAACCTAAAGGATAAAATAATGAAATTATTTAGCACACACACCAGCTTTCACGTGTGTTTAACTAAAATAATAAACAAACCTGTTAGTCGGATGTAACTCCTCAGCTGTGTAATGAATTGAACTTTCCGGAAAAGTCGGTGACATCACATTTCCCGGCTGAGCTGGTACGCCTTCTGTGCCAATAATACCGAATAAAGTCACAATTCTGAAAGACAAAAAAAAACCCTATATATTTGACTGGTCGCACAATTTATTGCAAAAGTCTTTTTAATATTTCTATTCAGTGACCCACAAAAACATACACTCATCTCTTTGTCAATAATGGTGTCTCTCAAGCTAAAGGAATCCCGTCATAGTTTTCTCAACTTGCCGACTCCACCAAACAGAAAGGACGACTTATGGTCACACTCCCCATTAGAACGAAATTTCTTTGCTTTGTTTTTTCCGTAACAACGCTTCATAAGAGGATAATAGCAGATCCTTGCTTTTTTCTTATAACACTCTTGCCTTTATGGTCCTTACGTGTTTACGTTATTGTAACGAATATATGCTGTGCACTACAGTCCTAATTGAGAGAAAAATAGCACAAACTTCATGAGATTCAATTGACCGTAAATTTTCTATGACTTTTTGGGGACTACTTGTTTGAACATATTTTTATTTGGTACTAAACTGGTGGTAGACAGAACTGAAAGTATGTATGGGGCATGAGGAGGTACTTTAAGGTTTTGAAACTAAGTGATAATCTTTCCCTCAATTTGTATCAAACTCAATTTAACCAAATATTGATATATTTATATAATCTTTGCAATAAAGAAGCCATTTAACTTCGCCAAAAGTTTTAAATAATACATTATTAATCTTACTCTATGCCTTTCATCCCTGACGTTCACAAATCACAAAGATTTCCTTTTTCACATTGATGAGAACAACTACTTCACACTCAAGTCACATCAAAGTTCCTTGAGGGCTTTTCACTTTGTAATACAGCATCCAACGCCTCTATCTCTTATAAAAAGTTTGAATGTTTGCTTATTTGAAGTTAAGCCTTTTATAACAAGAATGAATGAATGTTCTGCAAATAAAGACTAAAATAGATGAATTGATAGCAATGTAACGTAGTCCAGTAGGAAGTTCTATAAAGGATTGTTTTCTGCCCTTAGATGTCATTTAACTACTCAAAAATAAATTATGTGAATTTTCCTTAAAAGGAGGCGAACATTAATTTTTATTTAAAGTAAGCTGACCTACGTAAACGAAGTTTCACATATGAAAATGAATCTAATGCGGAAACATTTTGCATTTCCCCTTAGGTACATTAGGAAATTGCACTCTTTTACATTCAGAAAATTGCGTTTACACGGATCTGTAAGCAACTATATATGAAAAATATAGTAACATAAATTGAGACTTTTTCAGTAAGGCATATGAGGTTAAATTTATTAAATTGTTGATGCATCAAAGCGAGATGAAATAAGGAAATATTACAAAGTATATAATTTGGTTTACGAGTTTTGGTGTATTCGATTAATTATAGTTATAAGTAGTCGATAACAACGGAAGTAAATGCAGTTACAAACGTAACTATGTTACAAATTTAATATCCTTGAGTTGCATAGTCTATAAATGAAACCGTTATTTATGATAATTGAAATAAGTAAATAAGGATTTGCATTGTTTTTTTTTTCAATCTATCTTATAAAAATTGCATCACCAATGGGGAAACACAACTTATGCAACAAAAACGGATCCGAATTGGTTCACACTTTACAAAGTAAGGTTTCGCTCCCTGACCACACCCCTACCTCAACCACACAATTTTTGACGTAGTACTATTGGCGAACATACCTGTACAACACAAAAATGATCGCACATAAAGAAAGGATATGTAAATTTCTACATAGTTAACCGTTTGCGGAATATTATAAAAGTGATTTAAAGAATATAAACTCAAATTAACCCTAAAATGCTAAATTAGAAACTTATTGCAATTAATGGAAATACGTTACATAACTGCTCGAGATGTCCCCCGCCACGTTTAATGCATACCAATATCCTTCTTTTAATTCTCAGTTTACACAGCGAAATTAATTAATTTCCCGTTAGTGTTACCATGCTTTGAATAAATGCTTCTTCATTATTTCCGATAAGAAAGTCTCTGAGTAAAAATAATGTAGCTGGTACATTCACACCCATACCACGTACAGACGTTAATATATTGAAAAGTATATATACGCCCGTTCCTAGCATGCATAGGAACCAATTCCGCATAAAAAAATAATAATAAATCTGCAATTTAGAAAAATTAAACTCATGCATCCTAAACTGTTTTTTTTCTAATATAAATCTTATTACAATTAATGTTATTATGTTAGTTTATGTTAGTATGCATGCCAATAAACTTCTTCTAACTCTCTGTTTAAGGTGTATTGTAGCCAGCCTGTATCGTATTTTCTTCGCTGTATCGTTGAGAGTCCTACTTGAATAAACTTCATTATTTCCATAGAAAAAAGTTCAATAGGGCAAGATCTGGAGATCAAGCAGGCCAAGGAATTGGTGCACTCAAAGGTGAAATTCAACGTTTAGGAAATTTTTCATTTAATATTGCCTCACAATGTTAGCAGTATATGCTGGTGCTCCTTCGTATTGATAAAAAATTGCACTTTGATTATTTAAAGGGATGTCCTCGAGTAGATCTGGCAGGGTATTCTCTAAAAAGTCTGCATAAATTTGGCTCTTAATCACATGCGGCAAAATTAATGGGTCTACTAAATAGTTTCCAATGTTATCAGCCCAAACATTAGCACAGAATTTGTGCTAGAACGTGGTCGCCCTTCAGCCTTGTCCTATATGGGTTAATATCCGACCAGGTATGGAGGTTGTGGATATTTGTGATACCATCCCCATACAGAATGCGGTCCAGAAACGCTCTGTTCTCCATGTCGCATTCCAGAAGCCAATTGCAAAATTCTAATCTTCTCTTGTGATATTCCAGTAGTCCTTAAAATGACGTAACCTTCCTCGATGAATAAACCTAAACTTTAACTGAAGACACTCCAAATAATACTGCGACTCCTCTCCTGCTCTTTTCAGTGTCATGCCTGACGAAAGTAATCACTTGCTGCACGACGTCGGCAGAATCCTCCGATGTTTCAGATTCCAATTCCGTGCTGTTTGCCCCTATTGGGTGCACATCAATTAGCGAATCTCCTTTGATATGCCAGTTCAGTCGCTCTATCGTTTTCGTCTACTACTTAATAAATGTAAATTATATCTGCGTATTCCTCAAAAGCAAATTTTGTCAATTTTTAACCGACTTCCCAAAAACAATAAAGTTCTAAGTTCGACATGTTTTTTTTTATATTTTTATTTATTTAATGTATGATCACCGTAACGCGTGGACAGATTTTAATGATTCTTTTTTGTTGGGTAGATAGAGTAAGCTCCCCGATTGGTAACATATCAAAAAAATGTTTGTTAGGGTAGGGGCGAAACCTTACTTCGTAATTCATGGACCGATTTAGATAATTTTTGTTTGTTGTATAGAGTATGACCCCCAATGCTAATAATGAAAAAAAGTTGGCCCAGGGGTGGGGTGGGGAGGGGGCGTGGGTAGCCTAGCTTCGTAGACCGATTTGGCTGATTCTTTTTTGGTTGTATAGGGTAGGATCCCTAATAGGTAGGATTGCTTATAATGAAAAAAATGTGATCCTTGGGTGGGGTGAGGAGGAGGGATAGTATAACTTCCTAACGTGTGGACCAATTTAGATGATTCTTCTTATCTTATTGGATCGAATATGTTCCCCCGATGTGCCCAAAGCCTAGGCGACAATCCTTTGAAGCGTTAGCATGGCTTTGCCCCGAAGTGAATTAGAGTAAGAACTAAGAAGAGTGAGGAAACTTGATTGTCTTTTTTTGCAGTGCTGCAACAAGACAACAGACAATATCCCAGAGATGGAATTTATTTTTTAATTCAATATTTTGTTGTTTCATCCACTCGCGATTATGAAATTTTAAATTCTTAAATTCTTTCATAAGTAGTGTTCGATTAACTACCTTCATCTTTATATTAGTAAATGTAGAACTGCAGTGTGTCACGAAAATAAGCGTGGAGAAAGACATTACTTTTAAAAAGTTCAAATATTAATAGAATATAGATACAAACCATTTAGAGATAAAGTTTATAACTTCGGTGACAAAATAATATTATCCCTCAAGAATTTGAAAACATGATGTCACAAAAGTTATATTTTTCTTTAGTGATAAATTATTTGAAGTATCTTAGAATTCAAGAGTTAGTTTATTATTCTTTTTTGATTTGTGAAGCAGAAAAGTTTGGTGTAGCACTATTAAATATTTTTAATAGTTTTCTCCACATCTGCACAGAAAGCTACATTATACTTTCGAAAGTTTAATAAAATTGTAGTTAAATCTCTTTGTATAGTAGGTCCTACCATTAATTTATCATTCAAGGAGATGCCTGTAGGAGATTTGCAGGATCCATAAAATACAATTCGAATTTTCGGCTTTGGCGACGCCTTGAATACGGAGTGGTGAGGAAGTTAGAAACAGGATCGATTGTTGATTGGTATTTCCGCATCAGGAACAAGTTCCATGTGACCGAGATTTTCATATTCTTGCATGAAATTAACATATTGTTTCTTGAAGGTGCTATCTCTTTGGAATCTTTTTTCCATATTATGAAGGCGCTTAACTGCACTTTTAAGTGATATGCCGAAATTTCCAATGTCTATTTTGAACGGTAATGACACCACATATCTATTCCCAAAACTGGAGAGATTTTTGTTGAAATGTGACTCGCATTTCTCTTCTTCTAGAGTGAGACTATCGCGCTTTGATGTGATTTCTTCAATTTCCCACAAGTGTCGAAGAGTTTTGTCGAGATCTTCTAGTACGTACAGGTGAAAATTATTTATAGAATAAGATGGGAGTGAGAATGTGCCCACCGCTACCCAACCAAAGATTGTTTCTTGTGCGATTAGGTGGCCCGATTCGTCGTACAATCTTCCTTCCTTGAGCACTTCAAAAAAGTAATCAGCGCCAATTATGATGTCTATATCTGATGACTTGTGGAAGTTGGGATCAGCTAGCTGCAATCCTCTTAGTGACTCAAATACAGGCTTTGGTAATGTTGAAGACGAAACTAATGCCGTGTGCTCGGTCATGACGTATGCTTGAATATTCAAGCAATATGCTTCCTTCCATCTAGAAAATAGTTGCAGACATATTTTTCCCCTTGTTTTTCCAACACATGTTGCTGAGATGCCAGTAATACTTAATCTGGCATTTTCTCTTTTTATATTCAAGCGTTGAGCACACCCTTCAGAAACTAGTGACATCTGTGAACCAGAATCTAGCAGAATATGACAGGACACGCATTTTCCCTGATTATCCAGCACATTTACCAACGCTGTAGGCAACAATGATACAGTAGAAGTATAATTCTCGGAGTGACAGGCATGTATCTGAGTTTTTACGCAGGTATTCATAGAACTTGAACTGGGTTGAATTTATATTATACTACTTGTGGAATTAGGGGGCGAGATGACGACTTCAGGTATCCTTACTGTAGCTGAATTGCCTTTCGTCGAATTAATGGAGAAAGAACTCTGTAGAGGATTAACTGCGTCCTTGTTTCTTAAAAGTGAAGGTTTGTGAGTTTGATTGGTTGAGGTAGAATAACCATCTTGACTTGATTCACTTGTGTGACCTGAGTCTAACAGATTTTCTTTAGTTTTTGCTTGATGGAGCAAAGGATGATGCGAATGATTTGATCCCAAACACTTAAAGCATAGTGCCTTCAGGACAACGAATTCTCTACGCCTTACTGTAGGGTCTCTTTTAAATTTCTCACACTGATGGAGCATATGATTAAAGCTACATTTGGGGCACATATTTTGCTTGGAAAATGTTGACAGATGCATCGCTTTTATAGATTGATTGTATTGTTTCGGCATCATTCTACAATTTTCTAATGCATTGCATCTCTTGTTTAAAAATGCGATAAAGTCTTCAAAACTTGGAAAATCCTTATCAGAAATTTCTTGAGACCATAGTTCCCTCGTTTCATGGTCTAATTTAGAAGTACCAATGTAAATAAGCCAGGCGTCCCTTTTTTCAGCATCTTTCCCTAGACCCTTTAAGCCACGAATAACTTCGTCAAATGTGTCTGTTAATACACGTAAACCCTTAGCAGATGGTTGGTTAATTGAAGCTTGGTCAATAAAAATTTTGATATACGAATTCGTGAAATTTCTTATCAAAACGCTCCTTTAGTTTCTTCCAGGCTTCAACATAGTTAGCGTCTGTAACATTTAAATGGCGAACAACTGAGGCTGCATTGCCTTTCAACAGACCTTTTAGATATTTGAATTTCTGAGACCCAGACAAGCCTTCATTGTCATGAATCGAAGCTTCGTAAAGGTCTTTAAATGATGGCCACTCCTTGTAGTCTCCGAAAAAAGGTGGAATGTTAAATTTGGGTAGTCGAATGTTCATGAGTTGGAACTGGCTGCTATCTAACCCGGTTTGATCGAGCGTAGAATGAAAGGAGTCTTGTCTAGCAGAATCATATCTAACTTGGTTTCCTTGCGATCTGGTACGAATAGCCCGATTCAAAGCACCTTTGATTTCAAAATTCTTCAATTCAGAAGCTTGACCATTAATTAACAAAAGTTCGTCTTCGATATCTTGAAATTCAGTGAATGCATGCTCTAACCGTACTAATCTTGCCTTAATTTCTTCCTCATCAGTTTGACTGGATATTGAATCAGTAAGAGCCTTCAATCGAGTTATAGTTCCTTTAACCCTTCCACGTTTTTGCACCAAAGCAGCCTTTTCAGTCATTTTCACACGGTGTGTATTTTGTAACGAGCAATAGCTCGTGAAAATATATTATTTAAAAAAAAAAAAAAAAAAAAAAATTTCCCGGGGTTGACTGGTCTCGATGATAACCCCTTTGGTTCGTCATCGCACACGCTGCCGCGCCGGTACATTCCTTCTCGATTAGATTGTTCCTAACTCCAAGTAAAACTCAGCACAGTTGAAACATAACAAAGGTATGAACATAGTCAGTCATTGAGAAATTGAGGCATAATTATTAAAGTAGGCTTAATATAATTAAGTACAACTTATTGGGATTTTACATTGGCAATAATAAGGAAGGCCAAATTGTTGAGCATCAATTATGTGTTCTTATAATCCAGGTTAGTGGAACTTATCCACCAAGTGCTTGCACAAGAACTAATCGATCCCCAATAGTCAAGGCAACAACCGTGTCGATAACTACCTATGACTTCAGAAATTGAATAGTAGTACGCCGGCAATTCAAATCGAAGTGGGAACCAAGTATTGATTAGAAGGTTGCTGATTCTTTTAGGAGTACGACTTCTTTGTCATCAATAATCGATAAGAATATACTACTGTACAAAGGAAGCGGTAACTCTCTAACTCTTATACCGTGGGAGGAGTTGTGTATTCTAGCGGTCTTGGTAATGTTCTTAGCAACAACGGTTAGTGATTGTGTATGAAGACCCGTTTAGAATTGGGTACGGATTTGGCCAGATAATTCTTGGTGTCTTGCTGTGCAAGTTAAGTTCAAGCGAGCTCCGAATTAATTATTCAATATAATATTGTCCCAATAGTGTATCAGTTCTTTTTCTAAACCGGCGTGCATAACTAAAGTGAATTTATCCACGAAATTAAAGTGCAATTATCTAATATTATCTGCATCACACTAATAAAAAAAGATTAAATTGCAGTTAAAACTAGTAGGTTGTTCAAATACCGCGTTGCAATAAAATAGAGAAAGAAAAAGAAATTTAAAATGAGAATATTTAATGGGACTCAATAGAAGGTATGAATTTAATTTAAAAATGAATTAAACTGAACTGTGTGTAGAAGTAGGAGTCGAAGAAAGTTAAATGGTATAAATGGTCAGGAAAGGGAGAAGGAGGCCGGTGAAGAAATATAGATAGATAGTTATAAAGATATAAGGAAAAAATGAGTAAATACGTATTGGTATAAATTTGGCTTTTATAAAAAGTAAGGTTATTCCGTACGAGCACGTTTGCATAGGTGAGTTGGTTGTTCGGATCTGATTAATCTTGAGATTAAGTCATTTTTTTCTTCATAGAACTGGGCAAAGATCCACCACAGTTAATCGGCACAATCCGTTGTGCAAAATAAATTTTCAATCCGCAATTGTTCACCTCGATGGATGTGTGTAAGCTATTACAAATCAAAAGAAGTTCAGCGTGTCGCAGAAACATTCCCAGCTTTAACAGCGAAAAGTACTAAGTAGGCTTCAGTTCGATGAATAATTAGGAATTTCTCTCTCTCGTATAGTATCATCATCAACAATTAAAATTTTTTCAACAGGTATACGGCCGACCCAAATGCATTTGGACCAAAGCCGGTAAGTGAACAATTTATTAGTATTGGGACATACATTTTATTAAAATTTTATATTCAAATTTTGAAAAATTTTATTGACGGGAGAGAGAAACAATTTGAATTAAGGTTCAATTATACTAAACAAATTAACCTTCCTAGAGAGAAAAACATTTTTTTTTTTTTCATGAAGCGCAATGTAAATATTATGTCCGAAAATTGTTAAATTAATCCTACACGGTAAAGAAAAAAAAAAAAAGGGAGGAAAGTAACTTCACAGATTAGAAAAGGTCTAAAATTTCGCAGGGTGATTCAATTCAATTAGTGATGTAATTTGTGAATTAAGCTTAATACAAGCTATAACGTAAGCATACAAAAACATTCTAGGTGAAGTAATTTTGGTGAGGGACATAAGTTGATAGTAAAAGTAAGGAAATATAAATTTTTTAATATCTATTCATATCTAAATATAAGTGTCAGGATTTGAGTTTAATTGCTAATTGTACATTAATTTCTTAGAAACTAGTCGAGCGGAAGGTCAATTAGGGAACTGAGTAAGGTAGTGTTAGTTGTTGATTGGTGAAGTAAGGGTCTATTGTGCAATTGTGCAATATTACTAGAATACTTACCTTAGATAACTACATCAGAGTAGTTTTCTTAAGGTAGATTTAGGAATAGCAAGGTATAAAGGAAGTATCAATATTAGTTCGGCTTACCTATTAGTTTTAATAATTGAAGTATTGAATTAATTCAGGGTTCATGAAGTTGTCTTTTTATATTGTAATAAAGCTGGGAAATTGACATGAGTTCTTAAGGCTTTCAGTATCTTGCATTCCAATCTCGTTTCCTAGCAATTCCGTACATATTTTTTGAGAAATTAAAACTTCAAATGTTGAAGCGTTACTCCTCTTGTTAAATATCGACTTGATCCACAAAGGTGAGGATGGAACTTCAGAACTGAACCTCTAACCGTTGATTGAATTGGTTAGCTCGGGGTTCGGGGAGATGGTCGAGCTCAGGAGTATTGTTGGACAGTGAGTTGATGTGTTGGGAAAGGATTTAGATTCGCCGTTATGCGTTTATGCAGATATAAAGCTGGGAGAAAATGTGCGCGTGTGCTGCAAGTCGTTGAATCATAGGATCTGATACGACTCATCTGGATAAATGCCTCATATGCCCTCCTACACCAGGATACCTTCCACTCAATACACTTGGGCTGTTGCCAAATTAGCGGTGGGCTTTTGCTGAATTGTATTGCTATTGTCCGTCAGCCCACGACCCGCCGACGAGTTTAGCCGCACCTTCGTTAGGAGGTTCTGATGGACAGATGACAATGGAAAACCTTTTCTTTCTTGTACTGGTAAGTGACTCATACATAACCTTTTGGTTTCCCTTCATTGGTGGCGATTGATTTTTTTTTTAAATTGATAGGACCGGTAATTAGATCTGTGGAATAATCAAATTCCCAAGAAACCTGGCGCCCGGTACTGTTTGGCTTAGAGTTGGTATAAAATTCGGTTTTGTTCTTCCACATTCCTTTTTTTTTTTTTTTTCCTTTTTTTTTGTTTGAACCTCCGACTAGTAATCTCAGAGCATTGCGACACTGGCATTGCTACCCTGTTGTCCAGTGACAATGCCGGTTACTAATATGGCGCCCAAACGGCTCGTCGGTGTTGTGTCGGTAAGGCACTACGCTAGAGCTAAATAGTTTTCTCTCCTTAAAATTCTTGCTCAGGTTTCCTTAATTCATAAGTAGTTCATTAAGTAATACCTTTCTTGGACCAACTGTTGAAACAATTTTGATCCAAATTTAAAAATTTTTTGCCATAGTTAGGAACCCTGATGGCCAAAGATGTTACTTGGAAAGATGGGTAATTATCATGGCGGTGGAATAATAATTCGACTAAAACTCTTAGCCAAATACAAGTGAGCATTGCCAGTACTGAAGTTAACAGCAAGAAGCAGCCGTTATGTTATAGTATTCTTGATGGTTATCTTAGGCAACTTTATATTAAGATAGTGTTACGTGCCTTGCTTGGTATCCAAATAAGATCTCGTAGCAGCACTTATGCAGTCTTTGGATATCTTGTTCCGAGTGTTAGATTTTACTTGTGTGGTTACGGTAACATCCATTCAGAATCGTTATATGAATTGTTAGAGTCGAATAGAAGGTGGTTCCTATAATCGAATCCAAGTTCGTGTGTGCGAAGAATTAGAGCAGGAACTGGGTGGTCCTAATTCCTTCTTCTTTGTGCTGAATGCACGTAATTATCTAAAGCAGGTTGTCAGGATGAGCGGAGGGGATTTCCGCTGAAGGTAGGGCAGTGGGCGTAACTATTCGTTGTCTTATCATTGATCACCCTTATGTCCGCTAAGGAAGTATAGGGATAAGGGAGCGAGATTGGAATGCATAAAATTATGATTTGGATATTATTAATTATAATTGTTTTTTTATCGAATATTCGTTTTTGAATTGCTTGCGATAATTCACTCAATACTCTGAAGGTGGTTGAGAGAATTAAATTGTAGTTATAATTTTAAAATAAAACAAAGGGAAGAAAATTCTTTTTGTTCATTGGCTTAAGTGAAATTAATGGAGGCCAAGCATTTAGAGCCAGACGAGCTCGAGTACGAGCTGCAACTCCGGAATTTAAGACACTCGAATAGGTTAGGTCTTTCCCCTACTCCGTTGCAAGATCTATTGATAAGGGAACAAAAGGGAATATTACCAAAACCCGGTAGATTGCCCTCCGATGTCGACGTTAATGATGAATTAATAAAGTGTCAAGAAAAGGCAATGTCCTTGCAAGAGTTGGCGCACATTGCTTCAGCTACAAAAAACCGTGCTGACCTTTTAGTAGCGCGGTCGCGATTACTACATTTGCTTGGCAAAATTATTCTCTTAGGCGAGGGTGAACCTTCCGTCGAGGAAGGTTTGGATTTGGTGAAGGCTCATGTCCGTAACACATTGGCCTTAGTAGAAGGAGAATTGCAGATGCAGCCTAACGAAATTTCCGTCTGTTCCGAGGAAGGGCTAGGTGCTGTCGGAGAATCTCAGTTAGCACCGGGAATGACAATCCAGTCTTCCTCCCATCCTACAACGGAAAAAGTCAGTATTATCTCCCATGCGCACAACTCATTGGCTTCATCGCACTTCACGCCCGCGCCGAACACCCCGAACTTTTCCACTAACCCTAATATAAATTCAACAACCGGTCAATCCCATAGTCAGCCTGAGGTTACAGCCAAGAGTAGGAAGGTAAATGGTAGACCGAGCATGGGAGCGATTCCGAAGATCCTTTCTCCATCTACAAATCAAGGGCGCAGGGTATCATCAGTGATGTTGCAAGAGTGTTCCGAGAAAAGGAATGAGTTGTTCCCTATTCAGAATGATTGGACCCGTAATACCTGCATGGGGCAGGATAACGAAAGAAGGTTGGCTGCAATGCAGACAGTGATTGAGACAGACTCGGCAGCATCTGCAGTAACTCAGAAAAATATTAACGAGCACCGACGAGTCCCAAATCGTAGTCAAGTGGAATACCCTTCGAATAATTCGCAGAAGAATAGTTGTTGGGAAACCTTACCTTCAGCCATGAACAATCGCCATAGCCCAGTTGTACAGTCTGTCTCTCCTAATTTAGTTCAAGCGTCGTATCATCCACCCATTCAAGCCCAACGTACGCTATCTTCTCCTCCTCCTCCTCCAGCGAGGAGATCTTACACCAGTCCAGTGGCAAATTGGCAGGTGCGTTTTGACGGTTCGCCTCGTAGCTTGTCTGTTGATGATTTTTTGTTTAGAGTAGAGACGTTGGCAAGAGCAGAAGGAGTGGACCAAACTAACCTTGTCTATGCCATTCACCAACTTATGAGTGGGAAGGCAGCTACCTGGTACTGGCAGTTCTGTCGTAAGCACCCTAGGGCAAATTGGTACCAGCTATGTTACTGCTTACGCCGTGATTTCGAAGATTCGAACACTGATTTTGAGATAAGAAAATTGATGGAAGCCAGGAAACAAAAGCCACGCGAGAGTTTCGGTGATTTTCGGTTGGAAATCGAAGGCCTTGCTCTGAGACTTCGCGAACCCATGAGTCCAAATGAGTTGTTAGAAGTGATGAGACGTAATATGCATCCCGCTTTAAGAAAAACGCTCATCCTCCAAAATTTTAATAACATTGATGCAATGGATCATCTCTGTCGGCAGGTTGAAAAGCTGTGGGCCGAGGTGGGTGAGACCGCTGACGACCAACTCCGAACTCATAGACATCGTGTACAGGGAATTGATGAAGGATCCCCATCAGATTCTCCCCAGTATGACCTCGAACATTATCCGGAGTTGCAGCTAGCTTCCTTGCAAGCAACGAGGCCGACTAACACAAATTTTCTTATCTGCTGGAACTGCGACGACATCGGACATGTTTATAAAGATTGCCCATCTACAACCAGACGGATATTTTGTTATTCGTGTGGGGCAAAGAATGTCTTAAAACCCAATTGCTTTCGTTGTGTTTCGGGAAACCGGAAGGCGGGTCAAGGAACGAGGGGCTACCTGAACCCGCGAATATCCCCATTTACCCCTCAACGCGGCGTCCAGAAGGTAAACCGTTCAACCATGACTGTGGAAGAGAACTGGAACCCTCGAACTTAAAAATAGTACTATCTGACAAAAGTCCTAGCCCAACCAGAGCCCGGTTATATTTCCAGCGGCGGAAGGCGACACGGAAGGAGCTTTCTTCTGCTATCATTCGAACTGAAGAAGATGGAAGACCCGTTGCGAAAGTATACCTTAAAAACAAACCTTTGTACGGCCTCTTGGACAGTGGTGCAAGTATTAGTTGCTTGGGTAGCGGGTCGATGGCAATCTTGCGAGAATTAAACGTGACCTGGTCTAAACTACGAACCTTCGTAAAAACTGCGGATGGTACAAATCAGGAAGTCCTTGGTTATGTTTATTTACCGGTAACCTTTAACAATACCTCCAAAAGTGTAAGATTTTTTATTGTTCCTAGTCTTACCAGGCAACTGATACTAGGAATTAATTTCTGGACAGCTTTTGATATTTACCCGCAAATAGTATCCGAAATTCAAGTTTCCTCGGAAAACGACTCAATACACATATTGACCATGGAACAACAACAAGGGCTAGACGAAGTAATTTCCGAATTTCCCTCATACAGCATTGAAGGACTTGGTAGGACTACCTTCCTCAAACACTCTATTGATGTAGGAGAGACTAAGCCTATTAGACAACGCCACTACCCATTGTCGCCGGCCATGCAAAAGGTGTTAGACTCGGAAATCGATCGAATGTTGCAACTAGGCGTAATTGAAGAAAGCACGAGTGAATGGTCCTCTCCCCTCGTTATGGTCAAGAAGCCAAATGGGAAAACCCGAATTTGTTTAGATTCGAGGAAGGTGAATGAGGCGACTCGCAAGGATGCGTATCCCTTACCACAGATCAATGGGATCCTTGGACGAGTAAGGGGAACAAAATTTATAACCAGTTTGGACCTCAAGGACGCCTTTTGGCAAATTGAGTTGGATAAGTCATCTCGTGATAAGACCGCCTTTGTTGTACCTGGTCGAGGATTATACCAGTTTGTAGTTATGCCTTTTGGCCTCACGAATGCACCAAAGACCATGTGTAAGTTAATGGACCGTGCCATTCCTTATGATTTACACGAAGATGTTTTTGTTTACTTGGACGACCTCCTTATAATTTCCGAGGATTTCGATACTCACCTTCAAGTATTGAAGCGAGTTGCACAGTGTTTACGGAAGGCAGGTCTTACTATCAATATAGAGAAAAGCCGTTTCTGCCAGAAACGCATTAAGTATTTGGGACATATCATTAGTGAGGCCGGGATACAGACGGATCCGGAGAAAATAATAGCCATAAAAGATTTTCCAAGGCCCAAGTCAGTGAGGCAGGTTCGGAGATTTTTAGGATTGTCAGGATGGTACAGGCGATTTATCCCGAATTACGCCAGTCTAGTCGCCCCTATAACCGACTTGCTCAAGAAAAACGCGCGCGATTCGTGGTCTGAAGAAGCGGAGGAGGCCTTTCTTAAGGTCAAACAGGTTTTAACCGAAGCCCCAGTCCTTGCCAACCCAGACTTCAAGAAACCCTTCGTAATCCAATGCGACGCATCAACCACAGGAATTGGCAGTGTCTTGTGCCAGACGGACGAGGAAGGAATTGAGCATCCAGTCGCATTCATGTCCCAAAAACTTAACACGGCACAAAAAAATTATAGTATCACCGAGCTCGAGTGTCTAGCCGCTGTTCTTAGTATTAAGAGATTTCGACCGTATATAGAAGGGACTCAATTTACCGTGATCACCGATCATGCTAGCCTCAAGTGGCTTATGTCACAAAAGGACTTATCTGGTCGCCTGGCGAGATGGAGCTTGAAATTACAGGGGCACAATTTTGAAATCAAGCACAGGAAGGGTTCAGAGAATGTCGTAGCGGACGCTCTGTCTCGAGCGGGAGTAGAGGATCTTTCGATAGGTCAAGCTTGCTCAGTTCTGGAGTTAAACGACGGGGCATTCGAGGATCCTGAATATAAGGACAGGGCAATCCTAATAGAGAGCCAAAAGGAACGGTTCCCGGATTTGAGGGTTGCGAACGGGATCATTTACAGGAGAGGCATTCATCTAGAAGTAGACGCGACCAATGACTTACCATCATGGAAAATTTGGGTTCCTGAACGATTGGCAGCGGGGCTGATAGAAGAGGCTCATGACATCCCAATGTCCGCTCATTGTGGGATCGCGAAGACAGTGGAGAAATTACGCAGACTATACTATTGGCCACGAATGGCAGCACAAGTTCGCGATTATATAAGGAATTGCCAAACGTGTAAGGAGTGTAAACCGCCGAACGAATGTCTTCGACCTCCTATGGGTAAACCGCGTATTCCTGAACGCCCTTGGCAACACCTGAATGTTGATCTACTCGGTCCATATCCTCGCTCGAAGACCGGGAACACAATGCTCGCGATAGCTCTAGATCAGTATACCAAGTTCGTTCTTCTGAAGCCAATCCGTAGAGCTACTGCTAAAGAATTCCGTGCCTTTTTGGAGAAGGAAATATTCCACTTGTTCGGAGTTCCTGAGTCCTTAACGTCGGATAATGGAACCCAATTTACATCTCGCGAATTTCAGGAATTCCTGAGAAGTTACGGTGTCACCCATAACAAGACCGCTTTTTATACGCCACAAGCCAATGCTTCCGAGCGTGTTAATCGTAGTGTTCTTTCTGCCATTAGAGCCTATATTGAAGAGGATCAGCGTACTTGGGACGAAAACATTTCAGCAATCACATCCGCGTTGAGGAATGTCATCCACGATTCTACAGGGTTTTCCCCATATTACCTCACATTCGGGCAGCACATGATAACACATGGATCCTCATATGAGCTGTTACGGAAGCTGATAGGCATCGGTCAGGAAGACTTTACCATTTCAGACCCGGAGCTGCACCGTGAAGGAATTCGGAAGAAGGTTCTTGAAAATCTGCAGAAGGCTCGAACTAGACACGAAAAACAGTATAATCTTAGATGTCGGCCTAGAAATTACCTTCCGGGACAAGAAGTGTATCGGAGGAATTTTACACAAAGTGATGCAGCCAAACGGTATAGTTCCAAGCTGGACAAAAAATTTGTTAGATGTCGGATAATTAAACCAGTAGGTTCTGCTTGCTATGAAGTTGAAGACCTAAAGGGCAAGCGCGTGGGTGTTTTCCATGCTAAGGACCTGAAGCCCGGCTAGCTTATTCAGGGTGTGAGTCAGCCCCACGTTATCCTATTGCTCTGCACACAAGTACCTTTAGCAGCCCAAATAAGGCAACCATTAGCTTCTCCGGAAATAACAGAGTATCAAGGAGTTGCTTAGGTCCCCGCTTACCTAACGGTCGATACACCTAGGAATAAGTTGAATTTTTTTTCCCACCCCAAGACAATTAAAATTCGTTCCTCCTCAATGGTAACCCAGATGCGGTTATTCCAATCGTGACTATAAATCAGAGTTTAAAAAAATCTTATCGAGAATGAATCTCTATTCTTCCCTTATAAAACTACGGCGAAAATATGGCGCGACCAGATCAAGCAATTAACCTTAATAAGTGTTGCATTCATTCTCGTAGTATTGCACGGTTCAACAAGGAAGACCAATGTAATTTCTAAGCCTTATAAAGAGGAGTCACTCCAACAATAGCCACGTCACAACATCCTCTTCCTTCTGGCGAACTACATTCTACGATAATTGAAGCCAAGCTACTGATTAGCTGATCATTGAACCTTCAGCCTCAGAATTATTGCTGAAGCCATGAATTCTGAGCCTGGCCTGTAACGAGCAATAGCTCGTGAAAATATATTATTTAAAAAAAAAAAAAAAAAAAAATTTCCCGGGGTTGACTGGTCTCGATGATAACCCCTTTGGTTCGTCATCGCACACGCTGCCGCGCCGGTACATTCCTTCTCGATTAGATTGTTCCTAACTCCAAGTAAAACTCAGCACAGTTGAAACATAACAAAGGTATGAACATAGTCAGTCATTGAGAAATTGAGGCATAATTATTAAAGTAGGCTTAATATAATTAAGTACAACTTATTGGGATTTTACATTGGCAATAATAAGGAAGGCCAAATTGTTGAGCATCAATTATGTGTTCTTATAATCCAGGTTAGTGGAACTTATCCACCAAGTGCTTGCACAAGAACTAATCGATCCCCAATAGTCAAGGCAACAACCGTGTCGATAACTACCTATGACTTCAGAAATTGAATAGTAGTACGCCGGCAATTCAAATCGAAGTGGGAACCAAGTATTGATTAGAAGGTTGCTGATTCTTTTAGGAGTACGACTTCTTTGTCATCAATAATCGATAAGAATATACTACTGTACAAAGGAAGCGGTAACTCTCTAACTCTTATACCGTGGGAGGAGTTGTGTATTCTAGCGGTCTTGGTAATGTTCTTAGCAACAACGGTTAGTGATTGTGTATGAAGACCCGTTTAGAATTGGGTACGGATTTGGCCAGATAATTCTTGGTGTCTTGCTGTGCAAGTTAAGTTCAAGCGAGCTCCGAATTAATTATTCAATATAATATTGTCCCAATAGTGTATCAGTTCTTTTTCTAAACCGGCGTGCATAACTAAAGTGAATTTATCCACGAAATTAAAGTGCAATTATCTAATATTATCTGCATCACACTAATAAAAAAAGATTAAATTGCAGTTAAAACTAGTAGGTTGTTCAAATACCGCGTTGCAATAAAATAGAGAAAGAAAAAGAAATTTAAAATGAGAATATTTAATGGGACTCAATAGAAGGTATGAATTTAATTTAAAAATGAATTAAACTGAACTGTGTGTAGAAGTAGGAGTCGAAGAAAGTTAAATGGTATAAATGGTCAGGAAAGGGAGAAGGAGGCCGGTGAAGAAATATAGATAGATAGTTATAAAGATATAAGGAAAAAATGAGTAAATACGTATTGGTATAAATTTGGCTTTTATAAAAAGTAAGGTTATTCCGTACGAGCACGTTTGCATAGGTGAGTTGGTTGTTCGGATCTGATTAATCTTGAGATTAAGTCATTTTTTTCTTCATAGAACTGGGCAAAGATCCACCACAGTTAATCGGCACAATCCGTTGTGCAAAATAAATTTTCAATCCGCAATTGTTCACCTCGATGGATGTGTGTAAGCTATTACAAATCAAAAGAAGTTCAGCGTGTCGCAGAAACATTCCCAGCTTTAACAGCGAAAAGTACTAAGTAGGCTTCAGTTCGATGAATAATTAGGAATTTCTCTCTCTCGTATAGTATCATCATCAACAATTAAAATTTTTTCAACAGGTATACGGCCGACCCAAATGCATTTGGACCAAAGCCGGTAAGTGAACAATTTATTAGTATTGGGACATACATTTTATTAAAATTTTATATTCAAATTTTGAAAAATTTTATTGACGGGAGAGAGAAACAATTTGAATTAAGGTTCAATTATACTAAACAAATTAACCTTCCTAGAGAGAAAAACATTTTTTTTTTTCATGAAGCGCAATGTAAATATTATGTCCGAAAATTGTTAAATTAATCCTACACGGTAAAGAAAAAAAAAAAAGGGAGGAAAGTAACTTCACAGATTAGAAAAGGTCTAAAATTTCGCAGGGTGATTCAATTCAATTAGTGATGTAATTTGTGAATTAAGCTTAATACAAGCTATAACGTAAGCATACAAAAACATTCTAGGTGAAGTAATTTTGGTGAGGGACATAAGTTGATAGTAAAAGTAAGGAAATATAAATTTTTTAATATCTATTCATATCTAAATATAAGTGTCAGGATTTGAGTTTAATTGCTAATTGTACATTAATTTCTTAGAAACTAGTCGAGCGGAAGGTCAATTAGGGAACTGAGTAAGGTAGTGTTAGTTGTTGATTGGTGAAGTAAGGGTCTATTGTGCAATTGTGCAATATTACTAGAATACTTACCTTAGATAACTACATCAGAGTAGTTTTCTTAAGGTAGATTTAGGAATAGCAAGGTATAAAGGAAGTATCAATATTAGTTCGGCTTACCTATTAGTTTTAATAATTGAAGTATTGAATTAATTCAGGGTTCATGAAGTTGTCTTTTTATATTGTAATAAAGCTGGGAAATTGACATGAGTTCTTAAGGCTTTCAGTATCTTGCATTCCAATCTCGTTTCCTAGCAATTCCGTACATATTTTTTGAGAAATTAAAACTTCAAATGTTGAAGCGTTACTCCTCTTGTTAAATATCGACTTGATCCACAAAGGTGAGGATGGAACTTCAGAACTGAACCTCTAACCGTTGATTGAATTGGTTAGCTCGGGGTTCGGGGAGATGGTCGAGCTCAGGAGTATTGTTGGACAGTGAGTTGATGTGTTGGGAAAGGATTTAGATTCGCCGTTATGCGTTTATGCAGATATAAAGCTGGGAGAAAATGTGCGCGTGTGCTGCAAGTCGTTGAATCATAGGATCTGATACGACTCATCTGGATAAATGCCTCATATGCCCTCCTACACCAGGATACCTTCCACTCAATACACTTGGGCTGTTGCCAAATTAGCGGTGGGCTTTTGCTGAATTGTATTGCTATTGTCCGTCAGCCCACGACCCGCCGACGAGTTTAGCCGCACCTTCGTTAGGAGGTTCTGATGGACAGATGACAATGGAAAACCTTTTCTTTCTTGTACTGGTAAGTGACTCATACATAACCTTTTGGTTTCCCTTCATTGGTGGCGATTGATTTTTTTTTTAAATTGATAGGACCGGTAATTAGATCTGTGGAATAATCAAATTCCCAAGAAACCTGGCGCCCGGTACTGTTTGGCTTAGAGTTGGTATAAAATTCGGTTTTGTTCTTCCACATTCCTTTTTTTTTTTTTTTTTCCTTTTTTTTTGTTTGAACCTCCGACTAGTAATCTCAGAGCATTGCGACACTGGCATTGCTACCCTGTTGTCCAGTGACAATGCCGGTTACAATTTCTTTAATAGAAATGTAAATAACGCAGCGAAAAGTTCAGTATTTGGAAAAGATAGATGGTCAATTCTTTGTTCACGAATATTATTATCATGTTCCGTCGCGTAGTTTAATTATATTCAACAATGCATATACATATATTTAGCACTAACTAAGTCTTGTAATCTTATGGATGGCAAAATAAGCAAAACAATATCGGTTTTTTATAATGTATGCACGTATATAGAAATTGTTCAAGTTCATTCACACACCAAGATTTATAGTTTTATTAACAAATCAATTCAAAGCACAATCTTGCAATTCTTAATTATTTAATGTACTAAAATATAGTTTTAGTCGTAAATCAAGGCATAATGTTTATTTAACGCACATTAATAGTCGAAATGTTTCAATAATCAAATTTCTTGCACCAAATTTCAGTCAGGTATGCACAATTTTAGGTTATGAAAGTGTTTCCTTCCTTTTACAAAATTTCAGTTCATAAATACTATAAAACTCTGTTAACAAATTTATTGTCCCCTTTTTAATATTGATGTATATCAAATTTGATGAAATGAAATACGTGTAGATGGGCACGTGGTTATGGCAATTTTGCATGAAATTTGACACCTTTTGTGCAAAAATTAAAGGAATTTACTTATCTTGGTATGAAATCCTTAATATCCTTGCGTATTCAGCGAAGGACCAGTTTATGTAGTCGAAGGACCAAATCTCCCCGTTGACCTAGAGTTGAACTTGTGTTTCCGCACGTGAAACGAGCTGTTTCTTCAATCTGAGCAGCACCTAGCTCTTTAATTTATTTTGTTTCTTTTCTTAAGCAAAAAAAAAATATCACTTCTTCTCACTTCTCATTTTTAAGTGCTTGCTAATTAAATCAAATAAAACAACACTTTCTTCGAATTGTAATAATTTTATTCCACGATGTGTTCTTTTTTTTTATACGATATGGCGAAATCCTAGGGGACAACCCTTTGATGCGTTAGCATGGTTTTACCGGAAGGGAATTAGGGTAAGGGAATTAGGGTAAGGGAAGTGAGGAAACTTGAGTCTTGTTTTTGCATTGCTGCGAGCTAGACAGCAGCCCAGAGACGGAGTGGATTATTTTCACTTCTTAATAAAAGCTCTCTGTCATCTGGTCTCGAACCCGGGACCCATGGCATGTTGGTCTTGCCGCTCAACGCATTGATCCAACTCCGTACAAGAGTTCACAAGAGAAGGGCAGAACAATTCCAAAAAAGTCTCCAGCAAGTTAACAATTAATTACATCGAAAAAATTTACGGTTTTGCTTGACAACGAAATGCAATATTATTCTATTCTACAAAAACAAGAATATCGGTATATGCATATTACAAAAAAAGTAAACGATTGATTTCAGCAATTATCAAAATATACAAAACCAAATTTCGACTGCAGATAAGAAGCGCAGCTGCTGATGATTATCGGTTCGATGATGACGACAACAGAATAATGACCTCGAGCTCGATGGTAATTGTGAGGTAATAGGTCTGTTCACGTACCTAGTTTTGGGTAAATGCATTATGATAATTTTACCCAAAAGCGTTCACGTACTCATGAAATGGGGGAAAATTTGCTGACGTAACATTTCCCCTACTTAAAAATGTTAGTCCAAATTTACCCGAAGAAATAAGTTGAGTACTTTTGTTAAGCTTTGTTATAAAGCCACTAATTGTCACTTTGACAGTTATTGCTTTAGTTTTTGTCCAAGACTACTCAAACTTGTTCACGTACTCTTGGTATTTGGTAACTTCTCCAATTTAACATTTTTACTCAGAATGTTTCTGATCAAAAAGTACGTGAACAGACCTAATGATGAGATGCGTGAACAGTATGTTTGTTTTAATAGCAAAAAAGGAAAAATAAATCACTACAGAGGAAAGAATAATTAAAAAAAATTAATTCGGGAAGAAGGAAAAAACCTGCCAGAAATAGGGAAAATATTAAATAGAAATCGTTCCATCATCTTCATGGTCATAAGAATATGTGCAAAAAGGAATTCTTTAAGAAACAAACGGCGTACTGGAAGACCAACCAAATTAAATCGCGAAAAGCGTACTACTATATAATAAGAAAAATAAAAGAATTTCCAAGGATTTCAGCTTCTCAAAGTAATTATCCCATAAGTTTCTGGAAAAAAGTACTTTTCTGCGATGAAAGCAAATTCAATCCTTTTGGCTCTGATGGATCATCAGAAGGTATGGAGAAAGACAAATAATTCATTGGATCCGAAGAACCTTCCCTTAACGGTAAAACATGGGGGTGTTTCAACAATGGCGTGCGGCTGTTGTATTATAATGGTGTTTCAAATTTACATTTTATAGAAGGCAAGATGAACCAATAGTCGTCCGTGGATTAAGAGGTAACGTGTCGGCCTACCAATACGGAGGTCTCGGCGGCGACTCATGGTTCTTTCTGCTAACAAAAAATTACTATAAAAACGCCAGAATAAAATGTCAGTGGTTCGGAATCTACTTTAAATCGTTACAATGTTCACGTTAATCGTGTTGAGGCAGTCCAGCGTCTTAATGTGTGAAAAGATTTGGATGATTCTTCTTTTGATGTGTAGAATATGTTGCTCCACTCGTACGACGTAAAAATTTATGAGCTGGGTAGTGTGCGGAAGGGGCGTTACCCAATTTCTTAATTCACACACCTATTTATAAGATTCATTTTTGTTGTATACCGTATGATCCCTCATTGCTACTATATGGAAAAATGTTGACCTAAGGTTGGGGTGGGGGAAGGGTAACCTTACTTTGTAACGCGTCGACTGACTTTGATTATTTTGAATGTATAGCATATCTAGCTTCGTAAGGGATGGGCCCAGTTTCATTACTTAGATTATGTTGTACAGAATACGTTTTCAGATTGATAAATGATAATAATGTTGTACTCCGACTACGATAACTCTCTTTTGCTGTAAAAATTATGGTGGCGCACTAGGGCTATGTTAAGAATTTTCTAAGGTGAGGTGACTACGATGATTCTCTGACTACGATAACTCTCTTTTGCTGTAAAAATTATGGTGGCGCAGTAGGGCCATGTTAAGAATTTTCTAAGGTGAGGGCATGAAACGGTGACCGTGACTAGTTTCGTAATATGTTGCAGAATTTGGATAATTGTGCTTTCATTCTTTAGAGTGCGATACCTCTGCAACTTGGGGTTGGGGGTGGAACCTAACTTTGTGACACGTGGACCGACGTGGATGGTTCCTTTTCTGTTAGGTAGATTATGTGATTTATACCACAAGGGGGTAGGGGTTTGTTCATAACTTTTGAATGCGTGGACCGATTTGGATTGTTCTTTTTTTGTTGTACAGAGTAAAAGACACTTAAAAGTGAAAAATAAAATAGTTTTTAAAAAAAGTTGAACCAACCTCACAAAAAGTCGGTGCAAATCAAACAAACCAAACAACTACATCATTAGTATTTAATCGCCCTTCCTTATAATCCCGTGAGCTTAAATGTTCGCTAGTTTTAACTTACCGCTAGAATCTGAACTATTAAACTAAAATCGCTTTGTAATGCAGGCTGATCATCACGTATTTTGCAATGAACAAAACCTGGGACTTGGTATTAGAAAACATAAAAACATAGAATATAATTCAGCTGAGAAACATTTAGCTAGGATTGAAATTACCGGCATTTTTAAATCGTTGAACCGATTGGAATCGGTCTGTATTATGTAAGTAAAACGTTGAAAGATTCCAACACAGACCTTGGAAATCATAACAACAAGGTCTGTGTTGGAATTGATCGATTCCCTACTAATATTTATTAGCCAACTCAGGCTCAAGGTCTGAAATAAGCTTTACAAAAAGTCGCGTTGCAAAGAATATGATCACCATACCAAAAGAAGAAAGATTCGCTCACTGAGTTGTGACGAAACATCAAGAGATAAAGTTTGGGTCAGATGGAAGTGATTATTTTCTTGTCAACACATATTTTGTTATTCATAATACATTTATTGGAGTACTGTTAGAAGATTAACAATCTTGATTCATACTAACTAATTTAGGTTTTTTAAAAACATAACAAAATAGTGTGCCAAAAATTTCAGATAAAAAGATAGAACAAAGAGAAAATAAGAAAAAAGAACAGAAAAATATGGAGTGAATGGAACTATTTGCTAAACTAGCTAAATAAAATAAAATTAAATTTATAAAAGGTCTAATTGCTGAGATTGAAAGAAAGAAATTAAATTGAAGTAAAAAAGAGAAGAAAAAAAATAAGAACAAGAAGAATAAGAATGTAAACCACTCCCTCTCCAAGGGAATATTATAATATTTTTAAGGCTCTGCCTCTCTATACTTCGAGGTAAGGAATTACATTTACGAGCAACTTGGACAAAGTAAGATCGCTCTCCAAACTGGGAGTAGAATCTAGGCAATCGGAAGTGAAGACACCTGTTCGAATGCAAGAACTGAAGTTTTTCGTATAGATATGTTGGCCAAAAAGATCAGCCCGCAATTATCGAGGTACGTCTCTAACAAAGTACCAGTGAGTGTATTGAGTAATTAATAAATAAATAGAATTAAGAAATATGAAAGTTGCGGGACAACTTTTATACATATATTCCCACATAATTGAATGCTACTGCCAATCTCGGTTGACACACAGAATCTAGCTTACTAAAGATAAAGCTGTCATAGGTAAAATGCGGGATTATAAGGCCAAAGGAACTCAAATTTTTCTGAGTTGCTCACGAATATGGCTACATCATCATTTAACCGCTGCGCACAATCTTCGATTAGTCCAATTGGCCGACTAAGATACATCAGTATATCATCTGCGTACAGATTAAATGATGCATCAGATATAACGTTACGTAAATCATTTATGTATAGGCTGAACAGGAGTGGAGCAGGCACTGATCCTTGAGGCACCCCGTTTTTTAATGAAATAGAACTAGAGAGGGAGTCCTGCACTGCGGGTTGATAAGAAGCTACCTATTAGCTTAAGGGCGGATGGATGGTGAGAAGTTAAAATCGTTTTTTAACTTGCAGAGCAAATCAGTATGGCTATCCGAATCTAACGCTTTACTAAAATCAAGCAAAGTCAGAATTGTGACACAATCCTGATCAAGAGCCTCGCGAATGTCTGCTGTTACTTTGAAGAGTGCAGATTCGCAGCTGTGTCCAACCCGAAATCCAGATTGTCATATAGTTAGGAAGTTATTCGCGTCAATATATTGAACCATTTTTCTATATATTAGCTTCTCTGAGACCTTGGAAAGAAAATTCAGCAAACTAATTGTCCTAAAATCACAAACGCATGTTGAGATATGGGGAGTTATGAAATTAATAAATTAGGGAGGAAGCGTATCAAGACCGGTGGCGTTAGATTTAATAAACGAAATAGTCTCAAGGACCTCAACACCATCAACGCGTCAAATTGCAAATCCATCCACGGATGCACTATATATATATCAAGGTTGTCACTCTGTGCAAGAGCAGATGGAGACGGAGCTGGATCAATTCGTAAAGCGGCACGACCACCATGCCATGGGTTCCGGGTTCGAGATCAGATCTCCCCGTGGGTGTAGCTCGCAGCAATGCAAAAAACAAGACATTTAAATTTCCTCACTTCCCCTACCCTAATTCCCTAATTTTGAATAAATTTCGCTTGAGAAAAATACAGTTTTCATTTCTTACTGATATACGTCAAAAAGTGGAAAGCCTTTTTTAAGCACGAAATTCGACTTATATGCTGCAGCAAAGCAACATACAACATGACAATTCCTTCATAAACTGAAATAAACTAATACATTAAAGCCATCTCTTAAGTATTACTAAACATCGAAATTGTATTGACAATCGCAGTCAAATGGTCTTTCTCGCTGTTAAAGGGAATTGAAACATATTTAATGTCTACTATGATACACGATCGCCTTAATTTTCTGTCAATTTTAGATCTTAACGCAGATATAGTTCAACAAGTCGATTATAATCACCTGATAAAGGATTTTACAATTAAAAAGTGCAGACGTCAGCCGTTAGGTTAATTTTTGCAACGTTCACATAGCCGCGGATCCCCATAACCTGGACCATATTTTTTAAAAATATCGTTATAAGCTCATCCGTAATTACATCGATAACACACGTAAATACATAGGATAGAAAAGATTACACTGTAAAAATTACAATAATGAACCGGAGCGATGGAGAAAGTCAACTGTAGACTTATGTCGAGAAATCAACCCGTACTTTTGACAGTACGATAAAAAAATTTACTTGATTCACGAGTAAAAATCTCTTAGATATTTTACGAAAAGTAAAAATTCCCATTATAAGAGATATATTTTTCTGAATAATAAAGCATTAAAGTAGAATAGAATTCGATATTAATTCTTATTTGAACATCATGGTCACATATTTGTAGTTGCTTGGCTTGGGTTTTCTACGGACTTTTAAGAAATACTCCTTCTAACTTGGCGCTGTATAAGTAGGGAAGTGCTTCACTCTAAGGCCGAATGTCATTATTCTATATTTAATTCCCAACAAAATCCTGTCGAATAACTTGTCAACAATTGCTTAAGTAATACAAGAACTGGCATTATAGAAGAAGGTTCAAACTATTTGAGCAAGATTTTCACGTCTAAAGGATCTTCTAGTGAGAAAAGTAAGTAAGTAAAATTATATTCAGTTCAAAATCATTGAACCATAAATCAAATTGTAAAGAACTTTACTTAGAGTGCAATGCACGCGACATTTGTTAAGCAATAAGAAGAAATATTGCAATCGATTACTAACATAATTTATATTTGTACTTAATCAACAAATTTATGGTATAAAAATAGGCAGTTGTAAAACAAAATGTGAGTTCGATTAAAGTATTCATTCAAACCAGTTCTTTCAGTTAATTACTCTTTGAGCCCCCACCAGCGGTAAGCTCAAGGAACAATAGTAACAACAGATTGAGCCCCCACCAGTGGTAAACTTAATTTCCTTAGAATTCAGCCTACCTGAACTACACGGCAACACTGATATTGATGTCAATTATTGGATGGCCAGCATCCAAGGTTTATAAACATACTACTTCCAATTATTCACCCCAGGCTCACACATTTATTCAACAATGTTAAAGTTATATCAACATTTCCATTAATGTGAAAGATTTTAATAATTGTGTCTACCTAACTCTACAAATCCTGTGGAATACCACCCGATATCTATCCTAGCGTTTCTTGCAAAAGCTTTTAAAAAAGTACTTCATACGCAGATTGTAAACCATCTAGAAAGCAGAAACTTTGTTACTGACGATATAAGAATTTTCTTGGGAGGACATAAAGAAAAGATTATTTGCAATGACAAGTCATCTGATTATTTTTATTTATTTAAGCTTAATACAAGCTATTGCAACAAAAAATACAAAATAAAGATAAAAATACAAAATAAAAGCTATAACTTAACACTAATTCTACATACTATAATAAATGATAATTAAGAATAAATAAATAAAAGGTATAAGCTACAATATGAGCTATATACATTGATTACTGGCAGAAGGCGAAAGGAAGAAGAATTAAGGTATGCGATCAGGATCAAGATGGGCGGGGTCAAGATATAAGGCTTTGTGGAGGGATGATTTACTCAGATGGAAGCCAAAAGAGGAAAGGTCGTTGACTTTTCGTAACATCCTGGTAATTGGCTCGCTTTGACCGTAGTTTGTGCGATGGCGGTCGAGTCGGAAAAGGGGAGTGGACCTAAGGTTACGAGGATTGGTATGGTATGATGGGTAAAGATTGCAGGATTGAGGGGCAGTCTATGGCACCAGTTAATAATTGATAAATGAAGAGAATGTCGGAAACATCACGATGCTTGCTTAGAGGTTGTAAGTCGATCAGTTTCAGACGGTTTTCATAGGGTGGAAGGTTGAATCTGTCAACCCACGGAAGATCACGTAGAGCGAAGTGAATAAACCTACGCTGGACAGATTCAATCCTATTAATGTAAGTTGTTTGTGTAGGGGACCATACCTGGCTGGCATATTCTAGGAGAGGAGACGTAGAGAGATTTGGAAACATAAGGATTGAAGAACTCTCTAGACCAGCGCTTCACAAAACCTAGCGCGGAGTCAGCTCTGTTAATTATGCTGTCAATGTGGGAGCGGAAATTGAGTTCACTATCACAGATTATTCCTAAGTCACACAAAGAGGTAACGATAGGGACTGGTACGTCGGTTAACATATAGACTCTCGGGGTGGTGGTAAGTCGTTTGCGGGAATAAGAGATGGACTGGCATTTGGAGACATTGAGCTCTAGAAAGTTTTTCGTGCACCATGTGATGAATGAATCGTGGTCTTCTTGCAGGAGAAGAGAGTCGGTAGTGGAGGAGATATGTTTGATTATTTTCATGTCATCGGCATAAATGGACAACACTGAGTGTTTGATGACACATTCAATATCATTTATTGTGAGGATAAAAATCAATGGACCTAGGTGGCTGCCCTGAGGGACGCCGCAACGAGCGAGAATAGGGTTACAAATGGATGAACTGAAAAGAATATTGTACTGACGGTTGTTGAGGTAGGATCGTATCCAGGAGTTGAATCTGGGGGGGAAGCCTAGGCGATCAAGTTTGAACAAGATAAAGTTATGGGAGATCTTGTCGAAGGGTTTACTAAAATCGGTGGCGATAACATCAACATCTTTACCGTTTTCCAGGGCACATAGTGTTCTAGAGACGAAGTCAGTAAGGTTGGTGGTTGTAGATCTACCTTTGAGGAAGCCATGCTGGGAGAGTGAGAAGATAGACTTACAGTGGAAGAACATGGAATCATAGACCAATTTTTCGAATAGTTTAGGTATGGATGATAATTTAGCAATGGGTCCGTAGTTAGACACATCGTTCTTGCAACCTTTTTTGAAGATGGGAATAATATACGAATTTTTCCATAATTGAGGGAAAACTCCTTGAGTTACCGAGAGACGAAAAAGCAAAGTAACGGGTTGAACTAGATGCATGGCACACTTTTTCAGAACGATGGCCGGAATGCCATCGGGACCTGGGTGAAAGTCGTCCTCAAGCCTATTAATACTGGCGGCGATTAGTTCAGGATCAGGATCAAAAGATGAAAACGACGTTTGAGTGCATTTGTCCATGAATGCAAAATAGTTAAGGTCGGGTTGTAGAGAATTTTCGCTGAAAGATTTACTGAAGGAGTGTGCAAAGAGATTAGCGGTAACCTTAGGATCAGATGAAGAGGTATTCTCGAGCTTTAGGGCGGAAGGGTAACCATTGGATTTCTTCTTAGAATTGATAAAGCTATAAAAACGCTCGGTACTATCTTAATCGGAGTACCTCAGGGATCTATTTTTTTCAATGTTTATTAATGATCTTCCATCTGGTATACGGTACTACAACTATCATCTTTATGCGAATGATATACTGCTGTATATTTCTAAACCTCTGAGCCTGATGGAGGATGCTATTTGTCGATTGAATGATCTGATGAATGTGTCCAAATGACTGGTGAAAATGTTTAAATCTCAATGCCTCCAAATCAAGCGCTATTATAATCTACAAATCTAATTTAAACATTTCTTCATTTTCACAGTTGATACTACAGATACCACAACAGAGCCGTTGGCAAAATATACGAGAGTTATAAACCCATTAAGTCCTCACAGGACACATTGTTTAAACTTTTTTCAATCTCCATCAAATCGTCGAAAACTACCTGCAACAATTTTTAAACCAAGCAATATTGACGTACAATTTTCTAAACTTTCCGAATCCGCTGTTAGTTTTGTAGAAAATTTTGAACTAGATAAGTTATGTTTGGTTTTTTATCAAAAATTCAAATTTTTAGATTTTCTTTTTTCAAAAATTCAATATTTTCAAACCGAATTCGATGAGGAGTGTGGTTGTAAAGTGGATATATCGTGTCCTCGTACCTTTTTCTTAAATGTTCACGTATTTGCATATGGAAATTCAAAATGGCGTGTCAAAGAGGAAAATTTTATGGAATATAGCATTTATTTTATATAAAAATTAATTTCTCATGGATTCACGTAAAAATTTGTACGGGAGGGTTTTAAGGGTTGCTGATTACGAATTTTAGGTTGGATTTGAAAAATTTTAAATGACGGTTCCATGATGGCGCCAAAAAATAAAAACTTCGATCGTGTAGATTTTTGTAAATAAAAATATTGAAAATTTAAACAAAAAAAAAAATAAATAAAAATATATAAAAACAATTTAAAAAAATTTAAAAATATAAAAAAATTTAAAAATATAAAAAAAATTTAAAAATATAGTAAAAAATAAAGTAATAAATCCTTACTACAAATTTTCGCTAAAATTCTCTCTGAGCTATAGTGGTTTGAAATTTTTTTGCGATGAAGCAAAAACCGGTCCTGCTCGTTCTCCCGACCTAACGCCACTTGATTTTTATTTATTGGGGACCATGAAAGAAATGTTATGCGAGTCAGAAGTTGCAACAAGAGATGAGCTTCTTAAAGAAGCCTGAAATAAAATTAAAGAAAATCTAGCAACAATTGAGTTGTACAGAGCTATGCAGAAAGAGCACTTCTGTGTATTCGAAGTGACGGACCGTATTTTGAAAATATGTTAAATTATTAATTTAACTTCCTTTTTTCAGCACTATTAGCAACATAGTCCTTTTCAGAACTTTCAAATTTTAACACAAAGAGTAAAAACATCAACAATTTAGGAGGCAGGTAGAATTTTTTCTAAGGAGGGCAGGTATCGGCGGTGATGCAACTTGAGAATGGTAAAAGATTGCTGTGAGCTTCAAGTTTCCATTGAAAGAGAACACATGCGGCACTATTTTAAACCCAAAAATAAAAAGCAAGCAATTTTTCAAGATATTTCCCTTTGAAATGAAAAAATTTATTTTTTTTTCCGAAAATTTAAGTTTGAAAATCAATCTGTTTAAAACTATTAGCAATAAAAAAAATGTTACGCAGCCGTTAGCACAATTGTGTTACCTGTAAACTGAGATATTAGTAACGCGTCTAGCACTAGAACTTGAGAAGATATACTTTAAAAAGCAAGACTTGGGTTTTTTCATCGTAACAAAATTAGAAAACTCTCTAGCTGTGGTGAGGAGAGGGTGGGAGGGATAGACCCTCTTCCGATAAAATTTTTTTCGTTTCTTACCTAGATCTACGTTATCCTTCATTTTTGCATATGCTCAGTGAACCCCCCTGTATTCAATTCAATTAGCAGATGTCACTGATGCCGTCAAATTATGATTGCTTTGATTGACTTTATTGGCGGAAAACATCGTAGGATTTACAAATTCCCTTTTTAAGATGCAAGTTATTAAATTTCATGAAATCGGTAATGTTTAAATTTTTTTTTATTTACAAACTACTATCGATATAATCTAATTCCACTGTAGGTACTCTTCCTTATATTTTCAGAAAAATAACAATGGAACGGTCTGCGGACGATTTAAATAAGTATTGGTTTCTACGTTTAAAATTGTTTGATGATTTTTGACATCTTCTATTTTCATTACCTGAACACTCTTGTGGGGCATAGGTCGAGAGAATAGCTTCATCTCATTCCTTGATAAACACTACAAGTAGGCCTACAAATTTAAATGAATTCCGAATTACTGACACTACTCTGTAACTCTCAATGGCCTCTCAGTGTAATCTCTTGTCATCAGGAAACAACCATGAATCGTCGCCTGCAGGATTCGAACCTGCGACACTTGTCGTAAGCCAGCACGTTAACCCTTGCATGATATAAATTTAGTACTTCAAAATTGGTAACAACTTGCCAGTTTTTGATACTTCAGCAAAACTTAACAGCAATCAATATGAAAACTTTGACGAAAATCTCTCCCCTTCTTTTGCTTTTCTTGCATTTACCAAGATTAAACACAACTGTGCATTTCTGCTTGAAATACTTCAGTTACCGTTTAAAATTCTTGCATGGAAAAATAAAAGTTCTTGTCCTCTTGAGAACTTACATGCTCTTAAAGCAGTCCTCGAAATTATTCTCTATGAAACTTGACTTAGTTCTCTATTCAAGGAAGACAGAAAGACTTAAGGACTTAATTGCCGCAAAAAGGTTATCATACGTTTAAGTATTGTTGCAATCTTTTCACTTCCTACAGAAATAGAGCAAAAATGTTTTTAATCGCATTCTCTCTGGTGCTAATGGATTTTACAAGAATGCTGTTATCAACGTCAATCCATTGATGTTTCCATAGTACAAATTTCTCGTTGTAACCAACCACTATGTTTTAGATCGACTTTTTGGTTCTTCAAATGTACATCCGCACACACATCCATTCTTTAAGAAATTAGGCAATTAAGTAATTTTTGGAATAAATTATATTTTGTTATTTAATGGGGTAAAATTTAGATTATCTGAAAGCTACTACTCTTTAGCTCTGATCATCGTAAAGTACAGTAAGATGAAAGTCAATGCTGATACACAACTCGGGGTCACAGTATATCATCTTCGAACCTTTTGGAACATTTTACATTGCAAATATTAAGCACTTCCTACTGCTTTTAAAAAGTGTTACGCCTTACGTGAGGCTTCAAAAATTTAAATAGTTTATTGCTTAAATGCTAAGTATTTGGTAAGAGAGATTTAATATAAGTAGATTGATAGAAAAATCATATGCTATTGGGCTAGCTCGTGTAAAAATAAGACTCGCCCATTTCCAGTCAGAAACAGGCACGCACATATCAATAAAAGACGCACGCAATAGTCCAAACCAAGCACGGTATGCTCACACTTTTTCGAGGCTAAAATTTAAAACGAAACTATAAAATTGTGTTCGTAGATTAACTCATTCAAAACCGTGGTCTGAAATAACAAAGCTATCTCCGTAGTAAGCGGCAACGTTTGCGCAGTTGAGTCTCGGTTAATAAAGATTACGACCCGGGTTAATAATAGATTATAACTGCAACTGGAAAATATATAAGAATAAAAATAACAAATTTCAGGTAATTATTATTGTCATGACTCACCTTCTGAGTCACCGGTTATTGGGGACAATTTTAATATCAGGTGGCCGATGACCCAGATGGTGAACACGGTCTATATGGATGAACGTACTCTATGTTTCACAAATATAATCATCCAAATCTATCCACGTGCTACGAAGTTCGCCTACTCCTCCCCCACACATACCCTAGGTCAAAGCTTTTTCTCATAGCTGCAATGGAGTTCATACTCTATACACCAAAAATTAAATCATCAAAATCGGTCTACCAGTTCAGGAGTTGATTTCCGCCCTTTTGAATGTAAGATTAGGTTCGTTGAAGAGGTAAGGAGTTAAAACGCCGCTACCAGTAAAACATATTCTGTTAATTCTACTACTGTTTAAGAAAAGCACTCTTTCTCTCTCTCTGGTTTCTGTAACCCCATTTGAGACATGAGGCGACCAAGGAAACAAAAGGACACCGATGCCTCGGTATCAATACCAAGTTTACTCGATTTGTTCTCCCCAGTTTATCCAAAGCTGCTTAATATTCCCAGATTTTGAGCTTTGAGATTTTGTTATGGAGCCAATTGGTCACCTGACTTTTCCAGTTTAAGTAGGTCTTCATTAGGTTCTCTCATGAACATTCCAGTATGGCATAAACCCACAAACAGTAGCAAGTTTACCTAGTGCCTATGTGATTCGCCTCAAATACCCGCTTATGCCTTAAAGATCTCCCTGTGGAGATAATGGGGAACACCCAGCCTTCCTTAACCTTTATGGTGGCAAGCTGAAATGTCAGAGCCTACGCCATAGAAGGCAAGCCCCCCCCCCTTCTACACTCTTCAACGAAGTCACAAATAGGCAAGTAACAACATACACAACATACAAGATACACTTTGATTTAGAGAATTGTTACTTTACTATTTAGTTACTCACTAATGTATAAACAACATCGATGAGGATTTTATGCGAGAAAATGGCAATTACAATATTTATTTTTTTCTAGAGAGTTCTTGAAGTTACACACTTAACAACTGAAAGGACATTCGCTTTCTGTTTTTTATTTATTTATTTACAATATTTCATCAAGGTGCTGTTTACTACAAAGAAAAAAAAACTAAATAAGCACAGTATAACAAACTATATCAAAACAAAGAATAAGGAGAGAATTCGCAAAATATAAATACAGAAAATAAAAGTGCTAAAGTGTATAAAGGTACATAAAAATAAAATGTACATAAAGTGAAAAGTAACTTCAACAAAGCTGACTCTTCACATGATTTCGCGATAGATGAAAATCAATGCATTCAGAAGAGGAATAAAAAATTGCGACATCAATGTGATAAGCTCATTTACTCCATAATTAGTGCGATGAAAAGGTAACTGAAGAAATTCGTGATTCCTCAGGGAGCGAGCCGGAACGGATATGCCAAAACAAGCCAAAACAACAGAAGAGTCTATGGACCCCCGAATGCAGTCGAAAGCTAAAAGGATCCTGGCGTTATAGCGTCTCTTTTCAAGTGTGCCCAATTACAGGAGTTCAAGTCTATCAACATAAGGAGGTAATATAAGGGAGTTATTCCAAGGAAGGCCTCGAAGAAGGAACCTAATGAACCTCCGTTGAACAGCTTCAAGGCGATTGATATGTGTCACATAGAGCGGTGATCAGACTGGAGAGGCATATTTCAGAACAGGCCTGACAAAAGTGCAATATAAGAGCTTTGTAATTTAAGGGTCATACAATTCCTTTGACCACCTATTCACAACACTATGAGTCATATTAGCCTTGTTGACTATGACATCAAAATGATCCTCGAAAGAAAATTGGGAATTTATCCAGACACATAGGTCCTTAGTTTTATTAACTCTTGTTAAAGGACAACCCTCTATGGTAAAGTTAAATTGAAAGGGAGACCTTTTTCGTGAGAAAGACATAGATCTACACTTGCCGATATTTAGAGGAAGGTCGTTAATGGAACACCAATTCTGAAAGGCGTCCAAGTCAGAATTTAAAGTAGGCAATCGGCGTTGTCAGACAGTGCGAAATATATTAGCCTCGTCGGAATAACAAAGAACATTTGAGTGAGACAGTATCGTAGATACATCATTGATATAAATTACAAATAACAATGGCCCGAGGTGGGAGCCCTGCGGTACACCGAAAGTGTTGAAAATAGCATCAGACAGAGTTCCACGAAAAGAAACCCGCTGAGTGCGTTCAGACAAGTACGAATGAATCCAATTTGCAAAAACTTGCGGAAACCCAAGAAGGGAGAGTTTGAGAACAAGAATTCTATGATTTATTCTATCGAAAGCTTTGCTAAAGTCAGTAAAAATACAGTCAACTTGCTTACCACCCTCAATTGCAGAAATACAGAAGTTTGAAAATTCCAATAAATTGGTGGTAGTTGACTTACCCCTAATGAAGCCATGTTGAAACGGCTGCAAAAACGGGATTGCAGTAGAAGTATAGAACATCGAAAATAAGTGCCTCAAAAATCTTGGATATACAACAAAGATTAGCAATTGGTCTATAGTTCGAGATTTCACATTTATCACCTTTTTTGTGAAGTGGAATAATTAATGAGGTTTTCCAAGCTTTATGAAAAACACCGCAACGAGTTGAGAGATTAAATAAATAACACAGAATAGGAGCAGAGGCGGGGATACCGTCAGGACCAATTGAAAAACTATCAGTCAAGGTAACTTCGTCAAGTAAAAGGTCTTTGGATTCGAGAAGTCGGTGGAAACCTCGTCAAATGGGTAAAATCCTTCAAGCTTATATCACAGGTATCGTCCAAGAACGCAGTTTTAAAAAAATTGGCAAAAGGTTTGCTATCATCAAGGGCTCATTGCTTTCGCTGTCTCCGAGAGACAAAGAAGATGGATAGCCATCAGAATTGCGCTTCAAGTTAACGAACCTCCAAAATCGCTTAGGATCGACTCGTAAGGACGCTATCATTCTGTAAATATTATTATTATAAGAAGACACTAAGTCCGATTAAAATTGACTGCGTAAATTAGAATAAGTTAAATAGTCAGCGTCGCTCCTAGAGGAAAAAAACCTTTTCCAGGCCTTACATTTAACATTTTTTAAATGTTTTAAGGAACTATCAAACCAAGGCTGGTTAGAATGTAAATTATGCGATTAAGAAATAGGGACACAATAAGTAAAACAGATAGACAGTAAATTATAAAAAGATCTTACGGCTACATTAATGTCTCGTTCATTGAGGAGGCTATTCCAATTACAGGCTGAAAGTCAGCCTTACTGAAGTTTTACCATTAACCTAACGAGCTTTGACAAATTGGTACCTCTATCAGTGGATTTTCTAGTTATTTTCAGGAGCAACTATGCTCCGGACCATATCATATGCAGAAAAATTATATTGTTATGTTAACCTCGCAGATATTCTGGTTGCTACTGTTGATTCTTAGAGGTCTAGCTCATTCTCCAAAATACAGGAACCAATTAAAACTTGAAAAATAGGTATACTATTTTCTTTAATGGGTTATTGTTCTTATGACGACAAAGCCTACTGGAACATGGTGCAAACGTTAAAAATTTCACAATTCAATGAAGAGGGAAATAAGATAAAACCGAAGGAGGCTCATAGCGAATTCTGGGAGCAAAGTTTAACAAATCTCGGCAAAGAACTTTCATTATTTTTGTAAAAAATTCATAGCGTGGCAAGTTAAAAGTTCCTTCCCATGGCGCTCAACATCAAAAGCAAAATATAAAAAGGACATATTGTTTCAATGTAAATATCAACGAACTTTCTTTGCCAATAAAGCCATGAAACTCATTAGAGGACTTGCTGTCGTGGACCATTGCAACGTTTTTATTCTTTCAAGGATGGAAATTTATTAAAGCAGCAAAAATCTCTTCAAGATTGAAACAATTGTAACTGTCTTTTTAGTATAGAAAGAAAAAGGTTTTGCCCCTTTTCAAAGGAAAGTCTTTTGTTTTGTGGGTTTTGGAGTATTCATATTGTTCAGCTAGTTTCATAGAAAAGACATGGTAAATAGAAAACGCTGCAACAACTCTAGAATTTAACAAGGACAAAAAATTAAATTCCTTATACAATCACAAATATGAAGAATATTTATCACTTAAATTGCCAATTTCAGATTGTTGCTGTTCGTATCATCCTATGCTAATTCTCACTCTTGTGGGTAATGGGATTTCTTAGAATGTGATCTTATCCATAATTTTCACCCTGTTGCGTGCATATCTATCCCGTCTTTTAATACTTCCAGCATTATGTGATTTATATGTGATATATTATGATGATTGTGCTAATTATGTTAATGAACTCCAAATTTAATTATTAACAGTGTGTGTTTAGACTGTAGATAAAATTAACATAATTGATGGCATAATGATTGCCGATTAAGATTGTATGATATTGAGTAGCTATAAAAATAAAATGTTTAAGTAGTGAAAGTGTAACATAGTGAAGGTCTAAGGGAACTATGGGGTTAAGCGGTCTTCTCGTCCTGAAGATTGAAAAAATTGATCTTTTTCTTTCATATCTCGCTTGCATAACAATTGAAGAACCTAAACCAAGAGGATTTCTTGAAATTTGAAATATTTCTTATGTTAAGTAAGGAAATGTTAAGGGGTTACATACTTCCAGCAGCGCCAAAAACGCGCTAAAAGAAAAACTGTTTTTAGAAGGGATAGCAATAGAAATTAATTAAAATAACTTTTACACAATGTTTACTAGTATTTAAACTTTATAAAAAAATTTATTTAATTTATTTTTTTCAAAAATTACAATATAAAAAATCGCTTTTCCCGAAGCACTGTGAAAAAAAAGTTGCTCCACGGTCTGCACCATTTCTCCTTGAAATGTTGATGGATCTGCAAAAAGTAAAAAAATTCTTGTAAAATAAAGTTGTAGTTATAGTCTGTCGAGCCGGATTTTTGATATTGTGATTGAAAAATTTTATAAACATAATTAAAGTGTGACATTTATGACACAAAATGCACACTTTTTTTTAAACTGCTGTAAAATGCCAAATTTTTCGAATTTTAAAAATCCGGCCCGACAGACTAAAACTACAACTTTATTTTACAAGAGTTTTTTTAGTTTTTGCAGATCCATCAACATTTCAAGGAGAAATGATGCAGACCGTGGAGCAACTTTTTTTTTCATAGTGCTCCGGGAAACATGATTTTTTATATTGTAATTTTTGAAAAAAATAAATTAAATAAATTTTTTTATAAAGTTTAAATACTAGTAAACATTGTGTAAAAGTTATTTTAATTAATTTCTATTGCTATCCCTTCTAAAAACAGTTTTTCTTTATCGCGTTTTTGGCGCTGCTGGACGTATGTAACCCCTTAAGCGCTCGTCAGGGCACTTTTGATTTTCTTAAGGGGTTCGGCCACTCTAGAAGCCGAAAAAATAGGCTTTTTTGGGGATGTTTTTCAGAAAAACTACAAAAATAATTCGAAATTACAAAAAAGTGCGTTTATCCTACATATCAGTGACTCTATATAATAATATTTTTGAAGCGATTCATTTCAAAATGCAGTGCTTTTGCTTTGATACCGTCTCCGTTTTTCAAGGGTCCACGGCCGGACAAACAGCTTCTGTAATTTTTGAATTATGATGAGCCAATGCATTGTTTTCGATTATATAGGTTTAACAACAGCTATAGAAGTACGTAGGATTTTTTCGATATATTGCTTTTTGGCCAAATGCTGCACTTCTAAAGTGAAAAGTGGAAAATTTGCCGAAAAAATTGTCAAAACATTGTTTTTTTTTACGATGTGGCCAAATCCTAGGGGACAACCCTTTGATGCGTTAACATGGTTTTGGCCGGAAGGGAATTAATGTAAGGGGAGTGAGGAAGCTTGAGTCTTGTTTTTGCATTGCTGCGAGCTGGACAACAGCCCAGAGACAGAGTGGATTATTTTAATTTCTTATTAAAAGCTCACGGGGAGATCTGGTCTCGAACCTGGGGCACATGGCATGGTGGTCGTGCGGCTCAACGCATTGATTGATTGTTAATAAAATTCTACGTACTTCTATAGACAATGTATTTTTAAAGATACATGCAAAATTTCAAATGAATCGGTTGAAAATTATCTGAGTTATGTCTCCGGCCAACTTTAAAAATACAGTTTTGAGTAGTAGAAAATCATGAACAATTTTGCAATACCTTAAATATTAAAATTCGAAAATCAAGTACTTAGAGATTTTTCCCGGCCATAATCTTTTGGTACATCATTTTTGAGATTCTAAGGTTCAATTAAAAAATAAATAAAAAAATCGAGATATCGAAAATTCTAGAGTAGCCTAACCCCTTAAAAACTTTAGGGTCCGTTCAAGTATTACGTATCGCAACAAGAAAGGAGGGGTGGTCTTGTGAAACGTTACGGTGCGTTATATTGGGAAGGGAGGGGTGGGGATAGGGTCAAGCAATTTAAAATTAAAATTTAAAGTCCTAACTTTTAACTCACGGCTCAGTTTATATGGTATATCTACAATACACATATTTTTTTACATACGAAAAGAGTCGCGTCACTGAGTATACAGAAGTACATATATGGCAAATAACCACAATAACCCGTGTACCACGAGTCCGTTGTTTGAACTGTAAGAGTCCGACAGTTGCGGTCAAGCAAAACCACCTAAACTACAAGCCATGAACTTACGAACTTCACGTACACACATTAGGGCCAATGCGGGCTGAAATTTCGTTCAATTTTCATTGCTTCTTATTCCGGTATTCTGCGCAACATAATTGACATTTTGGGTCAAAATAATCATCTGAGTGTTACGTAATGTTGGGGGGGGGGGGGGGGGGTAACGGCGCGTTACAGGGGGGGGGGTAACGGCGCGTTACAGGGGAGGGGGTCCGAAATCTTCAAAAACTGCTTTACGTGATACTTGAACGGCCCCTTACATCCGATTTTGTTGAAATGTTGATTGGATATTAAGAACAAGCGTAAAGCGTAACCAAACCGATACCCGGCAGCAGTGATCTGCTTTGGTTCATCGATTGGGTAGTTGCTGGAGTTAGTGGACTGATGTGAGGGACTGTTGTATTAATAGGCTCTCACTGGCTGTTGGTGGTGTGGATCATTTGAATATGGAGCTTAGAAGCCTTGCTCTTGTAGGCACTCGTATCCCAGGGTAGTCTGCAATTGTCTTTCTTTTAAATAACAAGGCACTGTTTTTCAGGACGGCAAAGCTTGAAATGGTCGATGTTTAAGCCGTATTTGCAATTTTAGGCGTCTTCCTATTTTCTTTTTTTTTCTTACTGGAGTAGGAATGTTCAATAGAAGTTTCATTAAGCTCTTTCGTGCTGAGCTGGTTTCGGAATTAAGTCTTGGGTTGACAGTTAGAATTCGACTTTTTTAGGAAGGGGCTTATTTTTCTGACATTTCGGTCGAGAAAATAATATTTTTGCAGAGTCTTTATTAGGCATCCTTTTGCCCTTTTTAGTTCATGTATTGACAAAAATGTTGTAGTTGAAAGTAGTTTCTGTGTACTTTTTATAAATCTAAGGCAATAAGCAGTGATTCGTATTGTCTTTTGGAAAGATAGATACTTATATTTAAACGTAAATGTTGCTCTTCGGGCTCGACTGATTAATTAAGACACTTATTTTCAATTCTAAATGTTCAGAGTTTTATTCATTGACTTAATTAGGTCATTTCACAATTTCTTTTACACGTTTATTTTCACAATATAACTCTTCACAGTATCACATGTACTCTTCGCAGTCTAAGTCACGACTAAATCTAACCAGGCTGGTACTCAGCCCTATTTATACTACTCAGCTTAGTTCTAGAAATTTCAGTCACTTAGTTCTAGATGTTTTCGTTATACATTTTCACCACAGGTTCTAGTCATCCTTGACTTTTTACGTTTGAAAGCAAGGAGATTTTTGTCCACCTGGGGCATGCGCATTATACAGTTCCCTATTTCCGTTTTCGTGACCTACCTCATTCACGTTACAATATAACAAAACTATGCCTTCATTAATAGTCATGCTATCACTACGCCTTAGATTTCTTACATTCTAATTGAGTTTGAATATCTGGTGATTGTTGAGGCCAAAATTCCTCATCCTATAGCAAGCAATCTGGTCCGTCCCACCATATTAAGGTTGTAGAGAGGGCTTTTGGAAGAATTCCTCGTGACACTACATTTGATGGATTTTGCTTTGACGGGACGCGTCTCTAAATGGTTTGCCACGAATGTTTTCCATGAAGATGGGTGTTTTCGCAGCCTTGCTCCAGGTTATGACAGGTTATGACTTTAATTGTATTTATATTTTAAATCGGTCATGAGAGCAGGACAACACCACATAGCTCTAGACGAGGTAGTGATACTTGTTTGATGGGTGCGATGTTAGTTTTTCAGTAGTACCTTTGCGTTTTCTCATGTATGTATTTTTAAGCACAGTACTGCTGAGTAAGCATTGTTGGAAGTTTCACAGAAGCCATGTATCTCCATTTCTTTTACGTTAGGCTGAAAGCCTAATCCATCTTGGATTTTGAATATTTTGAAGAGTATGTAGTTGGCTTTTGAAACAAATTCATTCCTTTGCTATTTCTGTGGGGACAGAATCATCCCAATCACATTTTTTTAAAGTTTTTGAATTTAAAATTTTGGCTGTTACTTGTATCTGTCGTGTGTGTGAGCATGGCAAGTTTTTGTTTGGCAGCTGGGTCTGTGCTGTCAAATTTGTTCGCTTTTTGCTACGAGGAAGTAGGCTTTTATCTGTTCCCTGAGTCTTAGCTGTCACTTAGTGTCACTCTCGGCACACAATTTATTATTTGGTTCATTTTTTTAAAATATGCGTCAAAACCCCCGAACATAAAATACTTTTCTAATCGCTTCTCCTTTCGCTTATGAGATGGTATGGATGGGAATCTCACACAAGCTTAAAATTGCCACGATTTCCTGAGCTTCTTTCTTCTCCTTTAGTTACTTCCCCGAGAGTTTTGATGGACTCATTTTCGGAAAATTCTAAATTTATTTTTATTCTCGGTGTTCTGCTGGTATATTTTTTAAAAGATCATGATGGTTAGCAGTTCATTTTGGTAGATTAGATGTTTCTTTAGCTAGAACTTCGATCAAGTAAGTGTTGTAATGTTTGGTTTCGTTGTGGTAATGTGCTCCTGTGACTAAACCAGTGATGTCCAAACCTATGCCCGCGGGCAAGTGGGCTTTTGAGCTTAGCTTTTAAATTCGTATATGCACATGTTTGGTTGTATTCGGTTTACTGTTTTTGCGTTTTTCAATTGTTAAAGAATTCAAAAGTTAAAAAAATCGTCATATTTAAGTAGTTCTGTAAGTAATCATACAATATCTTAAGATATACAACCTTTTGCATGCATTTTAAGGTTCAACAATAAACAAACAGTAGGAAATGCTTCTAAAGCTTTTAAGCATTCCTCACATTAAGTGGTGTGAGTTTGGCCATCACTGGACTAAACCATCGATGTAAACTTCTCTCATGATGCTTTTTGCTGAGAGTGAAGAACTGTTTGGGGAGATATGGTGCTGGTGCTGTTCCAAATATGACCGTGGTCATGACATAGTCTCTTAATTCATAATTTGGCGCATTTCTTTAGATTATTCTCTGGTAGTCTTTATGTTTAGGTGTCATTTGGATCATCCTGTACATTTACTCAATATCTGCTGTAATTGCAAATTTGTGCAGCCACCAACGTTGGCTGTATTGTTGGTTCGATTAGCAGTTGTTCATTCAACAATCTACCATTCAAAGTATGCACGTGGTGATGCGTTAAACACAACCCGCAGTAGTGATTTGTTTGTGCATGATACGGTGTGGCAAATAATAGAAAGGAGCATTATCATGTTGCGTCAATATAAATTTTGTATAATTTATGTAGCTCTATATTATTTTGCAATTTTTTGTCCATTTGCAAAAATTGTTAGACTGCCATATTTCTCGATTGTCCAAGCTGTGGTGTATTACGTCCATTGAATGGTAAAGGGACCTCATATTTTCCGGAGGGTAGGCGTTTTGTTCTTTCGTTGTAGAATCATTCACACATTTCGTCTTCTGGTGACAATTTTGAACTGGTGATGCATTCCTCGAGTTCCCAAAATTGTTTTAATTTATTGTCCAATTCGGTAGCAAAAGTAGGGTATGATAGGGGGAGATTGTGTGGTAAATGTTGTTCCAAGTCCAATTAATTCGTGATTGGTTGGGGATCCTTTGAGTTGTAGTCGTTTAAATGCCCTTTCGGTGATGATGGAAACTTGAGATCCGAAGTCTATTAATGCTCAGAATATTATTGTGACTCCGGATGGTGCTGTAGACAGGAGAGCCTGTTTCATATTGACGGTTAGGAAATTTTGAGCTTGTTGTTCATAATTTTTAGAAGTGGAAATATTTTGTCTTGATTCCACATTGTCATTCTTTGTGGAAGCTCGTATTGGTTTTAATTGATTTAAACGCGGTCGCTCAAAATGAATTAAGGTGTTGTGATCCCTTTTGCAATGATAATATTTGTTGTTACTTGAGCAATTTAAAGTGGTGTGATAAGCAATTCTTACACAAACGTTTGCTGGTAGCGAATTCGTTTCGCTGTTGAATGGAGGGATTTCGAAATGAAGGGCAATGGAATGGGATGTGGTTTGCTCAACATCGAATACATGTAGCCCTCGTGTTGTGTTCGGATATCGACCTCTTGTTTTTATTCAAGCGCCCGTACGTTGGTTTAGGCGTAACCAGTTTTTTGCTCTCGCGCAATGCTTCTAAGGTTCTGAATCTACCACTGGGTACAAGAACATTGCAATAAAACTGAACTCCCAGCATTTTATGTTTACAACATTCCTAGAGTTGTAAACATAAAATGCTGGGAGTTCAGTTTTATTGCAATGTTCTTGTACCCAGTGGTAGTATGTTTCTTGTGGAATAAATATGTGGATTAAAATGGCGTCATTGGTTGTCCACTGGTAAATCTAAGGCCTGAAGGTCATGAACACATCCCTCTGTTTGATCTAAAAATGTTTTGATTGACGCGGAAGATTCTGCTATTATTTGACCGTGATTAAGGAGACTTTTTAATTGGTGGTTAATGAGAGCTCCTTTATTGTTATATCGTTTGGTGCGTAACTCCCAGGCCTTTTCGTAATTGGAGTCTATTATTTCAAATTGTCGGGGAAGTGTTTCCGCTACTCCTGAAAGCTTTGTTTTCAATTAGTGTAGTGTTTGCACGTTGCATAGCTTGTTGTCAAAGTCGATTAACAAAGAGAATCTCACTAAATGATCGGCATGTTTTATAACTGCCATCAAATATTGGAATGGCTATGGGTGGAAGTTTTACTGAAGTACTTGACGTACTTTCGGTGGTAGAATGGTTGGACTCTGTGCCTGTAGTGCATTCTTCAAGTTCTGCATTGAGAGTTTCTAATAGGTCGAAATACATCTGATTATTTTCGTACACATTCTCATTAAGAAGGACAAGTCGGGCGTTGAAGTAGCCTTCTGTTCACCTAGCTTTGCTAGCCTTTTCATGATTTATGGCGGCTTTGAATATTTGTTCAGTGAGAGTATTTTGCTTTTTAAAGAGATTTTCTAATGCTGATATTTTTGTCTACTTATGTGTGATTTACTCAGAAATAGAAGGGGTGCCGTAATAAAAACAGCCTTGAGTTTAATTAAAAAAATGTTTTTTATTCGCAAGAAAAATCTTATAATCTATTATCACAGAAATTCAGTCCAAAATTCAATTTAATAAAATTCAACAATAAATAAATAATGATAATAATAAAATTCCGGTACCAAAATTCAATAAGTAAATTCACTGCACTATAATTAACCGTTAAGTTTTTCATAAATTTATGAAATTTAAATAATGTTTTGACATATTTTTTCACTTTTTAGGGATAAAGGAATATTATGGAAACGTTTGGCAAGCGACTGGAAATGTAAAGGAACATCAGATAAATTTTGTAAATATTATTAATTGTTTGTGTTTATTTTTAGGGAAATTTCAATGTTTTATTTGTGAGGACGGAGAAAGATATTGACTAGGATAACTTTTATCGTGGGCGGGATTGGAATTAGGACAAGGGGGATAATACAAGAGGAATATTTATATCGATTTTAATAATGTTTGGAATTTTTTTCTCATTTTCGTTTCTTTGCAAGGTGCAAGGACTGAACAGCGGGCGTATTTTTAGATTTTTGTGCCTGTAGCGGGAGCGTGCATACCGATGTAGAGGGCGTATTTTTCAATTATCGGGCCTGTAGCGGGAGCGTGCATCATACTACCGGGCGCATTTGTTCGCTATGCGTGCTCGCAACGGGTGCGTATATACTTTTAAAAATATGCTATACTTGCTTTGGGCGAGAATATACCAACACGATTATTTTTACTCCAGTCGGAACCTTGGTAGCGAGAAGATGAACTTTTCAGAGTAGTTCAACAGCGATCTCGTTACCCCTGATTCTCGATTATTAAAGGATGTCGAAGCACTTCTTCGTAAACCTCGAGGGGAAGCTTCACGAGGATAGAGCATTGAGGGCTGCTTGGCTATCAGAGAAGGTATTAAGTAATATTAGCCCCTCTTAATCCTTTATTGACATTTATAGGAGAACAGGTTTAGATGGCATCGAAACCATAGTGTTGGCTCCAAAATCACCAGTAGCGGCACCGCTTTCCATTTTCAGCCACCAGCGAACAATTTGAGGCTTTCCGGGTTCGGACTTAGGGCAGCGATGCGCCAATCTGCCCGTTTAGGGAAGAGAGTCCTGAACCTTCTACCAAAGCGCAGTTCCTTAGTAATGTGGTCAGTTACAGTGCACACATCTATTTCAGGAAAGCTCTGAAGGATGCATATGTGTCCTTTGATACTAGCTGGCGTATTAGATGTGAGCTGGACTCTCAGAAGAGTTCACGACATACGCCTAGGGACCGTGTAATATCGTTAAGGGTGCAGCCTAGGCGAGAATTACCGTTAATTCTTCTATCGAGCGTGATTCCCAGTTACTTGACCTCATTGGAGTACCCAAAGGCCGTACCTTGGATTGAAATTAGACCGAGAGCAAACTGATGCTTCTGGCGAAGGGCTTTCTGGCACAGCCTTTGCAGCAATTATTGTCCGATTTTCACGGAAGCAGAGTTCGATGATAGATTGATTGAGAGGAACGATCACCACATCATGGTTCGATGGTTTAAGCCTCAGTTGCCCCGTGGGCAAAATTCAAGCTATCGTTCACAAGATTGTCCCCTGGTTATGGCTACATCATAAAAAGAAACTTGCACACAAGTGAGTAACCGTGCACAAAGCTCATCTCATTACATAGATCAGTGATTGTTGAGTTGAACTTTCCTAGATTAATAATTTTGTCTAAGAATGACATAGCTGAACATCTGGATGCCTGTTCATATTGATATTCAGGGCAATTATAGAGCCGACGAACTAGCGAGAATCGGTACTACTCGTCCTGACTCGGACATTAACCACCAGCAGGGAAAGCTGCTGGACATTTGCAAACTAGAGATTTCACAGACATCCCTCAGGATTGCAAATATTAGTTGGCACGAGAAACACATCTGCCTGATCACCCGACAGATGTGGCGAAAGCTCGACCCTAGACGGCCAAGAGAGCTCATCTTGCTCGGACGTAAATTAATTAGCATTACCGTGGCCGTTATTACGGGCCACTGTCCCATAGGTAGGCACGTCAATAGACTCTGTGCACCTTCAAACGACTTCTGTAGGAATTGCCATGACGGAGAGGAAGAGGAAACCATACTCCACCTTCTCTACAACTGCCCGGCCCTAGCCAACCGTAGGAAGCGGCATGTTATTATTTATTCCACCGACGACTTAGGATATATTCTATACTGTTGAAGAAAATATCAAAGATTGAAAGATTTATGACATATCCTTAAGTCTAAAGAAACAGTAATTTTTCACACTTTTGATTTAAGTTAAGGACTATCACTTATTTTTTGACCGTTTTATTGATCTCTTTTTATAAGAGTTAGAACTTGGCTTTTATTTTATGTATTCCTTAAAAGGGTTATTATGAGACTTTTATTCTTAAGTCTTAAAATAAAAGTCCCGAGATGACCTTTATATAAAAGTAAGAATATACGACTTATTTTGAGACTTTTTTGGAGTTCTAAAATAAAAGTTATTAGAAAATTTGGTTATTATCTAGTTTAGGTGTCACAGCTCCGATGACCTTGAAATTTTATTATGTTGTACTATTCGTCATCCCGAAGCATAGTTTTTTTTATGTTGAAAATTTGAATAAGGAATTGAGGAATAATCCAACACACTAAAATGTCAAGGTCATCGGAGCTGTGACACCTCAACTAGATAATTACCGATAAAATTTTTCGAAAAAGACAATATTTAAAAGAAAAATTCGTTTAAAGTAGCCCTTCAAGTTTTGACTCAATCTTTTTAGTGGAGATTGCGTGGTAAGCCATAACGAACAAAAATAAAAAAAATTATGACACTATTGTCTACCACACTTAGTAGGTGTGGTAGACAATAGTGTTATAATTTAATTTAGTTTTGTTCCTTCAAGTTTCTACGGGATATCTATCCATTATGAGTTTTTGAACCGGGTAACCGCTATTGCACGACTACATTAGTAACCGGAATCAGCGACGAAAACAAAACACATGGTTTTACGGCACCACAGCTTAAAAACCAATCCATCTACAATACGTGCTATCGTTCAAATTGTCGGAAATCAAAAATTTTGTTACTTTCTCGCGGGTGGAGAAAGAATTTATGTGTGATGGGGATAAAAAAGTCTTCAGGAGACTTCTATTACATAAGCTTCAGAAATAACAGCTATTTTGGGTTCCTGGAAAATATACATTGTTGCACATTACATAGTGCAAAAAAAAAAATACGTATTTTACAGATATGACAGTGCTTGCACGCAACATAACAGTGTTTGCGTGATTTTTTTTAACGTTTTACGTTACTTTTCCAGAGAATTCAATAAACACATATTATCAGATTGCACAATTTGAAGTATTTCCAACATATTTCTTTAGTTCCCGTAAATTTTTGTGAGCTGCGGGATAGGAGAATTTTACCCGATTCAATGACATTACTTTGCAATTCCCAAAATGATTGGCACTCTTAACTTCAACTCTTATGTGAAATCAAACGCGTTATATAAGATCAGCGACAATTTCCAACAAACGTAAAAAGCCGGTAAAACTTTTATAAAGTTTTTTTCATAAATGTCTCTATCTTGTGCTTTTTTCGCAGCTCTTTTGAGTCACAGCTTGATGAAAGAGACTGCTATGAGGCGAAAGGCCGGGATACATTCACTACAGTAACTGCAAATTCGACTTTGTGCTTGTCGACTTCCCACACTTTCTCATGGAATGAACTTCATGGTTGCAACAATAAATGCAATTGCAGTAGTAGCAGCAGCAAATAGAACGTCAACATCGACTTTGACAAATTTTAATTTCCCGCAATTTTTACACTTCTGACAACCTAATAACTTCGAATTCGATGTAGGAAAGATGAGAAAAAACATTTCGGTCCGTAAAATGTCATTTGTTTTCAAAAATAGTAAAATGGAAAAATAAGTTTTTTTTGTATTCGATATATAAGTGAATTTTATAAAATGTCAAATCTACTTTCAAAAGGAAGTTTCTGCAGTGACGACTTTTCTGCAACTGCGTTGTGTGTTTCAGTCTTAAGATTTAGAGGAATACGTTGGCGAAGATACTGAGATATGCTGATATAGCTTTAATCAAAATCGGAGCTGCTTTTGAGATATCATGATTGGTCACAGAAGCTTATTCTGGAAGCTGTCCAAATATTATCAATAGATGTGTGTTCAAACATTTTTCAGTTACAACGCTTCTTACAGACACAAGCAAATTTAAAAAAATGTTTCTATTGTTTCCTCGTTTTCTGTTTCTAGATATCTGGTCATTGGCGCCACCGGAGGCGGAGCACCAAGCTTAAAGCTCCTGTTCCCTCGCCTATCCTTCGGCCTCTCTGTCTTCTGCTGCCTCCTTCTTAAACGAAACTGATATTAGCCTATTAGGAAATGCTGCAGTTGCCGATGCATCAGGCGTAGCACCTGCTATTCTTCTGCGATGCATCTTCGCCTAGACCATAGATGGCCAAACCATGGCGCATCCGCCAAACGTGGCGCATTGGATGATTACAAGTGGCGCTTTGGTGCGTTAAGATTTTACATTGAACTCTGAATATATTTAATATGCAAAAGCAGCAACGCGAAGCAACACATCAAAAGTTTGAAGCGGCAACACCGATTGGGGCTAGATATGCGGTCTCACAGGGTCGCGAATAACGAAAATTTAAAGAATTCTCTGCAGCTCTTAATTACGAATTTGGCAACAAACATTAAAAAACTAGCACAATCCAAACAGGTTCAAAAATTTCAGTAATATTAAGTAATGTTTATGTGCTGTAATAGACATTATTTTACATACAGTAATTGAATTATTTTAAAAGTTAATTATGACTGTTATATTACTTCTATTTAGCAAGCAAAGACAACAGGCAGATCCAAGCTCCAAGCTGATATCACTTTAAGTGCCAACAACTACGGTTTAGACGTCCACAGTTATCTTCGCCAAACGAGACTCTCACGACCATCATGAAAGGATCACCCTTTCGGAAAGGAGACCAATTCTGACTATTGTAGATTGGTGTTTCATTAAACTGGACGTAAACTAATTTAACTCCGTGTTGAAGTTATTCCTTCTCCTCTCCTAAGCGAAGTATATTCCATCGTTATCTCTATTTACCTTAGCCTTAGGTAAGAACGTAAGAAGGTATAAAAAGTGTTCGAGTTATATGGCGCATCTGAACTCGCCTATCAACCAAATTGGCGGATGACATGCGAAAGGTTGGCCACCCCTGGCCTAGACGATCCATCCCGATAGTACTGAGAAGGATATAGCATGTCACATCTTGTCACACTATGGCGTATCTCAGGACGTTATTGTAGGCGTTTCGACAAATCTCGCAACAATTCTGGCTCAGTATTTCGCTTCTTTCAAGATCATCATTTCAGAGCCTTTATTCAACAGTTTAATTTTCTACAGGATATTTTCACTGATAGATCCATTAGATATTCGTGAGTTTAATTCTAGGGACCGGAGAGTAATAGGACTTCTCAAAAAAAACTTATAACCGAGATGTCTTTCTATTAGGCAAAGGTAACCGGTCACAGCACCAAGCCGACTCGTTTCTTTGTCGAATCTTCCATGCCTTGGTATGAATCCCCGTAGAGATAAGTCAATGCCGACGATATCTGTGTGAAGAGACGTGATACTTGTGTACTATTTATGCGTTGTTACTGACCCGGAAACTATGTAGCCGAAAATGGTGTTTTCCAGCGATTAAAAATCCATTGAAATATGTTTCCGCTCATCTTGTAGAATTGGAATAAAATGATCTACGCCAATAATAGGATCAATTTTATGCGATTCACTGAAGTGGTCATTGAATATCCCTTGTTGAAACTCTAATCAGTAACGTATAGGCCTTCACTGAAATTTAGTGAATGGGTGAAATGCGTGAAAACAACGACATCACAGTGGATCAAGTAGAACAAGCTAGCTGGACAAAAGTTATTGTCGCATTTCTAGGAAGTGGTAAATAGAAGTCATTAACGATTAACCTCAATATGATGAGTCATAAGAGACGAAAGTGAACAACTGAGGTAAGTGCATTTTTGCCTAAAATTAGTTGTAATGTAAGTAGTATTTTCTTTTATTTTATTTTTTATGATAGAGCCAAAACCTTGAGGACAACCGTATCATGAGTTGGCATGGCCATTATAAAAAAAGAATTTAGGTAAAGGGAATGAGGGAAATTGAATGTTTTATTTTTTTATTGCTGTAAGCAATCCTTGAGGGGAAATCGACGACTACCAATCTTCGTAAATTCTTTAATAATTTTTTCCGACCATTGAAACAGGCAAACTAGTGGATTGTGGTGTATTTACAGATTTCAGTAAGGCGTTCTATAGGATCGACCATGAAGTCCTGGTCTATAAACTGTCTATTCTCGGGTTTCCTTCCATTGACTGTCCCCTTAAGTGTCTGGTCGTATACAGCGCGCCCTATTTCGGGCAGTTCTTTCTGACCAAATCCTTGTCACCTCGGTGGCGCCACAGGGTAGTACATATGCTTGGTCTGCTCCCATATGAAATATGAATATAGCACCTTACTGGTCGACGGCAGATTAAAAACTACTGTGATTGAATGAAGCTGTTGATTTGAAGTCCAATGGCTAGAGATTTATACGTATAACCTGAGTTAAGCTGGCTGAAACACAATAAATGTTTCCTACATAAAATAGTTTTTAAAAGAAAAATTTAACAAACCAAACAACTACAACAAAAATAATTAATAATATCGAAGAATGCTGCTCGTACTAACAAATCTATTTCAAAAGTTACCGCTGCAACTCTAAAGAATGCAAACAGAATTATCCGAATCCCGTATCTCAACATGACCCTAGTGCGCCTCCGTACTCTATACAGCAAGGGAGAATTATAGTAGTCAGAGTATCATTGTAGCCACTCTAGGTACAACATTGTTATTGTATACGTTGGTCTATGCTTTATTGTATATGTTGGTCTATACTTTATGGCTAGGTGCCCATCCCCCAATTCCCACCACAAGCCAAAATTTTTTGTCAGAACATAAAAAAATACTCTACGCATTCAGAATCATCTAATTCAGTCCACGCGTTACAATCTTAGTTTACGGCTCCCAACATTTTTCCATATAGTAGCAATGGGGGTTCATACTGTATACAACAAAAAAGAATCTTCCAAATAGGTGTGTGCATTAAGAAATTGGGTAACGCCCCCTCTGCACACCACCCCACCCCATACATTTTTGTCGTGATAATAGTGGGGCAACATAGCCGGTTGACAAAACAAAGCTGGATAGAGTTTATTCGAGGTTCCCTAAAGAGAACGATAAGAAGTTCAAAACTGTAGATTATTCAACAGGAATACTGAAAGATGGCTGTGAAGCCTTCTAATTGCCCATCAATTCCAAGAGGAGTAGATGAATGACCCCCAGACGATCACACGACACAACAGGATTAATCAAACGACCGCCACATAAAGCCAGTAAGTTATCTTAGGATGAAAACCCAATTTCCCGCCATTAGACTTCTAATCAAAGTACAGAGCTGTCGTTGCTTTCATAACCCTCTCCGGGATGTTCGGTTTCCAGCTTAATTTCTTATCTAGGATATTGCCCATATGCCGTGATTTAGCTCTAAACGCCAGGCAGGTGCCGTTTAAAGACGGAGGCTCCATGCGATAAATCCTATATTTCCGGAGACAGCTATAGTGTTTTCGTCCGCATAAGCAAACAATCAACAATAAGAAGTAGTTCATTTATCACCAGATTCCAAAGAAGAGAAGACCGAACCCAACCTTCTGGTGTCTCCGTACACGTTGACCTAGTAGCATGAGCCTCTCCCATCCTTGTCCTGCAATGAAGCATCTAACTTATCAGCGACACAAGGCTAGCTCCCACCTAAGACTTCACTACATTCTGGTGCCGGTCTCGTGCCAGACCAATATCCTTGCACCAATAGACTAATGTCATTGGTAACAATGCGATTGCAAGAATTAGGCGACGAGAGTGGACGAAATTTTTGTTTTTATCATTTTATTGTGTAGAATTTTTTTAGTTGATTCTGCATTAAAGTCGCTTCAATACTGTCAATTGTATGACAAATGTTTAGTTTAAATTGCATTTATGAATCTAAGTGTATTCAGGAGGTTTCAGAATGAGGGCGCGAATTGAATTTATATTTGAAGCCTCGAGAGCGGAATATATATATCACCTGCCCTCGCTCCCCATTTTCCTACTGAAATTCCCTTTATTATCTCGCCGAGAGCGCGACCGGAGCGAGATTGGCCTTTATCTCGCTGGGATGCCACGTGAGTGCGACTAAAGCAAGATCGTCTTCACCTTGACGAGACCCTGACAAGATTTGCCAAAATATCGGTTTTCTTCGATGCCGTGAATCCCTACTCCCGCCCCAAGAGAAAGGAGTGCCTCTATGATAGCTGCAGGTTTTACGTCGCCAAAAGCTCTCTCAATATAAATTCAAATCACAATCTTACATTCTAGAGATTTCTCTATAATGCATACCAGAGAGCGTACTGCAATTTCTACAGACTTCCCCTTACAGTAGGCATACTTAGACACCGAAAGTAGGCGCTGAAGGATACTGCAACGTCCATGTATGTCAACTAATCTTTCTAACGTCTTGAGGAGAAAGGATGATAAACTGATAAGTCCGATGTCTTTAGAAGTGGCATATGAGCATTTACCCATCTTGGGAATAACCGTTACTCTCACACATTTTCAAAGCAAAAAGATGTTGTCTAAGGCCCTTATACAGTGCCATCAATCGAAGGTTACGTTGAACATCGGCAGCAATAATACCATCAAGCCCAATTGACTTAAATAGTTTAAAACTACTTATAGCCAAACGGAGTTTGGTCTCCGTAACGAGAGGGAGAACTTAGTTCGATGACGTTCTTCTTCTGGAAAATGGGTTTCCAAGATAACCTCGAGAGACTCTGCGTTCGATGAAGGCCAAGTACCATTCGCCGCAGATAGCTGGATATACTTGGGTTCGTTGATAGATTCTTCCTGAGGCCTCAGAGGTTTCCGAAATTCGATCGCAGTATATTCTCCACGCATTCCTCTGAGCCCTTCTAAGTTCCTTTTTGTCAAAAAAGCTTTCTGTAATCCCAAGTTGCGTATTCCAAGTCAAAAGTTGCATATTTCACCATTGTGAATTCTACTGGGTCCCCTCAGGGAGCTGGACGCCCCATTTAGGGTCTTGGAAGGTTTATCTTAACTTAACTCCCACCATATGCACCAGAAATTAGGTAAGAACGTAAGAAGGTATAAAAAGTGTTCGAGTTATATGGCGCATCTGAACTCGCCTATCAACCAAATTGGCGGATGACATGCGAAAGGTTGGCCACCCCTGGCCTAGACGATCCATCCCGATAGTACTGAGAAGGATATAGCATGTCACATCTTGTCACACTATGGCGTATCTCAGGACGTTATTGTAGGCGTTTCGACAAATCTCGCAACAATTCTGGCTCAGTATTTCGCTTCTTTCAAGATCATCATTTCAGAGCCTTTATTCAACAGTTTAATTTTCTACAGGATATTTTCACTGATAGATCCATTAGATATTCGTGAGTTTAATTCTAGGGACCGTTCGGACTGCAACAAGAGTAATACGACTTCTCAAAAAAAACTTATAACCGAGATGTCTTTCTATTAGGCAAAGGTAACCGGTCACAGCACCAAGCCGACTCGTTTCTTTGTCGAATCTTCCATGCCTTGGTATGAATCCCCGTAGAGATAAGTCAATGCCGACGATATCTGTGTGAAGAGACGTGATACTTGTGTACTATTTATGCGTTGTTACTGACCCGGAAACTATGTAGCCGAAAATGGTGTTTCCCAGCGATTGAAAATCCATTGAAATATGTTTCCGCTCATCTTGTAGAATTGGAATAAAATGATCTACGATAATAATAGGATCAATTTTATGCGATTCACTGAAGTGGTCATTGAATATCCCTTGTTGAAACTCTAATCAGTAACGTATAGGCCTTCACTGAAATTTAGTGAATGGGTGAAATGCGTGAAAACAACGACATCACAGTGGATCAAGTAGAACAAGCTAGCTGGACAAAAGTTATTGTCGCATTTCTAGGAAGTGGTAAATAGAAGTCATTAACGATTAACCTCAATATGATGAGTCATAAGAGACGAAAGTGAACAACTGAGGTAAGTGCATTTTTGCCTAAAATTAGTTGTAATGTAAGTAGTATTTTCTTTTATTTTATTTTTTATGATAGAGCCAAAACCTTGAGTACAACCGTATCATGAGTTGGCATGGCCATTATAGAAAAAGAATTTAGGTAAAGGGAATGAGGGAAATTGAATGTTTTATTTTTTTATTGCTGTAAGCAATCCTTGAGGGGAAATCGACGACTACCAATCTTCGTAAATTCTTTAATAATTTTTTCCGACCATTGAAACAGGCAAACTAGTGGATTGTGGTGTATTTACAGATTTCAGTAAGGCGTTCTATAGGATCGACCATGAAGTCCTGGTCTATAAACTGTCTATTCTCGGGTTTCCTTCCATTGACTGTCCCCTTAAGTGTCTGGTCGTATACAGCGCGTCCTATTTCGGGCAGTTCTTTCTGACCAAATCCTTGTCACCTCGGTGGCGCCACACGGTAGTACATATGCTTGGTCTGCTCCCATATGAAATATGAATATAGCACCTTACTGGTCGACGGCAGATTAAAAACTCCTGTGATTGAATGAAGCTGTTGATTTGAAATCCAATGGCTAGAGATTTATACGTATAACCTGAGTTAAGCTGGCTGAAACACAATAAATGTTTCCTACATAAAATAGTTTTTAAAAGAAAAATTTAACAAACCAAACAACTACAACAAAAATAATTAATAATATCGAAAATGCTGCTCGTACTAACAAATCTATTTCAAAAGTTACCGCTGCAACTCTAAAGAATTTATTTATTTAAGCTTAATACAAGCTATTACGTAAAAAAATACAAAAATAAAAAATAAAATACAAGCTATAACTTAATACTAATTCAACAGACTATAATAAATGAATAATAAGAATAAATACATAAAAGGTACAAGCTACAATATGAGCTATATATATTGATTAATGGCAGAGGGCGTAAGGAAGAAGAATTAAAGTAGGCGATCAGGATCAAGATGGGCGGGGTCAAGATATAGGGCTTTGTGGAGTGATGATTTACTCATATGGAAGTCAAAAGAGGAAAGGTCGTTGACTTTTCGTAACATCCTGGTAATTGGCTCGCTTTGACCGTAGTTTGTGCGATGGCGGTCGAGTCGGAAAAGGGGAGTGGACCTAAGGTTACGGGGATTGGTATAGATGGGTAAAGATTGCAGGATGGAGGGGCAGTCTATGGCACCAGTTAATAATTGGTAAATGAAGAGAATGTCGGAAACATCACGACGTTTGCTTAGCGGTTGTAAGTCGATCAGTTTCAGACGGTTTTCATAGGGAGGAAGGTTGAATCTGTCAACCCACGGAAGATCACGTAGAGCGAAGCGAATAAACCTATGCTGGACAGATTCAATCCTATTAATGTGAGTTGTTTGTGTAGGGGACCATACCTGGCTGGCATATTCAAGGAGAGGTCTAACGAAGGAGACGTAGAGAGATTTGGAAACATAAGGATTGGAGAACTCTCTAGACCAGCGCTTCACAAACCCTAGCGCGGAGTTAGCTCTGTTAATTATGCTGTCAATGTGGGAACGGAAATTGAGTTCACTATCACAGATTATTCCTAAGTCACACAAAGAGGTAACGATAGGGACTGGTACGTCGGTTAACATATAGACTCTCGGGGTCGTGGTAAGACGCTTGCGGGAATAAGAGATGGACTGGCATTTGGAGACATTGAGCTCCAGAAAGTTTTTCATGCACCATGTGATGAATGAATCGAGGTCTTCTTGCAGGAGAAGAGAGTCGGTAGTGGAGGAGATATGTTTGATTATTTTCATGTCATCGGCATAGATGGACAACTCTGAGTGTTTGATGACACATTCAACATCATTTATTGTGAGGATAAAAATCAATGGACCAAGGTGGCTGCCCTGAGGGACGCCGGAACGAGCGACAAGAAATGGATGAACTGAAAAGAATATTGTACTGACGGTTGTTGAGGTAGGATCGAATCCAGGAGATGAATCTGGGGGGGAAGCCTAGGCGATCGAGTTTGAACAAGATAACGTTATGGGAGATCTTGTCGAAGGCTTTACTAAAATCGGTGGCTATAACATCAACATCTTTACCGTTTTCCAGGGCACATAGTGTTTTAGAGACGAAGTCAGTAAGGTTGGTGGTTGTAGATCTACCTTTGAGGAAGCCATGCTGGTAGAGTGAGAAGATAGACTTACAGTGGAAGAACATGGAATCATAGACCAATTTTTCGAATAGTTTAGGTATGGATGATAATTTAGCAATGGGTCTGTAGTTGGACACATCGTTCTTGCAACCTTTTTTGAAGATGGGAATAATATACGAATTTATTCCATAATTGAGGGAAAACCCCTTGAGTGACCGAGAGACGAAAAAGCAAAGTAAGGGGTTGGACTAGATGCATGGCACACTTTTTCAGAACGATGGCCGGAATGCCATCAGGACCTGGGTGAAAGTCGTCCTCAAGCCTATTAATACTGGCGGCGATTAGTTCAGGATCAGGGTCAAAAGATGAAAACGACGTTTGAGTGCATTTGTCCATGAATGCAAAAATAGTTAAGGTCGGGTTGTAGAGAATTGTCGCTGAAAGATTTACTGAAGAAGTGTGCAAAGAGGTTAGCGATAACCTTAGGATCAGATGAAGAGGTATTCTCGAGCTTTAGGGTGGAAGGGTAACCATTGGATTTCTTCTTAGAATTAATAAAGCTATAAAAACGCTTGGGGTCGGATATGAGGCTAGTTTCCATCCGTTGGAGGTACTCATGGTAGAGGGTATCACAACGTTCAGAAAAAGAGGTATAAGCAGATAGATAGGAAGAATAGTCAGACTCAGTCTGGGTTAGAAGAAAAGTTTGCCAACGTTTATTTCTCCTGTTGCGAAGAGAGCGCAATTCTTTGTCGTACCATACGGGGGATGAGGAGTAGTTTTTACGAGGAAGAAGAGGGATAGATTGTGTAAGACAAGCGTGTATTTCCGAGTAGAACGCCTCTAAAGCAACGTCAACTGGGAGATGTTGAGGGATATCCACAATATTAGAGTTGAGGAGCAAGTGATTTAATTTGTCAAAGTCGCCTTTACGAAAATTGAGGGATAAAGAAGACTCGGAGCCTGAAACGGCATGAGGGTGCTCGTAGGAGAAAACGAGGAACAAAGGAGGATGGTGACGGTCGAGGGAGGAGAGAAGATGGTTGCTTTCTGCGACAGCCGAGTTAACTGGGTCTGAAGAAAAGATTAAGTCTAATTGTCTGTCCAGGAAGTTCCTGACTCCGCTTACTTGAAAGAGACCTGAAACGGAGAGCTGATCGGTAAAGAAGGCTTCTTTGGCCGAAGATGCGTTAAGGGGGACAAAATGAGAACAGTCCTCGGACAATGACCATTGGATACGGGGGAGGTTAAAGTCACCCAATAAAATAAATTAATCGGACGCGTTAGCGTTCTCAAGCAGGGTATCGATCGCTTCGATTATGGGCTCGTAGGCGTCAAGTGGTTGAGAGGGACGAATGTAACAACAGAGAATGTACAGAAGGCACTTATTTAGTGCTATTTTTATACATACAAATTCTGATATTGCAGAGTCGGAGGTCTTTAGCAGGGTGGCATCATAACGGTTGTGAGCAGCTATGAGAACCCCGCGACCTGGTGGCTCATTGGTGCCTATACAACCGTCAACACGGAAAATGGTATAGTTTGGAGGGAATAGTTCGTTGTCGAGAATTCCGGGTGTTAGATTTGTTTCAGTTAAGGCAAAGATATCGTGCGGGAATTTGTGAGAGTTAAGGAAAATGTTTGTTGTTCTTGTACGAAGTCCTCTTACGTTCTAGTAATAGACCGACAAGCTGTTGGGGAGAGGATCTTGATCGGAAACCGCGGGTGCAATAGAGGGGAAGTCAGAAATAGGGAAATCAAGGGGGTTAGGAACGAAAGTAGTTTAAGGAGTCGTTACGACTTTTTTGAAGATGGGAAATACGGCGAGAACTGACGTACGCAGCATAGATAGATAGATCTTCTGAAACCTTATGGGAAGGTATGTTGAATGATTCATGGTATTTAGTGAAGAGTTGGAGTAAGACTGATGGGTCTGTGGCAGGCCTTCTTGTTGTATACTTAACATGACGTTGGTGCTCGTTTTACCTTCAACACAGACGGAGTTCGGTTTGTCGTGGAGATAGGCTAGAAATAGACGTACGTTGTCATAAATGCGACGGTCCCGTAAACGGGACAAGAGGTATCGTCCATCGCTAGAATCAGCAGAACGCAAAGTCAATTTAACTGTAGGTGGGAGAAGGGGATCGATAAATGAATGATGTTCGAATAAAGGAGTTTTGGCTAACGGAATGGGCGGGTTAACGGAGGTAGAAGTTGATTGAGACGGGGCGACAGTGTAGGAGGATGACGGCATGGAATTAGGTGGGCATGCGGAGGAAGTAGCGGGTGCAAGATTTGGCGTAGATAGAGGAGAGGTGGGACAGACGGAAATCGGAGCAGAGGTGGTGGAGTGGTCGGAAGAGGTTGGCTTGAGGTTAGGAGGGCACGCGGAAGAAGTTGGGAGTGCATGGTTAGGTGGGTGCGCTGGACATACGGAACTCAAAACAGTATTGGTTGGGTTGACGGTTGGAATGGACGTGTTCGAGGGCTTCGGTGTAACTGGAACAGTGGGGTTAAGGGTGTGAGAATATATAAAGTTGGGATACTTGACTGGAGTACTTAGATTAAAATTTGGAAAGAAGAATGCAAACAGAATTATCCGAATCCCGTATCTCAACATGACCCTAGTGCGCCTCCGTACTCTATACAGCAAGGGAGAATTATAGTAGTCAGAGTATCATTGTAGCCACTCTAGGTACAACATTGTTATTGTATACGTTGGTCTATGCTTTATTGTATATGTTGGTCTATACTTTATGGCTAGGTGCCCATCCCCCAATTCCCACCACAAGCCAAAATTTTTTGTCAGAACATAAAAAAATACTCTACGCATTCAGAATCATCTAATTCAGTCCACGCGTTACAATCTTAGTTTACGGCTCCCAACATTTTTCCATATAGTAGCAATGGGGGTTCATACTGTATACAACAAAAAAGAATCTTCCAAATAGGTGTGTGCATTAAGAAATTGGGTAACGCCCCCTCTGCACACCACCCCACCCCATACATTTTTGTCGTGATAATAGTGGGGCAACATAGCCGGTTGACAAAACAAAGCTGGATAGAGTTTATTCGAGGTTCCCTAAAGAGAACGATAAGAAGTTCAAAACTGTAGATTATTCAACAGGAATACTGAAAGATGGCTGTGAAGCCTTCTAATTGCCCATCAATTCCAAGAGGAGTAGATGAATGACCCCCAGACGATCACACGACACAACAGGATTAATCAAACGACCGCCACATAAAGCCAGTAAGTTATCTTAGGATGAAAACCCAATTTCCCGCCATTAGACTTCTAATCAAAGTACAGAGCTGTCGTTGCTTTCATAACCCTCTCCGGGATGTTCGGTTTCCAGCTTAATTTCTTATCTAGGATATTGCCCATATGCCGTGATTTAGCTCTAAACGCCAGGCAGGTGCCGTTTAAAGACGGAGGCTCCATGCGATAAATCCTATATTTCCGGAGACAGCTATAGTGTTTTCGTCCGCATAAGCAAACAATCAACAATAAGAAGTAGTTCATTTATCACCAGATTCCAAAGAAGAGAAGACCGAACCCAACCTTCTGGTGTCTCCGTACACGTTGACCTAGTAGCATGAGCCTCTCCCATCCTTGTCCTGCAATGAAGCATCTAACTTATCAGCGACACAAGGCTAGCTCCCACCTAAGACTTCACTACATTCTGGTGCCGGTCTCGTGCCAGACCAATATCCTTGCACCAATAGACTAATGTCATTGGTAACAATGCGATTGCAAGAATTAGGCGACGAGAGTGGACGAAATTTTTGTTTTTATCATTTTATTGTGTAGAATTTTTTTAGTTGATTCTGCATTAAAGTCGCTTCAAAACTGTCAATTGTATGACAAATGTTTAGTTTAAATTGCATTTATGAATCTAAGTGTATTCAGGAGGTTTCAGAATGAGGGCGCGAATTGAATTTATATTTGAAGCCTCGAGAGCGGAATATATATATCACCTGCCCTCGCTCCCCATTTTCCTACTGAAATTCCCTTTATTATCTCGCCGAGAGCGCGACCGGAGCGAGATTGGCCTTTATCTCGCTGGGATGCCACGTGAGTGCGACTAAAGCAAGATCGTCTTCACCTTGACGAGACCCTGACAAGATTTGCCAAAATATCGGTTTTCTTCGGTGCCGTGAATCCCTTCTCCCGCCCCAAGAGAAAGGAGTGCCTCTATGATAGCTGCAGGTTTTACGTCGCCAAAAGCTCTCTCAATATAAATTCAAATCACAATCTTACATTCTAGAGATTTCTCTATAATGCATACCAGAGAGCGTACTGCAATTTCTACAGACTTCCCCTTACAGTAGGCATACTTAGACACCGAAAGTAGGCGCTGAAGGATACTGCAACGTCCATGTATGTCAACTAATCTTTCTAACGTCTTGAGGAGAAAGGATGATAAACTGATAAGTCCGATGTCTTTAGAAGTGGCATATGAGCATTTACCCATCTTGGGAATAACCGTTACTCTCACACATTTTCAAAGCAAAAAGATGTGGTCTAAGGCCCTTATACAGTGCCATCAATCGAAGGTAACGTTGAACATCGGCAGCAATAATACCATCAAGCCCAATTGACTTAAATAGTTTAAAACTACTTATAGCCAAACGGAGTTTGGTCTCCGTAACGAGAGGGAGAACTTAGTTCGATGACGTTCTTCTTCTGGAAAATGGGTTTCCAAGATAACCTCGAGAGACTCTGCGTTCGATGAAGGCCAAGTACCATTCGCCGCAGATAGCTGGATATACTTGGGTTCGTTGATAGATTCTTCCTGAGGCCTCAGAGGTTTCCGAAATTCGATCGCAGTATATTCTCCACGCATTCCTCTGAGCCCTTCTAAGTTCCTTTTTGTCAAAAAAGCTTTCTGTAATCCCAAGTTGCGTATTCCAAGTCAAAAGTTGCATATTTCACCATTGTGAATTCTACTGGGTCCCCTCAGGGAGCTGGACGCCCCATTTAGGGTCTTGGAAGGTTTATCTTAACTTAACTCCCACCATATGCACCAGAAATTAGGGGAACTAGAGAGAGAGGATTTGATGTTAGTTATAACAGTATTAAGATTACGGAGGAAGCTTCCCATTGAAATACGTAATTGGCAAAATTTGTGCTGCTGATAGTCCCAAAATTATTTTATATAGTGCAAAAAAAATTTGAGTTTTGAAAAAAAGCCGTAAGCCAACTTTACCTTATACAATGATTCATCAAAATTAGATACCACTTCAAATCAGTGCGAAATAACCTCAACAATAAAAGATCAAAAGTGCGGTGCTATAATTGAGGCATTGAAAAAAAGCCCACTAAAAAACGAGATGCCAGCTATTTGGACATAAAAGCCCAGACTATCCGGCTAGACAAAGAACGTCAAAGGCATATCCGAGAAACAACGATTCAAGCCACTTAAGTTCAGACTTTGATAGACACAGGAATAGACTTCAGTTTTATTGGACTTGATATACCACTTTCGAATGATAAAGTTTATCTTCGGTTTGTTCAGACATGATGGTTCTAAAATGAAAGAAAAATTTTATATAGTAGATTCTAGGTTTCTTCCAAAACAAATTTTCCTAGGAAAAGCTTTTTTCAAGCAGTTAACTTACTTATTGATGATCAAGTGATGACTCAGCCATTATACTTTCCTAGACTCAATATATGTAGTGAAATACAGATGGACTCAAATGCAGATCCCAATTTAAATTGGAAAGGCGAGGTAAAGAGATGTGATGTAGACTTCGAAAAAAAATCATTGTTATGTTATGTTACTTTTATGAAAACTAGAAAGTTTAAGATTTTATAACGAAACAAAGAATAATTACAAGATGGCATAGTTGTACCAATCTCGCCAGAGTAAGTAAACCCAATGGTTTCGGCTGTAAAACATACAACAGTTTTAGATTGTGCTTCCAATTCTGAAAAACGCTAAAGTATTTTACACCCTTGATCTCGGAAATAGATTTTTCCATCTACCACTGTCAAAGAAGAGTCCGAAATATACTTTATTCGTTGTACGATGGAGATTTTTCGAATTCACCATAGCACCATTTGGTTTTACAACCTCTCCGAAGGAATTTCAGCGTTTTGTAAGGAAGAAATTCTTCTCGTTGAAAAAACGAGGGAATTCCGCGTGGATACCGAAAATAATGTGTTTCCAGGCAATAACGAAATAAGCGTAACATAAGTTCTTAAAGAAGGACTATGTCTTGAAGTTAAAGATGGCTAACAGTTCAGGTGGTCGAAGTGCAAATTTTAAATGCGTGAAACCAACTATCTCAAATACTTGGTTCGCGATGGAAAGATTGAACTGCCCACCTGTAAACAAGTGCAGTAGTTCCTTTCTATTGTAATGTAAATGGGGCTCTTCGGGCTCGACGGATTAATTGAGACAATTATTTACAGTCACAAATTTTCACAATTTTTATTCACTTCACTGATATATTCGTTGCACAGTTTTCTTGACAATATGGTTAAAATTCAACTAAATATTCGCATTATCACATGTTAACACTTCGCAGTCTAAATCACGAATAAAACTAACCAGGCTGCTACTCAGCCCTATTTATACTACTTAGCATAATTCTAGTAACTTCTCCTACTTAGTTCTAGACGTTTCCGTTACACATTTTCATCTCAAATAACCACCATAGCTTCGAGCCGTCTTTGACTTTCCACGTTTGACATTTCCTTCCCTAGATTTCTAGCCACCTGGGGCCTACGTCGTCATAACAAAGTCATAAAAAAAAAATGATACAGTTTTTGATTTTTGAGCCATTAACTAAATGAGCCTTCAGAGTTAGACTAAGTGAAAAACCAGTTCTTGCTATTTACAGTGTTAAGGCTCCTACCGAAGTACATACTAACGCTAGTAACTTTGGGGGTATTGGAAAAGGGCAAACAGCACCCTCTGTTTATTTTACGTTAGATTTATTTTAAGTAAGATAACAGGTAAGAAAGCTTAGCAGCTATGTGTAAGAGGTTAAAAGCGTGGCGTTTCACATTAAGTCAACGTATGGGCAATCATGTTGGGCTATTACGATTACAAAATCGAACACCGAGTGGAGTCTCGCGTAAAGCATTTGGATCATCATAACTATTACACATCATAGCCTAACAGTAAACATTCGCTTAGGAAGGAGGTTAGGAAACGGAGGTTATACTTGAACTGTTGAAGTTTAGAGATTTCAAGAACTATTATTTAAAATGGAGAAGGAATTGGGATTATTGTTCATTTCGAAGTCGTTATAAGCTGAGTTAATACAAAAATTTCACGAAAAAAGAGTTTTAGTGATAACAAGTTGGAGAGATGAACCGATAGAGATACCTAATTATATAGCCGATCTGCAGAGGAAGTGTATTCGCAGCTGCTACTTCATTTAATATATTGACCACTTCGGTTCTATGCCTGCGACGAAAAAAGTCTACTATATCTATCTACCCCGTAAAAAGATAAGAACTTAACATGATGCGACAAAAACGAGTGCAAGCGGACCTACAATTTAAGATGAATTCAGAACCACCAATATTACTAGCGGTCTTGTACCGTAATCTATCAGCAGAGAGCAACCGTAAGTCGCTGCCGGTGAAATTCGAACCTGAGACCCTGAGTGATAGAAGGCTAAGACATTATGACTTACTCCATAATTTAGTAAGATAAGTGAAGAGTTTACACAGAGATTTGGCCGCAGAAGAAAACTTCTTAACACAATCGATGCTTCTAATACAGAAAACTTAAATTCCTTTGGCTCTTCCTCAATGACAGCACCAAGGAGTTAACTTTTCTTTAGCTATTGAACGCCTTGGGGAGAAATCGATCTACACAGCTGTATCAAATTATGATCACTATATTGCTGATGAAGGAGAGTCAAAAGAATTTAACTTTATTTATTAGAAACCCCGATCGTGTTAAGAAATTTTTATATTTCTACGTTGCTCGAGTTTTGAACAGTTTGATTTGAATTTTTTGACAATTCACTCGGATCAAGTGATTATTTCGTACATATTTATTTTGTGCATTGTATATAGTTCAATTCATTTCAGCTTTTACTTACCTAAACATTTTCACAGTAGGGTTACTTAGTATATTTTACATTTTCTGCTATTCATGAAACGACAGGCATTTAACAGAATATTCTGACTTGCCTGGAATCGTGTAACTCGAAAATAATCTAATTTTTTATATATCATCTTCGCCACATTACTTGCTTTACAAAGAGAAGCCCTTAACTGAACATCCTTTATTTAAATGATATTTTGTTACCACAATCAGAATTCTACTTCAGTGAATTCAAAATGCCAAAATGGTTTTGTTAATTGGATTATCTCATAATTGAAAACTAAACTTTATAGCTTTAATCTCTTGATTTATAGAGTTTTATAGAAATGGGTTACGGCAACTATTTTCGTTTCCCCACCATTTACTTTAATATAAACAAAAATTTTTCTCTGAAATATTCGAAAAACCTGCTGGTCCGGCAAATTCCATATTTCTATTTAATTTAAGGCAAACAAATGAAGCCTTAATTATTTCCATCAAATAATATTTTAATTTGTATGAATTAGTATGAAACTACCCAGTAGGATATGGAGGTAAATTAAAGCTACCATTGGTGCAAGTAAGTCATAATGCCTCCTTACCCTTTTAAGCTTTTAAGAATTTAACATTATGGTGCTATAGGAGGGATCGGTAATGCCTACCCTCTCGACTCCCTGATAACAGAAACTCAGCAATGGACGGAATATTTTAATCACCAATATAAAAGGCGTTCGGTTCAATAAACTAATTTTCGTATTGTTTTCGCCACAAAACCTCCATAACATGAAGGTTATCAAAACAATGAGAAGCTCTAATTACGCTGAATGATAAGTAATGAGTTCTGATTGATTGCACTCTCAATTGACTCTGACTAAAGCCAAAGATTATGGTTCACTTCAGAACAACAACTTTTCTCTTAAGAAATCCTCAAGTTTCGGCTTTGATCATAAATTTATATCAATGAATACAAGAAGAAGAAGCGTGGGTAAAGAAATCAATTAGCTCGAAATGTAAGCAAATAAAATAACTCCAAAATATTACATAAAAATAAAAATAATAAAATATAACAGAAAAATAAAAAAAATAAAAATATCGAGGAAAATAACAAAACCTATCTACGAGTATGTGCTACTGCTGCTGTCTAATTTTTTACCCAAAAAAGGTGGGTGGGATCACCCTGAAAATCTGCCAACTCAATCTGCATCAGATATGATTTACCGAAGCTTTGTGGAAAAGAATCTGGACGTAGCGCTGCTGCAGGAACCCTGGATATTCAGAAAGAGAATAAGAGGGCTGCCGGAGCAAATCGCCAATCTGTTATACGTAAACTCAGATAGCACAAATAGATCATGAAAGTTAACAATTTTTATTTGTTATTTACGAAAAAAATGAAACAATCCGACTAGTTACAATTCGCGATTTATTCTATACTTGATTACAAAATTTTCTTAAAACTAAACTGCAAGTTAAAAAGGTTATGCCGTGATTAGTTAGGAGAGTTCGGAGCTGACACCTGTTTTCTAGGTGCAGGTCATGAAGAATCTATATCTGGCATTAGATTTCTTTCGATGGAGCTGGTTTGCAGTATTGGTGGTAGGACTTGAAATGATTTCATCCCATTGCTGATGAATTCTCTATTGTTGATCATAACCGTTTCATTATGGTATTGTATAACATAGCTGCCATTAAAGTGTCTGGTTGAATTATTTTCGAAAAGCTCTCCACAAAATTTATCAAGAAATATTGTGTTTTCGTTAATTATTTCATTTTTTTCCTTTTTTGCTAAATGGGTAATAGCATTTGGCTCCTATCCTCTGATAGTTTTTCCAGTTGATTTCCCTTGCAGTTTTGTTTTACTTCAAATTTTTCGGCTTGATTAATTTTATTAGTTCGTCAAAGTTTAGGTACACATAGTTTTTGTTTTTTGTTGTGGTTCTAATGATGACATGGTTGTGCTCGGTTGTGCTCGTTTTCGGCAGTGAGACTATGTACAAAAGGATTGCAAAGGATATTATGGGTTCAGAACTATTATTGTCTTGTGGCGACGGTCATATTCACCTGCACAGTTAGAGAAACAACTTAACGAAGTTGGCGACAGTTCATAGTCGCATATACACTTTACACACTTCACAAACTTTTTGAAACTTAGTTACCTTATGCTTTTGTTTTAGGAGGAAAAACTTTGTATATAACCAGTTTATTTCGTAATTATCCAGAGTTAAGACGTTTTAAATTATTAAATAAAATTATCAAAATCCGGTTTATTTAAAAATGGTAAGAGGGAAGTATGGCCAACAATAATATATAAATTCAAAGGAGATTAACACGCGCTCTCCTCATTTCGTAGAGATAGTAACAGTTACTTGGTTCTTCCACATTGGTGACCCCGACTACTTCTACACTTAGTGCACCTCCCGACGACCGGAAGATCTTACTAAGCCCACTATCAAGAGGACGATACACCGCTGCCTCAACCTGAGCCTGCATCTACTACTATCAAAAAAGATGACCCAATGTCTCATTCCTTACCTGCAGCAGTGCCAGGCGTACTAACAAGAAGACGACCCACTGTCTTAGAACTCACAGTAGCTGTACTATCAAGAAGACGACCCACTGTATCATCACTTGCCTGCAGAAGTACTAGCTAGAAGACAACACACCGTCGTTTGCTCAACATACGACTACATAAACTCAGTGACCTTTACTTTGTTAACACAAGGACGTTACTTAGTATACTCATACCCACACTCTGTACCTTCTTGCACAACATTTATAGAAAGAAGGTAACTCTCAGTATTACAATTGCGTGAAGTTTCAATTAACCGCTGCGTCAAGCCCGACAACAACAAAACGGCTACATAGCAGCACTCCAAACTCCCACCACTGTATTTTTAATGTTGTATACGATGACTTGCTACCTCAACCCCGTCCTGCAGAAATGGACTCAAGAGGACGAGACAGCGTTGCCTCAACCTGAGCCTGCACCCCAACAAAGGGACGAAACAGCGCTGCCCCACCAAGAGGACGACAATCGCTGCCTCACCAAGAAGACGATACACCGTCCATCATCCTTCAACACTTAGTGCACCTCTAAATTGGTGACTAAATTGGTCTCTGCCTCAAACGGATGTCCCACCTACCAAAAGACGCCGCATTCAAACAGATAAGTCTCAGAAAAAGAAACATCTAGGCGTCCACACCACACAGGACGTCATTATAAAGAAGGGACGGCGCACCAGACGTTGCCGCTACCCAATGAAACGGAGACTAGAACTACGGAGGTTAACACGGGTCCTCCAAATTACAAGACGCAGTAACTATTACCTCCTGCGGAGGGACGTTACTATGCAACAATAACAAATATCAACTAAATACAATTCAAAGGAGGTTAACACTCGCCCTCCACATTTTTTTCTTCTCGTATTATTTTAGTAATTACACATCATTCAACGTGCTACAGGACCATTCACACAACCTGCAGAAAAATGTCTAACAGCCATTATTCTCATATCGGCTGTACACCTTTGGCCTTTTTTTAAAACTAAGATACCTTATACTTTTGTTTTAGGAGGAAAAACTTTGTATATAACCAATTCATTTCATAATTGTCACGTCGGGGTCACCAATGTGGAGGCAGCAAGTGACTGTTACTACCTCTACGAAATAAGGAAGGCGCGTGTTAACCTGCTTTGAATTTATATATTATTGTTGGCCATACTTCCCTCTTACCATTTTTAAATAAACCGGATTAAATTTTGGTATTTTTTATTTAATAATTTAAAACGTCTTAACTCTGGATAATTACGAAATAAACTGGTTATATACAAAGTTTTTTCTCCTAAAACAAAAGCATAAGGTAACTAAGTTTTAAAAAGTTTGTGAAGTGTGTAAAATCTATATGCGACTCTGAACTGTCGCCAACTTCGTTAAGTTGTTTCTCTAACTGTGCAGGTGAATATGACCGTCGTCACAGTCTCTATTTCATTTTCAAATGGCAGTGCTTCGATTTCGGCTATCAGTTGGTTAATTTCTTCCTTATTCAGTAGGTTAGTATTAATAATTACCTTTTTAGCCAGCTCTTCAGCAAGTACCATTTCGTTGACTTCATGTCTACTTAAACGGTTAAATAACATTTGTTCGTATTTTTCATGGGCTTCCTCGTTCAAGTGTTTTATTATCCTGTTGTATTGATTTGTAATTGCACTTGTAGATTCCATTACCTTATTGTTAATCTTGTACTGCTCGTTATTGTTGGAAATCAACTCATTTTGACTTTTGATTATGTTATCCCAATCAGTGGCGTCTGGTGAGCCAGCTATCCACTTCCATACAGAGCCTATCCAATTAATTGATCTTGTTTTTCTTAAGGCTGTTCCGTTTAGTTTCCGAGTTAACTCTAGTAGCTGTTTTACAATATATTCAAGTTGAGGCTTACGGATACTAGTTTTGTTTATTTTTTCTATTGCTGATACTGTGTCGTACAATATTTCTTCATAGTTAGTTATGTTAATGATATGGATGAGTTTTACATTTCCGCTTATAATTCTTCCATTCCCTTGTTTGATAGTTGCTATTGGACCTGAGTATTCAAACACGTTCGCTGGAAAGGCGAGTTATGCCGACATAAATCTGAAAGGAGAAGGTATATTTTATTGGGTAATATTTTTGATGTGGGTTTTATGTATGCGCCTCCCGCTGGTTGTTTTCACAGTGACCCTGTTATCCTTGGCAACCATTTCCTTCTTAAATATGATTTTATGTTTCCCTTCGATTTGTTTCACGGCTGTGTATATCGTTTGCCCGGTTGCTGGAGAATGGACGGACGAGTTGAAGCCTTCTAGGATACGGTGATCCTCATCTGGATATTCTCAAGTGGTAGTTACACCTCCAAGTGGTAGCAACCGGGCAATGCATCCTAGAATGTAGCCAAGTAACTAATGCGGGAGGAGATAACCTCTTGAAAAGTCCCCCTAACTCCAAGGGAGTCTGCAGTGTTGCGTCCCCTCTGCAGGGCCCAGGGGTAATTGGGTTGCGAATGGCGTTTTCCTCGGGCGCTTCTGTGGTAGTGGAGGTGGATTGTATGGGAGACCCCAACAGGTTGGCTATATCCACGGTACCCACAACACAACAGTAGCAGTTTTGGGAGAATTACCTTTCGAAGGAACTGTGGCGGCTATGGAGGCTGGCTCGCTTCCACCGGCTGAAACTGCTGTAGCAGTCCTGGAGAAGGGTGCCATTGGCATAATAACAACTAGCACTTCTTTAGGTGCGTCGGTGCAGAGACGGGAGACTCTAACGAGTTGGCTATCTCCGCGATACGCACACCAGGAGAAGATGCAGATCTGCCTTCCAAAGGGTTAACTGCGGTTAACCCGGATGGGGTTTCTTGTCCTGGCTCAGGACTAAAGCGTTACGGCCTGGAACCCTTCAATGCCGTAGGCAGAGAATGGATGAAGGTCGTAACTAACGCATGGACCAAAAAGGAACACTGGAAACGGTGGGAAAATATGGATTTATGCAGATCTGCCCTCCGTAGGGTTAGCTGCGGTTAATCCGGAGGGGGTTCCTTGTAATGGCTCAGGACTAAAGCGTTACGGCCTGGAACCCTTCAATGTCGTAGACAGTGAATGGGTAAATGATGTAACTAACGCATGCACCAAGAAGGAACACTGGAGACGGTAGGAAATCATGGATTTATGCAGATAGGCTAGAATTCTAGCAGTGACGCAGGAAACCGAGGTTAGTGGCGACAGTGGGATAACTGGATACTCAGTTGCCCCCACTAAGGGTGACTGGGAGGTGACGAAAAGGGACCCGGTTATGTGGTCTGTTTCGGCCAATCCCCACACTACCTCTACTCTACTCACACTACTCTACTACTACTCTACTACTACTCTACTCACACTACCGGAGGGTACGGGCTGTCTGGTGACTTTTGGAAGAGTTTCACCTCTCCCGCAAAAAAAAAACAAAATATCGTTTGCCCACGATTATAATTTTTTGGTTTTTGTTTCCGTAAATTATGATTAGTTCTTTGATTTTTTTTAATCAGTTCCAGTAGGTCCTCGTTTACCTTGGTTCTGAAATCGACTAGATTTTGATAATTAATTCGTTGTGTTCTTCCGAAAAATATATCGCTTGGTTTTTGTTTGGTCACAGAGTGAATGGTGTTATTGTATCTATCTACAGATATATTTACAATTTCCTTCAGGGACAGATCAGGATATTCCGTCTGTAAATATCAGGCGATTTCAATAATAGTGGAATGGACCCTTTCTATAGTTCCGTTCACCTCACCTTTTTGAGATCGGGTTTTATATAACTGTATTCCAAGAGTTTTGATGTAGTTGGCTACGATAGCACTAATAAAATCTTTCTCATTGTCTATAACAACTATTTTAGGTACAGTAAAAAAAGTGAAGTATTTTAGTAATCTTATCTCTCAAGGTTAGTACTGACTTGTCCTTTATTCGGAAAAACTTTGTAAATTTTGAAAATTCGTCGACACAAGAGATAAACTTTTCCCGATTAAACACTATCATATCCATGTGTATTATTTCCGTTGGGTATGTTGGGACAGGTGTTTCTACTAATTCGGGCCTATTGGGGTGTCGATCATACTTGTTCAAGTTACAGATCTCACATGATTTTATATATTTTTTAATTTCGCTCGCCATATGGGGGAAGTAGTATTGCTCTAGTATTTGGTTTTTATTTTCATCAAAACTCCTATGCGCTCTCCTATGTTCTATATCAATTATTCGGAATTTGTTTTCCTGGTTAGCGATATCTTGGACGACCTTTTGTGTTATGCGGATTCTAAATTTACTAAAGTGTTCTTTATAGGTTTCCTGTAGTAATTGAATATACTGTTCTGGAATTTTGAGGCCGTTGAGAATGTTTGGATTAGGGAATTCTCGTAATATCTTTTTGAGATTTTCCTTATTTACTTCTTCGAGCTTTATGTAGTGTCGGTGGTATCCTGGATTGGGTTCCTCATATGCGTGAACATTAGTTCTTCCTTCTTGTATGATCAGTTGATTTTTAAATGCATTTATTGGGGCTTCACATTGTACAATCAGATCGGAACTATCCTCTTCTGGGCTGTGTATTGTCTGGTCCGGGTCTGACGTAAGAACATTTGCATATGACTTTAATTTAGATAGTGCATCCGCGACATGATTGGTTTTCCCTGATTTATAGACAAGCTCGTAGTTATATTCCTCTATTCTTGATTTCCATTTTTTCAACTTGGCGTTGTTGTTCCTATTACTTAGGCTAAACGTTAGTGGCTGATTTTCAACTTGGCGTTGTTGTTCCTATTACTTACGCTGGACGTTAGTGGCTAATGATCAGTTAGGATTTTAATTTTTCTGGCTCCATAGAGGTAATTTCGCAGGTTATCCATAGCCTAAACTATATGTAGCATCTCCTTCTCGTTCGTTGCGTAATTCTCCTCCGTTTTATTGAGGGACCTGGATATGAAAGTAATAGGTTTATCCTTACCAATCTCTCCCTGCGAGAGCACTGCTCCAATCGCATGATCAGAGGCATCCGTTGTAAGAATGAATGGCCTTATGAAGTCAGGGAAAGTCAATATTTCCGAAGATGAGAGAAGTTGCTTCAAGTAATTGAACGCTTTTACTTCTTTTTCTCCCATGTGAATTTTAATTTTTTTAGATTGGTTCGATTTGATTTGTCCATTATCTCCTCGAGTTTGAGCAGTGGTCTGGCGATTTTTGAAAAATCCTTAACAAAACGTCAGTAATATGATGTTAGTCCAATGAAGCTTTTCAAATCCTTCAGGTTGTCTGGTGGTTTGATTCGCTTTACAGCTGGATCCTTTTTTTCGTCCGGTTTAATTCCTTGATTGGTAATCATAAACCCCAAAAATTCTGTTTCCGTTTTTAGGAACTCTGTTTTGTCCAAGTTTACTTTCAAATTAGCTTCTTCTTCACATATATTTTTTCGATGTTTTGTAGATGTTCAGTTTCAGATTTCCCAAAGATAATTATGTCATCAATGTAGACATAACATATTTTTCCAATGTATTCCTTAAGAAGTCCAAATCCTTAGCAGTTTTTGGGATATCCTCCTTCTTTATTCTAATTTGGTGAAACCCTGATGTTAAATCGAGGGTCGTAAAAAATGTTGCATTTCCTAAGCTAGCTATTGTGATGGGGGTGAAACCTAACTTTGTAACGCGTGGTCCGATTTGGATGGTTCTTTTTTTGTTGTACAGAGTATGATCCCCCATTGCTAATAGGTGAAAAAAATTTGGTTTGGATAATTCTTTTTCTGTTGGGTAGAGTATATTCCGTGGTTGATACGATGAGAAAAAATTTTTGGAGGGATTGGGGTGGGGGGTGGTGGTGGAACCTAACTTTGTAACGCGTGGTCCGATTTCGATGGTTCTTTTTCTGTTGTATAGAATATGATCCCCCCTTGCTAATAGGAGAATAATTTGGTCCTAGGGTGAAAGGGGGGGGGGGGGGGGTGAAGGGCTAGTCTAACATCGTAACGCGTGAACCGATTTGGATAATTCTTTTTCTATTGGGGAGAATATGATCCTTGGTTGATACTACGAGAAAACAATTGTTGGTGGGGTGGGGTGGGGGAGGGTGGAACCTAACTTTGTAACACGTGGACCGATTTGAATGGTTCTTTTGCTATGGTATAGAGTGTGATAACCCATTGCTAATAGAAGAATAATTTGGCCCATGGTGGGGGGAGGAGTAGTCTAACTTCGTAACGCGTGGACCGATTTGGATAATTCCTTTCTTTTAGGTAGAGTATGCTCCCTGGTTGATACCACGAGAAAAAATTTTTGGTGTGGTTTTGGTGGGAGAAGAGGGGTGGAACCTAACTTTGTAACGCCTGGACCGATTTGGATGGTTCTTTCTTCGTTGTATAGAGTAGAAGACACTAAAAAGTGAAAAATAAAATAGTTTTTAAAAAAAAGTTGAACCGACTTCACAAAAAGCGCTAAAAAGTATAAAATAATTTTTAATTTTATATCTATTACGACATTTTGAAGTCGGTGCAAATTAAACAAATAAAACAACTACAGTACCACAGTTTAAAATGATACATAATACTACCTGAACGTTTCAGCTTACGGGATCATAAGAAATGACGATTAAATATTTTTGTCGTAGTTGTTTGGTTTGTTTGATTTGCACCGACTTCAAAATGTCGTAATAGATATAAAATTAAAAATTATTTTTTACTTTTGAGCGCTTTTTGTGAAGTCGGTTCAACTTTTTTTTAAAAAAAACTATATTATTGTATTTTTTTATTATGTCATACAATTTTCCTCTAGTTCGTGGTTCTAGATGTTTATCCCTGATTTCTAGATTGTCAACTTGCATGGACTGTTTCTCTTTCAGAGGTAATATGATATTTGGTTTAATTATCATGAGATTATTTTTTTCTGTCAATTACGGCCTCCATTTCTTTCAGAGTATCGTCCCCAATAATTCCGTCGAATGATTTTAGTCCAGGTAAAACAAAGAAATTTATTAACGTATTAACTCCGATACTTGCAAAGAATCTACCCGAAATTTTCTCTTTTATCACTTCTTCTCCTGCAGCCGACTGAATTGTGAAAGGATTTTCTGTTGGTCTTCTATTTATTGCTAACTCGGGTTTCACAAAATGTTTATTAGCCTTTGTATCTATTAGGAAATTTAGGATCTTACCGTCGCGTGTTTTATATTCTAAGTATGGAATGCTAGAGAGGCTTCCTTTATAACATTTTGATAAGGATTCTCTTCGTCGATTTCCACAGGGCAATCTTCACTAAACTCATTCTCATAGGTTTGAATGTAATTTTCGTAAGATGTGCCAGTTTGCGTTTATCAGATATTCACTTTCTGTTGTTTACGAGGATAGTTTTCGGAATTATAATATCTTTTGTAAGTTGGAAGGTTTCTTTGATTAAATGGTAAGTTCCTTGGTAGAGCTCGTGGAGCGGGTTTTGGGGTATTTTTGGATTGGGGTGATTATAATAGTAATCGCGAGAAAAAAATTTATTAATTGACGCAGTCACTGAGTTATTTAAGTTGGGTTTACGTGTCGTTGTATTTCTAAAATTTAAAATTTTGGATTTCCAAGCAGGAAGCGTAGGCTCCTGGAAGGGTTTGGGGTTTTTGTATAATTAACATTTTGGAAAGATCACCATTTACGTCTCTCATAAAAACATCAAGTGCCCTGTTTCTGTAAGTTTCGATAAGTACATTCACTGTTTCTGGTGAATCATCTTCGTAACGCATCGACCGATTTTGATGATTCTTTTTTGTTGGGTAGAGTATGTTCACCGATTGGTACCATGTCAAAAAAATGTTTGGTAGAGCGGGGGTGGGGGTGAAACCTAACTTTGTAACGCATGGATCGATTTGGATGGTTCTTTTTTTTGTACAGAGTATGATCCCCCATTGCTATTAGGAGAAAAAGATTTGACCTAGGGTGAAGGAGGGGTAGTCTTACTTCATAAAGCGTGGACCAACTTTTGCTGTTGTATAGAGTGCGATCCCCATTGCTTATAGGAGAATAATTTGCTCATATGGGGGTGGTGGCGGAAGGAGAGTGGACGTAACTTTGTAACGCGTGGACCGATTTCGATGATTCTTTTTCTGTTTGGTAGAGTATGTTCCTTAATTGAGACAATGAAAAAAAAATTTAGTGGAGTTGTTTGGTTTGTTTGATTTGCATCGACATCAAAATTTCGTAATAGGTATAAAATTAAAAATTATTTTATGCTGTTTAGCGCTTTTTGTGAAGTCGGTTCAACTTTTTTTTTAATTATTTTATTATTAGAGAGAATTGGAGTCGGTATAAAAGATGCGCTATGCCCCTCAAGGGGTTAAAGGAACCAGAGAGAGAGTATAAGTGGGACTGAGGACAGCTTAGTAAGTTAGTTGTGACTTAACTAGTGAAGAGACAAGTTAATAGAAGTGAAGTTAAATGTTATATTGTGAAAAAAGATTGTCAAGGAAAATTGTTAAGCGAACTAACCAGTGAAGCGAATAAAAACTGTAAACATTTGTGATTGAAAATGATCATAATTAATCCGCCAAGCCCTAGGAGACATAGCTACGTTACAATATTTAATAAATTGTAGTTAATAAATTCCAGTGGGAGCTCGTCACAAGAGGCAAACGAAATAGTGTCTAAACAAAAATTTAACAAATTTTTTAAAGATAGCTTTATTAAATTTTGATAATAATATTTTGCAAAAAAATTTGCGATAAATAGTAATAATATGACTCATATTTTAAATATATAACAGAAATCTTGAACTAACTACTTCTACGAAAACACACTTTTTGTTATTGCCGATCATCTTCTGGACTATTAGGTGTTATTAGCCTGCATAAGTGATCTGGCAGCACCTAGACTATTGCCAGAAGTAGCCTGTCTCCGACGGCTCGATGTTTTCAACATGGGTAATGCATAATTTTCCACACGATTAATACGAGTAGTATTAACGTAGCTTGTAAAAGCGACAGGAGGATGCAATATTCGACTCCACTTAAAATAAAGGCGCGGGCAGCAACAGATAAATGCATGTATAAAGAGAAAGTCGCCAATTATTGAATTTATTAAAAACTCTCCAATTGCTTTAAATTTCAAAAACTTTATTTTATTTATTATTTTCTTTATTTTATTCCACTTTTTCAGTAATCTATGTATGTTTTGTTTTTACTCTTAAAATTTCCTATAAAACTTTTACTTTGAGGATGCTCCGGTATATAGTTTTAATACAGCTTGAATTTTCCTCTCAAATAAATAATCATTTGAGATTTCAAAAAAGACTTTAAGGATTAAGTTTTACTCAAAGTCAGATTCAGTTGAAGGGGTTCGGTTATATAACCAGGAATATTTCAATTAGTTTATTGTAAGAACCTACTTTGTCGTAATGTTCAATATTATAGATACAAATTAAAGCAGCTAAATAAAAAGCTTCTTTAATAATGATGATTTTCCCACCAATATTTCTTTTCTTTTTTTCTCTTTCTTTCTTCTAAAATCTCATTAAAGCTGTGTAGATCATCAAAGTTGTAAATCATCTACAGAAGAGTAAAAAATTCGACTTTATAAATTGATTTTTATGCACATTTTGTAATGATTATTTCACAAATAAAAGTTCCTCCAGCCCTGAGAGGCACATTCAAACTTAGCAACTTTGTGCTGGTCCTTCATACGTGTATTCCAACTCATGCTATGTCGAGATTACCCTTCAATCACTTCATTGCAGATTTAGAAACGAATAGAGTTAGAGTATGTTTAAATTCCCTTTTCGCTTTGTATAAAATTAAAAGCTGCTTTAGAAATTCCCTTATTAACCCGGCCTAAAGGGAATGGCCGTACAGGTAGCTTTTTCCGTTTTCCTTTATTTTCCAAATAATGTCGAATAGCTTAATCGGATCCTTTGACTTTGCAGGTAGTAGTTCTAATGAGTTTTCAAATTTCCGTTAAGGTATCAATCAAAATCTTCAAGAATGGTGAGTTTTTTGATGCCAAATTAAACAAAAATTAATTCAATAAGTTAGTAAATACTTCAAACATTACCGCTGTTTTACAGAACATATGTATTTTGCCAATTTAATATAATTTACTTAATAACTTCGTAATTCCAACTTTTTGTTGTACGAAGTCTGTTCCTCCATTAGTACGATGTCAAAAATGTCATGAATCTAGGTAGGTGGGGGGAAGAGGGTGGTTGTTGGAGGAGTGTTAATTTTCGAAAAAAACAATTGATACTGATTTCAGTTATAATAAATTATTGATTTCATTAATAGACACTACTTTTTTTCGTATCGACTATTAATAATCATACCCATTTTAAAAGCGTTTAAGATTGTTGCAAAAACAGGTTAGTTGCACCGTTGTTTCATAAAACAGCACTTTTGCGAAGGTGTTGACTATAATGCTTGTGGAGCCATCTCTTTATTCGTCCCTATTTTGAAATGAAAGCACCTAGGTAACTCCAAAACCTTTTATTTTATGTTTGGAATTAAAGTTTATTTAGTCATAGAAATTTGAAATGATACTTATTTTTGTTGGTACTGTATTTTATTGCTAGTATTTATCAGGACTACTATTCAAATTGAAATAACTCATACAAACCTATTTCCCTGACTGGAAAACTTAAAAATACAATCAAAGCGTGTTTGATGTGAAATAATTTCGTCGCATTTACGAAAACGTACGTCTATTTCTTGCCTATCTGCACGACAAACCGAATTCCGTCTGCATTGATGGTAAAACCAGCACCAACGTCATGTTAAGCATACATCAAGAAGGCCTGCCCACAGATACAACAGTCTTACATAAACTTTTCACTAAGTACCATGAATCATTTAATATCCCTTCCCATAAGGTTTCAGAAGATCTATCCACCTATGCTGCGTACGTCAGTTCTCGCCGCATTTCCCATCTCCAAAAAAGTCGCAACGACTCCTTAAACTACTTTCGTTCCTAACCCCCCCGCCTTCTCTATTTCTGACCTCCCCCCTTATGCACCTGCGGTCTCCGATCAAGCACCTCTCCCCAGCAGCTTGTCAGTCTATTACCAGAACGTCAGAGGACTTCGCACAAGAACATCCAACGTTTTCCTAAACTCCCACAAATTCCCGCACGATATCTTTGCCTTAACTGAAACCAATCTAATACCAGGAATTCTCGACAGCGAACTATTCCCTCCTAACTATACCATTTTCCGTGTTGACGGTTGTGTAGGCAACAATGACCCACCAGGCCGTGGGGTTCTCATAGCTGCTCACAACCGTTATGATGCCACCCTGTTTAAGACCTCCGACTCTTCAATATCTGAATTTGTATGTATCAAATTAACACTGAATAAGTGTATTCTGTATATTCTTTGTTGTTATATTCGTCCCTCTCAACCTATAGAAGCCTACAAGCCCGTAATTGAAACGTTAGACACCATGCTTGAGAACGCTAACGCTTCCGATGAATTCATTGTACTGGGTGACTTTAACCTCCCCCGTATGCAATGGTCATTGTCTGAGGACTGTTCACACTTTGTCCCCCTAAACGCCTCTTCCGCCAAAGAAGCCTTTTTTACCGATCAGCTCTCTGTTTCTGGTCTCTTTCAAGTTAGTCGAATCAGAAACTTTCTGAACAGACAATTAGACTTAATCTTTTCCTCAGACCCAGTTAACTCGGCTGTCGCGGAAAGCGAACATCTCCTCTCCTCCCTCGATCGTCACCATCCTCCCCTGTTCCTCGTTTTCTCCTACGAACACCCTCACGCCCTTTCAGGCTCCGAGTCTTCTCTTTCCTTCAATTTTCGTAAAGGCGACTTTGAAAAATTAAATCACTTGCTCCTCAACTCCAACATTGGCAATATCCCTCAACATCTTCCAATAGACATTGCTGTAGAGGCGTTTTATTCGGAAATATACGCTTGCCTTACACAATCTATCCCTCTTCTTCCTCGTAAAAACTGCTCCTCATCCCCCGTTTGGTACGACAAAGAATTACGCTCTCTCCGCAACAGGAGAAATAAACGTTGGCAAACTTTTCTTCTCACCCAAAATGAGTCCGACTATTCTTCCTACTTGTCTGCTTACACCTCTTTTTCTGAACGTTGTGATACCCTCTACCATGAGTACCTCCTACGGATGGAAACTAGCCTCATATCCGACCCCAAGTGCTTTTATAGCTTTATTAATTCTAAGAAGAAATCCAATGGTTACCCTTCCACCCTAAAGCTCGAAAATACCTCTTCATCAGATCCTCAGGTTATCTCCAACCTCTTTGCACACTTCTTCAGTAAATCTTTCAGCGACAATTCGCTCCAACCTGACCTTAGCTACTTTTCATTCTTGGACAAATGCACTCAAACGTCGTTTACATCTTTTGACCCTGACCCCGAACAAATCGCTGCCAGTATTAACGGGCTTGCGGATGACTTTCACCCCGGTCCTGACGGCATTCCAGCCATAGTTCTGAAAAAGTGTGCCGTGCATCTAGCTCAACCCCTTACTTTGCTTTTCCGCCTCTCGGTCACTCAAGGGGTTTTCCCTCAATTATGGAAAAACTCTTATATTATTCCCATATTCAAAAAAGGCTGCAAGAACGATGTATCCAACTACAGACCCATTGCTAAATTATCATCCATACCTAAACTATTCGAAAAATTGGTCTATGATTCCATGTTCTTCCACTGTAAGTCAATTTTCTCCCTCTCCCAGCATGGCTTCCTCAGAGGTAGATCTACAACCACCAACCTTACCGAATTCGTCTCCAAAACACTCTGTGCCCTGGAAAACGGTAAAGATGTTGATGTTATCGCCACCGATTTTAGTAAAGCCTTTGACAAGATCTCCCATAGCGTTATCCTGTTTAAACTTGATCGCCTAGGCTTCCCCCCCCAGATTCATCTCCTGGATTCAATCCTACCTCAACAACCGTCAATACAATGTTCTTTTCAGCTCATCCATTTCTAACCCCATTGTCGCTCGTTCCGGCGTCCCTCAGGGCAGCCACCTCGGTCCATTAATTTTCATCCTTACAATTAATGATGTTGAATGTATCATAAAATACTCAGAGCTGTCCATTTATGCTGATGACATGAAAATAATTAAACATATCTCCTCCACAACCGACTCTCTTCTTCTCCAAAAGGACCTCGATTCGTTCACCACATGGTGCATGAAAAACTTTCTTGAACTCAATGTCTCTAAATGTCAGTCCATCTCTTATTCCCGCAAGCGTCTTACCAACACCCCGAGTACATACATGTTAACCAACGTACCAGTCCCTATCGTTACCTCTTTGTGTGACCTAGGAATAATCTGTGATAGTGAACTCAATTTCCGTTCCCATATTGATAGCATAATTAACAGAGCTAACTCCGCGCTAGGGTTTGTGAAGCGCTGGTCTAGAGAGTTCTCCAATCCTTATATTTCCAAATCTCTCTATATTTCCTTCGTGAGACCTCTCCTTGAATATGCCAGCCAGGTTTGGTCACCCACGCAAACAACCCACATTAACAGAATTGAATCTGTCCAGCGTAGGTTCATTCGCTTTGCTCTACGTGATCCTCCATGGGTAGATAGATTCAACCTTCCACCTTATGAAAACCGTCTAAAACTGATCGACTTACAACCCCTAAGTAAACGTCGTGATGTTTCCGACGTTCTCTTCATTCATCAGCTACTAGCTGGCGCCATAGACTGCCCTTCAATCCTGCAGTCTTTACCCATCTATACCAATCCTCGCAACCTTAGGTCCACTCCCCTTTTCCGACTCGACCGCCATCGCACGAACTACGGTCAACGCGAACCAATTACCAGGATGCTTCGAAAAGTCAACGACCTTCCCTCCTTTGACTTCCATCTGAGTAAATCATCCCTTCACAAAGCCTTATATCTTTATCCCGCCCATCTTGATCGCCTTTCCTTATTCTCCTTCCTCCCAGTCTAAAGTTATCATTATTATAGCTTATATTGTAGCTTACATTATCTGTTATGAATTATTGTTTATATTAGTTTGTAGTATTTATTTTGTTATTTTGTATTTTTTTTTATGTAATAACTTGCATTAAGCTTAAATAAATAAATAAATAATAAATAAATTTAAGTTTGTATAGAGTTTATGATAGTGTGATGCCTGAGTAAAACTCGTTTGTGGTAATGTGTTTGTATTTTATACAAAAATTTTACATATTTACGTCATTACTACAATATGGGATAAATTTAACTGATGCATTGATAAATTATTGATAATATATTATTAATAAGCGACCGAAGTCAGTTTGTTTCAAGGTCTGGACTGAGTGAAGTCTAATGGAAGGAGTGGTTCTAAAAACACTTTTTATCAGTAGTGTTGCCATTCTTTGAACCTTATCCAGTGCTTTGTGATGATTCGTTATATAAAGTGCCGGTAACCATACAACCACACCATACGTGAGTATGGGTCATACGACACTGGTGTAGAGCCAATGCACAATACGTGGCTTTATTCCCCACCTTTTTCCTGTTGCCATTTTAGACGAGTACAGCGCCACTCTTTCTTGGATGTAAGGCTTCCAGGTAAGTTTTCTATCTAGGACAAGACCCCGATATTTAACTTAATTACTAAATTTCAGCTTAAACCTCTTAAGTGTAGAGAAATTCATAGGAGGAATTATTCATTCATTCATTATTCATATTGGGTTTATACCCAAACCACACCCATCGCTCCATGATAATACATTGAAGAGCGCGTGTTGTAACACTTCAACGAGTGTATTTGGGTGCTTACCTGAACAAATCAGGGCAAATTCAACAGCGCAGGCGATAACCTTGTGACCAGAGTGCTCTAAGCCTATGAGTAACTCATACAGAGTTAGGTTCCACAAGAGTGGTGAAAGGATACCTCCCTAAGTATTACTTCTACTAACGACTCTTTGTATGCTTTGTATGCCCTCTACCAACAGACATAAGTGCCTAAATCACTCAAAGTACATAAATAACCGAATCTTTGTTTTGTCACTTATGACAAATGAGTCGTATGACCTGAGTCAGCAAAGTGAACGAAATTGCCAAAAATTTAAGCATAGCTTTCCTTTTTCTTCTTTTACCGAGCATATGTGGCATCAGTGTTTTGCCAATTTGCTTTATGTGAGTAACAGGCAAGTTTTTAATTTTATGAGTAATTTTTATTTAATTAATCATCTTTACTTATGTTTTTGTTGTGTGATGCTTATGGCCCCGGATCAAGAAGTAGATAAATGTTTTTATAATTTTCTCCAAGTTTTGATGCTTTGGTGTTTTATTTGATTTTAGGAAAATCTGCCTGAAGGAACTTTTAGTGGGAACGAAACATGGAATTAAGACAGGATAAAAAGAAGTCTTTGCATAAATTTCAATAATGTTTTGCACCTTTCTAATTTTGTTTTTTTTTGCTGGTGCAGGGACTCAACACTTACAAAATAAATGTTTAAATTGATCCACAACTTCTTTTAGAATTTATTAATTCAATTCTGAAGGCTGATACTAGATAACTGGGTATCTAATAATGAAAGAAATTATCGATAATTCCACCAACTACAACAACATAGTTAAAAATTGTTATAACAATTATTAAGAAGGTTTTATTGCTAAAAATATTATTATAATTTCATTATTATTATTGTCCACGAAGCTTTTCTTTGCTTTGGTATTGCTGCAAGTACTGCGGGAAGGACAAGTCTCACGTTGGAATCGTAGAATTGGGAGGATGATGGGAGCCAGGGTCGCCAGACGTGGCGATTTTTCGCCAAATTGGCGATTTTTCATCAGCCCTGGCGACAAAAAATATGAAATTGGCGATGGCGATTTTTTTGGCGGTTTTTCATTGACTTTAGGCGTTTTCATGGCGATTTTTCTTGAAAGAAAATTGACAGATTATTTACCTTATAAAAAATAATTTCTAAAGATTTACAAATGTAATATACATCAATTTAGCAGAATTTTCTGAAAAATGTAGCTAACTTGAGTAAAAGTTGCCGCAACTGCAAGTGACAGAAAATTCTACGGCACGTCGAATGAGTTATTTGCCGGCTTTTTCGCAGTTTATTTCTGTGATTTTTAATAAATGTTAGAAATAATGGAAAACGGTTTATTAAAAGTAAGAGATCCTACAGATAATTGTCGTTAACCAGGTACACGTAATTGGACTTTTGATTATGTATAGATTCATTACGTTTTTTTACCTTTTATAGAGAATACTAATTTGAACTATTCATGCAAATATCTCTGAAAATCACAGAAGCTGAAGCTACAATTTAATATCAAATTTGATTTTGGCATTGACTTCGACTGAAAACTCAGTTGATCAGTCGGAATTTTAATTCGGAATGATTTTCAAATCAAATTGCGCGCAGAGAGGTAGAAATTACTGGCGACAGCTTTGCCAATCATTCCTCCAAATAGCTCAGTTGCTCCTCCTTTAAAAGAATGTCATCCAGACGCGATTAAAACTTTATTAAACGCACTTGCTGACAATAGTTCCTTAACGGTTTGACAAGAAAGGTGTGAGTTACAATTAAAGGCTGAGTAAGGCGAGGCAGCTGATCTTCCAGCTCCTCAACCGAAAATTGTCGAACTTGATCCAGAGATCGAGTTGCAAAGGAAAATTCTAAGCATCCTGAATAAGTCATCTAGAACGGAGTCAAAATCCGATCTATTGTACCCAAATGTACAATCACTGCAAAACGATTTAACACAACAGAATTGAACTTCTAAAAGATAATAAGGTGCTACGAGCGTTGGCATCACTGATGAAAGCGTTAGTATCTACAATTGAAAACCACTTTAACTTTAGGTTGATAATGAAAAACATTTTATTGGAAGTCTTTAATTGTTGGGCGTTTTTACCGAAACCCTTTCATATAGGGACTTAATATTTGGCACGAAGATAGGAATTAAATTTTGATGTTTGGGTCTAATTTTCATTAAGGTGAAATGGGAATCAAATGAAATTGTGCTTGTTAAAACGAGTTCAAAAATATAAATAAGTAAATTACTCGTACCTTAACACAGTATATTGCATACCCAATAAAAAAACAAATTATTGTAATATTATCGCGATAAGCTAAAGGAAGTGACTATTTGCACTTACGTGTACTTCCGTGTACTTTCGTGTTAACACATTTGCCATCTTGATTTCCACTTTGACATTTTGGCTATAATCATGGCTACAAAAAATTTATAGATTGGCGATTTTGGCGACTTTTTAGTGTCCATCTGGCGATATTGTCTGTGGAAAGTCTGGCGACCCTGATGGGAGCAGTTTGCAGACGTCAATGACTCTGCAGAGTGCAGACTGGTCCCACGGGACTCTAATCGGTTCGAAATTTTTGTGCGTTGGTTTAGAACATGTTTGGATGAGTGCTCCCGGAGGACTAGAAAAGTGGCGAACGGCTCTACGGAGAGGGCATTTGCTTGGGAGCAGAGGTTCCCGAAGTAGGAACTTCGCCCGGTGCTGCATCTACCCTCTGGGAACACTCAGACAATCATGTTCTTGTTTAAGTTTCTTCACGGTTTCGGATATTTTTGTTTAGTGCTAGGATTAGTTTTGAAATTTTTTCAAAATTTTTGAGAACTTTTCTTAGAGCTGGCACTCGCTTGGAGGCATTTTAAAATTTCTTGTATTTTCTTTTTTACAGGTTTTTACATTTTTTTTTTTTGCCTTCAAGTTTTAGAGTCGTTTTTACGAAACATTTTTAGAGTGACGAAGCGTGTCATTTCATGTTCTTTTTGATCGTTAACTATTGTGTCTTTTGTTTTGAATATTGTACATTTTTTAGGGTAGCTAGAGTTTTGTAGGATTTTTTGTTTATAACGATTGTGCCGAATAAAGTGCCATTATCTACATAAAAAAAATTCAATCATTAAGTTTAAACAGAACAAAAAAATTAAATCTCAAAACTGTACAAAATTCAATAAATAAATAAATAAAATATTAATGCTATTCACAGTGACTTTTTTGAGAGTTCTTTACCTGCCTTTACTGCACCTCGCACCACCTAGCAAATCTCTCCAGCGTTTCGCACCTGCGACGTAAGTTTAATAATTTGTTGATTGCTGACAACTTCCATTCTTGTATTTAAAAGTAAGCAGCAGCCAACTGATTAAGTGGCTTTATTGGTTGACGGTTCACAGAACTCTGATTTCAAGAACTTCTGGTTGAGATAAAAGACAATTCCAAAGGTAATTGGATATTTCAAGTAAATAACAGAATTTTATGTGCTATTTGTTACAGGATGAACTTCCAGTTTACATTGCAAGTTTTAGCATTTGTAAATTTGGACTTACTGAATAATTACAATATTTTCGTCTACAATTTAGATTTAAAATAATAATTATAAAGACTGATTGAAGATAAAAAAGTAAAGTTTAAGTTTTTAAAGTAAGTTTCCCTCCGCAAAAAATAACTCTGAGTGTTTGTCAGTGGAAATATTTTTTTCTGGTTGACGAATCAGTTAAGCATTAACGTTCCCGAAAGTAATCAAATCAAATCAAAACTTCAAAACCTATAGAAAAAGTTTGCTTATTTGTCCAACTGAGATAATTTCCATACAGATAAAAGGATTTGTTTTTCTGGATGAACATGACTCGAGACCAAACAACACCATATCCAGAGAAAACCAAATGTGTTTTCTCTTATTGAAATGAGTGCTAAGTGATTTGAAGAGAATTTTTCTCTTTGAAGTAAAATGTTAACCTTAAAAGGTAAAAACTTAGGAATGTACTTACGGGGTGCTCTAACTTCGGGTCCACACCACCTACATTGGCATACATGGGCTCAATAACTCGGCTAAAAATATACACACTGCCTCCATCTTGGCAGACTGCGTCCTTTCCGGATTCGGCACGTGCCGATAAATTGGATCATTTCTCAGAGATTAACTATCCGATCCGAGAGAAACAAGTATTGTATTGAATTGAAGTGTATATGTTATAATACATTCTTTGGGTATCTCAAAAACTCCAAGGTGAACATGAAAAAGTTTGAAAATTGTTCGATATTCTTAAAATGCCCCGACATATGAGGGCAAAGTACAACCAGAATTACAAAATTTGGGCGCAAATTCTTAGAGACATAAGCCATAACCCATAGACCTTTAACCAAAACCATCACAGTACTGCAGTACTGCCGCAAATATAGACAATGTAAGTGCGCTCGGACAACTTTGCCAGCGTTTTTATGAAAATAAGCAATGAATAAATACAACGTAAAAATGATGTGTTTTCTTTAAAAAAATCGTAAATCTAAGGATATTATTTGCAGCTAATAAACCATATTTTATGGTTAAATACTGTTAAATAGTTTTTTTCGAAAATAAAAACAATTTAAATTGTCGAAAAACTTGTCCTAAGTAAAAGTTATACAGCGCTTAACGACACGGACCGCCGAAATTTCGGGGCACCAACCAGAGTACAACGTTATTTGTTGATTTTGAATTTCTGAAATATTGATTTTTGAATGAATGATGAATTTAGCGTATGGTAATATAGAGCCGTCATCGAGAGCCAAACTACAAGCACCAATATGTCCAGCGTTCAATTTGACGTTTTTTTTTGTTTTTTTTTTAATATTTCTTTCTCTGCTTGAGTTATAAAGAGACGGAAGAATGCTGCTCGTACAAACAAGAAATGTCAGCAATTGCAGAGGCAGTGCACTCTATAGAAAGGAAACAGGATTATCCAAATCATACCCTCACCTCAAATACAAAATTCTTGCCACTTCATCTCTACTACGCTTCGTCTCCTAGACTTGGAGATCGTGAGGGCAATGACCACGAAGTGGTGGCCAATTTTTTCGTGGACTTCTTCCTTACTTCACTCTGATACTACTCTTAACGATTTTCTCCATTTGACTAGCCACACTTTCTTTTCTTTGAACCTAAAGACTTAGTTTTTGACCAAAAAGTCCTGCTCATCAATTGCTCCTGTTATTTATTTAACCTGTATCTACGCTGCGGCCGTTTCCCTATTAAAGATTCTGTGATAATTACCCTTAGGGCTCGGACTATTCGCGTATTCGCAAGTTCGAATAGTATTCGAATATTCGAATAATGTATTCGGTATTCGAATAATTCGAGTGGTATTCGAATTATTCGAATACTATTCGAATAACGAATAGTGCGAAAATTATTCGAATACCGAATAGTGCGAATATGCGAATACGACGAATATTATTCGAATATTCGCAAATCCACGAATATTACAATATAAACCGTATTTTACTCTACATATTTATATTCCATCATTTCTGAAAATAAGGGATAATCAACAATAGACGTCCGAATTTTAGGGTGATCCCCCCCCCCCTGTTCTTTCACCTCCCTTTACCGTGGACGTTTACATTTCACTTTTTTGTACAACAGAACAGATTTTATGCTTGATTAAAAGATCGAGAATTTTGCGCAATATCAACAATTTCACCCAAACGTCTGTCGCTTAGTGATAAAGATGCAAAACAGGCGCGCGTCCAGAATTTTTCTCGGGAGGGGGCGAGGGGTCATGGTTGTTTGAAGAATGCGGTCGGAAGGAGGAGGAGGGGAAAAGGGGTAAGAGATACTAAATTTTACAGAAGCCCCTTCAAGTTTAACACAAACACCTGTATTGAAGCAGGATAACGTACACAAAAATCAAACTATAACTTTATAACATTTTTTAAAACTTTGTCTTCATGTAAAAAGGGACGAATATTAATATTTGTCAATTTTAAGGTGCAAGATTGTTTTAGAGTACGTGTTATTAAAAACATGTTTCCGACTCATAGGAAGTTTCAAACACGCGAGCGAAGCGAACACAAAATTTTAATATAATAGGAAGCTTAAAACGCAAAAAATGGATTCAGCAAAGCATCTGGGCCAAATGTTGCGGTTGCCTAATTTTTTGTTTTTTTTTGTGTTGGTGAGGGGGGGGTCACCATTCTCTTCAACCTCCACCCATGGATCTGGGCCGGACCCAAAATCTCTTCGCATAATCTTTTTTGCAATAGATACGGTAGCGATGTGATAAATTCAATCTGAATAGTGTAAAATACGATTTGAATGCTTTTAAAATTGAAAATTATTCGAATACATTATATTCGAATAGCACGAATACTTATTATTCGGATAAGTCTATTCGAATACCACGAATAATTCGTGTATTCGAATAATATTCGAGTATTCGAATATTATTCGTGTATTCGCGAATTATTCGAGACATGCGAATATTCGAATAGTGACTAACTATTCGAATCACAGTCCGAGCCCTAATTACCCTTTACAAGAACGATGACAAGTCTGACATCTCCAAGTATTGGCCCATCCCTACTTCGCTGCGCGCATCACCCGGGTCAAGGATGTTCAACGTAGATTTCTTAGGTTTGCTCTTCGCAGCCTAGTCTGGTGCAATCTTTTCTTCCTTCCATCTTATCCTGCTTTCCTCTGATTTCTCTCGACTCCCTTGAAAAAAGACGTAGGGTTAATAAGATTACCTTTTGGTATGATTTATTGCAGGGACAATCACCTCCGATTGCTGAACAGTGTAGGCATTTTCATCCCGGCCCGGCCCTTGAGGAACCTCGACTTCTCACACATTCCCTACCATCAACCGTTATACGGAATAGACGAATCTATTGCTTGAATGTTCCGCCTATTTAATTATTATAGTTCCTGTATCAATCTGGGATGTTCCAGGCGGCAGCTGACGAGCCAACTGAGGCTACTTATTTGAATAAGTTAGTCCCAGTCTTAGCTTTAATACTCTGTACTTTTATTGTATTAGCCAGCTTTGGTGAATCTGCTTTATATAAATAAATAAATAAAACAATAACTCAACTTATATTTTCACGTCTGATCTCAGGATCTCAGGAGCTCAGCAAGTATTGAGTGAATCATCACGCAAAAGCTCCAAGAGACGTTGAGTGCTTTAAAAATGCCAAAAGCTTTTATAACTGAGACTACCAAGTAGTTATTGTACCATGATATTAAATAAGGAATATGGACGTATCTCGAACATGAAAAGCCAAAATTATACTGCAAGCAGTCAAATCCCAAGTTAACGTTAAAACGTAGATAGCCTGTAAAATCGTTATACAGATTACTCCAAGTTTAGCTCTATTAGTCAGCTCTCTTAACTCAAAGCGTGATATTATCTACGCTGTGGAACGTCTAAGATTTCAAAGAACACGTGTAAAGCACTTCTTAAAAATTTGATAGCATTGATAGTTTTAGGAAATCTCTTGTCGCAAATTTCATTAAACCCGATCATTATTTTCTTTATGCTCCAAGCCGGGACACCACGAGTCGTGCCATTATTACGTACCGTGATTCTTATGGAGATGCAAAAATTTCTGATTTAAAATTATAATTAAGCTTATAGTAACTATCCGAAGAAAAAAAAATTTCTCAAAATTTTTCATAATGCATTGACCGTATCAGATAAGGTTCAATAAAGGCTATTAAACTTATTGGCGACTTCACTATCTCTGAGAACATTGACTCTCTGAAGCATCGACGGAATGTCGGTTGTCTTTCACTCTTCTATTGTTATTTCCACGGCCATTCTACCGAAATTGCTAGCCTAATTCCTTGTAGACATATTACAACGCGCGATAGAAAACCTTGAAGTTGCTCCCACACCTATACTCTAATGGACAAATTTGGACAGATTTTGTCAAATTTCGCGAATCTTTCCTAAGCTGAACAACACGCATCGTTTATCATCTTATGTGTTTCTCACGTCTTATTAGCCCGAAACTTTTAAAGAAGCCGTGCATAGTCATCTCCTTCACTCAAAACTTATTAACTCATTTCCCTTATCCTTAATTCCCTTCCTGAAAAAGCTGTGTTTTAGCATCACAACAGACTCCATGAGCTTTGGCATTGTAATTAAAAAAAATTATTCAATATTAATTAACATTTATATTAATCCCTCTAGTTCTCGTAACCCCTTGTAGGGCATAGGAACGGGAGAAGAGGTTCACCCGATTCGAGACAACGATTACAAGTGAACCTAAAATTGAAAGTGGATTCCGCAGCACCGACATTTTCTCTGCAATCTCCATGACTTTTTATAGTGATCTCTTGACAGCAGAAAGCAACCATTTGTCGCCGCTGGTGGTATTCGAACCTGGGACCTCCGGATTGGTAGGCCGTAACGCTATAACTTACTCTACCGTCGATTTTTATTAATATTGTAATAAAATATTGCTTAAGAGAATTTTGGGCACGCACATGATAGGGTTCAATATTAATTTCTAAATTTTGCTACAGTACTCGTTAAAGTTTTCATTGAAAGTACTAACTAAAGGCTATATTCAGGAATTTTTCGAGATATTTTGCATCAATAGCATTCATTCAATTAGAGTAGGGGAGGTATCATAAGACATTTACACATTTTAGGACACCTATCTATGAAGAAAAAAACATTTTTCAGAGCACTTCTCACTTTATGAAAAGTTGGTCTAAACAAATATTTTTCAAAAGCCGTTTTTAGTATACAAAATTTCATTTTAACAGGTTTATAAATGAGAGAATGGAAGGCTGTGACATTCGAACAGACCGAAATTATAATGGTTTCTAAAATATCAAATCAAATTTAGAAATTTACAACAGTTTCTAGCAGCTTATGGTAACTAAAGCGTGAAACAAATATTCGAAAATTTATTGTTGTAAGGACTCCAGAACAACGGATATAGTCGAGTTCGACTCGTTCAGTTGGAGCTTACGCAGAAAATAATTTGGAACGTGGACAAAACAGACGGGCAAACAAGACAATTCGAAATGAACGTTTAGCATTCAGATACGATCCAACAGTCGCCGATTACGATATCGATTACGCCGCGGATGTATCGGTCGATTTCGGAACAATGAGCCCTGTTTGTCAACATTGCAATGCTTTGAGGTTTCGACACGATCCGCCAGGTTGTGCGAGCGGAAAGGTAAAATTACCACAATGGCACCGCCATCAAAGCCTCATTGCTTTCTGTTCAAGAACCGCGATCGAAGCATTTCTTGCAAAATATACAAAACTACAATAGCTCCTTCCAAATGACATTATTTAGGACGAATATTATCGAAGATCGAGGTTTTAACCCAACTTTTAATGTAAACTCTTTTTCTACTGCAACACACATCACAACAAAAATCAACCACTCACCGAGGCTCATAAATCAAGAAATTCTCTTCAATTTTACAGATTAAAGGACAAATTCACCATCGTGCAGGAGCATTGTTGCCGCCAGTGAATGATATTACAGCACGAGTATTCAAGCAGAAACCCAAAGCCCTCATGGACTTTATTGTGAAGTTATATGTCTCCGTAGACGTGCGATACTGGATGTAATCGGTGGAGTGTCAGAAAAAAGGACTGACTCATGAGCATATTCTCCTGTGGAGGGTCGAGAAAATAAGACGGGATGAAATTGACGAAAACATTTGAGCAGAAATTCCTAATCCCGAAACAGATTCAGAGTTGTATGAAGTAGTGACGACGAATATGATGAATGTACCGTGTGGCGATCACAACCGGGAATAACCGTGCATGATCGAAAACAAATACTCTAAACGTTATCCGCGTTCTTTGTTGGCTGACACAATCACAGGCAATGCTTGGATGAACTGTGTAACCTAACTTTGGGGTGGAACCTAACTTTGTAACACGTGGACCGATTTGGATGGTTCTTTTGCTGTTGTATAGAGTGTGATCACCCATTGCTAATAGAAGAATAATTTGGCCTATGGTAGGGGGTTGGGCGAGGGGAGGAGTAGTCTAACATCGTAACGCGTGGACCGATTTGGATATTTCTTTTTCTTTTGGGTAGAGTATGCTCCCTGGTTGATACCACGAGAAAAAAAATTGTTGGTGTGGTTTTGGTGGGAGAAGGGGGTTGGAATCTATCTTTGTAACGCGTGGACCGATATGGATGGTTCTTTTGCTGTTGTATAGAGTGTGATCCCCCATTCTTCTTTCTTCGTTGTATAGAGTCCGAGAGACTAAAAAGTGAAAAATAAAATAATTTTTAAAAAAAAGTTGAACCGACTTCACAAAAGGCGCTAAAAAGCATAAAATAATTTTTAATTTTATATCTATTACGACATTTTGAAGTCGGTGCAAATTAAACAAATAAAACAACTACAGCACCACAATTGAAAATAATACATAATACTACCTGATCGTTTCAGCTTACGGGATCATAAGAAATGACGATTAAATATTTTTGTTGTAGTTATTTGGTTTGTTTGATTTACACCGACTTCAAAATGTCGTAATAGATATAAAATTAAAAATTATTTTATGCTTTTTAGCGCTTTTTGTGAAGTCGGTTCAACTTGTTTTTTTAAAACTATTTTTTGCTATCATAATTACAACGTGTTTTTCATCGACCCCACTACATTTGTGGAACAAATACAAAGACAATATGGCTGAAGACGTTTTGCATCGACTGCGTACAAAAACGGCGAATCCCGAATCCCCGCTTGAATGTAACGCGGAGATTCACAACGATGCATTGATTTCTATAGAGGGTTTGTGCCTGATGATGTCCGGCATATTGTTCAACGAATTAGAAGTGCCAGCGCCGCATGCATGATGCATGCTGATGAAATAAACGCTGATGAAATAAACGCCTGCTTGAAGACATCGAATTTGTGGAGATACGTGAAAACTCTCAAGTCAACAATGACGAATATCCGAATCGCGTCACAAAATGACGAATCGGCGGAAGTGTTTTCAAGCAATTATTAGACATTGCAATGAAAAAATTCCGGTTGACTGTTCCTCATTTTGGCAATTCACAACGAATTGATCACGAAAAAGTTTCCGAATATTAGTGTAAGATACAAAAACCATGTTTGTTAAGCGAACGAGCCATTTTGGCAGCAAAAAATAAGGACGTAGACGATTTGAACATAAAAATTCAAAGCCAAATCGCTGGCCAATTTCATTCATTTAAATCGATCGTTCCCAATACTGATCCTGATGAAGTCAATTATCCAATGAAATTACTGAATTCATTGCATTTGCCAAAAATGCCGCCGCACATTTTTCAGCTCAAGGTCGGCTCGGTGATAATCATGTGACGTAATCTGAACCAACCGAAACTATGCAAGGGAACAAGACTCGCTTCTAAGAAGCTGATGAACAACGTGATTGAAGCAACGATAATCATAGGAAAGTTTAAAGGCGAGGATTTTCTGATTCCAAGAATTCCACTGATTCCAACCGACTTTAAGCAAGCCATACACGATCAATTCTACCGTCAAGTCTGCAGCGGACTTGACGCGGCGTCCAGTTTGCAGCGGACTTGACGCGGCGTCCAGTTTGCAGCGCATCCATATAGACCACTCACGATCAAGTTTACCGTCCAGTTTGCATGATGCCGAATCAGTTGAAACCATAGTGTCCCCAGTGGCGGCCGACGCCGCGTTAGCCATCCTAGGCTTATTGCTCGCAATTAAGAACCAAAAAGAAAAATCGTTCGCCTGCAGATGCCGACTCACGTCATGCATACTTGACCGCTCATACACACGTTCAAGTTTGCATGACGCTGCAGGCTTGATCAAGTCTGCAGAATCGAAATTCGATTTTTCCTTCATGTAGACTTGTCATGCACAATGATAGCCATACACCGTCAAGTATACTGGACGCCGCGTCAAGTCCGCTGCAGACTTGACGGCAGACTTGATCGTGTAAGGCATGCATTACATTTCAATTTAAGCGTGCCAAGTTTCCTGTTCGCTTTGCATTCGCAATGACGATTAATAAATCGCAAGGCCTATCGTTGGAAGTGTGTAGAGTAAACCTCGAATTGACGTGATTTTCCCATTGAGAGTTGTACGTGGCGTGCTCGAGAGTCGGTAAACCACTGGCGCTATTTCTTTTCTCTACGGACAAAAAATTAATTCCAATTTATTTCATTTCCAATAAAATCATGATCGTACTGAAATTGTTTTGTTTCAATTCACAAAAATTGAAGGAAAGATTAGGTTCGATGAATCCCTTCTCGATGAACTGACTGACTGGCTGACAAACAATGCACAGCCTAAACCACTAGGGATAGAGACATAATATAAAATAAACATATGTACTTAATATTTCTTTGCCAAGTGCACTTCTCATTTTCTTCATTAGTAAATTGCACCCGTGCGAAGCCGGGCCGGGTCGCTAGTGATCAATAAAAAACATCTGACGTGATAGAATAAAACCAACACTATATTAAAAATCAGCACACTTTATTGCCTAAAAGAAAACATTATTAATAAATGGGGAAATTAGAAGTTTAAAATCGAAAGTCTGTGTTGTTAAATGGATCATAAATAAAAATAAAAATGGACCATGTTTGGATATTTGCATATAACAGATTATAATACTGACTTGTTCATTTATTAACATAAAATTTAAATTCAATTTATTAAAATTATTTCTACTGATGTACTGAAATTCGTAGATCACTTTCAGATAACTCCATAAGCATCCTCTGAAAGTATTGGTATGTTCTGCAAAATCTCATCCATCTGAATATTCACACAACTCTCTGACAGAAGGATTAATTTTTCGTACCTATTCATTGCTTTTCACAAAAATTTTAAAATATGCACATTCCCATTTAAAAATATTCAAAAAGACGGTATAATCTCAACTCATATACGGGAGCACTTTGCGAAACTTCATCCCTCGAAATTCCCCAAAAATACTTCATGTGTGCCCTTCAGGTAAAATTCTATAAGGACTTAATAATTTACATAGTTTGCAAGGTGACCTAGAAATTCCCTGTGCTTTCTGTTGTCGAAGCAAGTTCAGAAGATTACTAAACTCTTTTTACGAAATAATCGAACTTTACCCAAAAGTCCAATTAGTATTTTGAGAACTCAAGAATTTCGGATAATTGAATTAGTTTAATTCCTCGGAAATAAAGTTATTGAGAATTTCAGAAAAAATCAATTTCCTCAACTTGACATGAACAGGCGATTTTAAATCTGTCAAGTACCTGAACAAGCATGCAAAGGCTTCCCAAGATATTTCGAGATGCTTGACTTTTCTGCTATTGCAAATTCTGCACAAATTTTTTTTTACAAATTGCAGGAAAGCCGTATGTACTCTAGCGGGTCTAGTAACCATACCTACTAGTTTAAGAGGAATATCATTTGTCCCAGTGTTTTATGATGTGTGAAATTTGTCACACTATTTATTAAAATTTAAATAATACAGAAATGCCTAAATCGCAAACATGCTGAAATCGACATATACATATATAAATGCTACTGCTATTCTAGTGAGAATATAAAATACCAAGTAGTAGTTTGTCCAGCAAACGTGCAAATGTAATATATTAAATTATCGACCTATTGCTATTATGTATTGTAATCCTAAAATTGCTTGAGGCTTAGTTTGCGATATTCTGTACTTTCACTACAGACCTTTTTGGGTATCTTTCAGCATGACTTTCGGAAGGGTAAATCTACAACATTCAATTTATTAAAATTCGCCAACTTCTGTGTTTCTACCACTAAAGTTGGTAAGCAAGTCGACTGTATTTTCACGGACGTTAGTAAAGTTTTCGACGAAATTAATAATAGAGTTCTCATTCATAAGCTATCTGTTCTTGGGTTTCTTTCTGACTTCGTCAGCTAGATATGTTTTTATTTGTCAGGGCCTACGCAACGTTTTTTATTTCGAGCTTCGGACTTTTTAAAGTATGAAATAATACCTCAAGTATCCCCCAATTTACGCCTTTGATATTTAATGAATAGATGCCTTTCATAATTGGTTCTCGATTAACTTCTTTCTGGTAAGCACTAATAAGTGCACATAAATCTTGTTCTCCCGCGAAGAGAAACCCTTATACATAACTAAACTATCGACGGTTGCTTGCAAATCAGACTTTAACTGCAGCTTAATTGATGTTCCTGCTTTCTCTGACTCACTCGCTATTGAACTCTTGGTTCTTAGGCTTTCACTGCCTAAGCTCAATATATATTTGCTCTGTTGCTATATTCCCCCTAACCTGATAAACGTCGTTGATACTGAAGGGCGCAGTCTTTACGATACACTAACCCTTAGTTTAGACTTCATTTGTAATATGACGAACCCTGAAGATGAAATTCTTCTTCTTGGTGACTTTAATCTACCCAATGTTCTATGGGTACCTAACTGTGATGACGATGACTTCCTTCCCTCATGTTGTCTCACATCTGTGGTCTCTACATTTCTTGAAACCATTGCTTCCTCTGGTTTTCACCAAATGAGTAATGTAAAGAACTCTATGGGAAGGCAGTTGGATCTTGTGTTTTCTTCTGATTCAACTAACACTATAGTTGAATTAGCTTCTGATCAGTTATCTGCTATGGATAGTTTTCATCCACCCATCTTTGTCTCATTCTGTTACGATGGTGCTAGTATTGCAGATCCTAATCTCGAACACCATACTTATGACTTTAAGAGATCGAACTTCTCTGAGATAACGTCTAATCTCCTTTCAGTAGATTTTTCGGCACTACTAAATATTAATGATATTGACGTCTGCGCCTCCCTATTTTATAACAAGATATATGATTTGTTTAACTCCCTTGTTCCATTAAAACGGATTAGGTCTACATGCTCCTCTCCCCCATGGTATAATGCCGAACTCCGCAGTCTTAGGAACAGGAAGAACAAACTCTGGAAAAATTACTTGCGTTGTAATAGCGCTATAGCATATTCTGACTTTGTGAGCTGTTATGAAAGTTTTAAGGCACTATCCTCTTCGCTCTATAATGAATATCTTGTTAGTGTTCGCGAAAATATGCACAATAACCCTCGAAATTTCTTTAAATTTGTTAATATGAAGAAGAAATCGAACAGCTACCCATCTACGATGTGGTATGAAGGATCTTCTAGTAATAACGTGTCCGACATAGTTAACAATTTTGCTTCGTACTTTGAGAGTGCCTTTTCCTCAGATAACTTTGAGCCATGTGCGAATAATTTTGATCATATTTTGAATCGTCCCGCTTCACCCGATTTTCTGCCGTTTATATCACGGGATCATATTTCGGAAAAAATCAATGAACTCAAGTCGGACTTTTCATCTGGTCCTGATGGCATCCCTCCAGCCTTCGTCAAGTCCTGTTCCGTTGCCCTTCTAACTCCACTGGCAATTCTCTTTAATAGGTCTCTTCAAGTCGGTAAATTTCCTACATTGTGGAAGAGCACTTTTATAGTCCCTATTCATAAAAAAGGCCATAAGAATATTATAACTAATTATAGACCTATCGCTAAGTTATCTTGCATACCTAAATTGTTTGAATCAATTGTGTATTCGCAGCTTATGGAGCGGTGTATTGGCTTGATCTCTCCCAATCAGCACGGGTTTTTGCCCGGTAGATCAACAACTACTAACTTACTTGAATTTACCCCCCATATTATTTCTGGCTTCCAGCGAGGCTTGCAGACTGACTGCATATACACGGATTTCAGTAAGGCCTTTGATAAACTCCCTCACTCCGTAATAATATTTAAACTCGGGAGGCTGGGCTTCCCCCCTGTTCTTCTCGACTGGGTTTCATCCTATCTTAGTGGCAGATCTTATCGTGTGTCGCTCCGCGGTTCTACCTCTAGAATCTTCAAGGCTTCGTCTGATGTACCACAAGGCAGTCATCTCGGTCCTCTACTATTCGTTCTTGCCATTGACGACATTGTCCCTCTGATCACGTACTCTAATGTTCTAATCTACGCTGATGACATGAAGATCTTCTCTTATATTAAGGATGGTGGTGACGCTGCCCTTATTCAAAAGGACTTAGATACGTTTCTGGCGTGGTGCGAGCATAACGGCTTACACCTCAATTTTGAGAAATGCGAAGCTATGACTTTCTCCAGGAGCCCTAATTCTCAAGTTTATGATTACAACTTTGCGATGAATGGTCTCCGTCGCGTGCTGTCCGTAACTGACCTTGGGGTAAAGCTTGATAGGAAGCTTGACTTTACTCTGCATATTAACTATATCGTGTCTAGGGGAAGTTTAATCTTGGGATTTGTTAAGCGATGGTCTAGAGAGTTCTCGGATATACCAACATTGATGCATTTGTACTGCTCCTTAGTTAGACCTATTCTTGAGTATGCATTTCAGGTCTGGTCGCCCTACTACGCTGTTCATTCCAAGCGTATCGAATCGGTGCAGCGTAATTTTCTTAGATTTGCGCTTAGAGGGCTCCCATGGGACCATCCACTTAGACTCCCGCCCTACACCGACCGCCTCCAGTTGCTCGATATGCCCTCGCTTGAGAAAAGGCGCAAAGTCGCTGACTTGGTGTTTATTCACCAGCTCTTGAACTCTAATATAGACTCAAGTTCGTTTTCTTCAGACAGTCCCAAAATAACCTTCGAAGACCGCCTTTGTTGCATATTGAACCATCAAGATCAAATTACGGAATGCATGAACCAATGAATCGTTTATGTAGGGCTGTTAATTCTTGTCCTAATTTTGATTTAACTCTTAGTAAGATGTTGTTCAAGAACTATCTATTTTCTGTGCTCCCGTGACTCTCTGTTTATTTGTTGTGTTGCTGTGTTTCCTTGTTTTGTTTGTGCTGCTTTCCTTTTGTTTGAAATGCTTTGGATAAGCCTTTGAAAGCGAAATGTAGTATGTAGGCGGCACGATTTCTAGGGTAGCTTTTGACTAAGGTTTTGCTTAAACGATCTCTGCTGTCTTTGCACCCCTTTTGTAGTGTTTGGGAGTGTTTTTTTTCTCTTTTTTGTTTACTAATATTTTATTGCATGGGTTATGGGAGCCTCATTCACCTCAATATATGTTATATTCTGGTGAATAGGTCAATTGTTTCCAGGCATCTGCCTGCGAAGTGCGCCTTCTGAGTTAGAAGGGTTAATTCAGCTTGTAACTCTTGAATCAGACTTGACAAAACCAAAGTCCTGGTAGCACGAGCGGATCTAGGTTTTCGCTTAGGAGGGGCAATTTGTTGACTTTGTAATTTATCTATATCAAATTTTTGATAAGCGGAAGAGGGGAGGTATTAAGAAGGGGTCTAATTTAAGAATATGCACTAATTACGTAGAATAGGCAAAAGTAGTTAGTGAAGAAAAGGCTTCAACTTCTAAACTGCGAGAATTTAAATATAATCAAGATTTAAATAGAATATTCGAAATATCAAGTTCTATGTCGATTTTAAATATTTATAACGATTTTCTTGCATATTTCAGCCGCTGCTGTTCCTTCTCAGTTCGATTGGAAGAAGGTTCTACAGTTCAAGGAATTGAACGAAAAACTGGCGTTCACGAAGTTGAGAGGAATAACGCGGCATATTTAGTGAAAATGTTCTACTGGACTGAATGAATTTCAGTTTGATAGATTAACTTAAGTTACGCGGAAACATGATTGCACGAAATTTAAAGTAATAATCGGACGGACAATCCAAAACAGATTTAGAAAGAAGGTACATGATCGAATCATCGTAGTTCAAAGGACAGCGTGCAGCGGAATTTAATATACGAAATCAACAAGGATCTCACAAGCAGAGGACTAGTAACTTGAGCGATATAAGCTGTAGGTAAAGACAACTTTCTTAGGGACATGTATGTTTTACCAACGGCACTGTTGACATGGTTTGACTAATTTAGAAACTTATTAAAAATAACGCCAACATATTTAACAAAATTACTATAGGGAATAACAATTTTATATTTGGAAATGAATAAATGTCTACATTTGATTTGTAGATTATAATAGAGTTGGACTTAGAGGCAGCAAGATTTCAACAATTTTGACCAGTTCATTTAGACATATTCACCAGATCATCACTCAATCCACAAATAGCGTCCTCCATCAGGTGCAGAGGTGTATAGATGTATATCATCCGCACAAAGATTATATTTGTAGTATGGTATAACAGGTGAAAAATCATTAATAAAAATTAAAAATGGCCGAGAATAGATAACTGAGACACCCCGCTTAAGATAAGAAGATAATCGGTTGACTTATCATTGCAAATATTACGAAATTAGTTACAATCACCCTTTCCTTAGATACAATATTTTTAACATCGCGCTAGTGCCCCACCGTATTCTATACAGCAAGAGAGAATCATCATAGTCAAAGAATCATCGTAGTCACTATATTTACAAAATTTTTACTATTTACCAATCAGGAAGCGTATTCCGTACAACAGAATCAAAATCATAGAAATCAATCTACGCCTTACGAAGCTAGGTGCCGCCCCTCTCACCACAAGCCATCAACCAAAACCATAAACGCGTTACGAAGTTGGAATACCATATCCCCCTTCCCGGCCCATCGCAGACGATTTTTTCCATTATTACCAATAGGCGATCATATTCTATACCGCAAAAAAAGAACCATCAAAATCGGCCCAAGCATTAAGAAGTTAGGCTCTACCCCCATCCCCACACCATCAGAAAGATTTTTGACACGGTACCAATCGGGAAACATATCCTACCCAACAAAAAAAGAATCATGCAAATCAGTCCACGCGTTAAGAAATTAGACTACGCTCCCCCTCCCCACCCACCCTAGGACAAAGTTTTATTTCATTAGTAGCAATTTGTGATCATACTCTATACAACAGAAAAAGAATCATCAAAACCAGTCCACGCTTTACAAAATTATGCCCGGTCATACATAAAAAAAAATTAAAAAATACAAATTTAGACCCTCTTTGTTTTTGAAAAGTCGGTTAAAAAAAATACATATCGAACTTAGAACCTCATTTTTAAAAAGTCGGTTAAAAATCGGAGTTTCTTAAGGAGCCAGACGAAATAAAAATATTGAAACATGACAAAAGAGAGGCTCTGCAAACTATCGAAAGAAAATCAATTTTGGGGATGCTTCGTCTAGTTTCAAGAGAACCGAGCCTTAATAGTTTTAGTCTGTCCGAATAAGGTACTATGTAATACAAGTGCGTTGTCTCACGGTAGGCCAAGAATAGCAAACCGTACGAAGTCACGTTGGACTGTTCAAAGTGTACTTTTTGAAAAGGAAACCAAACACAACAGGTACACGCAATGGAATAGCCGCGCAATATAAGGATCATGAAATTCCTTTGCCCACCTTTTAATCTCGAATTTACTACAGCGTCGATATTGTCTACAAAGGTAAAGCGACAATTTAGCCACATGCAAAAAAGAAACATGCGATTACTTAAGAAAAATTCCCGACGTTTTCCTACTGACATATTTATGAAACTTTCGCGTTGATGCAGGAAGTGTGATGTTGCCCAACATGAACAGAATGAGTCAGTGACGGCATTAAAAGTTCGGCTAGAACGAGCAAACTTGTTATTTGAGTGAATTGGACCCAAATCTTGCTTCTCTTTTTAACTTCTGATGACTTCCAAAGTTCCAAAACAGTTTTCCAAGAATTTTTTCAACTCGAGCAGTGTAAATAATTCTGCAGGGCCTTCCAGTTTCTACAGTTTTCGGCTTTTGATATCTAGTTTTTGTACGGCTGGAAAGACGGTTAGCGGTCCCAATTAATCAGGTGTTGTATGCATATTTGTTAAGGCAATTAGTGTCTCTGTTACCATTTGCGGATTCGCGCACTTACTTTCATAACAATCTGATAAGCTCTTCCAGGCCTGATCATAGTTAGTTTCAACAATCTGAGCTAATCGCAGAAGTTAGGCTGGTTCACCACAAAAATTCTATTTCAAATAGTGGAGCTTCTGTACTTTAGATAAAGTTAAGAGTTATCATGAATCAGTAAAACGTGAAAGTAACTAAACGGTATCCACTACAATCTGATTAATTCCTGGTGGATCTACTGGAAGAATCACTGTCTCAGTAAGCCGTATAAAATGTGCGGACATATCACTACACTATACAGGGTGTTTCAGATCTGACGTGCCAAAATAAGTGGGGTAATAGATCTGAACAAAACAAACAAACAATTGTATGGTAGAGGGAAGGGGGGGGGCAATCTCAAGCGTTTGGGAGTTACAGGGTGGTTCATAAATTTCAGTTATTCACGGTATGCACATTATTCTTTTATTTTATCTTTTGATTTACCCAACATAGCGAAATCAAACAAACGCTAAAAAACAATTATCCTACTGACCTTTCCAAAAATATCAACACTACTGATCTAACTCCTACCATTGTACGTACAGTCACTTCCAAAAGTGAAAAAAATGGTTTCCGATTATCTAAAATTCAGCATTTTCCCAAATTTTCTCCGAAATGCAGGTATTATAATTAGTACACCTTTCTTTTATTTTTATTGGATTGCCCATCTTATTACCTTTCCAAAAAGGTGCAACATGTCCACGTAGAGAAAATATGTAGAAATTTATACGTAGAAATCCTATCGGAGAATATTATGAAAATCAACAAATTAAAGAAATTAAACTCAAATTAATTCTAAAATGCTTTTTATTGAATTTAAAAATAATTACCATTAATCTTAATAAATAACAAAAGAAGTTAAAAATGTAAACCGCCACATTGGATGCATGCCAACATCCTCCTTCTAAGTCCCTGTTTAAGGCATATTGCAGCCAGACTCTCCCTTATTTTCGTCGTTGCATTCCCAATTCGTCTAACTAAAACCTCCCTATTGTTAACTCGGCTTGAATAAATTTCATCCTTCATTGCTCCCCATAAGAAAAAGTACAATGGGGTAAGGTCTGGAGATCTAGCAGGCCAAGGAATCGGTGCACCTCGTTCAAATTGGGAAATTTTTCACTTAGTATTATCTTCACAAGGTTAGCCATATGCGCTGGTACGCCATCGTGTTGGCGAAACATTCCCCTAAGATGACCCATAGGGTTCTCCTCTATTAGATCTGGCAGTGAATTGTTCAAAAAGTACGCATAAAATTCACTATTAAGCACTTGCGGTAAAATTAATGGTCCTACCAAAATGGTTGCCGATGGTACCAGTCCAAACGTTGGCACTGAATCTCTGCTGGAATTAGGTCACCGTTGCCCTGTGTGGGGTAGTCTTCGACGAGGTATGGAGGTTATGGAAGTTTGTGATATCATTCCTGGTGAATTGACATTCATCTGTCCACAGAATTCGGTCCAGAAACGCTCTGTCGTCAATGTCGCGTTCCAGAAGCCAAGTGCTACATTTCAGTTTTCTCTCAGAATCTCCTTCCTGTAGTCCTTGGGCTGGGTGATGATGATATGAACATGAACAACCCTCCAAACCTTAGATGACGACAATCCTAATCGCCTTGTGACTCGTTCCGTGCTCGTCTCAGGGTCCTTCCTGACGATGGCGATAATTAGGTGCTCGACGTCGGCAGAAGTTCCTGAAGTTTCGGGTCGTGTCTCCATGTCGTGTGAAGTTACACTTCCTGTTTCTCTTAATCTTTGGAAAGTCCGTGTAAATACCCCTCTTTTGGGTATCTTCTGTAATATTCCAGTACAGCCGCTCTCTTTTCCGTCTACTGCACCATAAATGTAAATAATATCCGCGTATTCCTTAAAAGTAAATTCTACCATTTTTTAATAATTCTTGCTTTAAAACATCCGTACTTATTAATTTGTTTTCCAACTATGATAGGTATTCTTGCTGACTGACCCTTTTTTTAACCTACTTCAAGAAAGGAGGAGGTTCCCAATTCGACTGTATGTTTTTGTATGTTTGTTATTATAGCAAAATTTTCATCAGATACGACTTACAGAAGACCAGGATACAAGTGTGTGAATTCTAGCTAACACAAGCTAATATCGGCAAAAAAACAAAATTCCACTAACATTTTTATAACTTTTTTGCACCAATAATTAAAATGCATTAACTGTTAACCCAAAACAAACATTTTCAACCCTTTACCTTAAAAATTTACTTCATTTAAAAAATATCTTACCTAAAGTGCAATCAAATGATTAGGTAGTCAGGGATTTCTAAGGATGCGGTTTTTCTAATCCTTTGTCAACCTTGGCGTGTTTCATCTTTTTAAGCAATACAATAAAAATAAAAACGAGGTGTACTAAATACATGAATTTCGGGGAATATTGGGAAAACGCGGAATTATTTTCACTTTTGGAAGTGACAGTACCTGCAATGGCATTGCTAACAGTTTTAGAAAGGTCATTGGGATAGTAGTTTTTAGCGTTTGTTTTATGTGTTGGGTAGATCAAAAGAGAAAAATAAAAGAGTAATGTGCATACCATGAAAAACTGATATTTATGAATTACCCTGTAACTCCCAAACGGTTCAGATCACCCCACTCATTTTGGCACGTCAGATCTGAAACACCCTGTATAACAAAGTCACATCAGTCTTATTAACTGTTCAACAATTATACATACATATGCAAGGTAAGTCAAATTTAAATATTAATGTTACATCAGGTGAGATGAGTTACTTCAGATAAGTATCCTTAACTTCCTTTTCAGAAATAAATGGCATCAACATAAACCTACCCTAATTGTATATGGATCTAATAAAGCAGCCATTTCGAAATACACAGTAGATGGGCAAGATATACCTATAAGCGGTTAAGTATCTCTTTCAGCAGTTATTGAAAAGTGTTTTTGAGAAAAACGCGCTTAAAGTTTTAATAGCTTTCTGACCGCCCGCAGCTGTCGGAGCTATAGTTTTAAAGGAGAGGAGTCAATAACTTCGAGAGTTTTGCTTTGATCGACTTCAAATTTTGTGACTATATTCTTGAAATGTTTAACTATAAGAAAAGAAAAAAAAGATTTTTAAAGGTGCTTCGTTTTAAGTTGTAAGTATCCGAATAATTTATTTATTTAAATTAATATAATTATGAAGATGAAACATTATATCATTTAATTTCCCATTATCATTTGATGTGCCTTTTTGGTCTACCACCTCTTCATTTATCATTAAGCGAACCAGTTTCATAAAATGTTTTCACTGAACCGCGAATTTATTGCTCAGATGGATAATAAAATGGAAAATAGCATAGATTTTACGAAGCTTCATTTATATAGAACGCTTATTTTCATAATAAATTTTAATTATTTCAATGAATTGTTAAAATTGTTAAGGTTCACTGCCTACTTTAGCTACAAGCCTGGAAGGAAATACGAACTGCCAGGCATTAGTGGTGTTAACAAACCGCATTTCCCATAGTAAACCATATGAATGGGTTGGGAATTTCTACTTTTTCGCAGTTTCTCTTTTCTGGATATCATTAAAATTTTAACTTGGCATTTATTTGAAGTGAACTTACAAATGTTCTGAACATCACGACATTAAGGCTCCTCTTAACAAAATTCATTTCAGGTGTAGTGTTTTTAAGAAAAGAATATAATTTGTGTTCAATTTGTTGAAGTACTGAACATGTAATGCGTCAATGTCACTAGGATTTTTCTTTGTTTTTAGTTATCTGAGTGTGGAGTCTTTTTGGGCACCATGTGGTTTTATAACTTGAGTCGACGAACTCCGATGAAAGTTACAAAACAAAAGTCAACCCTTATTAATATTTATTCAAAAACCATAAATAAAATTGAATAGAAATTATAATCAAGAAAGAAAAAACCTATTTGTAACCAAAAAAGAAAAATAAGATATTTTCCAACAAGGGAAAAAAGCAAAAAGTGAGATTCGAAATCGAAACACTTCAATGTGCTATAACACATAAAAAAGTACTTATATTTTAAACAAAAGCGTATCTTATTCTGCTTAATCCTCTATATACCTTTCACTTTCGTTTGATTACTCCACTTCACCTTTATTTTCTTTAACTTACTTTTCAACCTGCAATATTTTGGGCTAACAACTTACGTTGGACTATCTCCTTCACATACCAAGGATCTCCATTTATTAAAGTTTTCTCCTTTATAGAATTGTATGTATGGATGTATCGTATGTATGTAATTGATGTTGTTTTTTCAGATCGGTTTAAGTCGTGTTGAATTTAAATAATTATTTTGATTTTTCTTTAGTAAAATATTCGGCAAATCTTAATATGCAATATTGATAAAATTCGGAAGTCATTCAATTTTATGAAAAACTACAGGTGTTGACAGCGGATTTCATGTGTTAAATATTTTCTTATTAAGATTTGTGCCACCTTGTTTATTCACGCTGTAAATACTTATCCTAATGTAAATCAATTTAATGCCAGTTATCCAGTATCAGCTTACGGGATCATAAGTAAGATCGATTAAATACTTTTGTTGTAGTTGTTTTATTTGTTTAATTCGCGCACCGTCTTTTAAATATCATAATAGATATAAAACGAAAATTATTTTATGATTCTTAGTGCAATTTGTATTTTGTAATTTTAGATTCATACGCCATCATCTCAACAGTGCAAGGATGTCTCGGCAATCACTTAGCCAACAATAAGACTTTGATCCCTTAATAGCATGCGATCGTCAAATATATTTTTCTGAATAATAAAGTCTGTACTCTGCGAAAGTCTTGCACTAGCGACAAGATGAGGTAGGCTACTGGGTGTACAAAGCGGCAGAGCGTAGAGCTCAAAGCCTTATTGAGATTCCTTTTGAAAGCAGTATGGTATGAAAATAAATAAATAAGAAGGGGTTTTCCCCATGAAGCTAAGGAGCACAATGGACCCATCTATAAGTCTAAATGAAGCAGGCTAAGAGTAGTTCAGCAGCACCGCTCTAACTTCACCTAATATTCTGGATTTTCCTCAGACTTGATATGAAATCATTGATCGGAATTAATTTTGGAAGAGAGGTCGAATTAATTCTTAACTGAACTGCTCATATTTGTATTTGCAGGCGCTTGGCTTGGCTTTTCTATATACATGTAAGAATACTCCTTCTGACTTGGCGCTGATCTACAGACCTAGCCTGGAATATAATTCCCATATTTGGGCAGGGGCCGGGCATACCGCATTGACCCCGTTAGATAAAGTTCAAAAAAATGCTATTAAACTTTTTGCAAATTCAGTATCTCTTGGAACATTGACTCTCTGAAACATCGACCGAAAGTCTGTTGACTTACACTCTACCTTCGCGCGTTTCACTCCTCTATTGATATTTACATCACCATTGATCTAACGAAATTACTAGAGTAATTCCTTGTAGACACATTACAACGCGCGAAAGAGGAGCTTGAAGTTGCTTTCATCACTATGTCTTTGATTGGCTTGGCGAAATTATCAAATAGGTTCCGGTGCTAATTTATTTTATAAGACAAACAGAGCTATATTCAAATGTAAAATATATTGGGTTCAACAAAATGTTTATTCAATTGAAAACACATAAATCACAAAATCAGATTGTATCCACCCCTTCTCCCCACCCTCAACAACAATCGAGATTCGGATCTGACACACACAAATTACAAAAAACGGCCCCAAAAATAAACATTGCCCATAAAATAATTATAAAAACTCCTTTAATTATAGCAAAATCATTATGTCTTAAAAAAAATGTTTTATAGTAAGGCATTTGAAAAAAAATAATTAATCTACTTGAATAGAATAAAGCAGTGATGGGCATTATTCGAATAAATTTTCAATCAAATAAAGATTTTTTTTAAAATCGAATAAAAATTATTCAAATAAATTTTTATTTGATTTTAAATTTATTTTAAGTTATTCACAAATAATTATTTATTATTTGGTGCTGATTATTTAAATTTCAAATAATTATTCCAGCGATGGGCATTTTTTATTCGAATAAAGATAAAAGATAAAAACTCAAATAAATTGAAAAATGGAATTAAAAATTTTTTTGATTACAAAAATTATTTGTTATTTGGAGAATTGCTCGCAGATAATAATTTGTTATTTCGCGTCCATTATTTGAATTTCAAATAATTATTTTTTATTCGATCGTGCATTATTTGATAATCAAATAATTATTCGTTATTTGATGAATTATTCGCAAATAATTATTTGTTATTTAGTGCTATTTATTCGAATTTAAAATAATTATTTGTTATTCGATCGGGCGTTATTCGATAATCAAATAATAATTCGTTACGTTATTTGTTGCTTTTATTCCAATTTCAAATAATTATTTGTTATGTTCGATGTTTACAATAAAGATTTTAGTAAATGATACCATAAAACAAATAAGTATTCCATAAAGGGATATCAACTATGATAATCGAATAACAAATAATTATTTGTAATTCGAATAAAAAGCACCAAATAACAGAAAATCATTTGCGAATAAGTCATCAAATAACAAATAATTATTTGATCATCGAACAACGCATGATCGAATAACAAATAATTATTTGAAATTCGAATAAAAAGTACTAAATGACAAATAATTATTTGCGAATAATTCTCCAAATAAGAAATAATTTTTGTAATCAAAAAAATGTTTATTCGATTTTTCAATTTATTTGAGTTTTTATCTTTTATCTTTATTCGAATAAAAACTGCCCATCGCTGGAATAAAGTCACGTTTTTCGTGGTAAATATAAATGATGTTTCAAAATATATAGTACACTCAGAAAGCCTTTAATCATACATAAACACAATGAATTACTGAAGCAAAAAAAAATTATAATTTAAGTGATAAGGTTAGTAGTAACGACAAATAAAGAAATAAACGAATAAATATGTTTTAGAGAAAGAAGTTAACAAATCTGTTCAAAAATGTACAAATTAATTGATTGAACATTAAAATTTTCTTGAGAATTCCGAATTTGAAGTTCAGTAACTTGAAAATATTTCCCAAATTAATGGATCCATTTTTACTTTTGCTTAGGATATTCTCGCTACAGATTCCCCTCGTGGAGTGAATCAATCAATCATTTATTTCGAAGCATTTTTACAGAAGATTTAATTCAGAAAGAATAAATAACTCTAAGAGAGCTAATAGAAAGCACAATACCGCGTGAAAAATAAGAATTTTGCTTACACGAATATTGAATTTTCAACGTAACGCGTAGACGGATTTCAACGATTATTATTTTGTTGTATTAAATATGTTCCCCTATTTCTACTATGACAAAAATGTTGGACCTAGGAAGTTGGGGGGAGAAGCCTTATTTCGTATCGCATGGTCTGATTTCGATGATTCGTTTTTTCTTGTCTAAAGTACATGTATTTTCACATTATTACCATGAAAAAACCTGTACACTTTTGGGTGGGGATGGGGTTTATTGTGTTATAGATTATCTTGCTCCAAAAAAGTTGTGTTCTTAGAGTGGTGTGGGGGAAAGGGTGGCACGTAGCGCTTCCTAACGCGTGAACCAATTTTTGATGAGTTTGATTCTATGTAACATACTACATTTCCTAAATGATAGCGGGCGAGTGGATTTGGATTTGTTATGTGGAGTACATTGCCGGGCTACCACTACAGTATCTGGAATTTAGGCAACTAATTTCGTAACATATGTCTTTATTTGGATGAAAGAGAACCTTCCGAATCCAGCCACACACTACGAAATTATTTTCCTTTTTATTCTTTTCTTTCTGGAACTGTTGCAATCACTTTGTTCAAACAAGCAGGACTTTTCCATTAGCATATCTAACGACACTTGAAAGTAAAAAATAAAATAATTTTATAAAAAAAAGTTAAACCGATTTCCTGAAAAACGTTAAAAGTTATAAAATAATATTTAATTGAACAAACATATCAACAAGGTGATCGTAGGTCGTGTGTAATAAAAAAAAGGAAAACAAAGGAACTCATAGATCTAGGGAGGGCAGGGGGGGGGTCTATCTCCTCTCCCCTACAAGATATAGGAGTTTGAAATTTTTTTACGATAAAATACACGTTAACACATATTTTTACAATTTTAATGTTATAGACGTTATTAATATCTCAGTTGACAGGTAACACTGTGGTGTTAGAGCCTATGTAATTTCTTTTTACTGCTAATGGACAATAGAGAACACATAAGGAATTTTAAAACACACAAAACGCTTTTACCATTCGAAACTTATATTACTAAATATTATTCTAACAGCCAAATGGCGCGATGCTTTATTAAATCTTATCTTCAGACTAACTACTTATAAATCTTATTACAAGTTCTTTGCTTATGATTCTACCAGCATCTGATTCTTGTTAACTTTATCCAAGTTTGCACCTGCATCTATTTCTTAGTAAAAGTATCATCTTCAGTTAAATGATATGAACTAGTTCCACTTTATGCTGAAACGCCTTTAAGCACTTGAAAAGGTTCAAAGCAATGATGGCCAAACTCACACCACTTAATGTGAGGAATGCTTAAAAGCTTTAGAAGTATTAACTACTGTTTGTTTATTTTTGAACCTTAAAATGCATGCAAGCATATCTTAAGATATTGTATGATTGCATACAGAACTACTTAAATCTGAAGATTTTTTTAACTTTTGTATGCTTTAACAACTAAAAAATGCAAAAACAGTAAACCGAATACAACCTAACATGTGCATATACGAATTTTAAAGCTCAAAAGCTCACTTGCCCGCGGGCATAGGTTTGGACATCACTGGTTCAAAGGATAGCAGAACTACTGATAACAGTTGCTCTTGAAACCATAACTTCTAAAGCCCTCAACACAATTTTCCACCTTCAACCGGTGGATCTTTTGGGAAGCAAAATGCACTCGTCTGCCATTAGGCTCAACTCAACGCATGCAAACTGGGGAATTCACAAGCATCCCTAAGGATTGCGAATGTTAGATGGCAGAGGCGTAATATTATAAGCGTTGTCGTGACCATCATTTCGGGCCATCGTCTCATAGGTAGACACGCTGCGCTGACAGACTTGGTGCGCCTTAAAATGCCTTCTGTAGGAGTTGCCAAGACGATAAAAAAAAAGAAACCACATCCGGCGCTAGCCAACCTCAGGAACCGGTTTTTGGGCTCCCCCTTTTTCAATCAGTTAACCGAAATAGGTTCTATTGATGTCAGGGACGTAGTTCGGTTTACCAGGAGCTCTAAACGGTTCCCGACTACGTGACAGGGCTGTAAATTTGTGCTCTAGTCAACAATATTTACTGGCTCTGGCTCTCTGAGAACTAGATTCAACTGAAGACAGACAGGGCTGCCCTCTCTCTTAAGGCGATATAAGGTTGAGCGCACAGTCGCAACTGGGGTATCACAATTGGCCGTTCTGAGCTAAGTGTGCCTGTTTAGGCAGCTACCCAAATGTAATCAAACCTTTATGCTTTTTTTTATACAACGTTGATGCGTTAGCATAGTGTTGGCCGGAAGGGAATTAGGGAAAGGGAAGTGAGGAAACCTGAGTCTTGTTTTTGCATTGCTGCGAGCCCAAAGACGGAGTGGATTATTTTTAATTTCTTAATAAAAGCTCACGGGGTCATCTCGAACCCGGGACCCATGGCACGTTGGTCGTGCCGCTCAACGAATTGATCCAACTCCGTCTCCTGCTGATGAACGTTTTCAAATTTAATAAGTGACGTTGCAAATGGAGTTTACTCTTCCCCCACTTCATCTTTGGAGGCAATGACATTTTCTTGATTTGTTTCTTCTGCTTTATGTGGAAATGCTTTTAGAGCTGTATTTGTTAATTTTTTCAATACGAGTAACTATTTCGTCTTTCTGTTGAATGAAAATTTTTGTGTTTGTTCTGTTTATTACTTCAGATAAGAGTTTGATTGTTAGTAATTCCGATGGTGATGATCAATCCATAACTGATATTCTTCTTAATGCTTCCTTTAAGATAAATTGTCTGCCGTTAATTGTAATGGTGACATTTAGGTTGTGAAGGATGTGTTGGATGTAGATGAATCCGTAGTATTGGTTCAGTAGCAAATTACTTCTGCAACCGTAGGGACATACCTATCAATACATGCTGATTTTTCGCTTTAGTACATGGGGATTTAAGACTTTTTAGCAGGTTTGGTATTGAGGTAGAATTACTAATATTTATAATACTGTTTTGATTACAAATAGATAAGTAGTTAAGATTTTTACCATTGTTTTTAATACCATAGAAATTTTTATTATCTTTGAAAATGTCCTAGAGAATTTCACTAATTACAATAATTCTTTTCATTGGCTTAATTAGCAAATTCTGATAATTAAAAATAAGCAATTCTTATAATTTTCATTTTTTGTCATTGGGATGTTAAAGTCTTCTAAAGTTTCTTCTGTTGTGGAGTAGTCCTTCCTTGCTTAAAATAACAATCGTAAATTTTTTTCTGATGTGAATAATATCATTTGCCCAATGGATGGCTTATCTAATGTTGACTAATTCTTCCTTAATCAATTTCATCTTGTATTGAACATTTAGAGCAAGTTGATCACTAATTGTATTTTCCTTTTTGATTGCATTTAAGATTTCGTTGGTCACCTTGTTTATCTTTTTGTTTTACAATTGATTAATTACTACTTGACTATTATCGTTTGTCAATAAATTACTCATCTTATCTTCTATCATCTGAAAGGCTTCGTGGTCAGGATTACCTGCAATCCATGGTAATGGCTTTCTCTTTCAGGATTGGATTTAATTCGTTTATGATTTGCTGAAGCTTTCCCAACTCGGTACTGTCGATCAATTTGAAATTTCCATTGTGAATTGTTGCCTTTCTGAGGCTGATAACTCCGCCGCAGCCGGTCACAAAGCTGGTTGAGAAAGTAGAATGGAAATCTATGTGCCACTTGCCAGCCAGAACACTTCGGGTTAGGGAGAATCTACGCACTATACAAATACACTCTCGGTGTTTCCCAGGATGCCTCAAAGAGCAGCCCTACTTCGGGGATTGAATAGGTAGGTTTGTATGCCGCGAAAACCAACGTATACACACGAAACGTCTAGTACGCTGCGGATACCTCTGACTGATTTTGTGATGGCCACCTTTGAATATAAACATCGGAATACGATCGGACAATCGAACGTGCTAACTATGTGGGACGAGTTTGGATACGCGAAGATCATAGAGGTCGAATGGGCAATGGCCCAGTAGAAAATAAATACTTTAGAGTTTAGTGAAGCTAGATGGAGAGGAAGTGGCGGGTTTACATCATCCACATATGAAAGCGTGCTGCTATACTCTGGCCAGGATATATTAGATGTCCTGTCACGCATGTCAGGCCGACCGAACATCGGATATAATAACTAAACAGGCTATCTACGAGATCCTTGCCACCACCTTTCATAAGGCTCCTAAAGGTGATATAAAAATAGTCTCAAAGCTACGATTGGCTCTAACAACATGAGCCTGGAACATGTAATGAGGAATTTTGGACTCAGAAATAGGATCGCAAATGAAGAGTTCTTTACTAAATTTATTCAACTCGCGGAAACTTGTCATCGATAAATAATTATTTAAATACTAAAAATGCCTTTTAACAGCCTGGGTTCCCCCAGACGGCAGAACTGAGAATGAGATTGACCATATTGCTGTTTCTAAAAGTTGGAAAGAGTGTCTTCTTGATGTAAGGTCTAATCGCGGTGCTGTTTTTGGGAGCGATCACCATTCTGTTACAAGATGTCATTGCTTATTGTGAAGAGGCTTAAAACGCCGAACATCCGCAGCGCATATACCACCATTGTGCCAAAAAGTCGATCCACTGTGTCATAACACCGACGGCTATATCGGCCAAAAATGGGTAGGAATGTTTTATAAGCTGTGGTACAGAACACGTATGACGATTAGAGAGCGGATGACAACCACGGATCAGTGAAACCACATGGTTCAAAATACAGGAAAAGAAGCAGATTAAAGTCCGCATTAATTCTGCTACTGACGTTGCAGCTGAATCACATCTTAGAACTGCATTCCAATTTCTATAGAAAGGCGTCCAAAGAAGTGAAAAGCGCAACTACTTCGCGGTGACAGTGGAGATCTATACAAGATTACCAAAAAACTGGAAGGAAAGATTCTTACACATGAACATCCTTTAAGAGATACTAATGGATGCCTTCTTGTCGCAAAGGGGCATCAACTGCGGAGCTGGAAAAAATATTCAATACTACAATAGTCCAAAGCAACACTTTTGGACCGTCAAATACCTCTTCACATGAGTTTGAACACCCGGACAATATAGTTGGAGCCATGCTGCAGGGGGAGAACCAAAAGAAGGGGGACAACAACGGGGGCGCCTGCTGGCTTGTTGGGGGGGGGGGGGGCGGCACACGGGTAACTTTGGTCACCCAGATGCGTAAATGCATTTCCCCGCTTCCATAACAAAAAATACCATTGAATATACATACCCTTAGAATATACAGGGTGTTTCAGATCTGACGTGCCAAAATGAGTGGGGTGATAGATCTCACCTACACAAACAAAAAATTGTATGACAGGGGGGGGGGGGGGGGAACTCTCAACCATTTGGGAGGGTGATTCATAAATTTCAGTTTTTCATGGTATGCACATTACTCTTTTATTTTTATCTTTTGATCTACCCAACATAGCGACATCACACAAACGCTAAAAAATAACTATTCTAATGAACTTTCCAAAAATTTCAACAATGTTGATCTGTTTACTACCACTGCAGGTACAGTTACGGCCAAAATTTAAAAAAATGTTTTAAATTACCAAAATTTCAGCATTATCCTAAATTTTCTCCGAAATTTATGTAATTAGTATACCTCTTTTTTATTTTTATCGGATTTCCCATCTTATGACCTTTCCAAAAAGGTGCAATATGCCAAGGTAGACAAAGAATTAGAAAAACCGCATTTTAGAAATCTCTGGCTACCTAATTATTTGATTGCACTTTAGGTAGCAAATTCTTTAAGTAAACAAAATTTTTATGATAAAGGGTCGAAAATGTTTCTTTAGGGTTAACAGGAAAAAAGTTTTAAAAATGTTAGTGGAATTTCGTTTTATTGCCGATATTAGCATGTGTTAGCCAGAATTCACATCCTTGAATCCTGGCGTTTTGTTACTCGTACCTGATGGAAATTTTTCTAATAGAAAGGGTCAGTCAGCAAGAATACCTAGCATAGTTGAAAAACAAATCAATAAGTACGGGTGTTTTTAAACAGAAATTATTAAAAAATGGTAGGATTTACATGTCAGGAATACGGGGATATTATTTACATTTATGGTGTAGTAGACGGAAAAGAGAGAGCGGCTGTACTGGAATATCAAAGTAGATTCCCCAACCGGCAAGCACTTCAAAGAGGAGTATTTACACGGACTTTCCAAAGGCTAAGAGAAACAAGAAGTGTAACTTCACACGACATGGAGACGCGACACGAAACTTCGGGAACTTCTGCCGACGTCGAGCTGCAAATAATCAACATCGTGAGGCAGGACCCTGAGACGAGTACGAAACGAGCCGAAAGGCCATTAGAAGTATAGTAATCTAAGGTTTGGAGGGTTATTCATCGAGGGGGATTACGTCCTTATCACCATCGCCCAGCCCAAGGACTACTGGAAGGAGATTCCGAGAGAAGACTGAAATTTAGCACTTGGCTTCTGGAATTCGGCATTGACGACAGATCTTTTACTTTTACTATTTTCAAACTCTAGAGGGAAATGATTGTAAGGTGAGTTGGAATGAAACATATATTTAATAAAAGTTCTTTATTTATTTATGAATTTAAATAATAGCCAGTGCCAGGTGTTATCTAAGAAAAAAAATTCAAATAGCTGCTACCTGCTGCTTTCCTTTCAACAAAGAAGCCTCCATCGTTCATTTTGTCAATTGAACGGTCAGTAATTTTAGCGTCCAATCTAGGCGGCAAAAAAAACATGGTTACTCTCCAGTTCTAAAAATGTCCTGGGTCCATAGTTTGTTGTTGTTCTTTTGCAGCTTATGATTTTGTAATTCTGGGACTCTTCCATATTTTTAACAGCGAGTGCAGGCTTAAAATTTGCAGAATGTAGCTCCTCCACTACTTCGAAGTCTTCGATCGATTACTGCTTCGTTGATAGGTTGTCGATACATTTATATATATATATATATATATATATATATATATATATATATATATATATATATATATATTATTTTTTTTTGATGAGATAACTCAAAATTTATTATTTTAATTTGAGTTAGAACACGAATTTTAATTGCGACAATTTCACTGGTTGACTTCACTATGAATACTAAAAGAAAAAAAAATTAAAAACCACAATTTCCTTTGGAAAATACATTATTGAGAACATGTTACTGAAAGTGGTGAAATATTTATTAATAAATACTATAAAGAAAAGAATAAAAAATCAATGCACACTTAAATACAATTTAAGAAGAAATATTCCCATACTAGTTTACAAAATTTTCTCACGCTCAAGCGCTTAATTTCTCTGCAATTTCCCTGTAAATTCATCATTAGCACAAAACGTTTGTAAACACTAAATTATTTCACAAATATCTTCCAGAAAATATATAGAAAATTTCCATCACAATTTTAACTTAATAATCACTGACCATACTCAATATCTCGGAAATCCATTGACCTCAAGATATATTACTGCCCAAATTACGTAATCCTACACCAGCAACTTATTTTGTCATCAATCATAGTAAAAGCTCCCGCCGAAAATATCCAGCATAGTAAAAACTCAAAACAACAAACTCTTATCTTCAGCACGAGCCCAGGTCCGCACTTGCCAGGTTCATCTATAAAACCTTATCACCCAACGACCTCAACATTGCCACCAAATAATTAATTTCTACAGAGTCACCAGCTCCCTTATCAATTAGCTCATCATTCATTTATATACCCGTGATTCAGGTCCAGGTCCAGTTCCAGATCCAGGCCCACGTGCAACTCATCATTATCTTTACTAGCGCGCCGCCGCCAAAACAAAACAATATCCGCTCAAGCCATAAGGCAATACATTTCAAGATAAGAGGCTCTGCGGTCAACGAAAATAACATGCTGAAATATACCTCCGAATTGATATCCAGGCAAAATGCCATCATCTATTTTTACCCATAGCTAATGTTAACAACTTCATTAAGCTGGCACTGATAATGACCCCAAAATGAAATCTGCTCACACACACACACACACACACCCACACAAAAACACCCACACAAAAACCCTCACCCAACCGGATGTGGATCATCACAATCCACAAGTGTAGCCTACAAGACCATACTTTCTCAAACATATCTATCCCTTCTGCGCGACAAAAGAATAGACCCGTTACCAGACCGGATGCAGCCATCTACCAAAATCCAAGATGGCCGACAATGTGTTTTGGGACCTCCATAAGAAAATACATGCGATTTTGCGCTCGAACCCGCCTTGCTACTCTACTTTGTACGATGCTAGATAAGCTGCAAGTTTACCAAATCCCAAAAATACGCCACCTACCAATATATCAACCGATGATATACTCCAAACAAAATTAAAACTACCAGCGGTAGATATTCCCAAATTTTCCGGATCTTATCGTCATTGGCGTTCTTTCTACTCTGTTTTCCTCAATGATCCATCAAAACGCTCAAATAGCTAAAGTGCAGAAACTTTACACAACGATTTTCACTCATCGGTAGCAACATCTTCGAAAACTTATCAGAACCCCTCACCATCTTCGCAAGGTTATTTCGAAAACGAATTACTTCACTTTATATTGATAGAAAGAGATCTTCCAACATCCTCCTTGAGACTACACTGATTCGAGTTTCAACATTAACCGGCAACCATACCTTACGAGTGCTCATTGATCCAGGGTCACAAAGATCATTCATAAGAGAGGACATTGCTCAAAAACTTCAACTTAAGAAGCATCGTATAACAGCCCGAATTAAGGGCTTAGGATCATATTTAATTAGTATTGCTAATAGCGAAGTCAGTTTTGATTTTCATTCGCTGCATGATACGAGTTTTTCTTACAACATTAATGCTTTCGTGTTGTCGTCTCTCACTGATGTCCTCCCATCACACAACACTTACTTTCCAGATACTTGGCAACTTTAAAGAACATAGCATTAGCAGATCCCACATTACACATACCAATTGATGTTTTATTGGGAATGGATGTTTATGCAAATATTTTATTAGAAGGCATAAGAAGAGGTCCTTCTCATACACCAATAGCTCAAAACACCTATCTAGGATGATAGTATTCGGGGACATAAGTTGCACAGAAAAGCAACCCACTACATCATCTCTGTCCGTAGTATCATGTCACAGCTTAGTTTAAATTAAAGGAATTCGCAAACGGTTTTAGGAACTAAAAGAGATTCCCCAAGAAAAAGTATTATCGCGTGAAGATCCAGAGTGCGAAGAGTTTTATGCAGCTAATCACCATCGGAATGAAGATAGATCATATGAGGTGTACTTACGCTTTGTGAACTTCGAACCACCGGTCCTGGGTGCTTCAAAAAATACCGCCTTATTGAGGATGAATCAGTAAGAAAGAAAATTGGAACGTAATCCCGAGATCAAGCAGCTATATGTAGATTGTTTGGAGGAGTATTTACTACTAGGGCACATGAAGCCAGTCACCACTTCAGAGGAAAATCACGTTAAGATTCTTTCAGATATTGAAAAAGGTTTTATGATAAATTATTTGCCACATCACGCAGTGCTCAAAGAGAGTACAACCACCCGGTTACGAGTAGTTTTCGATGCGTCCCATCATACTTCTAACGGACATACCATATTGGTCGGGCCTAAGTTACAGGAAGACTTAATTTCTATTGTACTACGCTGGCGGAAACACAAGATAGCATTCACATCAGACATTACTTAAATATAGAGGAAGCACAGTTGCAGAGAACATACCCTATCAACGAATTTTGTGGAGAAAGTCTACCAGCGAGCCCATTCAAGAATATATACACTCTAGGGATGGGGGATCGAACTGAGAAAATCGATTCAGTACGGATCGATCTGCAATTTTTTTCCGATTTCGAAGATCGATTAATCGCCCTAAAAAGATCGATGTTTGTAGATCGATTCCATTTATTTTGACACCAAGTATTTTCTTCACCAAGTGATTAATTTTGCAATTTAAAAAAATATAAAAATCAGTGATGATTGTTCAGAAAAAGACCTTGCTCCAGACTGGATACCATATAGCGGAAGGACGGAGTGAGCGGACGTAAAACCTATCCTAGTTAGCAGCGAAAAATTTTCAAGGGCTTTAGATTTAATCAGGGATGCACTAAAATTGAATGCTGCCAACTACAATGTTTGGCAGTATATGTAATAACAATAACAATATTTTAGGTACGAAATTTTCAATTTACAGGATTATTACACAGATTAATGTTGATGCGAAAAAATTTCCACGTGAGCTTGCTCAGTTTTATTAAGGTGTCGCGTCTTGTCTTAAATGGATGTGAATCGGAAGTAAATAAATCGATTCGAGCCGAATCGGTTCCGCGAAAAATCGATTCAAAAATCGGCAGATCGAAGGCTAAAAGATCGATTCGCCCAGATCGAATCGAAGATCGCCCATCCCTAATACACTCGCCTATCCAGTTGTTATGCAGGATTTTTACGTCGATGATGTCATGTCTGGAGCTGAAAATATTGACGAAGCACTGGAAATTCAAAAACAATTATTATATATGTTAATGGCAGGTGGTTTTGAACTTCGCATGTGGGCCAGTAACAATGCCAAATTAATGGAATCGATCCCCAAGGAGAAACGGGAGATTAAAATACCCTTGGACTCAAATGAAAACAATAGTGTTAAGACCCTAGGTTTATATTGGTGGCCGTCCAGCGACGTCTTTACTATCAAGGTTCGCATCAATTCAAATCCGTCCACTCCTACTAAAAGAACACTTCTGTCTGAGGTTGTAAGTTTGTTTGATCCCTCCGGCTGGTTTTCACCTACTATAATAGACTCAAAAATTCTAATGCAGTCGTTGTGGCTTAAGGGAATCTGTTGGGATGATACAGTGCCAAGCGATATTGCGCAGCGATGGAAACAAACATTACATCTGCTTGAGAAGGTGAAAATCTCTAGATGGATAGGAACATCACAACCTTAATCTACTCTGCAACTTCACGGCTTTTGTGATGCGTCTACTGCAGCATACTCCGCCGCGTTCGCGTTCAAGACAACATTGGCAACTTTAAAGTGAGTCTTCTCGTTATTAGTAGTAAAACTACTACACCACACTCAAATGTCAATGAATCTACACTACGCCGACACATATGCATGGTCAGATTCCAAAATTGCATTGGTTTGGATTTACGCTCAACCCAGCAAATGGAAAACATTTGTGTGTAATAGATTGCGCAGGAATACAAGATCTGATTGCCTGTAGTTGTTGGCGTTATGTTAGTACAAAGGAAAACCCAGCAGATTACGGGTCTAGAAGCCTGCTTCCGTCGTCGCTTGTGGAAAACAATCTCTGGTGGCTTGGTCCTCCATGGCGTCATATGTACTCCTACAAAACATTGGCCTAACAACACCACAGAAACACAAACCACTGCGATATGTGAAGTTCGAAATGTCAAGGTTCACTGCATACAATTACCATGTCAGTCGGAGATGCTTCCAAAATTTTCGTCACTGCATAAGTTATTATGCGTTACTGCCTTCTGCTTTAGATTTGTAAGAAATTGTAAGAGCACAAGAATTAACCGCAAGTTCGGCTATCTTTCTTTAGATGAACTCCATCATGCTCGAACTTATTGGATAAAGGCAGTGCATTGAGCAGAGTTTTAACAAGATATAATAGATATAAAAAATCATCGGCCTTTATCTTCAAAGGGACGATTACTCTGTCTGAATCCATTTATCGGGAACGATGGCCTGTTACGAGTAGGTGGTCGTCTACCAACTGCTACTCTTACTTGCAATGAAAACCATCCCATCATTTTACCAAGTAAATACCACTTAACGACATTGATAGTCACAGCTGCTCATCATGCCACTCTACATAGAGGCCCACAGCTAATCGCTTCTTATTTAAGGAAGTCCTACTGGATAATTAACGCAAGAAGTACAATACGTTACATAGTACATCGATGCCTAACTTGCTTTAAATATCGGGCGAAAACGCAGCAGCAATCAATGGGAAATTTGCCAAAATCTCGGCCATTTAGTCACACTGGTGTTGACTATGCTGGTCCAATCTCCATCCGATTCTCAAAAGGACGCGGCATCAGATCATATAAAGGCTACATTGGAATTTTCATTTGTCTCTGTAGGTACAAAGGCTATATGTTTGAAAGCCGTAAGTGACCAAACCTCAAAGGCGTTCGTCGCAGCATTCCGGCGATTTGTTTCAAGAAGGGGGCTATGCTCAGATATGTACTCAGACTGTGTCACAAACTTCGGCAGGGCTAGTAAAATTCTACAGAATGAACATTAGCAAGCCATTTATGCGGGGACGAAGGTGGCAGCAGAAATTTTTGCGATACAAGGAATAAATTGGCACTTTATACCACCAGAACTCCTCACTTTGGAGGGTTTTGGGAGGCTGGGGTAAAGTCGATGAAGCACCATTTAAGACGCATATTACGAGAAACAACATTGACATATGAAGAGCTATCGACCGTTTTATGTCAAATAGAGGCGTGTCTAAATTCTAGACCTTTGTGTCCCATTTCAAGCGATCCAGAAGATCTAGCTGTTTTAACACCCGGACACTTTCTAATGGGGACAGCTCCCCTCACTCCGCCAGAACCAAATATGTTGAATTCAATTATTAATGTTTTATCGCGATGACTCTGAACTCTACCAGCAGTTTTGGAAGCGGTGGATTTCAGAATATTTGCCGAGATTACAGAAGAGACCTAATTGGATCAGTCCGAAAAGGAATATAGAAAAAGGAGACTTAGTACTAATTAAACAAGAAAAATGTCCACTAATACAATGACCCCTCGTCGACTGATAGAAACATTTCCGGGTAAAGATGGATTAGTTCGGGTTGTCATGATTAAAACTAAATCTGGAACAATTAAGAGACCGATCACTACACTTTGTTTGTTACCGTTTGCCGCTAATCACGTTATATCAGCATAAGCATCAAACTGTTTACAAAATGAAATAATAACTAAACCTTATTGAATTTGTAACTAATTTATGAAATAAATTTAATAAAAACCCAAACAATAATAATAATGAAATAACATGTAGCCTGAAGTGAGTTTGCAATCTTTATCCATTAGTCTGAACTCGTAAACTATATACTTAAATCGTTACTGTGCTTATCAGCTCTCTTTTTTGAAAACGGAGGTTCAGAAAAAGTGCAACACACCACATCACAGAAGTACAATTGATTAGTTTAATAGTTCGAGTTAATTCAAAGTGTTTACAAAGTTTATAATAAAATTGTTGTGCAGTTGAAGGCGATTCTTTTAATTTACACCTGCTATACGAGATAATGCAATTGTGACTTATTTGATTTACACCTGTAATTTAATAAGTAATAACACACATCACACCACATCAACAGGAGGGTCATTGTTAAACATACTGATCCCAAAAAGTATGTATTCGATACCAAATCGGTCGTTTTGGACTATTTTTACATCTCACTCCCCACCCTAACCCCACCCCCTTCCTTGATACAATAATATTGTAATGTCGCCGAAATTGAACATATCTGCAAAATTTTAAATCGACACAACAATTAAAAGTGGGTGAAAAGGGAAGATTTGAAGCAAACAAACAAATATACGAAAGTGAATCTAAATCAGCCAACGCACACGGTCCTCTGTTGAGGCTAAACAAACAGGTTTTCGAAGGTAAAGGATCGCAGGGAAGGGGGATTGTTCCCTCAAATTGTCCACCGAAATTATTTCTATCTCTCGGGTGCAAAACACAACTATAAGTATTAAGTTGATATTTTGTTACTGGGAATGATTTTGCATGCAATCGGTTTAATAATGTTTTAGTTCTCAGAAAAGTAAACTGAGTTGCAACTCACTTTTTAATTTTTGTACTGACATGTAATCAGAAACTAAGCCGCACAGTGCATTGAAAGAAAGTTAACAGAGTTCGGTTTAAAAATTTCAGTCGCGATAATCTTAATAAGGAAAACATTTTTTTGAAGTTATGTTTTCCAATTCTAAGATACAGAAACACATAATTATATAAATCAATTCCACTCGTTTTAAATTTATACCGAACTGATGCCAAACAAACTTATGAAACATTTCAAGTTTTAATTTTAGATACGATCATGTAACAATAGACCCAAATTGTGAACTCAATTCAAACTAAGTTTGGGTTAATTTGGGTCTGTCGTGTGATTTAGGGATCGGTAATTAAAAGAAAATATTTCAGGTAAAGGATGGCAGGAAACTGTAATTGCGTCCAAACATTTTTTCACCAAAATTATTTCAATATCTCGGGTCACACGTCACTTTTTGAACAATCAAACCAATCCTAACTCAATTCGCATTCTGACATAAAATTGGAGCAAAATATCTTAAGTGTACGTTGGGCTCACATCCCAAAACCGGCTTGAGGGAAGAAATTTAGAGTCAGGTGTGCGTTGGGTCAATAAAACCATTTCAAAATAGTTTTTAAAAAAAAATGTTAACCGACTTTACAAAAAACGCCAAAAATCATAAAATAATTTTTAATTTTATATCTATGAAGTCGGTGACAATTAAGCAAACAAAACAACTGCAACAAACGTATTTAATACTCCTTCCTTATGATCCCTTGAGCTGAAATGTTAAGGTACGTTTAGATAGCATCGTCGATTGTGGTTGCGTAGTTGTTTTGCTTGCTTAATTTGCACCGACTTCCAAATTTCGTAATATATATACAAAATAAAAAATTAGTTTATGCTTTCTAGCGCTTTTTGTAAAAACGTGTGTTTTTTATCATTTACCAATCAACAAGCGTATTCTGTAGAACAGATTCACAATCATCGAAATTGGTCTAAGCCTTACGAAGTTGGGTGCCGCCCCTCATTCAACTCTTACCATAAGCAAATTTTTTTGTTTTTTTAATCACTCCACGCGTTACAAAATTAGGCTACCCCCATCACAACCTCTGGTCAACATTTTTCTTATAGTTGCAATATATTTTATACAACAACAACAAAATCATCCAAATAGGTCTATGCGTTAAGATGTTGGGTAACGACTCCACAACACACGATAAACTTTTGTCGTGGTACCAATGGGACAACATATTCTAAACATCAAAAGAAGAATCATCCAAAGCGATCTACACGTTAAGAAGTTGACATCCACCCACTTCCCCACCCCAACCCCTTCCCATTAAAATATTGTCGCGGAACCAATGAGTTAACATACTCTATACATCAGAAAAAGAATCAACCGGATCGGTCCCCGCGTTACGAAGTTGGAAGTTTTTTTCCATTATTACCAAAAGGCGATCATATTCTATACAACAAAAAAGAACCATCCAAATCGGTCCACGAATTAAGAATTTCGATTCAACCCCTCACCCCACCAATAACATTTTTGACTTGATACCAATCGGGAAACATACTTTTCCTAACAAAAAATATAAACATCCAAATCGGTCAACGCGTTACAAAGTTACTACTCCTCCCCATCTCCAGCTCACCCTAGGACCAAATGGATAGGATAGGATCATCAAAATCGGTCCACGCGTTACAAAGTTATGCTATATTATAAAAAAGAGAAATAAAAAAAATACGTGTCAAACTTAGAACCTCTTTGTTTTTGGGAAGTCGATTATAAAACAAAGAAAATCGCCTATTAAGGTCCTTTTATTAAGTCTAGTTCTAGCACGGTTTATTCATACAAACAATACCCCCAAAAAGTGTGATGTATCTGATTTTTGTACAGCAAGATAGGTTGATCAATGCAAGAGTGACTTTACAGTAATCAGTTCGAGTTGCACTCTCGTAGCGGACAGACGTGTTCCGCACTCTCGGGAAAGGTTTCTCTTACTTACTTGGTTAGTTTTGACAGTAATAAAACCATTAAACGTGATCGAACTGTTTACTCGGGCTCTGATAACGTTGACTCGGTTGAGCCGGCGGCGTGTAGTCCAAAAGTTAAAATAAGCAAAAAACATCACACTTGTGAGCCCGTTATCAGTATGAGTGGTAAATCATCAAATACATCTCGCCATATAAAAACAAATGGGTTAAGCACTGTGAACACTATCGGCAGCGGCTCTTCACAGAGCACAAATTATTTTGCTGCATTACAAACAATGATGGATAGTAAAAACTCTACGGGAATCGTTAAACCTCCTCCAATAACTATTATTAAAAGCAGCAGTGATTCCATTCATCGAATCTTAGGTGAAAATAACATCGAGGACTACCTCATAAAACGCATGTCCATTGGAATCAAAATATTGGTAAAGTCAATGGAGACGTTTCACAAAATATGCAAAACGCTCGGTGACGCAGATTACGAGTACTATACTCATAGCATCAAGTCTGAAATGCCGTTTAAAGTGACTCTTTCCGATCTCGATACTGCAAATACTGAGGCACTGAAAGCTTATCTTAAAGCTGCGGGGATAAAATGCATTGATATCAAATCTGTGTGTAGAAAGACAAGCTTAGGTCAGGTAACTTTCTTCATTGTTTACATTGAAAGAGGTTTCATTAAGTTAAAAGAGCTGAGAGATAACTTCGGAGCTATTGACAAAACAATTGTTCGATGGGATTTTCACAGGAAACTTCCCAATAAACTTACGCAGTGTTACAACTGTCAAATGTTTGGCCACGGAGCTAAAAACTGTAAAATTAAATCTTTCTGTGCAAATTGTTCTGGACATTAGAACCACCGAGTGTTAATCTGAGAATACTCCTAAATGTGCAAATTGTCATGGTGGACACAAGTCAACAGACCCCCAGTGTCCTAGCCGTGCTAATTATGTTAGTTTCCGTCAAAGCCATACACGCAAGACACCAAGGAATACTTCCGTCGCTCGCGCCTACATCCCACGTCCCGAAGACTTCCCACCTTTACCTAGGAAGCACAATCAAAACTCAAGTGAAAAGCCTACTTGGTCCTCACTAAGGTTTAGTAATGATCCCAAGGTAAATTTCAGTACAACTTCAAATTACGCCAATAGGAATTCCAACTTATTTTCATTAAATGAAATCCAAATGCTTACGACTGAATTAGTTGCTAAGTTAAAAAATTGTAAGGATAGATTTGAACAATTTAATGTTATCACAGAATTAGCCTTAAAATATTTAAATAATGGACCATAACCATATTAAGTTATGTACTTGGAATGCTAGAGGTATTAGATCTAAGTCAACTGAGTTTAAACAACAGTGTTACTTTTAGCAACTCAAATTACTTTTGTTTCAGGATGGATAGGACAGGCTCTCGAGGTGGTGGTGTGGCTCTAGTCATAAATAGAAAATTTAATGTTACACACTTATCAAGTATCAGAACACAAATCATTGAAACCATAGGAGTCGAGCTTAAACTTGATAATAATTCGGTAAAAATTGTTTGCGCTTATTTTCCGGGAGGCAGATCAAATCCAAGGAACAAAAATTTGTTTAGAACTGACTTAATGAAATTAATTCGCCTTCAAGGTAACTTTATAATAGGTGGGGATTTTAATTGCAGCCACCAGTCCTGGGGTTGTCTCCGAGCAAACTGCTGGGGTAACATTTTACATGAATTAAACTTAAATTACCCTTTCACACTTCTATATCCAATGGATCCTACTTACATTCCCAGTTATGCTAGAGCAAATCCGTCTACTCTGGACGTCTTTCTTACAAATTCACCTGACCTATTCTCTCAACCCGTAGTAGCTAACGACCTACCCTCGGACCATCTACCTGTTATTATCAATCTACACGAAAACCCACCTACAAATAATCATACATATTTAAATGTTGAACTCACAAATTGGACATACTATCATGCCCTGTTAAAACATAAATTACCCTATCTAACAACGTTGTCACATTCAGACATACAACATCGCACTGATATAGACAATATGGTCTCAACGCTTACTAATGCTATCACTGATTGTGTCGAGGCTTCTACTCCACGTCACTATTCCCGAACGAGGCAGGAAAAATTACCACAATATATAATGGACCTAATCTCGAGAAGAAACACCGCTCGGAGAAATTGGATCCGCTACAGGCTACCGGCTTTTAAAGCGGAACTAGCTACTCTAAATCGGCACATTAAATTCGAAATTACTAAGCTGAGAAATCGTAAATGGAGCTCACTCCTTCACAGTATGGATAAGTGTTCCAAGCCATTCTGGAATATAACCAAAATAATCAAGAACAAACGTAAGTCAATTCCGATTCTTATAGACCAAACTAACTTATACACTACCAGTAGCGATAAAGCTGAACTCCTTTCTTGTAAATTTGCGAACAATTCTACTATCTCCGAAAATCTTAGTGACTCTCCTACTATAAATTTAGATGAATCATCCGTGAGTCAGTTAGACCACTGGCGATCGATCCCGCCTGTTTTAGCCGACCTAAGGATATTAAATCGATTATAAGGTACTCCCGCAAAAAAAAAGCTTCTGGACTCGATGGTATATCCAACATTTGTATAAAGAACCTCCCCCGTGCTGGTATAGTTTACCTAACTTTTATAATAAATGCGTGCCTTAAGCTGCAGTACTTTTCATCAACATGGAAAGTAGCAAAAGTTATTCCGCTGCTAAAGCCTAGTAAACCTTCTGATGATCCAGCAAATTATCGCCCCATAAGTCTATTAAGTAACTTGTCAACAATTCTAGAGAAGGTGATCAAAAACAAAATCGTCGATTTTATTGAGGAAAATAATTTACTACCAAATCATCAATTTGGATTTCATGTCGGGCATAATACACTTCATCCACTTGTGAGGATTTCGCAACATGTGAAAAACAATTTCACCACAAAAAAAATCCACTGGACTCATACTACTTGATGTCCAATCAGCTTTTGATTCTGTATGGCACAACGCCTTGATTTATAAATTGATACGGTTCGGTTTTCCCCTACCCCTTGTAGCCCTTATCCGTGATTTCCTGCGAAACCGATGGTTCAAGGTATACCTTGGAACTATACATTCCAGCGATAAACTTATTACTGCTGGTGTCCCCCAGGGTTCCGTTTTAGGACCGATATTATACAACCTATATACAGCGGACCTTCCAAACATTCCCAATTGCCTTTCATCAGTATTCGCCGACGATACTGCCATATTTAGTTCTGATGTTGATGCTCATCAAGTCTGCTCCAATCTGCAGCATGGCCTCGATATGCTATCGGATTACTTTTGTAAGTGGAAGATTAAAATAAACGCCAGAAAAACCCAAGCAATTTTTTTCACGCTCAGAAGAAGAGCGGCATACTTAACTAGTTCAAACCTTACTTTAAACAGCAATGATGTCCTATGGACTGACCAGGTTAAATATCTAGGAATTACTCTAGATAAATCGCTTATCTATTCTAAACACATAACATCAGTTCTAAACAAAACTAGTATTCTAATAAAAACAATGTACCCATTCATAAACAGAAGGTCGACGCTGAACCTGGAAAACAAGCTTATTATATATAATATTCCAATCTGTTATTTTCTATGGAGCTCCCATCTGGTTTCAATGTGCTAGAACCCATATTAATAAGCTTCAAACGATGCAATACAAAATCCTAAAAATGATTTTCAACTTGCCTTGGCATTTCTCCACCTCGGAACTACATTATATAGCGCATCTTGATCTTGTAAACGATACAATTAATACAATAGCTGATAAATTCTTTCAGAGGTGTCAAAACTCAAACAATCCATTGATTCGGCAAATTTTGCCTAGTTAGTCTGTAAGTTAGGTTAGATAGGATAGGCTCGTAATAGGTAGGTTAAATTTTTTAAGAATACTCACTGGGTTTTGTATATTTTTTCCCAAACTACATAAATATTAATTAAATTATCTGTTACTTTCAGTAAAACTAAATTAAGTAATTTTATAGTTGAATGAATTTTAAATTCTAGCACTAAGCATTATAATCCTATTGTATATACATGTCTCATCAATCTGCAATAAATAAATAAATTAAATAAAAATAAAAACTTTACAGTAATTTCTTTAATTATTGATGCCCAGCTTCTTGTGAGTTTGGCCAGATCTGTTCTGTCATCGTGCAAGACTATAGCCTGAAACACATTGCGATACAGTGGAGTGCACTGCACTGCATTGAAATTTAGAGCTTATGTGTTTCCATCTGGCAATTCACATTCACTGCACTGCATCCTTTAGGAATTTCTAAAAACACTGCGCACTGCATCAGTTGAAATTTGTTTGACAATAGCATAATGGGCAAGAGCTATTTAAATTTGGCTAAAAATTTGGTGATTTAAACCTGGGCTCCAAAACGTTATATCAATTGATGTATTTTTTCGTTATTTTTAGTATCAAATTAATTTGACATTAATTTTCAAAGCGCTACTTTCAATGTGCTTTACAATGCGAACACTCCTTTGGCACTGCACAGTGTACTGCACTGCATCACTTTTTTGTCTAGCTTGTCTCAGAAATTTACGTCAGGTTTCCGATTGCAAGTACTCAGCGAAAATATACTATTGTTCTTGAACCACAGGACCACATACGCCAATTCTTCTTTGTTGATTTAGCTGTCGTACATAATAAAAAAAACTTCAATTATCTTAATAAATATTGTACAAAAAACAAATACGTATGTATAAGTTCAATCTTATTGACCAGCTAGTTAATTATTTAATATATAAATATTTTCACCAAAATAATTTTCTACAAAATTTCGAAATATTCGCTCAGCCCTTTGAGCTTTCCCTTTAATGAAAGTAGAGACGCAAACATTTCATTTTTTTAAATAAAGCTTACGTCCTCGGTTACCTCAAAACATTGCTCTTGACAAGAATTTCAATTTCCTGATTTATGTTACTACCAAAGTTAAAACTTGTTTAAACGGAAGTGAATTCCGCAACATCAATTATGCACGCAATGAGCACTTCTGCTGATAATATTAACTTTCGCTTGCTTCAAAGATGTCGAAACGCGACAAATTTTTCGTCAATCCCCCCTGCAATCAGTCACGCATATTTTATGGTAACAAATGCGGAAGTAATGTCCTTTCTTCAGTTAATCGACTTCTGCCCAATAAAATTAAACCGCATCAACTTGTCGCAAAGCTCTTAGACCAAATATTTTTAAATTAAATTCCTTTTCGTTGTAGTCCTTGAAACTTAAAAGATTTTATAACATTTTAAAGTCATCAAAATCCTAAATAACTTACAAATAATACTCGAATAATTGTTATTTACTACTTTTCTCGTAAACACTGTTGGAGGACAACCAAAACTTTTGGTTATAATGCGAAACTATAAATCAGCGAGTATTCGAATAATTTATGGTAAATTCGAAAAAGAATATACCAAAACGTTAAATTTTTCATCTACCTAAGTAATATACCTACAGGAGTGCTCTAAGCTATTTTCGGAGTAAAAGTCTTGGATATTAATAATATTAATAACTTGAAGGAAAACGAGATAGCACTCACATTACTGAGACAATTAAAGTATGTAGTTGACGTACTCGTTCGAATTTCTCATCCGGAAATAAATTGAAAGAAATGTGCTTTTCTTCATAACTTTATAACGACTAGACCGATTTTGCTCAAAACCTAATTTTTAATTAACTCTTTTAAAAAATAAACTTGTGATTTGTAACGTCGGTTTTTAGGCACTAAAGGCAATCCAATCACTTAAATTATTTATTACTTTTAGATGTGGAAATATCTACATATAATTCCAACTAACTTTTTGTACGTTTAAAGAAAGTAAATGTGAAAAAAATAAATATTTTACTTAATGAAAGAAATCAAGAAAACAGAAAGAAAATTAATTCACAAAAAATTAGTAGTAATATAAAAAAACAAATTCAAGTGCGAAAAACCTGTAAATCCATTACTGATATTTTAGGATATTAGCTCGAATAAGGTGGAATATTCTTGTCGGCATTCCCTCTACTAATCTTTTCAGTTGATCCCGAAAAATTTGAACCCAAGAATTATGTTTGTCCTCTTAACCCTTCTTTGGATTTAGATGTGGCGAACCAATATTCCCCCGAGGCTTTCAATCGAGTTCGGATCAGGACTACGTGCCGACCAGTCCAAAACAGCAATCTTCCTGCTCTGAAACTAGGTAAACTAGGAAAAGGTAGCCCAAACTATTATGTTTCCACCTCCAAAGTTGCGGCAACTTCGGCATCCTTCCTCAAATTATGCCAGTAAAACCATTTGGGCAATCCTAACCTGAACCTAATTTCTTAACGCGTGAACTGATTTAGATGGTTCTCTTTTCGTTGTATATGTATAGTATAAACGCCCATTGCTAATACGAGAAATTATTAATTTATAAGTGGGGGGTAGCGTAACTTCGTAACGCGAGACTGATTGGGACAATCCTTTTTATGTTGCACAGAGTATGATCCATTGCTAATACGAAAAAACATTTGCATCTATGTTGAGGGAGGGGGAGAAGTAGCTTAACTTCGTGATGAACTGAACTGAACTGGATGATCCCTTTTGTGAAATACAGAGTATATTCCCCATTGTGCCACGACAAAAATGTATGGCTCTTGAGGTGGTCGGACAGGGGGGGGCAGTATTGGGTGATTCTATTTTTGTTGTATAGTGTATGATACCCCATTGCTACTATCAGAAAAAATGTCACCCTTGGGTAGAAGTGGGGAAGGGGTGGTCTAACTTTTTATCGCGTGGACTGCTTTAGATGATTCTGTTTTTGATGTATAGAATATGTTCTTTTTTGGTATAAAGTATGATTCCCCTTTGCTACTGTGAAACAAAAATTTGAACCTTGAGTGGGGGTGGAACCTTAGCATGTGGACTGATTTGGATAATTCAGTTGTTGATGGATAGAATGTGACTGGTAGCATGTTACAAATATGATGGTGGGTACCGATTCTGCTGATTCATTTATTGCTGAATAGAGAATAGAAATTAATAAAAATATTCACTTTGTCTCTGGGCTGTTGTCAAGCTCGCAGCAATGCAAAAACAAGACATTCAAGTTACCTCAATCTCTTACCCTAATTCCCTACCGAACAAAGCCATACTAACGTTGTCAAAGGCTTTGGCCACATCGAGGAGTATCTTGCTTGATTTAGCAGAAATTGTGACTTAGGGTGAGAGTGGGGGGAAGAACAGCACCTAGCTTCGTATGGCGTAGACCGATTTTGTTGATTTTCACTATTTTGTACAGAATATGTTTCCTCATTGTCAAAGGATAACAGAATTTAAACCTACAGTTACTACGGGAAAAGAAGAGCCGTCCCCTTATTTCGAAATGAGTGCCCCAATTATGATGATTATCCCTCCCTGTGTCTCGCATTTTTTCGATATGTGTACCCCTTCAATAATTTTTATGACACTCAGTACCCCTCGTCAAAAAAATGCATATACTTTAATAATAATTAAAATATATTTCTTTTTTTCTTTTTTACTACATAGACAACATAATAATAAACGAAAAAATTGATTGCAACTAAAATGATGTTAAAGTACAATCCTTAAGTTTATTTTTAAAGAACCCTTCTGCAACTAACTCAAACAACTGTTCTTCGCATGCAATAAAACTTCTGGCGTGAATGTTTTATTAACGTTGAGCGCATATCTTATCTACTCAATATTTTTGTTTAAATCAGGAAAATGCTGTGTTATAAAGTTTAGAGTATCAATATTAATTCTAGCAGCCTAGCTTATTATAAACTCATGAAGATACGGAAACCAGTCCACTTCTCCATTGCCATTTCTCTCTTTTCCACACATTTAATTTTGTCATGGTAGCGTTCACTTTTAAGTCGTCGGTGGAGTAAATTATAACGCGTCTGCCTACCAATCCGTAGGTCACTGGTTCGATTCCCAGCCGTGGTGACCAGTGGTTGTTTTCTGCTGACAACAAATGACGATAAAAAGGTCTTGGGGGTTGCAAAGAAAATGTTTTGGGTTCAGAATCCACTTTAAATTGTAGTAAAGCCACGGCTACGCACCCTTATAAAGCCACACATACGCAATACTAACAAGTAAGAAAGCTTTTTTTATGATTTGTCTATGTTTGTATACATAATCGAAAAAAATTAAGCTGCTTGTTTCCAAGGTTGCTTGATGCAACGCATACCCCCACCAAAGTTTTTCCGTCCTCAGGGAGTACGCGTACCACACTTTGGAAAGCACTGCTGTATAGAGTACGTGAGCGTACTAGCGCCATGGTAAAAATGTTGTATCTAACGTAAGGATTTGAAACGGTGAAACGGGAATAACTTAATAACGTGTTACCGGATTTGGATGATTCCTTTTCCTTTCTATAGAGCACAGTACCTCTGCAACTGTTGAAATTGCCGTGTTTATATAAGTAACATTTTTCGAGTAACATATCTGAAGATACTAAAAATTGAAACTGAAATAGTTGTAAAACAAAATTTGAACCAACTTCACAAAATGCGGAAAAACCATAACATACCGTAACGTAAATGGGGATCTTCGGGCTCGACGGATTATTTAAGACACTTATTTTTAATCACAAATAATCTCAGTTTTATTCACTTCACTGATTATTTCGTTTCAGAATTTTCTTGACTAATTATTTGCAGTATCACATATAAGCACTTCGAAGTCTAAATCACGACTAAATTAACCAGGCTACTACTCAGCACTATTTATACTACTTAGCTTAATTCTAGAAACGTCTGCCACTTAGTTCTAGATGTTTCCGTTACATATTTTCACCTCACATATTCACCATATTTTCCAGTCGTTCTTGACTTTCCCCGTTTGACATTTCCTACCCTATACGGTTGACTATTTCCCTTTTCGTGGCCTACCTCGTCCATGTTACACTGCCACCCTCTTAGAACTGATCGTCCCGAACAGCTTTCATTCTCAATGGCCTTTTTGCAGTTCTTTTTCATAATCCTTCATTGGCCAAGGAAAGCTACAACTGCAAACTATTGATCGAAAATTGCAGGATTTCGAGGACGAATGGGAAACTTCACTCGAGGACGCTCAATCGCTTCGGACATCGCAGAACCAGCATCTATACTTACTTCGGGGCACTGTAGCTTTATTGTTTCGGTGTATACCTCTCTACAATCCGAATTCTTCCCGTTCTCTTTTGCTGCACTTTTCAGAACCAGTCTTCCTGGTTGCATATCCTGGTTGGTCTCCTTTGCTTCCAGCATTCTCGTCGGAGATGACCCTGCTGCCTGCATGTTCGGCATTTAAGATGATCGCGGTTGACCTGGGTGTTGAGTCGGTAACAAATACCTTTTATTTCGGTTTCTTCTAGAAACCTCTTCTAGGTTTCTTCTAGAAACCTCAGTGTTGGTGTTGTTTCCGGCCAGTCGTACAGCTTGCTGCAGGTTACGATCTGCAAGTGAATCAATAAATGCTTCTCTGGTGGCCTCGTTGACATCATCTTGGCTAAACGTGGAATAAGCCAAATGTGTCAGCTTTTCTATGTCCGCACATAACTGCTGCAACGTCTCTCCATACTTCTGTGTTCGACTCTATAGCTATAGACGGTAGGCCTTTTGCATGTGCTGGTTGCCGTATCGTAATTCTGAGGCTTGTATTAGAGATGGATAATCGTACCTTAGCTCTGCCGGTATAATCTGTAACAGTTTAGCGGCTGCTCCTCTGAGTGTCAAAATTAAACCTGTAGCTTTTTTGTCGTCAGCCTAAAAGTTCATTGGTGGTCGTGCCGCTCAACGAAATGATCCAAGTCCATCTCCAAACTTGTTTAATATTTATTTGCCCTACTTCTTCTAATCTTTTTTCTTAATCTGAGTTTACTTCACTCATTTTGTTTTCCACTTCAACTTTCACTTCTTCAAAGGGAAACCTTAAGCTCAGCTATTCCAACTATTTCAATCCTTGCAACGACGACCTCTGTTCTTCTATTGATGATTTCATCTTATTAACGGAACCTTCCATCGATCTTTTCTGTTCTTCGAACGCTGACTTTAACTCATTTATGGAATCCCTCATCGTTGATTTCAACTCGGCTGATGAAGTCTTCCGTTCTTCCATTGCTAGCTTTAACTCATTTACGGAACCTTCCTTTGATGCTTCTGTTGATGATTTCTGTTCAGCCATTGATGCTTCTGTTAATGATTTCTGCTTTGACTCTTTTAATGTTTTCTTGGAAGATTTCATTTCACACATCAGGGCATTGAGAAAATCTGTCATGCTTGGAGTACTTGGAGTGCAAACATTAAAAATGCACAAATCGGAGCTCATTAGAGCACAGTCGTCGTCACAAGAGACGGGGCGGAATATTTAAGCATCATCAGCATAACACAGAATTCTGTAACTGGCAGGAGTAACGAGACGTCACTGATATAAGTTATGAGGAGGAGAATGCTACCCTGGGCACACCAGAGGTGACTGAGATTTCGGTGGATAGGGCCACCACGCAACAAAACGCGCTGGCAACAGCCGGACAGGTAGAATGACAGCCACTCAACAAAGAGCGGCGGAAAACCGATCAAGCAGAGCTTGTGAATGAGAATTCCATAGTTAATCCTATCAAAAGACTTGCTGAAATCGGTGGATATGCAGTAAACTTGCATACTCGACTCTATCACGGTTAAATAGTAATGCACGAATTCGAGTAAATTAGGGATGATCGATATTCATCGATGTTCTTGAAACATCGATGCTTTAATATCGATGCTGAAGTAAGTTAAATATCGCACAATTCAATATTTTTAATATTTTTTTAAAATCAAAGAATAACATTCATTGCCAATTATAAAAGAATAAAAACTATCTTTATATAAAAACAAAATCAGATAAATAAATAAACTGATCAGATCACGAAAAAGAGGTGACATTAAAAAAACTGGTTATGCAATTGGAATAGTCAGCTTGTTTTGTCTCATTTGAGTTTTAGACAAAGACAAAGAATTAATGAGTTCATTAGAAGCGTAGCTGATGCGACAGCAATGAATGTAAAGAAAGTCATAATTCCTGAGAGGGCAATAAGGAAATAAGACATTGAAACAGCTAAGTAGGTCGGTGAATTAATTGTACAGAATCCCAGGGCCGGGATTTGTGCTACCATGTTTGTAAAATAAAATAACGTTGATATAATAATCGTAATTATGACGTATATCTGAATTCACGAGTATACAACAATAATGCATACTTGTCTAATAAGAGAAAGAAAATTATCGAAACCAAGAGTGGAAGGTATTCAAGTCCAAATTAATCAAAGCGCAATCGTTGTCATCAGCGATAATGCAAAATATTTTCGCGTCATTAGTATAACATAAGATAACTAACCCAATTTACAAAAGGAATCGAAAATTGTAATGCTATCGAATATGTAACTAAAATTAGGGTAGGAATTCTCACGAATTCAGACAACCTGGTTGCCTTGTAATTACGCAAAATTGTAAAAATGTGTAGAGCTTGAATTTAACAAGTGTGTGTTCAATCGGTTGAAGGAAATGCCAACCGTTTTACAAAATTTTTACTCATGGCAGTCCAAACGCTATGAAGTGTCAAAATCACACGCCAGCTCACACTGAGTATTTAGATGCAACTGAGTATTTAGATGCAAGCTCCGGGGAACGGCATGGGAGAATTACAGATCATGCGCACAAACTTGACATATTTATTCGTTGTTATGAAATTTTCTTCTGTTGCCACAACATATTTTGGGCATGCGCTTAATTTATTGAAACGGTTAGGCAACCAAATTGTGTGAGAATCGCTACACTGTATATGTACTACAAATAGATTGGCAACAGGTCAGTAGTTAGTGATAACGTTCCTACCGCCCAACTTATAGGGCGAATAATCACAGTTTCCATTAAAGACGTGGTTAAATGCAGTTTCGCTTCACAACCTGTCGTCGAGTTTTCTTTCATAACCCAAGTAAAAGTAATTCAGCTGGTGTATTCACGCCGAAACCAAGTACAGATGTTAATATTATATTATTATTATTAATAGTTATTTTTTTCCTAGCAGGCATAGCAAACAAATGCGCTCGTTCCTAGCACGTATAGCTAACAAATGCACCAGTTCCTACTAGGCATATTGAACAAATACGCCCGTTGCTAGAACGCATAGCGAAGAAATGCGTCTCTTCAAGCACAAAAATTGAGAAACACAGCCACCGCATGCTCGCTACAAGCACAACAAAATCTAAAATTGTGCCTGGTATAGAGTTATACACACTTCTGTGACGGTTCTGCCTGTAAAACATTCGATACCAGTGACTCACCGCGTGAGTTATGTAAAATCTCAACCACCGCCATATAAGTCATAGGCCACCTGATATTAAAATTGTTTTTAATGGCCGCCGACTCACAAGATGAGTCAAGACAATAATAAGAATAACAAAAGACGGAGTTGGATCAATTCGTTGAGCGGCACGACCCCCATGCCATGGTTCCGGGATTTGTGACCAGGTCTCCCCGTGAGTTTTTATTAAGAAATTAAAATAATCCATTCCATCTCTGGGCTGTTGTCTAGCTCGCAACAATTCAAAAACAAGACGTTGTTCAAGTTTCCTTATTTCCCTTACCCTAATTTCCTTCCGGCCAAAGCCATGCTAACGCATCAAAGGGTTGTCCCCTAGGTGGGGAGGTAGGGTTGTCCCCGATGTGGCCGTTTGAGTTAACGGCTACTAGAGATAGTTTTATTTTAAGACGTTTGTTGTTTGCAATTTAGATTTTACTCTAGAAAAAGTTTGAGAGTACCATGCTTGGTTTGTACTAGTTCATGCGTCTTTTGTTGATACGTGCCTGCAGCGGGCTTGCATTTAGAGAAGTATAAATTTTACTCACTTTATTTCTGGACTGTTGTTTAGTTCGAAACAATGCAAAAATAAGACGTTCAATTAACCTCATTCCCAAGCACATCATAGGGTTCCCCTGGGATTTCGCTACATCATAAAAAAGCAACATTCAAGTATATTGTCCTTTTCGCCATTTGCCACCATTCCATAAACCCCTTCAATATAACATCGTGTAACGAAGTTACCAAAACGTGTCAACAGCATCGGAGGAGAAAAAGGATTTTGACCCCCGCCAGACCCCCCCCCCCCCCCCCCGGTACTAACAGAAGTTAACCTGGATCAATTTCCCGCTCCCCGCAGGCGCCACAAAGTCGAAAAAGGCCACAAAACCTATTAACAGCAAGTTACAAAACCAATTAACAGTAAGGCCGGAAATAAGAGTTTTTAAGCCCCGCCAGCATTTGGGCTCTATAGGTGGGCCCAATACCGGATCGCCGGCAGTTGAAGACCAGCGTTCCTACAGACACCACGGCCAGCACAGAGCTCCCTACTAGGTGGTAAGATATACACAGGTATAGTAAAGGTTGGGTAGCTGGCGTTCCTCCCCGGCTATAACAAGTTGTATTGGACCAGATTTGGATCCACTGGTGGTGGGTAAGATTACTATATATATATATCTCGCTTTATCTCTTGTACTAGCGTGCCTCCCTGGTACAAGACACTCATATAGCTGGCGTGTCTCCCTGGTGACACACTCGCTTTATTTCTTGTACTAGCGTGCCTCCCTGGTACAAGACACTCATATAGCTGGCGTGCCTCCCCGGCTATCTAGTTCTCTCTTCACTAGCGTGCCTCCCCGGTGACAGACACTCATATAGCTGGCGTGCCTCCCGGCTATCTAGTTCTCTCTGTCACTAGCGTGTCTCCCTGGTGACCGACACTCTTAACCGGCAAGTCCCCGGTTATCACTGGTATTGACGCATTCTTCGCCAGCGTGTTTTCTGGCCCGCTTATGTGAGTGATTGTCCCTCAGAGCATAGATAATTAAGGCCTTGTATTTTAGTACGCAATCATTCTGCCCCCCCCCCCCCCCCCCCCACAAGAAGAATAGCCGTCACCACCGCACGAAGATTTCGCCCGGAAGCAAGGCAAGGAAAGAGGTCAATCCCTACGTCAACCATCCGCAATAGCCCCGATACAGCAAGGGAGACACAAGGAGCAGCACGACCGCGGCCCCGTGAGAACGAACAAGTGAAATATAGACACTTCAGAGAATAGGATAAACAGTGAATTGTAAAGATAAGACAAAGATCATACGTGTGTAGAATTTCAGTTTTGAATAAAACTGGAGTAATAGACTGTGAATAAACAGATATCTGCAGTGAGGAATTGGCGAGTTTCTTTCCAGAAGTCCTTGATCCTAGATCCGGCGAGCTTATCCCTTGGAAAGAGCCAGCGACCACCCACACTACCGGAAAACACGTTACAATCGATATTAAATAACAATATCGATATTTTGTCAACATCGCTCATCCCTAGAGTAAATTGGTGGTGTTCGACTTACCCTTCCTGAAGCCGTATTGGAAAGAATCCCATGAAAGCGGAGCACGTCGCTAATTAGGGTTTCAACCACCTTCGCAACGCGAGACAAATTGGCGATGAGTCTATAGTTAGATATGTCCACCTTGTATTCCTTGTTATAAGGGGAGATTTTCAATGAAGTTTTCCACTACCCCGGAAAACGACCGCTGTGTAGAGACAGATTAAACAAATGACATGCTTTATTAACCGAAACTGTTCTTAATCCTTTCATTAAATTCTCCAGCGGCAATTCCATTGCTTACAACTTCACAGAGATAACTATAGAAGCGGTGGTGCTGCCATTTCTATTACTAAAAAATTAAATTTTGACGTGCTTCCATCTCTCAACATGAAAATAACTTAAGCTATACAGGGTGTATCACAACGCGTGTGCAAAACTTAAGGATCTGGCAGATCTAGGTGAGAAAAGAAAAAAATTGTATAGGTTGAGGAGGGGTCTATCTCCCCCCCCCCCCTCCCAGCTTGAAATTTTTTTACGATTAAAATAACCAGTCTTACATTTTAACGTATATCTTCGAAAGTTTTAGCGCTAGAGGCGTTATTAATACACACACAGTTGACAGGTAACACAATGGTGCTAAAGACTGTAATTTTACTGCTAATAGTCTTAAAAAAATTGATTTTTAAACTTAAAGTTTCGGAAAGAAATTCAATTTTTTTATTTCAAAGAGAAATCTCTTACAAAATTTACCTATTTTTTTTATTTTTGGTTTTAAAATAGTGGCTGACGTGTTCTCTTTCAAAGAAAGCTTAAAGCGAACAAATATCTTTTACCGTTCTTAAGTTACATGACCAAATCTCCAACTAATACCTGCCGTTTTAAGCAAAAATCCAACATAACACACTCCACGCAGTTGTTAGAACAATTGACGTTATGAAAACCACTTCGCGACAACAAAAAAACTACAGGGCTAGTACTCCTCGACATACAGTCAGCTTTTGATTCTGTTTGACACATGGTTTACTATAAAAATTGATTATATCAGTTTTCATCATATCTCATACACTTAGCTTCTCAAATAACCGGTATTACAGTATTCTGGTTGGTTCTGAGTATTTACAAATGCATTACGTTGTAGTTGAGGTACCCCAAGGTTCCGTCTTTGACCCTATACTATACAAAACATTTACCGTCGATTTTTCTCTTAAACTGCTCTTACTTGATTTTCGCTAATGATTCCTCAATTTACGCCACCTCGGATAACAGCTCAACAATTCTGCATTATGCTTGTAGATAATGTGTACAGTAGGGTAGGTATAGATCTGAATATACGGGTGTTATTTAAACTTTCTAATGTAATTAATTTGTGAAGCATTTTCAAATATTTAAAAAAATAACAACTTGACTTTGAGTAGCAAAATTTTTTATTTACTTAAGTTTCACAAATATTTTTATGTTAATCTAACAAAAGTTTCGGTCTTTTTGACCATCTTCAGAAGATGTTAAATAGTTACTGAGTCGTTATTTTAAGTAATTTACTCTGGTCAACATACTTGTAACAATATAGGAGATAACGTAAGCTCTGATTGATCCCTTAAGGGGTCAGAGGCGTGAAAAAATATCTTAAATTAATTTTTAAAAAAGCACGTAATCTTTGTTGGACCCCGTTCCGGAAGTACTAATTTGCGGTGACCAACACATCACCTTACTGGTTCATCTGAGATCAATCAAACAAAGGGAATCATTAGTTTAATACTTAATCTTGTCCTTAATCGACGCTCTTTTTTAAATTTTCAAAATAGCGGCTTCTGAAAGTTCACCGGCTGATTTTCAAGTAAAAGACCACTAGTTTATTATTCAAAAAAAATATTAATCCGTCGACCAAGGACAAGATTTTTTGGCTTACAATAAGCTGTATAAATTTCATCCAAATCCGTCGAGTAGTTTTCGAATTATAGTGGTTACCGACTTTGAAAACATAGTTTCGAAAAAAACGCTTTTAAAGTTTAAAATTCTCATTAGCGCGTTGCAGAGAGCCCTTCAGTAAATGTGGAATATCTTGAAAATTGTTTGTCGGATTGACTTCAAATTTTCAGGGAATATTTTAAGAAACTTACAGAAAATGCAAGCAAACAAAATCGATTTTTTGAAAATTCTGACTACCCCAAACCCCTTAACACATCGTCACTGTAGCAGTAGCCACAAATTAGAATTTAAGCATTTATTTTTATTAGCCTTAAGTAAAAAATAATAATTTTTTGTATTAAGAATTTTGCGTTGTACTAAGTACAAACCCTTGAATAAAAACGAAAAACTCACACTCCCTTAAAATCTTACACAAACAAATACTATTTTACATCAAATAGTCATCGACTATGAACTTAGTTTTCCTGTCAGTGATTTAGGTTATTGTATTTGAGTTGTATCCTGGTATTGAACAGACGAACAACACTCATCGCAATAATAAATAAATTAAAAGCTTACAAGTCTATTTCAAACTTTTTATTGAACATATTTCTAAAGTCTTCTACGTTCTTCTAGGTAAATATTATAGTTGACTAAAGGAGTCAGAGTCTACGCTGCTCTCATATTCTACAGTCACTATTATTTTCCCTTTACTCGTTCGATCTCTACTTGTTCTAATAAGTCTAATTTTCTTCTTTTTTTCTCAATATATAATATTTTTAAATTTTCGATACTGCAGTTATGATAATGTTCTCTTAAGTGTTTAGCTGACACTGAATTTTCTTTATGATTGGTGTATGATATCATATATTCTTGAAACCTTATTTTAATTTTGCGGCAGTTTGACCTACATTATGTAATGCTCTCACAAGAATCTTGAATTGATATATGTCTGAGTCCTCTAATCTATCATTTTTCTCTTTATAATTAAATAACTTATTTCTTCTTGTATTTTTGTTGGAAAAGAAAACAATTACATTACAATTTAATTTAAATTAATTTGCTAAGCTGTAACTTACGTTCCCTATAAAACGTAATTATATATACTTGGAAATTATAGTCTCTACGAGTATCAAATTACAAAAATGTTCATTAATTAATTAATATGTGTTTTTATGTTAAAACAACACAAAACGCACATTCCTAGCCATCTATAGGAACGTATCAATAAAAGACATACCAAATAGTCTAAAACAAGTACATTTTCTAGATTAACTCATTCGAGACCGAAGTTTGAAATAACAAAAGTATCCCAATAGTAGTTGGCAACGTTTGTGCAGTTGAGTCTTATTCTTACTCGGGTTAATAACTATTATAACTGAAACTGAAAATTATATAAGAATAAAAATCAGAAATTTCAGGTATATGTTATCATTATTATTATTATGAATCATCGGTTATTGGGAACAATTTTAATACCAGTGGCCTATTTCGCGGACTTACAAATTGTGATTTACAAGTGATTTTTCACAAAAATTGTAGGAAAATTGATATATTCAATTTCACGAAATATCTGTGCTACAAAATTGTAGTTGTATTCTACAAGAGGAAATTTGTAGGAATTTGCAATTTTTTGTTTCACCAAAAGTTATTTGTAGTTGTAATTCACAAGCTACAAATACGTAGAAATATAATTTTTTTTGTAGATTTTGGTTTCACAAATAAATTGCAGTTACAAAATTTGTTCAATAAGCGAGAATATTTCACAAGTGAAAGGTGCTGTGTAAAGTTTTTACAAATTGTTTTCTTGAAAGTATTAATTTCATTTAATATAAGAAAATGTCCCTGATGCGTCGAAGACATAGCAGCAGTGATAGTTGCGGAAGTAATGGCTTTGTTCTGAGGCTTCGACGAAGAAGAAGAAGAAGAAGAAGAAGAAGAAGAAGAAGAAGAAGAAGAAGAAGAAGAAGAAGAAGAAGAAGAAGAAGAGTATATCGTCCTTGCGTTAATTTTACTTTACTTGATGTTTTTGAATTCAATGAAAGGTTTCGTATAAATCGCCGTAAAGCAGAGGAACTAATTTTAATTATCGGACCGCGAATTGCTCACCGAACTCAAAACAATTTGCATTACCTCCTAGCCAGCAGTTCCTCACATCGTTACATTGGCTTGGAAAAAGGGGCCAGTACCATGGAATTGCAGACATGCACGGCATATCTAAAAGCACTGTATGCAGATGCGTTCATCGCGTCTGTACAGCAATTGTTGACTTATTGTTTAATAGCGTTGTACGATGGCCTACGGAACACAATATTATATGTGAAAAATTCTTCAATATTGCTGGTTAGTACTTATTGATTAAGTCAGAAAATACCTTAATAAACATTGATACACCCAATGAGTTTGAATTGACATATGTCGATAGGCATGGGAAACACAACATTAATTGTATGCTAGTATGCGGTCCAGACTATTCGTTTTACAATGCATATGTTAATTGGCCAGGAATTGTGCACGATGCAAGAGTATTGCGAAGAAGTCCACTTTTTTCAGAATTTGAAAATGGATTTCGACCTTTTCCTCATGCGGTGTTACTTGGGGACTCCGCGTGTCCTTTAAAAGAATGGTTCATTACACCAATTTTAATGGCCTCAACTCCAACAATTGATCGGTATAATCGAGCACATAGGTCTCCTCGAAGAATAACAGAAAACGCTATTGGAATTTTAAAGGAAAACTTTCCATGCTTAACACATTTACGTCTGCAACCTCGAAAAGAAATATATGTTATTAAATGCTGCATTGTTTTGACTAATATATCGCGGCAAGCAACAGACTGTAACCCTGAATTACTTTCCACCACAGAAGAAGAAGAAAACTTGTAAGATTATGATGATGATGATTTGAACAGTTTAGATGGACAAGCTACCCTGAATTATTTTCTTAATCATTTTTCATAAAAAATAAATATAAAATTAAGCGTTATTTAATCGAAATAAATGTATTTTAATTCATAATGAAAATTCCATGTTCAATATTCACTTATATGAAGAATGTTCTCCTGTGCAGCTGAATTTTGTACATCTGTATGATTTCCGTCTTCTATTTCAGCTGTCAGACGACTTCTCCTTAGTCCCAAATCCCGTTCTTTTTTAATGGCGTCCAATTGTAGATTGTAAATTTCAAGTTGCAATCTTCTATTTTTTAAGAAAGCATTTCATCATCCTCACATCTTTCCGTCCTCCTCTTGGTAACCGTCTTTTTATTTTGTAGTGATATTCTAATAAAAAGCAACAAGACATTCAAAAAATTACATTGGAAGAAAAGCTTATGTATATGGGTTAAAATCACGAAGGTTGCAAATTTGGTTCTGACACCAATTTGTTTTAAAGCCTTGAAATAGTTGGGTCACAAATATTTTTAAATATCAGATTTATTTTATTTTATCTAAACCCTTCATTAGTTCTTTGCAAAATGATGTTAACACATTTTTTTTCTCATGAAACTAGTGAAAATGTCATTTCGAGAACGCGTCCCAACACGCATTTCCGTTTTTGAAATGTTCATAAAACAATGAAATACTAATTTAAAAATAAAATTTTCAATCATGTTTGATATACTTGTATTATAGTAGCATAATCACAATTGTAAATAACTTCACATTTATCTTACTTATAACTTTGTCCGGTAGTTTGTAGGTCACTTCGTGAACGCACTCTATTCTGTCAAAAAGTAGTGCCCAATTACGTCAAGTGAGGCACTACTACGCAGTCGTAAGATGAAATCTCTCGAGTGTACACAGTGTTCATTTGATTTATGGCGGGTTTCAATTAATTTTCTTGGTAAGATTATTTCAGTTATGTATTTTGGTACCGTACAACAATAGAACATCATAACGGGAACGCCTCAAAATCATTAACATTTCGATAATTGAAAATTATTACTCTTAATTCCATTAAATAATGCTGTCCTATTTCTTCCAGTGTTGTATATTGGCGCCCAAGATGGCCAATGACTATTTAAAATAATACGAAGCGTTGAAAAATCATTTCGGGAACGGTCATTTCGAGAACGTTGCCGAATATACGGTACTTATACAAAATTGTGACAGACAAAATTGTTTATTTAAAAATTTCCTGCTTCTCATCACAAATTTGTCAAATAGTTATTTGTACTTTGTGAAACCGAAATTCGACTTACAAATTGTAATTGTCATCCACAAGTAAAAATTTGTGGTTCTAATTTTATAGTTTTGTGAAATAGGCTACAGGTGGCCGATGACCCACACGGTGCGCTCGGGTCTATACGGGTGAGGTTTTACTTAAACCACACAATGAGTCACAAGTCTGTTTAAGCTAGAACGCAGTAACAGAAGCGTGTATTTATGGTGGGCGTATTTTTTCAATTTTTACGCCTGTAGTGAGAGCGTGCATAATAATACCCAGCTCATTTGTTCGCTATGCGTGCTCGCAACGGGCGCGCATTTTTTTTAAATATTCACGCCTGTACTTGCTTTAAACTTGTATATACCAACTCAATTATTTTTACTCGGGTTAAGGGGTTATAGACACTTAGAATTTTCACAAAATCGATTTCTTTTTATTTTTTTTTCGTAATGTGCATATATTTAAGTACAAACTATATACAACATAAACAGCCGCACGTTTAAAGTTAAATAACAACAATTTATTATGTAATTTTTCTGTATTTTACATTATTCACATATAACCCAATTGAAAATTATGTTTTATGCGATATGTAATTTATTTTCGAAATCGAAATTCGAATTTTACGTTCGAAATCCAAAAATGCTCCACTTTGTTCAAGTTTTTAATGCAATGTTATTTCATAAAAAATTAAAAATATAGTAAGCCAACAATATCTCTTTATTTTTATTAAACTTAAAAATGTATTTTCAAAACTTAAAAGTTTTAAAATTGAGTTTAAAAAAAAATTAGTACTTTGTAGTACCGCCCTTTGCCTTAATAACGTCTTGAACCCTATGTATGTATGCAACTGTGCACAGTGAATATTCGTAGCAGAAGAGTGCTGTTGCACATTAACAACCGTTAAAAGCAATTTGGACACCTTGGAGACTATTTAGTACGAATTGAGCCGGGAAAATATGAAAAAGAAAACCACGTGCGGCTCTTTTTGTTGCACGGGGTGTATATTTTAGTCAATCCGGCGAATATTCTCGAAGTTACACGCACATTTATATATGTAAAGTGATCTTTTGAAACTTTAAGCGCCTTTTTCAAAACTGTGATTTTAAAGCCGGTGACCAAGATTTTTCGGAAACGGCTTAACCGATCAGTCTAAAATTTTAACACAAGCTTCTTAAGTATATTTTTTAGTAACTAATCGAAGCTTTTCTCCCACCGATAAATATTTCTTTTTTATAAACAATTTAAGGCCAAAATTTTAGTCAAAAATCGATTTTTTCTTTTGAGAAGCCGCCATTTTGTCAAAAATACATACATTGTATTAACGAAATATTTTTGGTTTTCTCATTTTTGATGGTCCAGTCCACAGATATCGTGGTCACCGCAAGACACCTTTTTTAGAGATGCTCCCGGAGAGCAGTTATAGCAGCTTTCAAAATAATTGTTTAAAAAAATAAAAAATATTAAAATACCGTTAACAGTTACCATAATATTTGTACAAAATTTTATTTTAATATATTAAGAGGTCTTCCAGGAAAATTTTTTGAAAAATCGCTTATATAACTCCTATATAACCCCTTAAGTTAAGGAAGTGTCGATGTAGGCCTAGTTTAAAAGTGTCGGCTCATAAGGCGAGGGAAAAGCAGAAGATGGTAAACTGTTCTACATTCGTGTTGTTCAGCTTAGTAATTCCAGAAATTTGAAGGTCCGCGGGAAGTGCGGTATGTCTGGCCCCTGCCCAAATATAGGAATTATATTCGAGTCTAGGCTTGATGTAGGACTTGTAGATCAGCGCCAAGTCAGATGGAGTGAAATACTTCTAACATCTCTGTATCTATTAATTTCGAAAAATAACCATTATTGTTTGGTATTATATTAATTACACCTACTGTCTTAATAAATGTTACTTGAAACAGTGGTATATTAAAGAATCTATTTACCATAGAACTGAAGACTAACATTTTTATGTTAAATAGGTGATTCGGCTCTGCTTGTAAAATTGAATACAAAAAAGACGACAGCTAGATTCCAACTAAATTAAACAACGATCTGGACAGCTGTATCAAATTATGATAGTCACACCAACCTTTCAGTAAAGCAAATTTTCAACATCACAAAATGTGTGTAGTTTTCATACATATTTGTACTTTTGAAAATTGTTTTGCCGAAAAGTTGGTAAGACAGTATTTGTGATCATGATTTGACACAGTTAGATCGGTATTTAGTTGGATTAATATCTAATTTTTGCTTTGTTACGAAGGCGTCCAGCAGATAAAGAAAAGCTAACCGGTCGTGTCTAAATATTAATTAAAATTTATTTTTTTTGCTCGAGTTTAAGCAAGTGTTGTTTTGAATTTTTCCGTATTTTTACAAATTCTCCGTGGTTGCACAATGCCAAAGCATCATCAACATATCTATGCCAAAATTTAACTTTAGACTGGAGCGGACAATTATTGTTTAAAGTTATCTTTTCGATTCACGTATACTTCCGCTAGCAGAGGTGACGACGGCGATCCCATTACTAATTATTATTTTTAATATTTATTTTTAAATTTGAAATAATTTGGGTCTATTAATATTTGTAGTATATGTTTTAGTTTCGATCGTATAAAGTTATTACTAACTTTTTCATCACTACGGTGTTAACCAGTCTTACATTTTAATGCATATTTTCTCCAGTTTTAGTGTTATTGTTATGCTCTTATGTTGTGAGCATAGAATATGCCGGCTAGGCTGGAGAAGGGATGGGCTTTGACAAAAAGGACTCGGCGGGCGCCACGTGGTTTTTAATTTGAGTCCACGAACTCTTTTTCCACCACAGCGAAAACAAAGAATTTCCAAAAACTTATTATTATTCAACAAGAAATAAAAAATTTAAAAATTCACACTAAACCGATTCAAAATCATAATTAAATTTAAAGTAACGAAAACCAAATCAAAATCAAAACTAATCCAAAAGCATAATTAAATCTAAAGCAACGAAAACCAAATCAAAATCAAAATTAAATCAAGGGACCCTATTAAAAAGAAAAGATATATCGCAATCTAAAGTGGAAATATATCTACTATAAATCAAACAGAGCAGGAAAAAAAAATGGCAAATAAAAAAAAATAAGAAAGAACAAACTTATCTTTTGTTACTAGCTTCGGTAACGCTCCCTTTATTCCTCAAAACCCTGTCCAAATTCCTCTATCCGCTTTTCTGTCACGTCTGTATTGTCTCTTGGTTCTTCCTGTCCTGTCGCGTTCGTCTTCTCTGGAATCTCCTTAAAATATTCTTGATCCGCCTTTTCTGTTTACGTATCCGCACTTCACTTCCTTTTTCCACTTTTCTCTATTTATTTTTGCTGTTCACTGTTCACTTTCATACGAAATTTAGAACTGGACTGAATACTTCACCTACCAAGGATGTTCCTTTTATAAAAGTCCACCCCCTATTCCGTCTTATACTGGAAAAATCAACCTTCTTTCCAGATCGGGTTGAATCGGTTATGATTTTTAAATATAAATTTATACTTTTTGCAATAAAATTTATCTTCATGTTCTTTGGAGTAATTCGAATTAGTCCGTGCAGTGATTAAAATTCATTTTCGTGATAAATTTAATGAAAAATCATCGATGCTGACAGCTATTTCCACGTGTCGGAAAATTTCTTCTTTGTCGATTTCGGGGCCTAAATTTCTTGAAACGCATTTCCTTGGGTTGTAAACAGTCCGTAAATATATTTCTTTCACTCCAGCCATATGAAGAACAGGTGTTATTTCCGGGTTTTCTTCACGTCCGGTTAAGGTTATGTCAAAGTGCGTCAAGTGTCTTTAGTAGTGCAAATATAGAGAAATCTGGACCAGGTATGTATTTTTTTGTTTTCCCTAGTATTAAATCAACGATAAGATTTGTTTCCTGAATCTTAATGTCCATACTTATTTACTTATTTCCTATTTTACAATATCTATTTTGACCAAAAATTTTATACAAAATACTGCTAACTAACTTCATGTAACAAAATGAGACTATTTAAGTTAACTATAATAAACAATTTTCAAAATCCTTTAAATCTGCGGCTATCTACTTTCAAAATTAAATCTTAATTAACAATTTAACCTATACTAATCCTCGTATCTATTGATGACGTCAAACGAAGTGTACTCCAGCAATCGATTATTAACAGGTACATCCAGTATATAAATTCAAGTATCTTTTCCAATCACTCATACTTTCAGGTTTCTTATTTGCAGATTTCCGTTTTGCAAACTCAATTAAAACTATACTAATACTCCTATCTATTGATGACATCAAATCCAGTATACTCCAGCAATCGATCATTAACAGGTACATCCAGTATATAAATTCAAGTATCTTTTCCAATCATCTAATACTTTCTTATTTGCAGATATTCGTTTTGAAAATTCAACCACATCCGAACCAAAATGCAGTGTGGATCCCTCCAATACAATCAAATGGACTCCATAGAGGATAAGGCCACCTCCATTCATTGGGAATTACACAAATGGACAGCTCGTCGCTTATCTTGAGCCACGGACCAGCCTAGATTGGGTCCCCCCGTACAATTCTCATGGTACCAGCCATTTACATTTACGTATTATTCAACCAATCACCTGAAAATAAATAAAATTCTTTGCAGCATCACTCAAATCTTTGGACGGAATTCTGTGGACAACACATCATGGACAACATGTAAGATCTCTTTTATTCCTTGCAACACTTATTATTATTGTCTAAATCTTTTAGATTTCATCATGCTGATTAGGCACGTAACATTAAAGACGTTATTAATATCTCAATTGACGGATAACACAATGGTCCTTGTTATGAGTTCATCTCTTGTTGGAACTTCTACCATTTCTCTTATGGTTCCACACAAATAAAAATCAATAAGGTCGGGAGAACGAACCGGCCAAGGAATAGTACTCCGCCGCCGTATCCATCTACCCCCGTAATTTCCATTCAACCACTGGAGTACGTTTCTTCCGCAATGTGCTGCCGCTCCGTCTTATTGACGGGGCTTGTTTCGGTACATGTGCCACATGGAAAGGATATAGTCCTTCTCTTAGCAATACTCTTCAAACTGTCGATGAACTCACCCCGACTCTAAACTTGTAGTAGGATTAGTTCTGCTTGCCTAAAGAATTCTTTCCTCCATTTTCCCAAAACTTGGCGCAACATTGACCACCGCTTGAGTTAAAAGTGTATGAGTTAAAAGTGTATGTAGTTTCTCGAAACTTTGAAACGCTCTTTAATAGCCGCCTCTGTAGTCTAGATGCTTACCTTCTTTCTGAGAATCACAAGTGATATTCACGCTCTGGTTCGACGAAATTGTTGTTGCTAAATCCGGAGACGGAGTTGGATCAATTCGTTGAGCGGCACGACCACCATGCCATGGGTTCCGGGTTCGAGACCAGGTCTCCCCGTGAGCTTTTATTAAGAAATAAAGTAATCCACTCCGTCTCTGGGTTGTTGTCTAGCTCGCAGAAATGCAAAAAACAAGACATTTAAGTTTTTTCACTTCCCTTACCCTAATTCCCTTCCGGACAAAACCACGCTAACACATCAAAGGGTTGTCCGCAAGGCTTTGACCACATCGTATAAAAAAACAGAAAACTGTGTCCGCGTATTCCTCATTTGTAATTGCACTATTTTAAACTATTAAAGGCAAACTATCAAAAGGACTTCTCACTTTAAAATATTATTTGCTGTTGAAATTTGAACTGCGTTTGCATCTCATTTTTTGTTTTGTTTTTAATATATATGATATTGCCAAAGCACTGGGATGTCCTATGATGCTAAAGCACAGCGTTAGCAAGGAAGGAATTAAGGATAAGGGAAATGGGTTAGGAGGTTGAGTGAAGGAGGTCTGGATGTACGCCCCGTTTGAAAGTTTCAGGCTCATATGACGAGGGAAAAAAGAAAAGATGGTAAGCTGTTCCACATTCGTGTTGTTCTGCTTAGAAAAGATTTCTGAAATTTTACGGTACGTCCAAATTTGAACTGAAGAGTATAGTGGTGGAAGCAACTTCTAGCTCTTGTATCCCGTAATGTCATGTGTCTACAAGGAATCAGGAAAAGCCATGGAAATAGTGATAGAAGAGTGAGAGACAACCGACATTCCGTCGATGCTCCAGAAAGTCAAGGCTCTCAGAGGTTGAGGAATCGCTAATAAGTTTAACAGAGTTGCCAGGTCGGGCGATTTCTCGCCGATTCGGCTACTTGAGCCACCAATTTGGCGACAAAATTTGCCTCTCTGTGACTTGGCACTTTCTGGGCGATTTTTTAATTCTTACTCGGCGCTTTTTTGGGATATAGGCTGAATCAGATTGCACCGCAGCGTACAGTAATAGTTCATATTGGCTAATCAAAATCTCATAACCCGACGTGACAGTAGAAAAATGTTTGCTGTCGTGTCATTTTTTCGCTCAAACTCAAAGTTTTTTTCAAATTCTTAAAATAAGTTATCATAAAGAAAAGTTTTATTGTAATTTCCAGTTTGTATATATCTGAAATATGTTCATTTTCAATCACACCAATTGCGCAAAGGCAGTTCTTGGTTATGTTTTGAAAAGGAGCATGCACGATTCAATAAATAATAATTTTCGTTTTGGTATTAATTTCTAAAAGATTAAAATGTGCGTAATAGTAGTAATTGGAAGCCTTCTGGGTGAATTATTAAATATTTAATTAAGGGTATTTTTTGTTTTTCACGACACCTCTTCCAACATTTTATATTTCTGTTACTTGTATCTGTTGCTGTGATTACTGTAATAAACATTACATTAAAGTTTTAAAGTTGTAAAAACAACAATTTGAAAGACTTGATTGATTATAAAATCAAAAGGCGATTTCAAATAATGGCGCGGCGACTTCAGCGCCACGGCTGGGCGGCTTTTGCTCCATACCGCCTGACATCTCTAAAGGTAAAATATCCTTACGATGGACTTTGTCTAACGTGGACAATGCGGTGTGTACGGCACCTGCCCAAATATGGAAATAATATTCAAGTCTAGGCCTAATGTGGGACTTGTAGATCAGCGCAAAGGTGGGGTGAAATATTTCTTACATCTGTGTAGAAAACCCAAGCATTTCATCGCCCTTTTAGCGATTGCAAATATGTGATCAGTCCAGCTAAGATTACTAGAGCTCTCTGTTGGAATCGGATAACCCGAAAACCCGGGTACCCACCCGACCGGGTAGGAATCGATTCCTACCAAAAATTCGGTTCCAATCGGGTACCCGATTCCAGGCGAGTACCCGGTTCCAAATAGGAATCGATTCCATCAATGACACCGGTTCCACTGTGAGAATCGAATCCGCCACCGGGAATCGATTCCGTCATATGAACTGGTTAATAAGAATGAGTCAAATTGCAAAGCAAAAATTGTCACAGTACTACGAGCACATAACCCCTGCATGACCGTGACTAAACAATAAGTATTTCATTGGCTTAACTTTCATACAAAGTAACTTATATTAATTATGCGTTAAATTTAAATTGTCAAAGTATTAGAAACTCAGCTAATAGAATTAAATGTCAAGAATTTATATGGATATTACTGCACATTTCAAGAGGAACCGATTCCTGTCACGGAATCGATTCTGCCGTTCGAACCGACTCTTATAATGGAACCGATTCTCCCTGGGAACCGGATACCCGAGTAGGAACCGGGTACCCGGGTGAGAACCGGATACCCGGGTAGGAACCGGGTACCCGCGGGTCGGGTTTCGGAGAACTCTAAAGATTACTAGATATCTCAATACCCAAGATGTTTTGGGACGGCGGATTGGGTGTATTCACTCCGTCGACTGAAATGGGTTGGTTTATACCTGAATATCATAGAATTTCCATTCCAAGTAAAACAATAATAATTTTTTTTCTGCAGAAATGTTTGCAAAACAAATATTTTATGACCTACAGTAAACGTTTTACTACCACACATCGACTACACTTAGTATTATTAAGTAGTATTATTAAAAAAACAATTCAGAGACAGATAGAATTTATTCTTAGAAGAGTAGGTATTAGCTATACGTTTGGTAACGTAAGTTGAGAATGGGAAAAGATTTTAGTGTTCTTTAAATTTCTTTTGAAAGAACACACATTTGCCACTATTTGAAATTTAAAAATATAAAAAACTAAAGGGAAAATTTACAAAATACTCATATTGAATGTAAAAAAAGTATTTTTTTCCTAAAATTTACACTGTCTTTAACACCATTGTGTTACCTGTCAACTGAGATATTAATAATGTCTAGAACACCAAAACTGTAGAAAATATGCGTTAAAATGTAAGATTGGTTAATTTCAGAGTAAAACAAAATTTCTAACTCCTTTAGCTTGATGAGGAAGGAAGACATACCCCCCCCCCCCAAACCCCCTCCCACCCTCTCAAATAATTTTTTTTTGTTTCTTTCAGTTCCTTCATTATTGCGCACAACCTAAGAAACACCCTGCATTTTTTCTCCATTTATATTAAAAACAATTTTATACTTGTAATATTTATATAAAATAACTAAACGTAGGTTTTATTAACAAATCAAAATCTTAAACCGGTTCTCACATAATTTCATTCATTTCATTATTATTTGAAATCTCCCCCGTAGATAGCAGCACATAATGCACTTCATCTAGCACAAATAGACGAAATTAAAAAAAACCATTATTAATTCTTTTTGAAATTTCAAACTGACAAATTTAACAGAACTATATATTTTTTAATTATTAGAATTTATTCGACTTTAATACTATTTGCGAAGTTCTGAACACACAAAGAGGTAAGACTTGCTTTAATTTCTATCACCGAAATTCACTAAAATGAGTTACCTTCCTAATGCAACCGAAATCGTTTGCCACCCGAATAGCCAAAAACTATTCACTTGTGCGCGTAAACATAGCACCCACTATTGAGGCCAGTATTCATTGAAACGATTTCATTTTAAATCTACTAAAAGGCATATTAACGGTACGGAGACTACTATTGTGTATCTTGCAACGACAATATCCGCCATTCAAATGATACAAGTCTAATATTTATACAAGAAATATTCTGTTGGGTTTTAATGGTAAACCTTATGAAATCCATTAGCAAATATATGATGGGACTTACCCGCACAAAAAAGTAAAGGATTGAATCATAATTCACGACACAAATCACACAACACCTTAGTAATTTTCACCCACCATTGGTTTATTATTTGTTCAAGTTTTCACTAATTGAATCAGTTAATCAACCGAATTTGTCTATTGATATAACACGATAATGACCGGATCTCACCTGCGAAATTATAACCTACGAATGCCGTCGGAGGATCCTAACTTCCGGTGGTGCGAATTAACATTATAGTACACTCTTAACCGACTGGAAGAACTTTCAATCTTCGTCTGCTGCCAAAAGTACCACGCTGGAGGACTCAGGCCGTGGAACCTTCCCACACGGCAGAACATTGTGAATGCGCAAGGCTTAAGAAAGCACAACGTGCACCATGCAAGCGCTACAATTTGACGTTATGTTGTTTACACTTTCATTTGCAATGATTTTAGCTAAGCAACGGCATGGTATATCTAAAGGAACTGCAAGAATGCAAGGATTAAGGAAATGTATATTGTGTGAAAGAAATGCGTTAAACCTATAACGTTATTAGGAGAAATAGCGTTCGATAAATTTATTACAAAAATTCAATCTTGAAACGTCCATTTATTTTACAGGAGTACTAATCTTTACCATCTGCCTAAGCGTAATGGATATCATACGACCTTTTAAAGCCACAGGTGGCAGATTCGAACATCATCGTTGTCGAGACAACAAGTTAATTCAGAATTTTTTAGGGACTCTACTGGAACTCGAATTCAGACATTTGTTCAGAAATTGAAAATTACTTCCTTCATAAGTTCATGACAAGTTACATGTAAATTTAGAGAATGAGAATAATATTTGGTTTCCAACCGAAAGTGAACACGTTCGATATTATTAATCCTAAAATTCATTTACGTTGTGTTGATGATAAGCCGATCAGAAACTATTTACTAATTTAAATGAGGAGGGAAAGTGTTATCATTTGATCTGCCTTGCCTGTAACTTGATCCTGTCTTAAGAACTTCAATCAAAATTAAGGTCTTTAATTTATTCTGTAATTGATTTGAACATTTTCATTTAGTCTTAACTAGATGAGATTTTACTTTACAGTTCGTTTCAGTGAAATTTCTACCATTTTATTGAATTATAACAACTTATCTTCAAATTTGACAATTTTGAAACTTCTATTGGCTTAAAATGAAGAGTATCATATTAATGTATGTGAAGAGATGCCAAAGGGCCAAAGGCCAAAGAAGCAGTAAGGAACCAAATATATTAAAGTTTGAAGTTGAAATGAAAGAAAAATTGTATTGAGTGATTTTGTAGTTGCAATTAGCTAAAGCATGTTATAATGCTAGATCTCATCATTTTACTTTGTGCTAAGCAGAGTAGGTAAAAAGGAAATAACTTTAACATTATACCTGATTCATATTATATTTTTGCATTGAAAAATAATGAAGATACATTATATTCTGATTCGTCATATTATCATTTTCAATTACGTGGCGAATTATTATTGAATCTAAGTATTGTGCTGGGGGCGTAAGTTTTTCTTGATTCCTTCCTCATGCTAGGTACTACATTATTGATATTATGCCTATTAACATGAAGCGGGATTAGCACATATTATATTACATTATCTTAGACAGAACATTTCATTCTTTTAGGCAATTCATTATTGGTCTATGATTCCATGTTCTTCCACTGTAAGTCTATCTTCTCCCTCTCTCAGCATGGCTTCCTCAAAGGAAGATCTACAACCACTAACCTTACAAAATTCGCCTCCTGGAAAACGGTAAAGATGATGTTATCGCCACCGATTTTAGTAAAGCTTTTGACATCTCCCATAACGCCGCCTAGGCTCCCCCCCCCCTTGATTCATCTCCTGGATTCAATCCTACCTCAACAACCTTCAATACAATGTTCTTTTCAGTTCATCCATTTCTAACCCCATTGTCGCTCGTTCCGGCGTCCCTCAGGGCAGCCACCTCGGTCCATTAATTTTCATCCTTACAATTAATGATGTTGATTGTGTCATCAAATACTCAGAGCTGTCCATTTATACTGATGACATGAAAATAATTAAACATATCTCCTCCACAACCGACTCTCTTCTTCTCCAAAATGACCTCGATTCGTTCACCACATGGTGCATGAAAAACTTTCTTGAGCTCAATGTCTCCAAATGCTAGTCCATCTCTTATTCCCGCAAGCGTCTTACCACCACCAAGAGAATCTACATGTTAACCGACGTACCAATCCCTATCGTTACTTCTTTGTGTAACTTAGAAATAATCTATGATAGCGAACTCAATGTCTGTTCCCATATTGATAGCATAATTATCAGAGCTAACTCCGCGCTCCTTTAAGTAAACGTCGTGATGTTTCCAACATTCTCTTCATTCATCAGCTATTAGCTGGTGCCATAGACTGCCCTTCAATCCTGCAATCTTTACATATCTATACCAATCCTCGCAACCTTAGGTCCACTCTCCTTTTCCGACTCTCCCGACATCGCTCGAACTACGGTCAACGCGAACCAAAGTCAACGACCTTTCCTCCTTTGAATTGCATCTGAGTAAATCATCCCTTCTCAAAGCCTTATATCTTGATCCGGCCCATCTTGATCGCCTTTCTTAATTCTTCTTCCTCCCAGTTTGTATTTACAATAATCATAGCACATATTGTAGCTTACACTATTTGTTATGACTTATTATTTATAATAGCTTGTAGTATTAGTATTATGTTATAGCTTGTATTATTTTTTGAATTTTGTATAATTATGTTATAGCTTGTATTAAGTTTAAATAAATAAATAAATTATAAAGCTCTCGTTTTTTATAAGTTCCCCATAACCATTATTTATTTAATTTATCTATTTCTAGTGGAGTCTTTCAAAAATCTTGGAAATCATCTCTTATTATCCTTCTTCACAAGAAAGGCAAGAGGTGTGATATTTCCAATTACAGACCCATTGCAAACTTGTGTTGTATTGCTAAGATTTTTGAGGCATTACTTTGTGATACACTATACTTTCATTGCAAACGTTTTCTTGGAACTTTCCAGCATGGCTTTATGAAAGGTAGGTCTACTGCGACTAACCTACTGGAATTCTCAAATTTCTGCTTATCCAAAATTGAGGCTGGAAAGCAAGTGGATTGTATCTTTACAGATTTTAGCAAGGCATTCGAAAGAATAAGCCACCATATTTTGATTCACAAGTTGACGGCCCTCGGGTTTCCTGCACTGTTTGTAGACTGGGTTCGTCCTTACCTACTAAATCGGACTCAGCGTGTGTCCTTTCGTGGATCACTATCCCAGTTAATTTTTAATTCCTCTGGCGTACCTCAGGGAAGTCACCTAGGCCCGATTTTATTTATTATATCATCAATGATGTATCTTTATTCTTGAAATACTCAAAAATTCTTTGTTATGCTGACGACGCGAAAATTTTCCGTGTTGTGTCCTCTATTCGAGACTGTGAACTTTTAAATTCTGACTTAGACGCTTTCTACAACTGGTGTTCTGATAACTATCTTCTCCTCAATAATAGTAAGTGTACGTCTATGTCTTTTACTCGTAGAAAGAATCCTCTCGACTTCAACTTCACCATGCATGGCTGTGTTCTGGAAAAAATTATTAGGACCAAGGACTTGGGTGTCTGGTTGAACAGTCGTTTTACGTTTGACGATCACATTGATGAGATAATTAATAAGGCTAATTCTACATTTGGTTTTATAAAAAGGTGGGCAAAGGAATTCGACGACCCTTATATCACCAGGCTTCTCTACTGCACCTTTGTTAGACCTATTCTGGAGTATGCTAGTTGTATTTGGTCACCATTTTATCGTGACTCCATTGACCGGGTAGAGGCAGTCCAGCACCGTTTTGTTCGCTTTACACTTCGTGGGCTTCCTTGGAGTGACCCTCTTATCCTGCCGCCGTACTCAGATAGGCTTAAGCTCATAAAACTTGACTCTCTTGAATTCAGACGTAACATCTCTAGAAATGTTTTCGCTTTTGAATGTCTTCAAGGTAATGTTGACTCTCCAGTCATGTTGTCTTCTTTTAATATATCGATTCCGAGTCGCTCCTTGAGAAATCGAGATTTTCTTAAAATTCCACAGCATCGCACAAATTACGGTTTTCACGAGCCCGTCACGTCAATGTCTCGGTTTTTTACTTCGCATTTTAACAACATTGATTTTAATCTGTCGAAAAATTCTGTGAAGGCCAAACTTTCCTAACTACTCTGTTATTATTTTGTAATTATTATGTATTATTAATTATTTTAGTTGTCTAGATCAAATGGCATCTATTAATTGCAGTCAAGTCCTTCGCCCGTTAATGTTCATTTCAATTACATAGTTACACAAAAGATTCTCAATAGAATATTTTTTTATTTAAGACAATCTGTGGACTTTTAATAGTTTCCCAAAAGCTTTTTTTACTTCTTCTAGTAACTTAAGTGCACCTTTATTAAAATACTACTTTTTCATACTTGTGCAAGATATCTCAATATCTACTTAACCGATTTTGATTAACTTTTAACCACGTATTTTTTACAATATTATCGAAGATGCAGCGTAGAATTTTTTTGATTGGGTGCCACGTTCATAAGTTATAAATTGTTTAAACTCAAAATTTAGATAAAAATCAGATTTTTTTCAAACAGCTGTCATTTTTACAAAAAAAAATTGGACATTTTTTCCCACGCTGCATCATTATTTTCATTTTTTCCGACGATGCCTAACAGAGAAAATAAGTACACCGACAACAAGGTTTTGCAAAAGAGGGTCCCACTTGATGGCTCATATCTCCGTAATTTTTTTAATCGTTATTAAATTATATTGGCTTCCTGTGTGCTTAGTTGTATCTATTTTTCTTCTTTACTTGCTGGTATGTAAGCACAACATCCTTGAGATCCCAATTCATCTATTACGTCCCTGAAACCTCGATCCAAAATATAACATCCTTGTCCCGGAGAATCCAACGAAACGGATCGTTAAATTGTTATTATCATTTATTATCTGACCGTAAATGTTAATAATACCTTCGTTATTCCAAGGTTTTCCGGGTCATTTTGACAACAGACGCAAGCCTTTGATTTAATTCTTTAGTATGTAACTTGGTTACAGTACTAAAGCAGTTGCTGGTTTCTTGAACTACTCAAGTATACTTTGAGAGATTTACTGGAATTCAACTTTGTTGAAGCCAATATAATAATGGAAAACTTCATCATCTTCTCAAAATATTTAAGATGACTTTTACTTGAAGCGAAGAAAACTCGTTGTACTCGCTTCTAGTACTTATTTCAATATCTTGCCATGCTGTATCTAAAAATGTACCTCGCAAATTCGACAGCTGGGTGGTATACTAAAACATTTACTCTGAAGAATAATAGCCCTTACATCTATTTTGATTCTATGTTAGTTTCTGATTAAAAAATACACATGCAAGTGTTACAGCCGCACGACTGTAGCCAGGCACGGGAATTGATGAAAGACTATTGGATACTGGAACCTATGGTTCAACTACTGTCAGTTGAGCTTCAATATTAGGGAGTTGTTATTCCAGACGCACTTCAGGAACATAACGTTGGGCTCTTTAAAGATATGGCATGCAGATTCTTTCGCTTGAGGCAAACTAAAATAATGCTAGTCTATTATATTTCTTATTTTATGTTATTGCTTAGAAACTAAATTCGTGATTTGCAGAGAATAATCTTGCTATCAACAAATATGATCTTTGTCGGCACCCTCCAATTGGTTTCAGAATTCCTCCATAAGAAATACATGGTGGATTAACAACATCCACTTTTACGGAACGAAAACCAAAACGTCTTATAAACAGATCGGCGTGTAAGAAACGTTGTTATAAAATTCTACACAACGAATGAAGGATTGTTAGTGACTAGCACCTAAGCGACACGCGATTGACTATCTTGTGAATATATTTTTTTTTTCACAGCAAAAAAAAAAGAGATCCGAAAACAATCTGGTCTAATATGTAAGAGACAAAACAAAAGAATACAACGTTTGAATGTCGCCACATACGATAAAAGCGCTCTGGTTAGCTAGTCCGCTAGTTCAGCAGATTTTTGTAATCATAGAATCTTAGAGTTCGAAAGTTTTATTAAATTAAAAAAAGGGGTTCAGGATAAAAGTAAATATGAATTTCTTGATTTTTTATTAAATAATCGACTAGTAAATAGCGTTCCCTTACATTTAAAAGGCATATGCTACATAATAAGAATTGATGCCACTTCTACTCATACCCCGTTGTCAATCAATAAAGCCCAAACTCAAAAAGCTAGTAATACTGCTAGCAATCTAGTCAATATGTTTGAATCTTATTGGGCCGTTACCGCGATCCAATCGAGAGTAGAGTAGAGAGTTTAAGAAGTCCCTCGCATTAAAACAAAAAGGTCCTAAGTTCGACACGTATTTTTTTTTTAATTTTTTTTTATGTATGAACGGGCATAATTTTGTAACGCGTGCTACAAATCTTCTTAGGTGGGATAGAGTGGTGGGTGGGGGAGGGGGGTGGGGGGGGGGGGGTATTGATTATTTTTCTGATGTATAGAGTATATTACCCCATTGGTACTGACAACATTTTAAACGGTGGCGTGGGGTGAGGGAGGGGTCAAATTCATAATGCGTATTACCGATTTGGATGATTTTTCTTTTGATGTTTAGAATATGTTACTCCATCGGTACCACGACAAAAATTTATGTGGTGGGGTGGGAAGGGGTCATTACCTAACATCTTAACGCATAGACCTATTAGGATGATTGATTTTTTTATATACATTGCCACTATAAGGAAAAGTGTTGAACTTTGTAACGCGTGAACTGTTGTAGATGACTCTGAACAACAAACAAATTATATTGGATATTGACCCGGTTGATTTCTGGCTCCTGGCGGTAAACGATCAGCTTTACAAGGAAGAAGTAGAAGCTAAAGGACCAAGTATGGGCAATGTTTCATAGCAAAGGCATACATGGAAAAATTAGAAACACATCTCAAAAAATCTGGTAAATTGCCCAAAATATGGTTAAGGTTTGTTGCTGATATTCTCATTATAGTATGCAAAAAAGATTTACAACCTTTCCTTTACTTAGTCAACAACCTTTATCAAAACCATAAAGTTCATGCATGAAGAAAAGACCGCAAATAAACTACCGTTCTTAGATTTAATGTTAATAAGAAACGAAAATAGCATAGAATTTGATAGTTTTAGAAAACCAACAGCTACAAATAAATTCATTACTAGGGAATCATATTGCGCAAGATAACATAAAATGGCAGTTTTTAGTTTTCTGGCTGATAGATTAAATAAGTTACCTTTATCTTTGGCGATCACAAAAATGAATATGATAATATTAAAGAGATTGCAAGAATTAACAGATTTAAACCAGGTGATATCGGTAATTTAATAAAAAAACATGCTAACAAAATAAAAAGAGCGAATACATCTTCAAAGTCTAATAATAAAATTGTTACTTTTAAATTTCAAGGCCAGCTAACTGACACAATAAAAAAATCTTCGGAAAGGAAAACCTTCAAATAGCATACGAAAATAAAATTAAATAACAAAATATTTTAAAAATAGTAGAGACAGAGTAGATAAGGGTCAAAATCGGGTATCTATAGTATAACTTGTGAAGAATGTAATAAAAAATACATTGGGGAAACAAAGCGTTCAATTAAGATCAGACCAAACAACAAATCTCCACATAATTGTTAAGGGGGTCCTCTACTCTCGCGGATTCGAAAAATCGATTTTTTTTTTAATTTCAATCTATATGTATCTGAGAATACGCCACAGAAAGAATTTCGTGAAAATCACATTCCTTTGCATGTTTCTGGGAACCGAAAGGTACCCGTCTCCGGCCGTTCCCGAGAAACTAAGCGCGGCGCTCCACGACGGCGCTTGTCCAGTTAAAAATCATTGTCTAAAGAATTTACCGGTCCGTTCTTGAGAAGCATTTGGACAACCAAGAACATCAACGTGATGAAGAAGGAGAACTCTACGGCCCCGGTATAGCAGATTAACTCGCAAGTTACTACAATCAAGTTATACACCGTAATTTATCATTAAACGCGTTTTCCCGAAAGTAGGGTTTTTTTAGCTGCCGAGTAAGACTTCTCATAAAAGTATTGGTCCGATTTCAATAATATTTTTTTTTTCAATTATTCAGAAAACATACCGTTCCATTTTTATAGCCTCTAATAGGTCAAAAAATTACGTAAAAATTGGAAATTTTTACAAATTGTTGCATAACTTTTACAAATTGCAAAATAAAAAAAATCTGTCTCGGGAAAACATAGCCAACGTTACTATGATTATAAAGAATATCAATTTTCTGATTACAGATTACCCAATTGGCAACAATTTTGCTTAAGCGGGACCCATGTAGTTTCAACATCAATGTCATCAATGACGTTTCAAGGTCGCGAGAGTAATTTTTTTTTCGTCTTCAAAATAAAAATTAAACGGTCAAAACATGTATCTTCGAAATAAAAATATTCAAAATGTATTCAGTAGATCCTTCGCAATTTATTCCCCAAAAAACCGCTCAATTTCAGGCCTCGAGAGTAGAGGACCCTCTTAAGAATCACAAAGTCATGGGAATAAAAAACATAAAGTTGAAAAATCAATAAGAGAAATTAACGAATTGGACGCATGGGATAGTCTTTCAATACACAAAAACAAAAATAACATTTTAAACAATGACAACGGTCCAATTGAGTCACCTCTCTTTTTCCTAACGACCCAGGAACGATAATTGCTTCAGTCTGGTTGCTCCGCTGACGATCAAAATGCATCCGGATTCGGATTTTTTAAACAATACGTGAAAAAAATTTTCTTGAAAATCACTTTATAATCGTAATACAAATACGTATTGTAACGAGCTCGGCGGATTCATTAGGACATTTATGTTCAATAACTATTACTTACTATACATATTTATTCACTTCACTGTTCAATTGGTCTTTTCCTCTGCAATTTTTCTTCACAATATACCGTAGAACTTATTTTAACTTCCGTTTTACTGGTTAAAATACTACTAACTAACTCTTCACAGTATTCATTAAACTATACAGCCCTATTTATATTAGCTTAACTCTAGAGACTTCAGCCACTTAGTTCTAGATATTTCCGTTACACATCTTTACCTCATTTACTTCTTTGATTTCTGCCCACCTGGGACATGCGTCTAACACCGTTCACTATTTCCGTTTTCATGCGCAACCTCGTGTACATTACAGTATACTGGTGCAGACATTCTGAAGGACACATAATGACTTACAGTGTTCACATATATAGCACACACTCAACGTCCTATAAAAAAAACTCGTTCCGCTCCAACACTGTAATAGAAAAATAACTGTAGTTGTATTTTACAGTACACTTTATTTGAACTAAAAAGAAATATAAATTAATAAAGAAAACTAAAACAATCAAATTTTCCCTGCCATATTAAGTTCAACACCTCGTAAGATATTCTTCATTTCGAATAACCTCCAAACATCATTTTGGCTTTCTACCAGGCACTTGCACTCTCTAATACTCTACAACTCCTTTAAGTATTGCGGATTCGAATCCTTTACCATAAATTTGTCGTCGTTCAAAACCTTCTCGATCTGAAGTTAACGGACGCCAATCAAGAACTTTTTTCTCTGTAAGCCAATGCTTCACTAACCATGAAGTATGCTTAGGATTATTATCTGGCATAAACCTGCAGTTTAAGACTTAACTTAAAATGGCCCCATTTTATTTTCTAAAATATCGAGGTTCGTTAACTTCAAACGTAATTCTAATGGCTATCCATCTTCTTTGTCTTTCGGAGACAACGAAAGCAATGAGCCTTTGACGACAGCGAATTACTTTACCGATTTCTTTAAAACTGCGTTTTTGGACTATACCTGTGAGGATTTTACTCATTTGACGAGGTTTTTACCGACTTATCTCGAATCAAAAGACCTTTTACTTGACGGAGCTACACGAAAGAAGAAAATGTATACCTTGGCTGATAGCTTTTCAATTGGTCCTGACGGTATCCCCGACTCATTCGAAAAAAAACAAGCCACTCTTGCTCCTATTCTGTGTTATTTATTTGATCTGTCAGCTTGAGGTGTTTTTCCGAATGCTTGGAAGACCTTCTTTTTTTTGTATATCTAAAAGTTTTGAGGCAGTTATTTTCGTTGTTCTTTACTTCCAATGCATGCCGTTCTTGCAGCCGTTTCAACATGGCTGCATAAGGGGTAAATCAACTACCACCACCAATTTATTGGAATTTTCAAACTTCTGGATTTCTGCAATTGAAGGTGGTAAGTAAGTTGACTGTATTTCTACTGACTTTAACAAAACATTCGTTAGAATACCCTTCTCGTGTTTTCACAGGTTTTTGTAAATTGGATTTATTTGTACTCACTCAAATATTCTTTGTTAATCTAACGCGCTAAGATATTTCGCACTGTCTCAGACAATGCCAACTGACTACTTTTAAATTCCACTTGGGCACCTTTCCGAATTGCTGTTCCATTAACGATCTTCTCCCAAATATCGGCAATAAATTTCCAATTTTCTTTCGAGGATCATTTCAGTGCCATAGTTAGTAAGCCTAATAGCTCGTAAAGCGATGGTCAAAAGAATTTGATGACCCCAGGATCATTTTTGCCTTCGACTGCATTCGGGGGTCGGCATATCAGTTCCAGCTCCCTCCATAAGGAATCACGACTTCTTACCTTTTCATTGTACTAAATATGGGGTAAATGAGCCTATGACATCGTTATCGCGATTTTTTAATTCCACTTTTGATCCTATTGATTTCCATCTGTCGCGTAATCATGTTAGGAGTCAGCTTTATTGAAATTACTTTTCATGTACTTTTTATGCACATTTGTATATTTAATATTTTGTGAATTGTCTCCTTATTCTTTCCTTTTATATTGCATTTAACTACTTGTTAAGCATTTCGTATTAGTCAGAACATTGATGAAATATTGGTAAATAAATAAAAATCTTTATACTAGTGTTTTTTATATGATGTGACCAAAGCCTAGCGGACAACCCTTTGATGCGTTAGCATGGTTTTTGAGCGGAAGGGAATTAGGGTAAGGGAAGTGAGGAAACTTTGAGTCTTCCAACTCCGTCTCCAATATCACGTTAATTGTTTTAATGAATCTAAGGCTATGCCACAATATTGCTACCCACACCATAATGTCGCCACCTATATTATTTACCGTTTTAATTTTGTACATGGGATGGCCTTCGTACATAGCATTTCCCAATCCTAATCTATTAAATTTACTTTTTTACTCCACAAGATGGACTTATAAAAAAATGGTTTATCTTAGTGGGTGTTTGGAAATTTTGTCAGATCTTTCTATCTTTAGTAGAGACAAGTGGCTTTTTCCTTTCTTTTTATATAACTTAATTTCGACGGCGTACCGAGACAGCATATTGCTCCCGCAACTAACATTTTATTTCCCATGAGATTGCAAAAGCATTACTACTGCTAATCCTATATAGTTTTAATTTTACAGCATTTTAGACATTGAAGTAGTTTTTGCCATCTCTCATACTGTACTCCCGTCTTTAACCATCTTTGCAAATCAGTGTTCGCCTCATTCTTTCTCTAAAATGGCTAGCGAACATTTGAAATATTAAATTACTTTAGTTAATACCTTACAATAATATATTTTAGAAAAATTTATAATTTTATTGGCAACAAAAACTATCTTCTCATTGTTATTCGCAGATGTGCAAATGAACGCAGATGAACGTTAGAAAAAAATCATTTTTGAAAAACTTATTTATGTGAACATCACAGTATATAATAAATTTGTTGTAAAAAATATTAAATTTAAAATATTTAATTGTATCAGTCTATGTAATCAGTTGGATCAACACAAAATGAGAACACAAAAATATCATGACTGCAACAAGAAATTCAATGCCAATGTCACTTCTTTTCATTATACAAGTTTTCGAAGAATTCTTTACTACAAACAATTCTTGCAATTAAGTTTTCTAAAATGTTAAAAGATGTAAATTTCACACTTTTAACTATGAGAAAGTAATAACGCCTTTAATTATAACAACACTGAGGAGAAGCTTTTCTTTTGATAACGATGCAATATAATAAATTAAGAAGCAGGGAGTGTCAACCGCGTCACAAAAATATTGAATAAATTATCAAATTAGACAGACAAGCTAGAAAGTGAAATGTGAATTATTAAATGTTTTATCAATCAGAATGGCAAATAATATATCGTTCTCGTTTTCTACTTATTATTAATACAAGCAGCTATTTATAGAAAGCTATCTTCTTATGTTCCCAATTAAACAGTGAGTTCCGGTCGCAAAAGTCTACAAATTTCTCTTTTATTTAGGTGGGAAATTTATAATGATACAAATATATAAAGGAAGTATGAAATTTTATGAGGACAGTTAAAATGAAGCTCTCATTTATAGCGGTTTTTGCTTGTAAGTAGAAGTTAAACTTCTCGATTTTAGGATTATAATTTTAATTTTTAAGGTATCACGGTCGTGCTTGCAATTGGCATTGACATTCAAAAGAAAAAACTAGCATTATATTGGCAGCAGCAACCTTACAAATATCATCCACAAATTGACTACCAATCATGTCAATGTGCGCCGGGACTACCTGGACCACCTGGACCGCCTGGACCTCCGGGGTTCCCTGGGTTACCTGGTCAAAGAGGACGACCGGGCTTACCAGGAAAAAGAGGACCACAAGGCATTGCAGGATTAATTGGAGCAGTGGGACCTCCAGGTCCAATAGGCCATCCGGGACAAGATGGGAGCCCCGGATTACGAGGGCTGGCAGGCTTGCAAGGGCCAATTGGTCTGCCTGGATTTCCTGGTAATGATGGTTTTCCTGGTACAGTGGGCCCTATAGGACCTCCAGGCCGATCTTTCATCACAGGAAACAGAATATCGTGATAAATTGCAAATTATTTATTTATTTAGTGTGTAATATTTATATATATATTTATTAAATAATTCTATAATCGACTTATTATTCCGTGATGGTTTTTAATTTTTATCGCTCAATATATAATTTTCCTTAGCCGCGAAATTAAATTAGTTAGCTTCAAATTTAAGATTTAAATTCGATCGGGAACTTGAGGCTACGCCGCTTTATGTACAGGTACAATTTCTACAGAGGTGGTATCGTACAGATTCTTATGCAATATTCATTGAGTAAGCTTTATTTAACTAAGGTTAAAACACGATACAATCGAGATGGAGTTGGAGCAATTGATTGTATGTTGCGACCACCACGGAGTGTTTCCAGGGTTCTAGCCTCGGTCTCCCCATGACTTTTATAAAAAAATTAAATTAAAAAATCCAATCCATCTCTGAGATGTTGTCTACCTCGCAGCAATGCAAAAAACAAGACATCTAAGTTCCCTCAATCCCCTTACCTTAATTTCCTTCCACGTGAAGCCATGCTAACACATCATAGGGTTGTCTCCTAAGCTTTGGCCACATCATAAATACAAAAAAAAATAGCGATATATTTAAAAGAAGGAACAAAAATAGTTTTATATTTGAAGCAATTTACGTGCTTACTTAAAGTAATTAAATTGTTATTACTATATTTGAATTCTTTTGTTGTACCATATCAAAAATTTTGGTTGTAGGATGGGGTTGAGGGAGGCGACGAAACTTAACTTCGTAATGCGTGGACCGATTTGGATGCTTCGTTTTTTTTTGTATGAAGTATGTTCCCCCATTACTATTCTCAGAAAGAATGGCGGTAGGGTGGTGATGGGGGAAGGAAAGCCCAATATCGTAACGCTTGGACCTATTTTTAAGACTCTATTAGTGTTGTATAGAGTATCTTTCTCAATTTGTATTATAAAAAAGAAGTTAGTCTTAGGCTGGATTGGAAGGAGGGGACGGCATCTAGCTTCATAACATGGACGAGGAATTTCTATTGTAAAAAGCATGTTAAAATGTAAAGTTTTGTATCTACGGTGAATTGCGGGGGGGGGGGGGGGGGGGGGGAACAATCTTTACTTCGTATTGCTGTATTTACTGTGAGGCAATAGAAAGGAGCGACGACTAATTTCGTAACATGACCGGATTCGGCTGATTCTATTTATTTTGTATATGTACACTGTCTCTGTAATATTTTTAACTATAAGAAAATATATATATACGAAGTTAGACCACCCCTACCTCTTCCAACCCCACCCTGAGGCAATATTTTTTCATTATTAGCAAGGGGGAATCATAATCTACAAACAACAAAACAAGAATCATCCAAATCGGTCCACGCATTACGAAGTTAGGTTTCACCCCCACTCCACACTCCCACCCCACCAAACATTTTTTTGACATATAACCAATCGGGAATCATACTCTACCTAACAAAGAAAATGAATCATCAAAATCAGTTTACACGTTACGAAATTATGCCCGGTCATACAGAAAAAAAATACTTGTCGAACTCATAGCCTTTCGTCTGATGGGAAGTCGGTTAAAAATGCCCTACTAGCGTTGCTACAAGAAGCCATGGAATAGGAAGGAAAGCATCCAGAGACTTTTGTTTTTGAAGATGAGCTAGAAGAAGAGAAACCACTCCAAGAATGACAGATCTTCTTAATATCCTGATGTGTGAAATGAAATCTACCAAATAACAGCTAAAGGCATCAATGGACGAACAAAAATCTTAATTGTATTCATCGATGGAAGAACAGAAATCGTATAAGGCTGAGTTGGAAGAATAAAAAATGGTCGACAGCCGAGTTAAAAGCATCGATGGGAGGTCATCAGTAGCGTAACTCGGCCTCGGTTGAAGAAGGAATAGCTGAAATAGACATTTCTGTGCGAAAACAGGGGAACGAGAAGAATTTGGGGACAAAAAATTTGGAGAGGTACCAACCGGAACAACAAAGCTACAGTACCTCTTCGAAAGTATAGATGCTGGTCCTGCAGTGACGAAGGTCATCTGCAAAGTTATTGCAAAAGGAAGACCCTTGACCACTTGTCAGAGGAGTACGACCTAACGGAAGGTGCTCGAAGCGATGGAGGTGTTTCAAGAGAATGTCGATGGCGGAGGACTAATGAAGAGGAACGAATGAAAAGAGAAATGTGTCGAAATAAAAACAAGTCAAGAACGTGCCAGAAGGATTTGGGCATATGAATAATGGGAATGCATCACCAGACGAGAAGATTGAATCTGTGCGAAGACTGACTGTCTTGCCGACATCGAGCCGAGGAAAGCAAAAACTACAAACTGTGGGTCAAGAATTGCAAGATTTCAAGAAGGTATAGGAAACTTCACCAGAAGAAAAGAATGAATTGAAGAAGGATTTAGAAGTTCAAGATTGTGACGTTAGCAAGTCAATAAATACCCCCACTGTTCATAATGGATAATATGAGATTGTTACGACAATTACGACAGAAATTTAAGGAGGCAGAAGAATGCAATAAAAGTCTACGTCCTCAACAAGAGTAGCTTTCAGGATGTTACCGGGACCTTCAGCTAAGCTACAGCCAACTAGAAAACATACAAATGTGAAAGCTAAGCGTGAAGAGAGGATTGACACTAAGGTATTTGAGATAGGCGATCTCAATTGTTGTGAGTAGTAGCCGGAAGGTACAAATGTAAGACTACTAGAGTACAGTAACTATGAAAGTTGCGCGAGGTATACCACGAAAAGCGCAATATTGATCCGTGTAATGCGAATGGCCAGAAATCAAGGCAAGGAAATGTCGAACGTAGAAAGTCAAGGAAGACTCGAGCCTATTGTGAATAAGTGTGGTGAAAATGTATAACGTTAACCTAGAACTGAGTGACTGAAGTTTCTAAAACTAGTAGGGCTGAGTAGCAGTCTGGTTAGTTGAGTCGTAATTTATGTTAGACTACGAACTGAATTGAAGTGATAAGTGTAATTAAAAAAAGTGAAACGTTATATTGTGAAGAAAACGTGTAAAGGAAATTGTGAAACGAAACAATTAAGTGAAGTGAATAAAACTGCGGACATTTGTGATTGAAAATAAGCGTCCTTATTAATCCGTTGAAACCGAAGAGTCCGCATTACGATACAGTGTAGTATGAATAGATTGAACATTTCTTGCTGGATGTAGACAGTTGTCTTTTTGGTTTAATTCGCACCGACTCACTACAAAATGTAATAGGTAAATGATAATAATAAAATGAAATCGTTTTTCATGCTTTTTAGTGATTTTTGTGAAGTCAGTTTAAATTTTGTTTTAATTATTTGATGGTTTTTTGAGTGCAAGAATCCATAAGCAAAGAATCAGGTATGATATGCGTTTGAATTCCTTATCCACATTATTATGTGGTGGCAGCACGAATGTCGTGCTAAAATGTGCTTACATTTAGAAGGTTTAGTGATTTTGGGTTACATTCGTTATTTTCAATTACTTGTTGCAAACGGTATTTGTGTAGACTGAAACAATTTTTTTCCGAAAAATGTGTATATAAGCCACAATAAATTGTTCCATAAATTCAGTCTTAGTCCAGTCTTGATTAGATATTAATCTAATATTTATAAATTATTTGGAACTTAAATAAAAAATATTAAACAATTTTAATTCGACAAAAATAAATCTTTTCATTCAAGTTGGGTTGTCTACGATTATCATTTCGTATACTTTTTTTACATTGAGCGATCGAGCAGTTGATGGCGTTTAGTCGTCAAACAAGGAAGCCTTCATAACAAAGCAATACTTAACAAGTCCTCTTTGTGAGGCAAAATCTTATAAATCCTTTTAGGTAAAAAGCTGCGGAAAGTCAAAGATAACAGGCAGTTATCAAAAGAACTATCATCTGGGCCACAGTCACTGGTGACATATACTACACCAGAACCCACAATTGGTGACCCCGACTGCAATCACCGTATGACTAAAAGCTCTAGGGTCTAACAAACTTTAATCTAAAATGATGCTCAACTGCTACAATGCCGTGCATGGTCTCAGTAAGAGCATTGCCAATGACCTCGTTCAAGAAAGGGACTGAATTAGAGGCTCTAGAGGAAATGCAAATACTACTCAATGACGACTTCTTGAACAAAGCGCAAAAAGATGGGAAGGTTACTCAGCCCAACTAGGACTCAATGCAGAGCTCTGGTAGGAGTCTAGACTGGCCAATGTCTCCCGGGTGTGCATTCACACAGAATCGGGGTCTCGACCTATGCTGACATTGTCAGGAACTCGACAAAAAATAAATAATAGAACATTCTGTGCGCTTGTTAAGGCAACACACAAGTCGTTAGAGGGGTACTTCTTCAAGGATCTAGTGGACGTACCTTTAATTTAAAATTTAGGCAGCACATTGACGATCGCAACACATCTCTAGGATATGGGAGACCCAAAAATGTGGTGTAGGTTATGCGAGGATTTTGAGGCCGCCACCTAACCTTAAAATTATCATAATTTTTTTGTTTATAAAAATTTTTTTGTTTATAATTGATGAAAATGTCTTCCCCCATCATAAATTTAGTATTTTTAGGTACCAGAAAAAACCCGGATGGTTGAAAAAATGTTTCACTAATATGGGGCTGGCACCCCACTTCTAAATAAATACATCTTATATATAATAATATACTCTTTTTTAAGGGGCTAGGCTACTCCCTCACTAAAATTAGAAAACAGAAAACAATTTCATAATCTTTGACTATGGAAATATGTGTGTGTTACAAAGCCATAGCTATAAGCCAAATTTTAAATTCCTACGTCAAGTTGTTAGTCAGAAGACGTCTGTGACAATCAGACGAACGGAATCAAGTTTTCGTTTCCTTTCCCTTTGTGATACGGAATCCTAAAAAAACATCAAAACAGTATTTTTGTGCTATGGGCACTGCTATGCTCATTTTAGAAGTGATGCATACTAAATTGATCAAATATTTGCTACGTAAAACAAGTAAAATCCGAAAAAAACTCTAAAAACAGGCGAAAAAGTTTATTGTACAAAAATATTATTAATAAATGTTTCGTTCTTGGACGAAGCTTTTTCGCATAACATTTATGTCAAATTATGTCCACATGCCTTCAGATTCACAGGCATCAACAAATTATTTTTATGTTGGCGTGCCGTAACTGTGGATACTTACTGTACGAAGTCCGCATCACCCAGTTCAAGAAGCAAGCGGGAATACCATCGGGACCGCTCGAGAAGCCGTCTGCCAAATTAGATAGATGTTCAGCAACACGTGCGTCGTTAAATACTAAGTTCTTAGACTCAAGGGAAATAGGTGGGAGCCGCGTCAAGTGGGCAAAGTCAGGGGTAGAAATATCACAGGTGGAATCACAGAAAGAAGTTCGAAAAAATTCCGCAAGGAAATTAGCAATAGTAAACAAGTCATCGCTCTCACAGTTATGATACCTAGAGGAGGAAGGATAAGCGTCACAATTACTCTTCGAATTGATGAACCACCAGAACTGTTTAGGATCGTTACGCAGCGTGGCTCTCATTCGGCGTAAGATTTCTACATCCGAGCGGATAAACGCAGGTAGAGCTCAGAATAAACCAAGTAGTCATCGTGGCATCCAGAAGCACAAAATCTCTTCCAAGCTTTTCTTTTTAAGTTCCTCAGGTGTCGTGAGGTGTGATGAACCCGATCGAGAAGTGCCGATGGAAACAAGTCGGGTAAAACAAGCGTAAAGGACATCGTAAAAAGCGCTCACAGCCAGGTTGACGTCACACTCCGCCAGTACACTCGACCAATCACAAGAAAGAAACCAGTTATTCATAGACGTGAAATCAGCCCGTTTAAAGTCAAAGTAGAGGTCACCAAATAGGGAGGGAAACGTGTCAGCGGTGTCGAAACACATAACAATCAGAAGTGCGGGGTGGTGACTTGATTAGTAGTGTCGCAGCATTGAGCCAGGTTAGAAGCGGCTAAAGAGTCTAGAAAGGATAAAGCAAATTGGGAAGCAGACGTCAACGTGGGTGCGAGACCATCAGTGTCGGGAGATTGTACCCAACTAATGCAGGATAAGTTAAAGTCACCAACGAGTACAAGGTCGTCCGAGGGAAACATGGAGTCGGACAAACTGTCGACAGCCGCCGCAAGCAGCTCGTACACAGTGGAGGGTGAAGCAGGGGGAACATAAGCAGTAATAACAAATAAGCTTCTGGTGGGAAATCTCAGTACCACACATAAGAGCTCAAGATCACGGGAGTCTGAAATGTCAACGACCAAGCACGAGAGACCCCCCCCCCTAACCGCGCACAGAACTCCGCCACCAACAGGTGAAGACGGGTCAGATAAGTGGCAATCCGGACGAAAGACCTGGAACTCAGGGCCGAACAGTTTAGAGTCAGAAATTCCGGCGCACAGCCAGGTGTCAGTCAGGCAGATAATGTCGGCATTGGACGCAAAGGAGGAGCAGAAAAGCGGCGCGGTCACGTTAGCATAATGAAAGGAGACCCGGCTGGCAAGTTTTTTGACTGTGAAGTCGGAACCGCACGGGCCCTTGGGATGAACTCACGAACGATAACAGCAGAGGGCCATATATCCGGAGAGACAACCGCCAGGAAGGTGCTCTCTGGGGCAAACACCTTAAAGAAAGCCGAATATGAACGGCCGTGGGCAGGACTGATTCGTCTATATGCGATCATATCACAAGGAATGCCTGCTTGTAGAGATAGATGGTTGACAATATCGCCCTCAAGAGTATCCCGGTGGTCCCTGGATACAAAAATACATTTAGGCCGCCGTGCCAGTCTAAGCGCGGTAACGACAGGACGAGATCGTGGACAGTCGCTCATTACAGCCAGCGCAGAGGCTCAGATGGTAAGGCGGGGTCAACAAGAGCCTCAGATTGAGAAGGTGGAAGGCCACTCATCCCCGAGTGATGAGAGGGGATTAAGGCTTGAGATTCAATGACAATAGTAACAGCTGGCGGAACAGTGGCGGCACCATTGCGACGCTTACGCCTGCGGGGTGCTCGATAACCATGAGCAGGCTGGCGTCTGGCACGGCTTAGTATGGGTGCAGTGCAGTCATCAGAGTGAGCAGGGTCGGACAACTGACCATCGGAAATAACTCCATGGAGCTAAGGAATAGCAGATGCGGGAGAGAATTTCATGCGACTTATCCAAAAGGACACCCGGATTGGACACGATAGAGTCCACAGATCCCATCAAACTCTCCACCTTAGCCGTCAGAGAGGTAGCGTCATCAGACAAAAGTTCCAGACCTCCCCAACGATTCGCGAAGGAGCCAACCTTGTCAGCGACAAGAGACAGGTCACCAGACAGAGTCTCCATCATGCTCCTGACTTAGCACATGGCACGGCTTTATATCACAGCATTCACTACAAGTCCTGGGACGCGAGGATTGGGTTCCGCGCTTGAAGCAGTCTGGATGAAAAGTCAGGCCACAGACGCCATCACAAGCAACAGCGTCAAGGACTATCTCGCCCTAACAGGAACCGCAGACAGCCATGATAACAACAGCAGAACAGAGACAAAAGTAAAAACAGAGAAAAATTAATAGATAGATAAATAAATAAATAGCCGATTATATATATATAATAAATAGCCGATTATATTTATAATTATATATAAAATGAAATAAAATAAATCAAGATCGATCGATAAGAAATAAGAATAAAGAACAAAAATATGATCAAAGTATGTTGAGGGAGGCAACGACGAAGAACAGAGCAAGAAGCAAACAAGGAGAAAAACACGGAAATAGGATAATGAGATAAATAAACAAGTAAAAAAGCGGAGAAGAAATAATATCAAATAGCGACACAAACAAAATAAATAGAAATAAAAAAATATAAAATGAGATTAAAATAAGTTAGGGGACGAGACGAAATAAAACCAGAAGCCAGCAACGAGAAAAACACAGAAACAGGATAATGAAATAAATAATTTAAATAATTTTAACAAGAAAGCAAGAAATAGGATAACAACAAAAGGGTCAAAACAAACATAAAAAGAAAGTGGCGCAAAAATAAAAATGAAACAAAGATAGGCAATAAAAGTAGAAACAGGGAAAAAAGTCAAATAATAAAAGTAAGTCAATAAATAGTAAGAACAAAAGGGTCAAATCGAACAAAAAGAAAGAAAGTGGTACAAAAAAACAAAAAAAAGAACAAATGGAACAAAGATTGGCAATGAAAGAAACACCAGGAAACAAAGTCAGGCGGTAAAAGTATAGTCAAGACGCAAAGATTAGGAGAAAAGAAACAAACAGAAAGAGAGCAAAACAGAACCAGGACAGCTGGGAAGCCAAGGCGACCAAGCGCGCAATAAAGAAATAAACACAAATCAGATAACAAAAGCTAACCAGGTCAATAAATCGCACTCCACGGAACAAGTATTAATTAAGTAAAAGAAGTAAAAGACAGTGAAGGAATGCAAACAGCGCAGCGGGCAGCAGCAATAGAGCCAAGACCAGTACAATCGAACATCAAAGCAAAGAAAAACAAAATGAAAATGCCACCAAATCCCGCAAGTTCACCATGGCAGCGGAGAGCGAACCGCAACAACTTATGCAATAAGGATGGCAGATGAGTCAAACAACAAGTCAATCAATCAACTTCCCGGCAAAACAGTGGCATTAAAATAACCAGGCAAAGCTCGATGCACAACACTACCGGAAAAAGTCAATGCAGTTACAACGGATCGCCCAAAAATCACATGGACTGGGCGAAACACAGAAATAAATAAAACCACAAATACACACCACACAAGAAGTACATAAGTCGAAATGAGCAAATCAAAAAACCATCAAGCAGTGGGAGGAGAACAAAAACTGAGAACTGACAATAATTGAGCGGACACAAATAAAAACACGTCTGGTCTCTGTGACCACTAGATCACAGACCTCAAGAAGTAAGAAGGGCCCGCCTTGTCGTGCAACTGGTCGATTATGAATAATTCATATGAACAAAAAACACCCAGCCTCGGATAAAACTGAGATTGCAGATTTTTATAATATTCTCCGATAGCTTGGCTACGTATAAATTTCTTCATCCTTTCTCTACGTGGGCATGTTGTACCCTTTTGCAAATTCTACAATAGCTTTTCTACGTATAAATTTCTACATCACTTCTCTATGTGGACATGTTGTACCCTTTTGCAAAGGTAAAGAGGGGCAATTTTATAAAAATAATATATATATATATATATATATATATATATATATAATCTATAATAAGTTTTTGTGAATGGTTTTTTTATTACAGAAACAAAAACAACATTAATATAATAACACACACTATTTGTTGTAGTCTGCCGATGGACACCTTCCCAAAATTCCGAGGTTTAGTCTGTAATTAGAAAATGGTTCTTTGAGTATGTTTAAATACTCAGTGGGCGGGTTTAGCTACTACACTCAGTATCACAAATACTACAAAATGGGCAGTGCTCTGAAACTCATGGACTCAGCCTATGAGATCACTCAGAGTTGCCTAAACTAATAGCGGACACACACTGGCGCCTTGACCTTCATGGACACACCGCATCCGGCCATAAAGACACCCACCCAATAAGCGGACACACCAGCTGTATCGGGGTTCACTCGGAGGATTCCTTCAGCTTAACTGGACACACCACGATCCGCTGAAGTCACATCCTCCCGGACACACTAGCACTACTGGTACAAATATAAATTGCTACCCAACTCCACCGGACATACCACGTTCTGCTGGGGAGCATGACAATTTTCAAATATTTAAAAAACTATACTAATAACTACTCTAATAAATAAAACTAAACTACACACAATCTTTTACACTAATTACACAGAAACTACACAATAAATGTACGGTACACAGAACCCACCTTTGCAAATAATTGTGAGATTATTCACTATAAATTTCACTCATTAAGTATACCTTTCAGAGAATCACTTAAGACTGAAATTCATGCAATCAAGATAAAGAAGGAAACCTCAGGAAACTAAAGGGTGATCAATACCTACGAGGTAACGATAATTACTTCTTGGGGAAGGGTCATAAACATGTGTTATTTCAAAGAAAGATGCGCAACTTATTTACAAAGACGCCGATGGCGCCTTTCATAATAGTTTTCCTAGAAGAGGTAAAAGGTGCTAAGTGCTGCATCTTTTATTGCGTTCTACTTTTACGTCTAAATATTCAAAGGGATGAAATATTTTTTAACAATATATATATATATATATATATATATATATATATATATATATATATATATATATATATATATATATATGTTACGCCACTGCAATTACAGCAACAGCAACACTGCTAGAAAAACATCGCAGACAACTTCACGCCTTTGGCATTTTGTTGCTTTCCCTTTTTGTATGTCTCACTCTCTCTAGATTTTCATTCAGCTGTGTCGATCACCCATATTGCAAACGAGAAAATAAATCAAAGTTTATTTAAGTCATCCAGTTGTTTTTAGTTTTCAAATAACCCAATCTTTCGTAACAATCAGAAGTGGGATTGCTCGCGCTTAAATTTACGAAGTCAAGGCTTAAGAAGCGTAAAACGTGTGTGTTATTGGTGTAGCAATAAACTTTCATGATGAGCTTTACGAACGCCACGAACGATGAAAGTGGGAAAAACACTAGAGATAGGCAAGGTATTGCGGCATTAAAACCCACAGCGGAATCAACGATGGTTTCCATCGACGTGGGAGATAGAGTCGAGGACATCTCGCTTAACATGGATACGATAGGTCCCATAATCTTTACAGGTACTAGTACGATTCCTAACTCAGGCACGATAAATGCTGGAAGCCGAGACACGCAGGAACTTAAAACGCCCCCGCATTCGGGTACGCAACCCAGCACGTCATTTTCGCGGGACAGTCTTGAACAACGAGAACTGGAGCTCCTTCGACGCGAGAGAGAAGTCCTAAAATATGATTTAGAAATTACCAAACGAGAACTCTTTTTATTACAGCAAAATTCAAATGCTACAGATGTTAGCTCTACAGGAGCGTCGCAAACAAATTTTCCTCCTTATAATTTTCCCGAAATCAATTCCCTAGCGCCAAAATTCGATCCTTCAAAAAAGCCTGCTCTAACTTGCCAATCTTGGATTCGAAGCATCGAAAATCTGCAAGAAGTGTACAAGCTAACCGACCAAGCAGTACTCTTGATCGCTTCATCGAATTTATGCGGTGCAGCTAGGTTATGGCTTCATAGCACACAACACAAAATCCTGTCCTGGAACCATTTAAAGGAAGGTTTATGTGCGGCATTTCCGTGTTACACCGACGAGTCTGATATTCACGTGCGCCTCATGAAACGCAAAAAACTTCCGCGTGAAGATCTTGAAAGTTACTTTTACGAAATGCTCTGCATTGGAAGAGATGCTTCCTTTAGTGAACAATCGCTCATAAAATATATTATAAACGGCTTAGATGATACCGACCTGAAGAAAGCATTATCACTACAGCGATTTTCAGGGACAGAGGAACTACTAAAACATCTTAAGTGGTACGAGGAAGTGCAGCAATTTACGACAAGGGAGTCGCAGAACAAAAAACCCGCAAATCTAAACAATGCAAATAACCTAGCACAAGAAAATACGAACGTGAAGTACTTTAACTGCAACGAACACGGGCACGTATCAATTAACTGTCCAAAGCCTCAAAGGAAACAAAGATGCAGTAATTGCTTAAGGGTGGGTCACGTCGATAGGGAATGCAGGCAGCAAATACCTTTTCCTAACCAAAACAAGAAGGTTTCCCTCATACACTCCCAACCATTTGAAAAACCGGCCGTCATAAACGGCAAATACAACACTACAGCGATAATTGACACGGGAAGCGACGTCAGCCTGGTGCGAGAAAGCATAATAAGGACTCTTCAATTGCCAGTAGAACCGTGCAAATTAACCCTGCATGGATTTGGAAAAGGGAGATGTTTTACTGCAGGTAAGACGCACGTTAATTTAAGGGTAGATAGTGCTACTGCGAACATAAATTTGTGCTTAGTCGAAAACAAATATTTAGATAAACCGATATTGGTAGGAAAAGATTTCATAGCGCAGCCTCATATAGCTTTAGAGAAAAGAAACGATAATTTAAAAATATTTGACCTACCGGATAAAATTAACTCACGTAGGGGAAATCGAGACAGTGTTGATAGCATACAAATTTCTAGTAAAGCACACCAAAGCTCACGTGAACTTTCGAGTTACGATACGGTCAGTGTTGTTAACGAATGCAATTTTAAAGGAACGCAGGTTCAAGATCGAGTTAAATTGCCTTACAAACAAATGGACGGTGAAGTAAACACAAAAGTTCTTTCGGGACAATGTAGTAGTAATACGGTCGATCGTGAAAACGTGAACAATATTAGAACTACTTGTGACATTTATCGCGAAATAAGTGATCGTATAAATGAAAAGGAAAATATAGTTGATAATGTCCATTTATTACATAGTTGTCGGGAACAAAAAATGCAAGACAACGAACGAAATAAATTTTACAAACCCGTCGGTCGAAAATGAACTAAGCTACACGAAATTGAATATTAATGAAGTTGTCTGCGATGTTTTTCTAGCAGTGTTGCTGTTGCTGTAATTGCAGTGGCGTAACAGTTCGGCCAACCTGAGTATCGAAGTCGTCCTCGACTTCGCTATCCGATGAGTGACTGATCGTGTCTCCCCAAAAATCTTCGTTAAGGTTATTGCACCAAGGCTTCATATTATCTGAGGCGTAAATGGAATGGAATGGACGTTGAGATCTTGGTATTCCAGGGATATCCTCGATCACATATCTGTCATGTTCTAAAATTACTGCGTTTACGACTAGCGATGGGGAGTATGAGTTCCTACGAATGCCATTTGGATTGTCAAACGCTCCTTCCTGTTTTCAAAGGGTTATGAATGGTATCCAACGTATGCTACCAAACGGAACGCTGGTCGTGTATATGGATGACGTCCTGATTCCGTGTACAGACTACACAGATGGTATGAACACACACGAAAACTCCTAAGCGTATTATCACAAGAGGGCCTCACACTCAAATTAAATAAATCATTCTTTTTCACGAAGCAAATAGAATTCTTAGGTTATGAAATAACACCTCAAGGAATACGCCCAAACGAAAAGAAGATCGCAGCCGTTAAAAGTTTTTCTCGACCGCAAAATATACACCATCTTCGGCAGTTTTTAGGATTGACGAGTTACTTTCGTAGGTTCGTGCCATGCCATGCTCTCATTGCCCAGCCATTAACTATGTTAACTAGGAAGGATGTGGACTTCGTTTGGACCCAAAGCCAAGAGGACTCATTCGAAAAACTGAAGAATATTCTAACCACTCAACCTCTGCTTACACTGTACGATCCGAAAGGGTTACACGAACTCCATACCGACGCAAGTTCTTTGGGAATAGCAGGCGTACTACTGCAAGGAGAGTTTGACAATGAAATGCAACCGGTTGGATATTTTAGTAGACAGACATCCACACATGAACGGAACTACCACAGCTACGAACTTGAAACCTTGGCAGTCGTTGAATCAGTCGGCAGATTTAGGACACATCTCTTGGGGAAGCACTTCAAGATCGTTACCGATTGTGAGTCACTAAAGGCAACACTCGATAAGAGAAATATTGTTCCAAGGATTGCTCGATGGTTTCTACGACTCATGGAATATGACTTCGATATCGTGTATCGCCAAGGAAAAAGAATGCAGCACGTCGACGCCCTGAGTAGACGAGAGCCCGAAAGAGAGCGACGTAGCCGACCTTAAAATACTTGCCGTGGAGGTCAACGACGAGGACTGGCTGGTAACAATGCAGCTCCAGGATGCCAAATTGAAAAATATCATTAGAATGTTAAAACAGAAGCCAAACAATCTCGCAGAGAGAGAAGCTCACAAAAACTACTCCTTGAAACGGCATCGTCTATACAGGAAAATCGGTGAAGATTTACGATGGGTCGTACCAGGGACAGCCGTATGGAGAATTATAAAGTCATGCCATGACGACGTCGGACACTACGGATTGGACAGGACTGTAGAACTTCTTCAACGCGATTACTGGTTCCCAAAAATGCGAAGAAAAGTAAAAAGCTACATAGCAGCTTGCATCGAATGCGCTTACCACAATAGGCCTCCAGGTAAACCAGAAGGAGAGCTTCATTGTATCGAAAAAATACCGATCCCATTCCATACCCTACACACTGACCACTTAGGCCCCTTTCCAAAGTCCGAATCGGGAAACACACACATACTGGGAATCGTGGATGGTTTCACAAAATACATCATACTTCGAGCAGTTAAAAACACATCTACGAACCCCGTTGTTAAAATCCTTAAGGACATTTCAAAGCATTTTGGATCCCCATCAAGGCTCATAACAGATCGAGGAACTGCATTCAGCGCTAAAGCCTTTAAGCAATATTGTGCCGAAAACGAAATTAAACATGTCATGACAGCCGCTAGAACTCCTAGGGCCAACGGCCAGATTGAACGCTGCAACCGGACTATTTTGCATGCCCTGTCAACGATTAACGAAGACCGAAGAAAATGGGATACCCATCTTTTAGCTATCCAGTGGGGCATCAATTCTACAATTAACGACACCACCAAACAGACACCCCATAAACTGCTCTTTGGTTTCCAACCTAGAGATCCGCTGGGAAACAAGGTACTTCTCGCACTTCATAATGACGAAGACGACCGAAGAAAAACACCAATTTAGAAGTTCTGCGCAATGAAGCCTTGGCCGCAATAGAGAAATCTCAGTTCAGACAAAAAAACCGCTTCGATAGTCAACATGCTAAACCATCCAGGTACGGCGTCGGCGACTTAGTTTTGATTGAGAGGCCAGCAATTTCAACAGGAGAATCGAGGAAGCTCGGCCCTAAATATAAAGGACCCTACATAGTTGCAGAAGTTTTAGAACATGACAGATATGTGATCGAGGATATCCCTGGAATACCAAGATCTCAACGTCCATTCCATTCCATTTACGCCTCAGATAATATGAAGCCTTGGTGCAATAACCTTAACGAAGATTTTTGGGGAGACACGATCAGTCACTCATCGGATAGCGAAGTCGAGGACGACTTCGATACTCAGGTTGGTCGAACTGTTACGCCACTGCAATTACAGCAACAGCAACACTGCTAGAAAAACATCGCAGACAACTTCACGCCTTTGGCATTTTGTTACTTTCCCTTTTTGTATGTCTCACTCTCTCTAGATTTTCATTCAGCTGTGTCGATTACCCATATTGCAAACGAGAAAATAAATCAAAGTTTATTTAAGTCATCCAGTTGTTTTTAGTTTTCAAATAACCCAATCTTTCGTAACATATATATATATATATGAATTTCGCAGGAAATTTGAAAAAATGCTAACATTTTAGTAATTTCAAAACAGTTTTTTCAGTTTTGGAGGTATAATTGGGGTAGTAGTCTTTTGGCGTTTGTTTGATGTCGCTGCGTTGAGTAGATCAAGAGATAAAAATATAATAGTGATGTGCATACCCCCCCCCCCCCCCCCTAACCATACAATTTTTTGTTTTACTAAGTGAGATCTATCACCGAACTTAATTTGGCACACCTTATACGAAACACCCTGTATTCTCGATACATAACTATCATGTTCTCTCAAGTTATTTTTTTTATTTATTTTAAGGTGATTCCTATTTGTCTTTCCTTTTTTTGCAAAACATCTGGTTTTAATTTTCTTTTTCATGTCCTCCACAAGACCTAGTTATTACTTCACCCTCGCGAAGGTACAGCTTATATAGTATATCTTTCTAGCTTTCCTATATCCAAGTCCAGTGTTTTGGCTTGCTTCCGTATCGGTCAAACTCTTTCTGTATAAACTTTAGTAAGAATTTTTGGACTCATTTTTAAAGAAATTATACAACAACCTGTAAGATTGGTGATTAATAAGATCTTTTATATATCAATTCCTACGAATTTAATGTCATTCGCTGTGTATCTGTACTTTCATATAAACCATCAGTTCATCTTGCCTGAAGCACACTACAAATAGATCTTTGAAAATGAAAATTCATTATTGATAAGAATGCACGTAAAATCCAAAGTAAGCAAACTACACCAACTGTTTTAATAACATAGATTCTAAGATATTTCTAACAAAGTTTGAACAATTAGAATAGACTAAATTGATTTTTTTGTAATTTACGACTTCTTTTCTGAATAGAATTAAATGATGAACAAATTTATTTTTAATCTGATGTTGAAATATTGTACCTTTGACTTTGAAATTGGTGCACTTCTGATTTGGAAAAAATAGTCTTGTGATTAGGAGAAAAGTGTACTTATGATTTGAATACGTGACTGGAAATTTGTCAACTTTGAAATAAATTATGTTACCTTTCAATTGAATATTGATACCTCTGAATTAAAATTTGACACACTAGAAATGGAAATATGTACTCTTGCTCTGAAATATGTAATATGAAAGTAGTATATATATACACATACAAAGTAATCATTCCTACCTTGAAAAATGAAAAATATATCGATTGTTATAATGTACGCAATAATGCAGTCATTAATTTTTCTATACATTTCACAAATCTGTTGGATGTGCACTTGGGAAGCTTAGTCAGGCTGCAACAACATGTTTTACAACAACATATTTTTTCGGACTTAACAGCAGAGGAATCTAAACTTACGTCATAAAATAATGAGAGATCTTTATTGCATATTCTAACTTAAAACTTTAATATTATTATAATAAACACAATGAAACTAGATGTAGATCTTAGTGCGACTATCGAGGCCCACACGACCAACTTCCCAGTATGATTAATATTATGAGTGAATATTAATAATAATAATAACACAGAAAAGTACGCACTTTCATAATTAAAAAATATTAATTTATATATTTATCAATAGATGTAATAAAGAATCAATATTGTTGGAGTCAATTCCTTAATTATTAATTAATATTGATTAATTGCTTTTTTACTATTTTTTACTATTATAAAAAAATATGGGATATTATTTGATAAAAACTCTATGAAAATAGCTCGTATTTAAAAGTATAGATTTCTACCAGTACTAATTAAATCCGATAATTTTATTAAAATGACTTGGGTCATGAAAGTATTGTACTAAACAATATAAAATAATTTTCTAACCACTTCATACTACGTATTAGCATACTATAGGCTGTAAAGTCATGTGTAAATTATTTAACCTACCTACAAATATGATAAAATAACAAACGAACACAGTGGCATTATATGGATTTATAAGTTAGATTTTAGTTTGATAATTTATTTTGGTTATGACATTGTGGGCACTTGCATTATAGGACTCCAATATCCTATCAATTGCGAATTGAATTTTAACTACAATTTTAGTCATTAAACAACCCCTCCCCCCACCACCACCACCCAACCACATCCCACCACACATTGGTGTAAATGTTTGCAATTATGGAGCATACTCTATACAACAAAAAAAGAAACATCCAAATCGGTACACTCAATCCCAAGTTAAGTGCCGGCTTCTCCTACCACCCCGCAACACCACTTCCAAAGTTCAACACCAAAATATTGTAAGAATTGAAAAACTTAGTTTAAAATAACTACGACAGTCAGAATTGACTAAAACTCGATCACAAGCTGTGAAATAAATATAATTGTTTAAATAAAATAGTTTTCAAAGAAAAAATTTTACCGACTTCAAAAAAAGCGCCATAAAGCATAAAATAATTTTATATATTATACATATATAACGACATTTTGAAGTCGATGCAAATCAAGAAAAACCAACTACAACAAAAGTATTTAATTGTCCTTCCTTATGACCCCGTGAGCTGAAATGTTTAGATAGTTTTTTAGTAGCTTCGATTGTGGTTGGGTAGTTGTTTTGTTTGTTTAATTTACATCGGCTTCAAAATGTCCTAATAGATATAAAATGATAAATTTATTTTATGTTTCTTAGCGCTTTTCGTGAAGCCAGTTCAAGTTTTTTTTTAAAAACTATTTTATTTTTCACTTTTTAATGTCTTTGTATATACGACTCGAAGAATGCTGCTCGTACGAACAAAGCAATTTCAAAAGTTGCAGAGACAGCGGCAATATATTACGAAATTAGTCACAATCACCCTTCCCTACAGTTTCCTTAGATACAAAATTGTTACTATCACGCTAGGGCGCCACCGTACTCTATACAGCAAGAGAGAATCATCGTACTCACTCTAGGTACAACATTTTTATCATTTACCAATCAGCAAACGTATTCTGTAAAACAGAATCAAAATCATCGAAATCGATCTATGCCTTACGAAGCTTGGCGCCGCCTCTCCTTCAACTCTCCCCCACCACAACATTTTTGTCAAGATTTTTCCTTATAGTATGTATACAACAAAAAAGACACATCCAAATAGGTTTTATTTCGGTAACGGCCCCTTTCTACCACATAAAGTTTTATCGTGGGACCCGTGGGGCAACATATTCTACACACTAAAAGAAGAATCATCCAAATCGGTCTACGCGTTAAAAAGTTGAGATCCACCCTCTCTCACACCCCAAGCTCATCGTTTAAAATTTTGTCGCGGTACCAATGGGGTAACATACTCTATACATCAGAAAAAGAATCAACCAAATCAGTACTAGAGTTACCAAGTTGGACTACCATCTCCCCTTCCCCTTTAACAATAGGCGATCACACTCTATTTAACAGAAAAAGAATCAGCCAAATCGGCCCATGCGTTACGAAGTTAGGTTTCACCCCACCCTTAACCCCACACCACCAAACATTTTGTTGGCATGGCACCAATCGGTGAATATACTACAATCAACAACAACAAAATCATCAAAATCGGTCCACGCGTTACAAAATTATGCTCGGTCATACATAAAAAAAATAACAATACGAGTCGAATGTAGAACCTATTTGTTTTTGGGAAGTCGGTTAAAAAGGACCGAAAGTCTGGACCGAATTTGATAAAATGTCTTTTGGATCATATTAATATAGCTTTTTCGTAAGATTTCGTGCAGGACACAAAATAAGAGGACTTACGTACGTTTATGCACTTTTCAAAAATAGTGTAAAAACACTTTAGTGACCTTGAAACTTGACATTCTTTTTTATACGATATGACCAAAGTTAAGGGGACAGCTCTTTGATGCGTTAGCATGGTTTTGGCCGCAAGAGAATTAGGGCAAGGTAAGTGAGGAAACTTGCATTTGTGCGAGCTAGACAACAGCCCAGAGACCGAGTGGATTTTTTAAATTTCTTAATAAAAGCTCACGGGGACACCTGGTCTCGAACCCGGGGCCCATGGCATTCTGGTCGTGCCGCTCAACGAATTCATCCAACTCCGTCTCTGATGTTTTAAAAATTTTTATTTCTATTTTGGGACACATTACAATAACTCCCCTATATACTGGGATGTTACAATATATTTAATTTACACATTACATTTAAAAAAAAATTTAAAATTTGTGTGTAGTATTTCCATTGTTATGTTTCAAGTAAAAGACCGAAGTGATGATCGTTAGTTATTGGAAAATATTTTTTAACCGACTTCCCAAAACCAAAGAGGTTCTAAGTTCGACAGGTATTTTTTTTGTGTATGACCGGGATTGATTTTGTAACGCGTGGACCGATTTTGATGTATCCTCTTTTGTTTTTTTTTTGTTGTTTCTGCTATCGGTGAACAAAATTTATTCCTAGGGTGGGGTGGTGAGTAGTCTAACTCCGTAACTCGTGGACCGATTTGGATGATTCTTTGTTGTTGTTAATGTCAAAAAAAATTTTTCCAGGGAAGGGTGCGTATAGAGTATCATCCCCCCGTGTTGTATAGAGTATCATCCCCCATGAAAAAAAACGAGTGAGTCGTCGAGGGACGCCTGACATATGTGAAACATCGAAACTATTATGTGCAGAAAATAAACATTGTTTATTATAGGAAATAAATATGACATAATCGAGAGATATTGCATAACAAAATATTTAGAAAAAATCAACAAGTGTTGTTTTGATTTTTAGTTTAAAATATTTCGATTTTTGGTAAAGAAAAAAATTATTTTATTTTAAAAATACATACATATATATTTAATATCAAAATTTCATAAATATTTTCAGCTGTTTCATCAGTTTCTTCAATATAGTAATATTTGATGCTGCCTCTGATGGTATTACTGTGATAATTGGTCGATGATTACTAAAGTATATTACAAAAGTATTGGACATAACGTTATTAAGGCATCTTATAAATATTGCACGTGTCGCCACGCCACAGCCGGCGAGAAAGAGAGAAGATCCGTTAGCTGAGAGGTAGCCGATTCGCAAGACTATTGTGAAAATTCCTAAAAGTAGGCAATTTCGCGTGGCGAGCGTCGCCACGCCAACAGCTTGTCTCACCCGCAGCATTCGATCAATGTAGTCTAACTTCGTAACGCGTTAACCCATTTTGATAATTTTTTCTTTGTTGGGAAGAGTATGTTCCCCGATTGGTACCATGTCTAAAAAAAATTTGGTGGGGTGGGGTTGGGTTGGTGGTAAGTGGTAAAAGCTAACTTCGTAATGCTTGGACCGATTTCGATAATTCCTTTATGAATGTACAGATAATGATACCCCATTGTTAATAATGGAAAAAAGTTGGTCTTAGGGAAGGGTGGTGTTTTTTTTATGTGTAAAAGAATATTCCCCTCCCCCTCCCGATACGGCGACTAAAAATGATAAAGTGTGCGGAGAGGGCGTTACCCAATTTCTTAATTCCCACACCTGTTTGGAAGATTCTTTTTTGCTGTATGTTAGAAGAGAGGCGGCGCCTCGCTTGTTGTACTGACTACGATGATTCTCTCTTACTGTATATAGTACGAGCGTCGCCATGGTCAGGTAAAAAATTGTCTAAGGAGAGGGCATTAAAGAGTAACCGTGACTAATTTCATAATATGTTGCCGGATTTGGATAATTTTGTCTCCATTCTTTAAAATGCACTACCTCTGGAACTTTTGAAATTGCCTGTATTTTTACGAGCAGCATCCTTCGACTAGTATACACATAGTAGAAAAAGTCTGCGTTCACGCAATAAATTTTTCTTAAATTCGGCATAACTTATTTAATTGTTGCTGAAATTGATTTCTGCTTTCTCATTTATTTTAAGTAAAAACACAATAATGAATTTCGAACATAAAAAGTTAACGTTTATTCTTAAGAAAAAAAATTAAACGCAATTATGCACAAAAGCAACGATCTTTTCAGCAGAAAAAGTCTGTTCACTTCCTAGTATTTAGATTTCCAGTTAATTTAAATTCGCTTGCAAGCATAATTGTGCAACTAAATGATGTTTCACTATCAGTTGACTTCCTAAAGTGTTGAAGAATATATCATTTTAAAATTTTTTTGGAGATAAACAGTACCTTTTTATAATGGAAAATAAAAGACGTGAAATAAGTGTTAGTGAGCGACAAATTATTATTAAATTTTGGAAAGATGGCAAAAGCCTACGACGAATTGCTAAAGATATTGGTCGTCAATATTCGTCTGTGCAGAGAGTTATAAATAACTTCAAAGAGACGGGTGCTTACGTTTCTAAACCTCGCACTGGCCGCCCTCCAATCCTATCAGATTGAGAAAGACGTGACATCATCAACCGGGTGAAAGTAAATCCAAGAGTAACATCCTCCAAAATAGCTGAAGATATTGCCGACAAATTTAAAAAAAATATATGTCCTGACACCGTACGGAAAATTTTGAAGAAAAGCAAGTATCTAGCCGGGTTGCTAGAAAGAAGCCATTCATATCCAGAGTTAATAGACTAAAACGATTAAGCTTTGCAAGGGAGCATGTAAATAAATCTATTGAGTTCTGGAAAAGAGTTATTTTCTCCGATGAGAGTAAATTTTGTATATTATGGATCAAGGGTAGAAAACTTGTTTGGAGAAGAGCCTGTTCAGCCTATGAAAAACAAAATTTAATTCCAACGGTGAAACATGGTGGTGGAGGTGTGATGGTTTGGGGTGCATGGCTAGTAATGGTGTCGGTAAACTTGAATTTATACAAGATACAATGGATAAATTTGGGTACCTAAATATTCTAAAAACAAATTTGAAAGAAAGTTCCATAATGTTAGGGCTAGAGGCCACCTTTTTGTTTCAGCAGGACCAGGATCCTAAGCATTCGGCGGGGATCGTACGTGATTGACTGCTGTACCATGCTCCCAGGCAACTCCGAACACCGCCACAATCACCAGACCTCAATCCCATAGAATACCTATGGGATCATCTGGAAAAAAAATTCCTCAGCACACGATTTCTAGCAAGGAGCTGTTGAAAAACGTTTTAAAGGAAGAGTGGGCTAAAATAAATGCACAGGATACTACAACATTAGTTGCACAGGATACTACAACATTAGTTGACGCCTGAAAGAGGTTATTAAGGCTGGAACACAATGTGGCGCTGGCGCTCGTAGCTGGCGCTGTAGCTAACTCGGAAATGTCAAATTTGGCGCGCGCCAAAAGTTAAAAATATTGAACTTTCCGCTACAGCGCCAGCTACGCATTGGACCGCCATCTCTTAATTTCCATATTTTGAACTTTTGACAGGGCTGGCTACCGCGCCAGCTACGAGCGCCAGCACCACATTGTGTTCCGCACTTTAAACGCAAAGGTTATCCTACAACCTATTAAATAATAGACTTTAATAAATTTGAATTGTTTTAATTGAAATACTAAGAAGTGAATGCAGAATTTTTCTGCTGAAAAAATCGTTGTTGTTGTGCATAATTGTGTTAAATTTTTTTCTTAAGAATACATGTTAATTTTTTATGTTCGAAATTCATTGTTGTTTTTTTACTTAAAATAAATGAGAAAGCAGAAATCAATTTCAGCAAAAATTAAATAAGTTATGCCGAATTTAAGAAAAATTTTGTGCGTGAACGCAGACTTTTTCTACTATGTGTATATGAAGTCTCTAAAAAGTGAAAAACAAAATAATTTTAAGAAAAAACTTTTAACCGACTTCACAAAAAGCGCTAAAAAGTATAAAATAATTTTTAATTTAATATCTATTACGACATTTTGAAGTCGGAAGCTCTATTAAATACTTTTGTTGTAGTTGTTTGGTTTGTTTAATTTGCACCAACTTCAAAATGTCGTTAAAAATTATTTTATGCTTTTTAGCACTTTTTGTGAAGTCGGTTAAATTTTTTATTTCAACTATTTTAATCCGAGTTCATTAATAAACAAAATTTCATCGTTGCGATTTATTTAAGAGATGTAAGAGTTTTAACCTTTCGCTCTTCTAACTTAATTTGCAAGTCACTCGTTTGCTCAGTCCAAAACTAATTGGTTTGATGCAGCCATTAAGGTCCATCCCATCGTACGTCGATATTTGGCAATACTTCAGGGAGAATGCCTTTTGTAGCTACATGAGCAGGGTCTTATTTTAAAGAACCGTATCCCGAAAAAGCCTGTGGTGCATTTTCGTGGTGCTTCTGGAGTCAACCCAGGTTATGAGTTTTACTTGTTTGATAAACGTGGACCGATTTGGATAATTCTAACGCGTGGACCGCTTTGGATGGTTCTTTTGCTGTTGTACAGAGTGTGATCCCCCATTGCTAACAGGAGCATAATTTGGTCCTAAAGTGCTGGGTGAGGGATGGGGAGGGGTAGTCTAACTTCGTAACGCGTGGACCGATTTTGATGATTCTTTTTTTGTTGGGTAGAGTATGTTCACCGATTGGTACCATGTCAAAAAAATTTTTGGAGAGGTAGGGGTGAGGGAAGGGTGTGAAACATAACCTTGTTACGCGTAGACCGATTTGGATATTTTTTGTTATTGTACAGAGCATGATCCCCCATTGCTAATAGGGTAAAAATTTTGGTCTAGGGTGGGGGAGGGGTAGTCTAACTTTTCTGTTGGGTAGAGTATGCTCCCTACTTGATAACACTAGAAGAAAAATGTTGGTGGGGTGGGAGTGGGGGGAACCTAGCTTTGTAACTCGTGGACCAATTTGGATGGTTCTCTCGCTGTTGTAAAGAGTGTGATCCCCCATAAGAGAATAATTTGGTCCTATGCTGCGGGAGGGGAAGGGGTAGTCTGACTCCGTAACGAGTGGACTGATTTCTATGATTCTTCTTTTAATGTGTACAATATGCTGCCCCATTGATACGACGAAAAAATTTATAAGTTGGGTGGTGTGCGGAGGGGCCGTTACACAATTTCTTAATTCCCACAGTATTTGGAAGATTTCATTTTGTTGTGTATTATCTGATCCATCATTGCTACTCTATGGAAAAAATTTTGAATAAGGGTTGGGTGGTTTGGGTGGCGGGAGGGGAAACCTAACTTAGAAACGCGTGGACTGATTTAGATTATTCTGAATGCATAGAGTATCTATTTGGATTCATAAGGCACAAACCGATTTTGATTCGGTTGTGCAGTATACGTTTCATAATTATTGATAAATGATAACAATTTTGTACCTAGAGTGACTACGGTAATTCTCTTTTGCTGTATAGAGAAAAGTGGCGCACTAGGGTTATGTTAAGAATTTTCTAAGGTGAGGGTACTAAAGGGTGACTGTGACTAATTTCGTAATATGTTGCAGGATTTGGATAATTTTGTTAGTGCACTACCTCTTCACAAAAAGCGCTTAAAAGCGTAAAATAATTTTTAATTTTATATCTATTATGTTATGACAGTTCGAAGTCGGTGCAGATTAAACAAACAAAACAACAACCGAACCACAATCGAAGATAATATATAAAACTACCTGAACGTTTCAGCGCACGGAATTATGCTATTATTTTATGCTTTTTAGCGCTTTTTGTGAAGTTGGTTCAAATTTTTTTTTAAAAACTATTTTATTTTAGAGTTCAAAATGAAAATTGTTTTTAAGTCCTGCTTACAACAAATAATTTTAAGATCATAAAATGGCAACTTATTTAATCTGTTGCTATCAGTGCTTTCACTAAATTAATCGCGTGATAAGGCTTTGTTTCGCATTAATTTAGATTGATAGATTTTTTTAGCAGTAGGCTAAATACTCGTATATAGAGCTGTTTAATTTTCCGGCATTATGTTACCAGTGAAATCCTATTATTCCAGTCTGTTGCGATATTACATGATGCAGCGGATGATTACGTTTTTCAATCATATCCTCCCTTGAGCACTTGATAGTCTCTAAGCAGGCACAATTTCGCATCTAAAAATGATTTATAGCGCAAACAGGGCGAGTCTTGTTTCCATCCAAACAAATACTCTGGCAGTCATTTCAACGATTGACAAATGGCAGCATTAAATCTTCCCAACTCCCAAGTTCTACGTGTGGTACGAAATTTCTGTAGGTGCATTTTAATTCAAAAATCAATTGTTTTCAAATAATAGTTTACAACACTAATTCGACTTAACGCCATCAATAAAAACTTATTTTTTCGGATATGTCTGTAAAACGCTTCCTAAAGAATGCAATAAGGAAAGGTTGACAAACCAAATCGATAAAGTTGCTTTGATGTCTCTCTTCGCGTAAGTTGCCAACATTCGAGAGGGAGTTATAAATGCTAAAATTGTGTCAGACTGCTTGAGCGTCTACTTGAGGTCTTGAAAAAGGATTCTTGCCAACTCATGATTTGCTCTGAACTTAGTTATACACTTTGAAGGACTCTTGGCAATGTTCTGTTACGGCAGTTATTTGGTTGATATTTTGTGGCAAGAATTTCATATGAAAGTATCTCTTACAAAATGTAGAGAATTCTTTAATAATTTCTGGATTCTATCTCTAGAGACTATTGAACTTAATTTTTAAGTTGAGTAGAACTCATATTTCAACAGACAGCCAAAATTATAGTTAAGTTTTAAGAAGTGTGTTTGAATAAACGGAAGTATTTTGCAATATAAAATTCATGAAACGAAAAAATGTATATATGTACATTCAGTAAACTAGTACTTAGTATATACAAAATTATTCCCTGTTAATCCTTCATTAATTTAAAATCTATGCGAAAGCATCTTTTGAGGCATCCGATTATAAAAAATATGTATTATACATAATAATATAAACAAAAACGAAGTCGTTAAACCTCGATTAAAATAAGAACTATTTTTGTTTTTGAATGTGATGTGTCTTTTAAAATCATCAGTGTTTTTAACAATAAAAACAATTCAAATTTACAAAAATTATATCCTTCTATCTTAGATCTAACGTTTAAAAATAATAAATGTGTAAAGTGCTGGGTAAAACTTTGAGGAAAACTGACTGACAAAGATTACTGGAATATAAATGAATATTTAAAATATTACGTGGAATGGAAATAAAATAAAATCAAGAATATTTTTCGTCTTAAAAAAATAATATGGACTGTTAAGTTTTGTGTGCAGAAAAATGTATGTCGATATTGAATTTATTTTTTCAGTTATAGCATTTTAAGCGAAGTACGACCTTGACGCGTAGGTAGACAACCAAACCGGCTGCCACTTCACGTTCGATTACGTTGTATCAAATACAACAGATACCTTCCTACACTTTATGAAGTATAAATTCTATGGAAATGAAATCCTTGCCATTATTTCCAGGTACAAATAGATGCTGTAACGTATCCGTATCGATGCCTAATCAGCTTGTCAATTACTGTAAAGTGGTAAACATCGTTTGTAGTTGCAAAGTTATTAACCATTGATAAGAAGGATTCAAGGATTGATAAGAATGATTCAGGAAAAAGTTTGGTCCGATCTAGGCGCAGCAGAAAATACCTCAACAAGTGCTTCTGGGAAAATATTAAAATCACACTCAGTGGAAGTGCCAATAAAAGCAGGACACGGATACCGCTTGATAAACTTTTTGACAATTTTTTCAACATTATCTGAAATTTTTAAATATAAGTAGTAGTCAGACATCGTTTTTGCTGTGAGGCTCCTTGGTGTCGGCTATAGTACAGGAAATAAAAGAATTACACTTCGAAAAATTACCTACAGGAATTTGACTTGATAAATCGTTAGGGGGGCATAAAGAAAGCTTAACTCTAGATTTCCGAATTTCCCCCCCCCCCCCTGTTTTTGAGAAAATCCAAAAAAAATTTGAAATTCGTTTTTCATAATAATGTAAATGGGAAAGTTGTTCGTCACAAAAATACCTACATTTTTTATTTAAACAATTTTTTTGTATAACTTACCGTTCTCGAGCTGGAGCTTGCCAAAGTGTGAAAATTGTACTTTATGGCCGCGCTGAGTCGCGTATTCCATATGGAATAAAGTACAATTTTCACACTTTGGCAAGCTCCAGCTCGAGAACGGTAAGTTTTACAAAAAAATTGTTTAAATAAAAAATGTAGGTATTTTTGTGACGAACAACTTTCCCATTTACATTATTATGAAAAACGCATTTCAAAATTTTTTTGGATTTTCTCAAAAACAGGGGGGGGGGGAAATTCGGAAATCTAGAGTTAAGCTTTCTTTATGCCCCCCTAACGATTTATCAAGTCAAATTCCTGTAGGTAATTTTTCGAAGGAACCCTATTTTTTCGTGCTTCGTTTCCTGTACTACTATGACAGTATAAATTAGGCGGATTAAAAACCTCTCTAAAATGTTCAACAAAAAAGTTTATGACGATAGAATTGGTTATATTCTCTGTGTGTCTAAAGCTGTCACCAATCCTGTGTTCTCCGAGGCCGCTGCTAAAGAAAACTAGTTGACGGCAATTATAGAATATTTAGCCGAACCGCAGTGTTGCCAAGTTGGCGGCTTTCCCGCTAAATTTATACGGTTTTTATGTGTCCCTGGCGAGGAAGAAAGCTTGACGGCGGGTAGTGGAAAATCTAGCGGGAAATAGCACTGTCAGAGGTTTTAAGCGGGTTTCGATAATTTTAAACAATTTTGTAATATTAAAAACAATTACTTGTTAATAAATGTTTATACTCCAGATTTGACTGTTTTTTTCTCCCGTAAAAAATTAACTCTGTTTACACCAATACTTTACGATGAATTCGTAATGTTTTCATGTAAACAGATGTTATTGTTTAGCCGTGGCGAAACTAGTCAACTAGTCAAATGAATATTGTTAAAAGTAAACAAAGAAGCCGTATACAAACTGAGATGGTTAATGCTATATTGCTATTCGGACTACGTCGCCATGAAAAGTGTTGTCACGACTGATGACTACGTTCCCCCCAATGATATTCTTCGAAAAGTAGGATCTTATGAAAGCTATAAAAACTCATCAGAATTTTCAACTGAGGAAGTTGAGAACTTGTCTCGCTTTTGAATCGCGAAGATGAGTAAGAATATTCGACGATCGACATTTTGTATATGTTTATTTATATGCATAATAATATTATAAAATATAATATAATTCAGACAGTTAAGAAATGCTATTTGATTTCAATCACATGAAATATAGTATATAAAAAATCTGGCGGGAATTTAGTGAGTTTCAACTTTGACTTGACGGAATTTAGTGGGTTTCCGGGTGACTTCTAGCGGGAAGATCTCCAACCTTAGAATATAGAACTGAAGGAAGTGCCCATGCCTGTACGCGTACTGGCACGTGTTTAAGCATTTTTCTCACGGGCACAGTGAGGAACGGGATGTGCAGGGCTGTCGCCTTAGGTTGACAGATGGCAAGTTCAAATTGTAATCGCTATTCGCTAGTTCGGTCGAAATTATTCGCGATATTATTCGAAATAAAAAGAGATTAGTGAAAAGTATAATAAAAATCAAGACTAAATTAGTAGATTGATATGTTCTTAAAAACTTTGAAACAGTTTATAGACTTTAAAAGACAGATTTTTAAAATAAAATCTGCAGTGCATTGTTGCAAAAATAATCGACGACGGACTCGTGGAATATCTTTTTTCAGCCAAGCAACAGGCATAAATATGTTTATTGACATGTTTAAATTTAGATTAAATCATTAAAATTCTTAAGACAGAAAAGGGGAACTAAAAAAATCAAATTTTCTGTCTTAATTCTTAGTTTGTTTACATTCTGAGGAATTGGAATTTCTGTGTCGCCTTAAATGTCCACTGGCGGTCAGCCAAAATATATTTAAATTTTATAACTTATGTTTGCCCTGTCCCGCGTAAGTCCATTTTTTTTACTACTGCTATGGTAAAAACTACCACTATGGTACACTTCAACTACATGACGAAAAATGCTTAATTTTCCTTCAGTTCTATATTCTAAGTTGCCAACAGGCTTGGCAACACTGCCGAACCGACAGGTCTTATAGTTTCGGGAGATGGAACGTGGAGAAAACGAGGGTTTTCGTCGGGGTCACAACTTTGATTGGCCATTAAACAAGAAAAGTAATTGCTGCCGTTCTTTACGGATTAGCAATATGATAAAACAAAAATTCCTCCGAGGACATTAAAAGAGCAATCTGAGCTACAGTGTTACATAAATCGTCGACCGATGAGACTCCACAACACGATAACTGTCCGTCTGGAGAAGATAGCTGATGCACTTGGCAGAAAGCAAACTCGCTAAATAAACTGTAGGAATATATTTACAAGCCACCTCCCCCCGATGTCGTAGTGAAGGTTATTACTCCTTTATATAAAGATTTAACTAACGATTATTTGTTAACGCGTATGTATAGGAAGACTGACTAAAACCAATAACGAGAGCCTCAATACTTTAATATGATCGTTTGCTCCCAAAGGGATATTTAGCGGCACGAAAACAGTTTAAAGTGCCTTAGGTAACGCAGCAAGCATTTTCAATAAAGGATTCATAAATGTCCTTTAAAAGATGCAAGTCATGAATTTGGTAATTAGACCAAATGCCGCTCGAATGTGCGAATAAATAGGTGAATTTCAATCGCTGAGGCTCGAAATTTCTAGGCTTCAAAAGAAAGCCGAATCGACCACAGAACGATACGAACAGCCCATGAAGAAGCTTTGCGTATAGAGGAAGGTTCATTGTACTAGGCAGGAATTGCAGATTAATGGTAAGACCTGAAAATTTTATGATTTTATGAAGAAAACAAGTGTTCAATCCTTCAATGCGTTTTTCTCCAAACTATATTTTCAAAACACTGTACGCGATATCTCAAGCTGTAGCTGATGAATCGACTTGAAAGTTAATACAATAAGTATAAGTTAAAATAGTACGTATTTTTAAGGCAAAAATGCAAAAAAAAATTAAAATTTTTTTTCCGTAATCTAGGAGGTAAAACACAAAACCGCTACATCAGACCATAGCCAATATAATGTAGTTAATGATTATATTTTTCTTTCTGCAAGCCAAACATATTCGCCAAATCATGTACACCGTTTGTCCAGGCCTTAAAAAACTCATCAGACGCGAAGTGTTATAAATCAGACAATTTTGAAAATTGTTCAATAAAAATTTGTACTCACACTCCTTTTTTTTATATATGATGATGCCAAGCTCAGCGGATGCCCTATGATGCTTAAACACAGCATTGGCAGGAAAGGAATTAAGGATGAGGGAAATGGGTTAGGAGGTTGAGTGAAGGAGGTGTCGATGTACGCCCCGTTTGAAAGTTTCAGGCTCATAAGACGAGGGAAAAACAGAAGATGGTAAACTGTTCCACATTCGTGTTGTTCTGCTTAGAAAAGATTCCCGAAATTTGACGGTACGTCCAAATTTGACCTGGAGAGTATAGGGGTGCGAGCGATTTGTAGATCTTGTATCACGCGTTGACATGTGTCTACAAGGAATCAGGCTAGCAATTTCGTTAGAACAATGGCCATGGAAATAACGATAGCAGAGTGAGAGACAACCGACATTCCGTCGATGCTCCAGACAGTCAAGGCCCTCAGAGATTGAGGGATCGCCAATAAGTTTAATAGCCTTACGCTGGACTTTGCCTTACGAGGACAGTGCGGTGTGTCCGGCCCCTGCCCAGGCCTAATGTGGGACTTGTAGATCAACGCTAAGTCAGGTGGGGTGAAATATTTCTTACATCTCTGTAGAAAACCCAAACATTTCATCGCACTTTTAGCGATTGCAAATATATGATCAATCCAGCTAAGTTTGCTGGATGTCTCGATACCCAAGATATTTAGGGAGGGCGAATTTGGTATATTCACTCCGTCGACTGAAATAGGTTGGGGGTGAACTGGGCGTTTTTTAAGGGACATTAAACAGCATTGAGTTTTAGTTGCATTAAACGTAACACGATTTGCTCTGCCCCAAGCAAGGACCATAGAAATGGTGCTGTCGTCGGCGAAACTATGAATAGGATTGAGAGTAAGGGATAAGAGATCATTAATAAAAAGAAGAAATAAGGTTGGTGAAAGAACTGAACCCTGAGGTACACCGGCATTTATTTCGTAGGAATCAGATGTTACTCCGTCAATTACTACACGAATTGAACGGCCTGACAAAAAACTCTCTATCCATTTAACGAGGGTAGAGTGCAGACCAAATGTTTGAAGTTTGGCTAAAAGGGCAGCATGCCAGACTCTATCAAAAGCCTTTGAAATATCAAGAGCGACGATTTCAGACTCACCAAAATTATGAAGACAATGATTCCAACGTTCCGTTAGAGCCGTTAGAAAGTCTCCGGTTGAGCGGCCAGTGCGGAAACCGTACTGGCAATCGTTGATAAGATGGTTATTTTCTAGATATTTCAACAATTGAGAGTTGATGAGTGTTTCAAAAACTTTAGATATGATCGAGGTTAGTGCAATTATTCTGTAGTTAGAGGGGTCGCATGCCTCTCCTTTTTTAAGTATCGGCTGGACATGAGCAAGTTTCCATACACTTGGAAACATTCCTGTTGAATATGACAGGTGAAAGAGTTTGCGCAGAGGTTTAGCCAAAGCAGAGGCGCAGCATTTTAAAACTAGGGGCGAGAAATCATCAGGCCCAGTAGCTTTGGACACGTCGAGTTTTGAAAGTACTCTAAAAACTTCCCGAGTGCGAAAGTGTAGCGGCTTTTGCCTACTAGTACACTGTGATGGAGATGGGAGTGGCTGCGATGAAGTCAGTAAAAACATTCCCATTATAAATGAAATGTAGGTGTAAAGACATACAAATGCATAGTTTTTTTCAAAATTAACTCCGAAGAATTAGCCAGGTTCGAAGCTGTTCGCAGTAAGATAGTACCTTAAGTAAAATCATACAGAGTTTTTCCACTAGAGAGTTGAATACTGAAAAGAGTAATATAAATTAAGTGTCAAATAAGAAACGAGAAGCGGAAGATTTCTTCACATTTCAGTTTCCTATTAGGAGACTTTAGAAAAATAATACATCAGTTTACCACGGTACAAAGAGGACAAGGTATATATATTATTTCGGGAATGTCAAAACACTGTGACGTAGTTTGGTACACTCATAATTGTGGTCAACATCGTCTGTAAACACTGCAAGATGCATTAGTTACAAAAAAAACCTCAAAATTATTTCGCCGACGTTTTAAGACTCATCGATGAACGTTTTGCATCATCACGGCCTGAAGATCAATTGGATTATGCTGCAAAAATGTAGACAGCTACTCTAAAAAAAAATTTTACTAAACAGATTTATGCTATTAAAGTTATTAATGAAGTAATGTGTGAAGCCAACTAGGGCACCTAAGTCAAAATAGTCGTTTACTTTTAAATGAGTACCAACAAAGAATACACAATACGTACATGAGCACCAACATATACCACCAGCGACCAATGAATTCATTTATGCAACTGCGTTCTTCAGATGTTTCAAATTTACAATGGCAGGGAAGTTCCCCAATTATTACTTCTCTGGCACAAATTCAGATTCAGAACATTCATCGTCTACATCATATGCATATTTCGAAAATTATAAACTATAACTAAAAAAACTAATTTTTACTTTTCTGTTTTGTGTTGCGTTATAACTAAATATTTAAAATAGTTAATAAGTCTATATTAAATCTTACTTTAAAATATTTTTTTATTTTGTTGTATATAGCTAGATAGGTTTCAGGAATAATCACACTTAATGCTTGCTCAGAAATAGCAGTAGTAAATTTTAGACCTTCGTAACTGCGTCCTATTGCTAAAAATCTAAGGGTAGCAGTCAAACGTTCATGAGGAGTAATAGACTTTCGCGTACATGTATCTTCCCGTTTAATTTTTGGGGTTACCAAAGATAGTAAATGGAAATACATTCCCGTATCCATGCGCAAGTAATTTTGCCAATCATCTGTTTCGAAGTGTAATTCTTCTAGCAGATTTACATGAGAATGTCTGTCCCTTATCAATAACCATTCTTTGCACCATCTGGTTTTCTGGTTTGTTTGCGCGATTTATTTTTACTTCAAATTAAGACAGCCGAAGCTGAAGGAAGACGGATTTTTTTGTCGATCGCCCGAAGATTTAAAATGTTCTCACCCATTTTTATAATAATTCGGTTTTGGTCTTCAATTACTAATCCACGCACTATAAACTGTATCTATTTTTGGATTTGCCTAGAGTAACACATCTACGAATGGTACTTGCAACTGAATTAAATAAAATGAAATGAAATAATGAAAATAAATACGTTCAAACCTTTACTTTGTGTCTTGCAGCATTTTCAACTGATAAGATTTCTTCAGATAATTTGAAAGTTATCTTAAGATCTATCAAGGATATTTAACTTAATCCTTCTTTTACCACTTCAGCACTAATTTTTAAATAATAACAATCAAATCCACTGATTAAATTAAAAGGCAATTGTCAAAAATTTTAAGTTTTCGCCAAAATCCTTATTTTGCAGGTCCCATATCAGATGTCACAATCAAAATGGTGTATCCAATGACGTGCAACTTGCTCCAGATATCCTTTAATATGGTTGCAGTCATATGTTATCATAAGTATAATAAATTGGTTGTTTCCATTGCTGTTTAAGACCCCTGACTACTGCAACTTGTAGGTATTTTGATGGTGCCATCATTGCTTGCATTTTTCTTGAAGTTGTATTTTAGATGCCATAAATTTTCGTAATGTAACTCTTTCGCTTTTCTTGAGCCTTGGTTCGAGTAACTTACACTTTCTTTGTAATTCCATTATTTCCATTATTTTATTAAAATAATATAAAATTACAAATATAATGTTAAAACACTGAAGATACATATTATCTACTGGTGAATCATTGTTTTAATGTTTAATTTTATTATCATAAGTATATGAAAAAAGAGTAAGTCGGTATATTTGTAATTTTATATTTTTAAAAACTGTAATGAAAAAGTCAAATTTGGAGTTATCACTAGTTGAATAGTGGCCACAGATCTGCGGGCACAGCAGTGCCCCGCCAAGACTGCCTTTTCTCGAACCGTTTCGTCCTATTTTTGAACCCTCATAGCTTCGGTATCGCGAATACCAGAGAGCCCAAATTCTCAGAATAAGATTTAGTTAGCAGACTTATAAAACACGCTAAGTTTTATTTGTCCAGCTTTTATACTTTAGATTTTATTAATATATGAAATACGTCGATTTCGCCACTCATGATCATCAAAACTTCCGGCATCAAAACCTCTAGGCTACTTCCAGAAGTCTCAGAAAGCTGAAATTTGGTATGATGGCTAGGATTAGCACAAAAACAGCGAAAATATTAAGAAATCTGTAACTTTTACCTTCCACCCCCCATAAAGGGGGGTGCAGTCTCCATATAAAATTTCTTCTAGGGTGGTACTTCCAAAAGTTAAGCAGAACCCATAAATGGGTTGCAGGTCCGTATATAAAATTTCTTCTAGGGAGGTACTTCCTAAAGTTCTAGAAAGCTGACATTTGATATCAAAGCTATATGTTATTAGTACATAAACAACTAAAAAGTGAGTGTGCTATGAAGAAAGAAACTGCTGGCGTGCAAGAAATACCTTCTTCACTTGACTACGCCAGAACGAAGGGCCGCCGGCGGGTTATATTTCTTTAAACTCGTCCTAGTGTCTAATCTATTGCTTCTATGAAAAGATTGGTTTTGTCTACTTGAAGTTAACAAAACAATCTTTCGAATGAAGTAAAAATAGTCATACCGTATTTAAGCAACTAACAAGCATTTTTAAGCCTAAAAGCGCGGAATTGTACGGAAGGAGAAATTAAAAAAAAAATACAAGCACGAGGCCATGGTCGGAGCATGATTTACTGCTTGCGTTTTGGATAAATATTTGGTTTGAGACTAAAATGTCTGGTTTAATCAGAGATTTCTTGTTATTTCGGTTAAATGTGAACATGTTTTTACTTTTTTGGAAAGATAATTTAGTCTGCTTTAAGTTAATATAAATAAAGCACAACAGTCAGCTATAGTTGAAAATAATCGGTTAATAGCTAAGTACCACCCGGATTTATCGGTTATTGCAAATAATAAGCCAACAAGGAAAAAAGGCAACAATGGAGAGTGGGCTACGAAAAAAAAAATTCCTGGCGCACAAGAAATACAGCCCGAAAAAATAAAAAGAACTAGATCATCTTGCAAAAAGAAATGAAATTCCACCAAAAATATTTCAATGAAAGAAGGTTGCCAATACTCACAAGCTCATACCCCTTTCACTGTTAAAAAGTTATCAGATCTCATGCGGAGCCAAGCCGCTACCTCTACAAAGCCTAACTCTACAACCCCTTACTCTAAAAACCCTAATTCTTGGTCAAAAAGTATGGCTTGGCCGTTTCATGAATCTAATGCATGACACAACATTAAGGACCTGTGACTTAATTTCTTACCATAAGTCCATAGGAGTGACTGTGCGATGGCCGCGAAACTGGCTAGCCATACTTTTTCACCAAGATGTAGGGTTTCTAAAGTTAGGGGTTGTAGAGTTAGGCCTTTTGCTCCACATGGGATGTGATAACTTTTTAACAGGGAAAGTGGTATAAGCTTGTGAGTCTTGACAACCTTCTTTACATGAAATGTTTTTGGTGGGATATGCATATGTCAAGTCAGCTTTACAACGCGAATTTGCGATCAGCTGCAAAAAGATACTTGATGAAGAATCGAACAATTGAGCGACTAGTTAGTTAGTGAAAGCATTAATTAAGTGAGACTTAAAAGCGAATTTCGACGAAGTGAAAAGATAGTACACTTGCGTACTATAATGGAATCAGTATTGCGGATAGTACAGCTGGTCAAATTATAGTACATGTACTATAATTATAGCACGGTTAAGAACCCTACACTGACACTGATTGTGATGAGAACAATCAGCAGCCTGATGCTTTTGGACGAACGACAATGATCAGTGTTTTTACATGCGAAGTTCTCCGATACAATACGAATTTGAGTGACTGGAATAGTCGGAAAGCACATTTAGTGTAGCCAGATTATATCTTTTAGCAATAGGTTTGTAGAAATGCTTGATCTTACTTATTATAAATTGTTTTGAATTATTTATTCTGAAATATGTGTATATTTTTGGTTCTATGTTGTACAGCTGTTAATAAAAAAGCCCTGATGAATGGTTATGAATTCAAAAGAAAATTGTTATTTTTACATGCTTTTGATATGGCAACCCGAGTCCACAAGGTAAAATCAGAAAATGTTCTGAGTTGAAATCGTGGAAACAGCGTGCTAAGGAAGAGGAATGGCTGTATAGGAAAATGGGGAAAATAAAGCAGAAAGTAAGTCCATAAGAGCGTGTACTGCCAATCTTTTTGGAACAGATTATAGATGCTGTGAAAAGCATTAACTAAGCTGGGGAGCATTAACAGGCGGAACGTTACAAACAGTTTGATAAAAGGTCTTACAAAACGCTGAACTTTCACATATCGAAAAGAGAAGAGATGGGCATTTTTTATGCGAATAAAGATAAAAGCTAAAAACTCAAATAAATTGGAAAATCGAATAAAAATTTATTTGATTACAAAAATTATTTGTTATTTGTAGAATTATTCCCAAATAATTATTTGTTATTTGGTGCTTTTTATTTGAATTTCAAAAAATTATTTATTATTCGATCGTGCGTTATTTGATAATCAAATAATTATTCGTTATTTGATGACTTATTCGCAAATAATTATCTGTTATTTGGTGTTTTTTATTCGAATTTCAAATAATTATTTGTTACTCGGTTGTCAAATAATTATTCGATAGTTGATGCCTCTTTATGGAATAATTATTTGTTGTTGGTGTCCATTAGTTCAATTTGAAAAAATTATATCTTGGTACACGCATTTCATATCACAAGGTGTCTCGTACTTAAGAAATTAACTGTCTTGTTATGTTACGATGTTTTAGATGTAAGTAAATTTCCAATTAAGTACTTGTGAAATCTTTGAAGCAAATTAATTGGGTTTGTAAAGAATAATTTTAGTGTCAATTGAATGAAAAAAATATATAATCAATTGACTCGCGGAGGTTTACAGATACATTAGCTCTGGAAATTATAATTCCTAATTTCAGGTAAATTCAGGAATGTTTTCATATACACTAGCACTTTAATTTTACGTTTTAAATGATGGGTTAATATTTTTTATCTGAAACATTGAGATCCTTCGCACTATTTATATGGTTAACATTCAGTTATCTTACGTTTATATCTAAAAATCCTGACCTGATGGCCGAATTCTGACTTCGGATTCGGATTCTACGCAGCAAATTACTACGGAAGTAACCCCCAGCTGCCCGGGGACAGAATCTTATTGTCCAGTGTAATTATTCCATAAAGAGACATCAACTATCGCATAATTATTTGATAATCGAGTAACAAATAATTATTTAAAATTCGACTAAAAAGCACCAAATAACAGATAATTATTTGATTATCGAATAACGTACGATCGAATAACAAATAATTATTTGAACTTGGAATAAGGAGCACCAAATAACAAATAATTATTTGCGAATAACTTAAAATAAATTGAAAATCAAATAAAAATTTATTCGAATAATTTTTTATTCGATTTTTTAAACAAATCGTTATTTGATTGAAAATTTATTCGAATAATGGAAAAGAGGACGTAGTGGGCATGGAAGTGTAGTTCAACTTGGCAGACAAATTGGTGGAGAGGGGTTCGATGGCCTCAATGAAAGAGACATTACAGATATTCTTGATGCAGACTAGCATGACGGTAAGTACTATAGAAGACATGCTCCTGTTATTGGAGAAAAATTTCGAAACTGAGCAAAGAGAAGCAACTAATGGGGAAGGAGGTGAAATGAATGCCAAAACCTTTGCGAAATTCCTAACTTTAAAAGATAAACTAGCTGAAGAGGTAGAAAAGATGTACCCTGATTGGCAAAGAAGAAAGACATTCACTATCATCTTAAAATCAGCTCTGGAGCCTTACAAAGTAATTTGTGATGAAAAAAAAAACGGAAAGAAAAACAAGCTGTTGTAACGAACTTTTTTAAACGTCAACGGGTTACTAATAAGGAATACTGAAGGTATATCGTAGGTATATATGAGGTAGTTAGGCGCTCGTATTTTTTAATGCTTTGAAAAGTTATTACAATATGTATCTCTATTGTATATAAATATGTTTATCTTATATTTATTCTTTTCATGAACGCATCCTCCGCACAAAGCATGTACAATAAAAAAGCAAGTGGAAATAAAGATAGAAATGAAATGTAGTTGATTTGTTTTAAATTATTACATTCATGTTTATAATAGGTCGGCCATATATTTCACACCATGGATCATTGCCATGTCTACACACTGCCAATTCCGCAGCAATAACATATGGTATACCGTAATTTAGGAACAGCCAACATTGAGCTAGAGAAAGCGGAAACTTGATATTGTGGGTCGGGATTTGAAAACTTCGAGAATGCAATGAAAACTTCGTCTGCAGAAAGGCCTGAATCCACTAGAGAGATAAAAGTTCAAGAATGTGACATTAGCAGAACGATTAACACTCTAACGATAGGAACTCCTCAACAAAATGGTTTCTGTGGTATATCAGGGATTTTAAGCTAGCCCACAGCCAACTAGCAGAAGAATGTGCAAGCTGAGCATGAAGATCCACTACCTGAGCTTCCATTTAAGCTCCTCTCTTAGCAAGAACATCTGTATGCCCGGTTACGGAGCAGAGTTATATATATTCATGCTTACAGTTTGTAAAGCTCTATAGCAATTAAAGAAGGATTCAAATTTGAACTCGTTGGATCCAAGAAGTTTTAGTACCGCTTGCAGTCAACATAGATTTTATTTGAAAAACCTGTGGCCAGCTAACTGCGAGACAACACTACCGCCATGTCTATAGCCTGAAAAACGCTGTAGTTACTGTGAAGTCTGTAGGACGAATGGATGTTGAGCTCCTAGCTGAACACTGATGATCGTACTCCGTTTCTCACTTTAAAGCCATCTGTATAGATGTTTACAGTGAATTCTCCTATTCTTGTTTCCGAGAACTGCGTGACCGGTATTATTACCTTAGTTGGATCGATAGATGTGTGGTACGATCACCACGCAATGGTTTTATGGTTCGAGGCAATGGTTTTATGGTCCGTGACTTTCTAAAATAGAAAAAAAAATTAAAATATCCACTCCATCTCTGGGTTGTTGTAGCTCGCAACAGTGCAAAAAGAAGGCATTTATGTTCACTTCCCGTCAAAGCCATGCTAACTCTTCATAGGGTTGTCCCCTGGGGTTCGACTACATCATAAAAAAACAATGTAATCAGTGGCGGAGTTCATATTCTCTCCTAAGCTACTACAGCCGGAACCCCAAGTCTTGAGAAACTTAGACTCAGCATTGCCCTCAGCGCAGCGGTCTTTGCGTGCAGGCAGTGGAAAGGTGTGAAATTTTATTCAGATAACGGGATGAAGTGGTTTTGAATAGAACCGCACTACTGACGTATACATCCATTTCGTGATACTGTATTTCAAACCCCACCTTGCACCGAAAACTCATTTTCATGCATAGAAAGATTTTCTATCTGCTACGTTTAGCTTCCAGGTCAGCTCTCTGTCCAGAATTAGTCCCTGAAGATTGATATCTTGGACTTCCAAGCGACCACTATTACACCCACCCTGCCTCTCAAGTATCACGAGTATGCCTATTCACTGGATGTTCTTGTCGGCCTGAATAGGACGCGAACTCTTCAGAGTGTTTCAGTTAGACCCTTGTCTCACCAGTAGGGCTGAGATTTTTTGTGAGACCTGCTCACAGGACAGTCTTGTTCAAAAACTTCATTTAAATATTTAGTAACATGGCACACTGCTCCAGACTGCATCTGGACATCCTCTTCCCAACTCCTCCTGCACAAATCTACCGAATTTTCCTCAGTGGGTTCTCGCCACGTTTCTGATTTCCTTACTGTTCTTTGCGGGTACCTTTGGTAAAGCTTATATACCTGTGAGCCGATAGCGAAAACTTTTCTAGCACTTTTCAGAGTCTACCAGTTCACAAGCAGGCCCGTAGAGAGAAAATTCGGGCCCGGGGGGTACCACATACGGGCCCCCCGCGAAACGAATTTCTGGCCCAGCACTTAGCGTTTACGGGCCCATATACAATCGAATGATTGACTTTCAGTTTAAAATCTGTCTAGTATAGTACACTTTTTCGATCGTGAAGCATTTTTTTTATATAAATAATTAAAATGGAAAAAAATTTCTGTTGATGACTTAGATGACGGGCCCCTTTCAAAGCCCGGGCCCGGGGGGTTTACCCCCTTCGCCCCCCCCCCCCCCCCCCCCAGTCGGCGGCCCTGTTCACAAGTGTTCGTCTTCATGAGGAGCGTCACGTTGCGTTATTGTAGCATGCTCTATATTGCCTCATTGAAATTTCGTCTTAACGCCTTTGTTGTGTCAGTAAACGCAATCGAGCAATGAATTGTCGATTTAGCAAAACAATGCAATTTTATAATACTGGCGTTTTCCATCTTTTACTTTCTCTGCGATGCTATTAATTTATATAATATTTAAAATACTAAACAGATAAATCTCATAAAAAATTAGGCTAGTATATTTCAATAAATATCAATTAACTATAATTGTTACCTTTTCAGCTTTGCCATGAATGTTATGAGCTGGGTCGCCATGCCACAGAATTACCCGTAAACATTGAGTATTACCTACATATGTATATATAAAATCTAGTTTTATTGAAAACCCACAAAAACTTCAGAATATAAAATAAACAGGTCGGTACTAAAAATGTGTACATGCACCAAAGTTAATTTGAAATAAAATTCTATGTAATCACATAAACATTAGAATCCCATTTTTCCCACATTTACATGAGAAACCAACTATTTAACTCTGTACCCGGTCACTAGATACCGGGACGATATTCAACTTAAACGCAAGCGCTTTATATAAAAGCTTTTACAAAATACTTGTTTTAGCTTTTAAAACCGAATGAAAATAACGAAATTTTCGGAGACAGATCCGCAGGGGAAATCTACAGTAATGGGTATGACAATAAAACGGGACATTTAACATCAAGTCAAATATTGAGGTTAGAAGGCCATTATCAGTCCCCTGAAATTGTTCCTAAGATTTATGTATCTATCCATTGAAGGTGGAAAAAGTACTTTTAGTAAAATGAACGCGGTTTTGGATTGATAAGTATTTTTAAAAATAATATTTTATTGTTACATTCAAAATGAATTAATTCTTTAGACCGGTCTTTATAAGAAAAATATTTTCGAAGCTTTACTTCTTAACATTTAACAGCTCCAACAGAGCAACTTATAAGCTTAGCTTTTTTTTACAAAATTAACAATAAGACCTTGGTCAACCTTCGCTTTCGTTATGTTTGTCTTTGCCTTCAAGTTCGAGGAGTGGAGGATAGTGGAAAAGTTTTCAATTTTATATGTATAATTATTATAATCGATAACAAGCCTAACTTATACTAATGGGCGCATTCGCATAGTAACATGACCACTCCTAGCTCATCCTATTAAGACCACACAAAAAATAAAAATAAATGGTATTGCCTCACCGGCAGTGTTGCCATAATCACGATTTTCTCAGGAGAACCCAATATTAGTTCTTTCCAGCATGGCTTCACCAAGAGTAAGCCTACCACAACAAACTTGCTCGAATTCGTGCATCACTGCTTGCCTCTGATTGAGTCAGGTTCTCAGGTTGACTGCTTATGCACTGATTTTAGTAAGACCTCCGACAGGATTGACCGCGGGATTATTATTCACAAGCTTCATCTGAACGGTTTTCCACCAGTCTTTGTTGATTGGTTGTCCTCCTACCTATCCGGTCGCATTTACCGTGTTCTGTTTCTTGGCGCCCTTTCCAACGAAATCATTGTTTCCTCCGAGGTGCCCCAGGGCAGCATTCTCGGCCCCCACCTCTTCATCATTTTTAATTATGATGTCTCGTTACACGATATATTGCAGTGGACGATCAAATTCTCCGAACTACCTAACGATGTGGGCATTTCCATCCCGTTCTGGTCTTTGAGCAATGTCGACTCTCGTTATGTTCCCTACCACTGAACACTCTACGGAATGCACGGTCCTATTACGTCCATATCGGGCCTCTGTAATGAGTGCGCAGCCTGCATCGAGCTAGGTTGTTCCAGGCAACGGGTGAAGAGCAAATCGAAGCCTTTTTTGAATAATATTTAGTTTTGATTATAGCTTTAATACTCTGTAATTTTTTGTAGTAGCCAGTTTGGGCGAATCTAAATAAATAAATAAACAAGGACTACTGAAAGGAAATTCTGAGAGAAAATTAACATTTTGCATTTGGCTTCTGGAATGCGACATGATGAACTGGGCGTTTGTGGGCCAAATTCTGTGGACGGATGATGCCAGCTAACAATAAATACCTTAGAAGGAGGTTATAACATGTATCGAAAATGACGGAGTACATTTCGAACAGCCTTTGTAACATGCTAAGATTAATTGTAATAAGTTTCGAAATCAATAAAAGCATTTTAGAGTTAGTATGAGGTTCATTTCTTTAAAGTGCAGATTTTTATAATATTCTTCAAAAAATGTTCTACGTATAAATTTCTACACCTTTTCGCTACCTGGCCATGTTGCCGCAATTTAATAAAAGTAAAAAACAGGTGTATTAATTACATGAATTTCGGAGAAAATTCGGGAAAATGCTGTATGTTAGGTTATAGCTAAACATTTTTTAACTTTTGGAAGTGATTGTACCTGCAATGTTAACAATTGAGACAGTAGTTTTTTGACGTTTGTTTGATGACGCTGCGTTGAGGAGTTAAAAAGTCCTGTAACTCCCAAACGACTGAAATTGCTCCCCCTCCCCCTTCTTGCCCTACAATTTTTTGTTTGGCTAGGAGAGATCTGTCAACCCACTTATTTTGGCACACCAGATCTGAAGCACCCTGTATAGTGGTAAAATCCCATACGATTCAGCTCAAATTTTTAGTGGACACGGGTGCGACACACTCCATTATCAACCCGAATCTATCCCACCCGAAATGCAGCGTACTGTACATCCATAAAGATAAAAACACTTCATTATTCAATAAAAATAAATACTAAAATTCATATACCTGTATTCGAAGAGTTAGACAACCCATCGACAAAAGTAAAATTTTTAGTTTGCCCTTTCCACTCATACCAGAGGAAGGTTTAGGTTGCATCGAAGAGCAGCGATTGAACGAAAATTAGGTCATTCTAGAAGAAGATATGTATGATATAAAAAAATTTAAGATCTATGTAATAGTTAAATTTAGAGACAGTGATAACATTATTTATTTATTTATTAATTTATTTACAATGTTTCATCCAAATGCTGATTACTATAAGAGAAAAAAAAGAAAAAAATAATAAGAACAATACATTAAAAAACTATATAAAATTAAAGATAACGAGAGAATATATGAATAGAATATGAAAATACTAAAGTGTATAAAAGATATATAAAAAGCATTAAGTAGATAAATTGAAAAGCAAAAAGTGAAAAGCAAAAAGTAACCTCAGCAAAGCTGACTCCTCACTTGATTACGCGATAGATGAAAATCAATGCAATCAAAAGAAGAATTAAAAAATCGCGACATCGACGTGATAGGCTCATTTAATCCATAATTCGTGCGATGAAAAGGTAATTGAAGAAAGTTCTGATTCTTAAAGGAGCGAGTCGGAACCGACAATCCAAAACAAGCCAAGAGAACAGAAGCGTCCATAGACCCCCGAATGCAGTCGAAAGCAAAAAGGATCCTTGCGTTACGTCGTCTCTTTTCAAGTGTATCCAAGTGCAGGAGTTCAAGTCTATCAACATAAGGAGGCAATATACCGGAGTTATTCCAAGGAAGGCCGCGAAGAGCGAACCTAACAAACCTTCGTTGAACAGCTTCAATGCGATTGACATGTGTCTCATATAACGGCGACCAGACTGGAGAGGCATATTCCAGGATAGGCCTGACAAAAGTGCAATATAATAGCTTTGTAAAGTAAGGGTCAGCAAATTCCTTTGACCACCTCTTCACGAAACCAAGAGTCATATTAGCCTTGTTGACTGTGGCATCAAAATGATCCTCGAAAGAAAAATGGGAATTGAGCCAGACACCTAGGTCCTTAGTCTTAGTAACTCTTGTTAAAGGACAGCCCTCTATGGAAAATTTAAATTGAAAGGGAGACCTTTTTCGTGAGAAAGACATAGATGTACTTTCCGATGTTTAGGGGAAGGTCATTAATGGAACACCAATTCTGAAAGGCGTCCAAGTCAGAATTTAAAAGAAGGCAATCAGCATGGCCAGACACAATGCGAAATAACTTAGCGTCGTCGGCATAACAAAGAATATTTGAGTGAGACAGAATCGTAGATACGTCGTTGATAAAAATTATAAATAACAATGGCCCGAGGTGGGAGCCCTGCGGTACACCAGAAGTGTTGAAAATAATATCAGACAGAGCTCCACGAAAAGAAACCCGCTGAGTGCGTTCAGATAAGTACGAGTGAATCCAATTTACAAAAACTTGTGGAAACCCGAGAAGGGAGAGTTTGAGAATTAGAATTCTGTGATTAATTCTATCGAAAGCTTTGCTGAAATCAGTAAAAATACAGAACCCCTAATCCTAGTAAAAATATATGAACAGAATGTTAGCATCTTAGAAGAGATGGAAAGACCCACGATCCTGAAACAAATCGCGCATCTGAACTCAGAAGAACGGGTTGCAGTCAAATCAAGTGAAGTAAAGAGATATAAAGATATATTCTATAAGGATAATATGTATCTCACTTTTACTAAAGCTATCAAGCATAGAATCCGCACAATAAACGATATCCCTATTAATTATCCTCATATTCACAAAAGAGAAATTGAAAAGCAAATACAGGATATGTTAGACAACAATACCTTAGTGACTCTCCTTATTCGGTCTAAATCTGGGTCGTGACTAAGAAGGCCGACACCAGTGGCAAAGCGAAATGGAGGCTGGTAATAGATCCGATCGCAAATATTGACGAAATCCTCGAAAAGTTAGGAAAATTTCAATATGATGAAAACGTTGTACATAAGATCGCCTTTAGCGAGGGGAACGGACATTAGGAGTTTTCGCGAATACAATTCGGTTTAAAGACTGCTCCTGCAACGTTTCAGACGCTTATGAACTATGTCTTAAAGGATTTCGTAAATAAAATTTGTCTAGTATAGCTTAACGATATAATCATTCTTTCTACCTCACTTCAAGAGCATATGGATCCTTTACACACTTTGGAAGAACAAAAAATAGAAGTTATTTGTTAATTTTGTTCTTTGTAGAAGGAAAGCAAAACCTTTGTTATTTGTTTTTGTACCATATTACCATATAAAGGTACTCTTTAACTGTAATTCTTTTTTCTTTCAAAGCATTTTATTCAAAATATCCAAAATTCTGAGCTCCAATAAAAGGGCATACTGGACAACACAACCTACTGCGTCGACCAAATGAAACCCGGATCGAATTGTACATCTTGAGTATTTATTGACCACTGATTGATTTCGTTTAACAATATGTTAGCTTAAACGAAAGTGCATATTGTTGTTGTGTGTGAGATCTAGCTCAATCCCCTAATTTTTAAACCTTTAGAAATGATCGTGTGGGTCGATGGGGTGGACGTAAGTGCCTGTTTATACGGGTCAATCTGTCTTTACCTTTTGTCGCTCTTAAAAATGAAAATCTGTTCACACGTGTCGCTTTGAGTCGAGAGGTTGCATGGCAATCGGTATAAACGAAATGAATAATTCCAACACTTACCCAACGTTACAATCAAATGCACCAACACCCCAATAGAAAAAGTCACGTGACCAGAAAAGGTGAACGTGAGTCCAGTTCAGGTCGAAGCGCACTTCCTCCCTGCCCGAACTTGCCCCGGACCATAGAATTTCGTGATGAAAGTTCAATTCGACAACTCGTCTGAACAGGCACTAAGTCTTTGCGTGCCTCAGTTGTGATCTCATCATCTCCCGGAGAGTCGCTCGAATTCCTTTGTGTGCAGGTCAATTCCCGAAGTGATAGGTGTCTGATTTTTGGAACATATTACCCTCCTCGCTGTTTTAGTACAGAATGTGCCAGATTTACCAATAGGCTGGTGTATTTACCAATAGGTACTCTGGTATTGACTTAAATACTTCTGTTGCCTACCTTAAGTCTCTTATATCGTTTGTGAGTAGTCAAAGGGATTTATTCACAATGTTATAAACTGAAGAAGCGAAACTATCAGATTCTCGGGAATATAGTCGATCAAGAACGTGAAAGAACTCGAAGTGTTCGTTTAAATCCATTAGACTATGTACATGCTCCTGAAAGTGAAATGACTCCATCGCAAGAATTTCGTGTAAATTGCTTTTTACCAGTCATTGATAAATTACTTGGATCATTGAATAAAAGACTTTTTGCATATATGTACATTAATAAAAGAAAAATTTAGTTTTTTAAAGACGAATATCTTAATTTTTTTCGATTTATTCAGTTATTGTCAACTTGTTTACTTTAATTTCCCCACGTTTTATTAGCGTATACTGATTCCTTACATGATTTTAAGAAGGTTACATAACTAATTTTTCCTATGTTAAAGAACCAAGTTTTTCTCGACCATAGAACTAACTGCAATTTATCAGGTTGCCTGCCTAAGGTTTAAGGTTATAGAACTCATTTTACCCTGATTTATTAAATTATAGGTCACCTGGTAAGGACTTGAGGTTAAAGAAATAATTTTCCCGGATTATTAGATTACGTGTTTAAGGTTTAAATTTTTTAATAGGATGTGCAAGGTAAAAAAATAAAAGAGGAATTTTCGTGTCCTTAATGGAGCCTCCACCAATTGTCAGCCTATAGGCCTCAAAAATGTAAATCCGGCACTGAACGATACACTGTCGGTCGGGACGTGTTAATCTGTGGAGACTTTAATGTTAAATCGTTTAATGATGATTTGTCTAAAGGGAATTTGTTTTATCTATTTCAGACACTTGACCTTCAGATTGTAAACCACCTACCTACATACTTTAACACGACTTCTCCTTCGCAATTGGACTATATACTTGCAATAAATTTACAAAATATTACTTTTCATAATCCAAGTAATTTCGATCATGATTTCCTTTTTGTGGCATACAAAGTTAATTTGCGGGGGGTAGAAGAAAGTGTCATCTTTACATATCGGGATTTTAAAAATCTTAACAGCGCCCAGCTGTTTGATGAATGTAAGCTGTTACCTCGGTCTGATGTCTTCGGTTGTCGAGATCTCGACGAAAAGGTTAATGTATTCTCAAATATGCTTTTATATTTGTACAATAAGTATGTTCCATTGAAGACCAACAGGGCTCGCTCTCGGAAGTGTCCGTTGATTAATCAAGAGATCCGTTGTGCGTGACAATACAAAACTTAATAGTTATAGAGCTTTACGTAATAGGGTCACGCTGATGCTTCGCTTGTCAAAACGTGCATACTATGCAACAAAAGCTATTGTTCATGGTTATGAGAAAATTAAAGAAGCCCTTGCTGACATATCGCACGACCCAGAACAGAAAGACGTCGCCAAAATCGAAGCAGCGACACTTTTAAAGAAGATGCGAAGTCTTGAAATTGCACTGCACACTGGATTTTGGAACGACATCTTAGAGCGATTCAATGCTACCAATAAGATGTTGCAAGATCCTAAAATGGTTCTTTCTTCTGCAGTGGAAGCGTTGAAATTGCTTTTTTTTTAATACGATGTGGCCAAATCCTAGGGGACAACCCTATGATGCGTTAGCATGGTTTTGTCCGGAAGGGAATTAGGGTAAGGGAAGTGAGGAAACTTGAGTCTTGTTTTTGAATTGCTACAAGCTAGACAACAGCCCAGAGACAGAGTGGATTATTTTAATTTCTTAACAAAAGGTTACGGGGAGATCTGGTCTCGAACCCCAGGCCCATGGCATGATGGTCGTGCGGCTCAACGAATTGATCCAACTCCGTCTCCGTAGAGTCCAAAAGAGAAATGGAAATTATCTGATACTGACGAATATATTGAAACATGCTCTAGATCAAGAAATGTTAGGCTCAATCCGCTGGATTATGCGAAATCCTAGATTTACCCAAGGAAAAATTTCGAGTAGAAAGTTTTATTAAAGTAATTGATCAGCTTTTAGCATCTCTGAGTGAGGATTTGAGCTTATGACGTTGTCTGCGATCGATTTGGTTTTTTGAATCATTTAGAGGATTTGAGTTTATCGCAGCTACACAAGGCTGCCAACAAATTAGTAAAAATTTACAACGATGATCTTGAAATCAGTCTTGGGAATGAGTTGGTTTAATTTGTATGGCATCGGAGAATTTCGCATGTAAAAACACCCACCACCCACCACTGAGTTTTGATCATTGTCGATCGTCCACACACAAGCATCTGGCTGCTGAATGTTCTTATCACAGTCCGTGCCTCTTGGTTCTCGCCCAAGAAAGATCGAACACAGTTTTACCGTTACATTTACCGTGTACTACCAATCTTTTTGGAACAGAGTAGAAGTTCATTTTAATTAAATGAGTAGAATCGAAATTTCGATATGAATTCTACGGATTGATAATGGAAATTTTGCTGCTAATGAAATTTCATTGATGAGCAAGCCACAGTTTAGACAGTTCTTTCATCTTCTGAATCAGAGTGATATTTATTTTTCTATTGCTTTGTATTCACTTTTGTATACTATATGACTTTTTTATTATTTAGTATTAAAATATAAGAATAAAATATTTAGTGTAAAACATGTGTTCAAATAATTTAATTTACAATTTCCGTAGTAGTTTCTTATTTCCCCGAGATAAATTAAAGATCCCGTTTCATATATTACAGGTAGTACAAGATTATTTTAGCAAAATTAATAAATTTTACTCAAAAAGTACTACTTTTGCTATGCTAAAGTAACTAGATCTTTATGTTTAACTTTAAATACATTTTATTTGCATTGCATATGAAGTTTCGAGCAGAAATAAATATACGCACAAATATTGTTGGCCAGCTTTTTTTATCCAATACCCCTCCATGGTCACTTACTAACCCTAACCCCTTATGTAGACGATAGTTTCCTCATACTCAGTGCGAGATTTACCAATAGGCTGGTGTAGGCTGCAGACTATATGCCTCCACCAATTAGGGCCTCCACCACAGTGAATAAAAGATTTTTTTTTTCGTAAAAATATGAAATTTATTTATTTAAGTACTCTAACAAAAAATTTAAATTACTTTATAAATTTTACTAGCAGAAATGCTAGAAAAGTTGTAATTTAATTTTACATATAATTTTCGCATATGGGGCATTCCACGTAGAGCGGACAGGTAAAAAATTTCGATGTTTCCGATTTTAGTAATATTTGATTATGTTATACCTATATATGTATTTACAGTATAAAGTCTGGTTAACGAACTAGAGAGCTTTAAAAATTTGACTAATCGGGAGGTATGCGCTACTTAGAATCCCATTACCCAGTTTTATAAAGTTACAATAAAATAAATAAAGTAGTCAAATTTATACTTCATTTAATTAACTTTTTAAATGCAATTTTTGGATATTTAAAAAAAAAATATATTTAAATTTTTGAAACTTAAATTTCACAAAGTTCGACCATTTAATTTTTCTTTTATTTTTATTATTTTTTTTTCTAAAAATAGCTAATAGTGTATAGATAATGCTTGCCAAGTTTCATAATGGGCGTAGAAGTCGTTTAGGAGCTGGACCAGTTAGAGTTTCGAAGCCCCCCGATACCAAGTTTCAAACTAATTGGTTGATTTAAAAGATTTTTGCCAGCTTTTCGGTCTTTTTACATTGTGCTACGGTTGGAAACAAATGTACTCTGGTGGCATTGTTACAAGAAGCCATGGTAAATAAAGAAGAAGATCCAGAAACATTGATTTTGAAGGGCGAGCTCAGAGAAGAAGAAAACACTTGCACAGTTAAAGGCATTAATGGACGAACAGAAATCTTAGCTGGAGTTATTGTTGGAAGAACAGAAAACATCATCTGCTGAGATGAAATCATCAATAGAAGGTTTCGTAAACGAATTAAACGAATCAATGGAAGAACAGAATTCGTCGATGGAAGTAAATGAGTTGAAAATATCAGTAGCCAAACTTAAAGCCTCCGTTGAAAACGTAAAAACTGAAATAGAAAAAAGACTTCATCATCCAGCTGTTGACGGTCAAACCCTCTCGCAGACATATATGTAGACTTCAGTTCGAGACCGCAACGGCAATAAGCTACTGGACTGACGAGAAAAAAGCTACAACTTTAACCATGGCACTAAGAGGTGAACCAGCTTAACTGTTACAAATTATCCCGGTGCATGGTACAAAGACTACAAGGTAGTCTCCCTCGTCTAAGAAAGCTTTACGTGACGTCACCTGGTGCTTTGAATTTAATGGAAAGTAGCGCAGAAGCTGTATGAAATGAGGGATCATTAAATAAAAGATTATTTTAAGTACAAATTTTATGTAATTTTTTTATTTTATTTTTTGCGTTGTAAGTGAATGTTTTCATATTTTCATTTAAATTCTTAATACGAAAGTACAGTCTACTTCGAAAAAATAGTTTTTTTACATTTTCATGTACGGCTATGTTTTTAGATAAGCTCAAAAGGTAACTTATATATCCTTCGCTTATTTTAATATTTTCTTTGTTTACAAACTGAAATACTTTTTCCAAATCTATAATGATATTTAAAAGTAAGTTGATGGTTTAATTAAACCTCCTTCTGATAGTTCATCCACCCACGTAAATGAATCATTTGTCTGAGAAACAGCTTTGTTAATGTTTATATGGGATTTACACTTCTTAATTATATAGCCGGCTAAGTTTTCAATTGCATCGAGACGAAGTTCTTCAAATTCATTTTCTTCGTGACATATATTAAAAAGTTCGTGTTCTTTAAGTGGAATGGTTTTTAACAGAGCTTGGGTGATAATCTCGTCTTGCTCTGCAGATTTATCTTTCCAGTTTAGTTCCAAAGAAACGTCGTCATCTCTTTCTACATTTGATGAGCTTAGAATTGTTTTATTTCGCCCTATATTTTTGTAGAACGTATCAGTTATGGTACAACATAAATTATATTAAATATAAATTGGAGGAGAAACTAGGTGAAACCATGGTAAAAACAAGAGGATTGAGGAAAGAGCGTTATTTCTATGTAAAATGACTCTTACCGCTATTATTTAAACAACCGCGAATACTGCAGTTAACCATGGCTATTTCCTTTTTCAACATTAATTCCACTCAATTATATTTTCTTGTACGATCTACTTAGCTGCTCAGAAAGTATTGAGTGGAGCACCACGCAAAAGCACCAAGTGATCAAAAAATGGCCAAGAGCTTTTTTGAGAGAGACTACCTTGTAGTCTTTGTACCATATCCCGGTGGAGCAATGGTACAATCTCTAATCTCTAATGCAAATTGCGGTATGGCAATCAGCACAAAAAGTTTAACGTCTTCACCTACAAAGCCGATCACAGAAGGCTGGAGAGACGTTGCAGCAGTTATGTGCGGAATTAGGAAAGCTGACACATTTGGCTTGTCCCCACCCTTAGACAAGATTATGTCAACGAGGTCGCCAGAGAAAAATTATTAATTCACTTGCAGATCGCGACCTGCAGCAAGCAGTACGACTAGCTGAAAAAACCCCACGCTGAGGTTTTGGCTTACGCTCTGGCTTATGAGGCAGCAAAACAAGCCTCAAGAAGTACCATCCGCCTAAGTAACCGAAATAGAAGATACCTGCTGTTTGTTCAAGGAATCGGAAAGGCGAAGTCGTTTTAAATGTTGGACATGCAACAAAGAAGGCCACCTCCAAAGAGATTGCAGGAAGAGAAGGAGATAAAACTCTCCACACGAGGGTATGATAAAATCAGGATCCGGTTGTGTAAAATTTAGAGAAAGAGAGCGAGCAGAGAAAGCAAAGAAAGACTAACTCTGCGGGACAGTAATTGACGCCCCGGTATCATCATAAACAATAAGAAATTGCCGGCGAAACGATAGTAGCTTAGTAATCAACAGGAGATTTTAAGAACAAATTTGCACGATTACAGTAGACACATGTGCTTCCAGGTCTAAATAGTGTAATTGTAAACTACATATTACCCAAATACGGACCACCCATAATCATGATATAGTTGGCACCGAGGTCGGAAATATGACCGAACTTCCCTCAATGAGAAGACGTCACTTTTCAGTCATCTGTCCGCGGTTCAACATCATTTGGGTAAGCGTGTAAAGTTATAAAAATAATTCCTTTTAATCATAGCCATTGTACTATATATAGCTATTTATATACGGTTATAGCTGACCTAAAATTTTTATATTTTAGTATTTCGCTGAAATTACAGCATCTGAAGAGGGAAGAAGAAAAATTCTCGCCCCAAAACATATGAATGCTATTTCCAATAGTCCATCCCGCATATTTCACTGGAACATAATTATTAGGAGTGCTGACCATGGCCTACATATTTATAGGACGCCATTTGGCTTTCATTAGAAATTATGTCTGAACCTCATACAGGAAACCCTTGCCCTTCCCTAACCTACTTCTTTGGGTAAAGAAAGTCAAAATAACACCATGATAAAGTGGAACACCATCTAAACACAGAAATCCGCTAAGGAATTCCCGACATCACAAGAAACTCGGAGACGGAGTTGGATCAATTCGTTGAGCGGCACGACCAACATGCCATAGGTTCCGGGACCGAAACCAGGTCTCTCCGTGAGTTGTTATTAAGAAATTAAAATAATCCACTCCGTCTCAGGGCTGTTGTCTAGCTCGTAGGAATGCAAAAACAAGACATTCAAGTTTCCTCACTTCCCTTACCCTAATTCCCTTCCAGCTAAAACCATGCTAACGCATCAAAGTGTTGTCCCCTAGGCTTTGGCACATCGTATAAAAAAAACTTGAATACCATGGCGTAAGCTACAAAAAGTAAAAAAGAACAGAAGCAGTCTACAAATAAGGCATTCATTTTATTCATATAGAAGGGCATAGGATATTTTAAATTAAGATTGTTTACTAATAAGTAGTGTCGGGCAGTGCTCCCAAAACATTGTACGATATCTAAGTTTTTACATAAGAATATGCATAATATAGCCAAGTGTCTGATCCGACAATATCGTCCCAACTCAAGGCCCACCAAATGTTTTAATAGTAATTTAATGTGAGCACAGACATAATTTGGGAACAAAAAAAGAAGAATCCTTAATCGATCCGCAAAAGAGATCCAACAGCATCCTAAATGCAGTACACGAAAGTGTTAACTAAAAAGAAAAAATTTTTGAGTTTTATAGTGAAAAGAATTAAAATGTTACGAATGTTGTCACTTGAAATGAGCAGAATTTTGAGACATATTTCAGCTCCAGGACCTGCACAAATAAGGAAATCGCAAGATTGAATTTAAGAGTTTCTTCTGTACTGGAATCAATAATTTTTTAGGCCCTCACAATAAAAAAGTTAAGTTAAGTTCTTGATTAAGTTTCGTTTTTAAAATGTTTTTTATATTAGCAGTTACGCGAGTGCCGAACTATTGCGGGTAGTTGATCTTTCTCTTCCTTTTTCTTTTCACCAATTTCCTTAATTTTTTTTTTTTGGCTATTCAATAAGTTCCTTTATACGCAGCTTATGACATAAATCCAGGTTGTTTAAGATTCTTGAGAGTAACTTTTAATTTAAATTAGATATTTCTCGTGTACATATGTATATAAACAGACGCGATAAGAATACTTACATGCCCCGAAAGGATACTTGAGCGAAGTTTATTAAAAATTATCCAATCAAATTCCATCTATGAATATACATAGGTTTTGAGAGTCTCGTAGACAGGATCAGGATAATAAGTATTTTAGCATTGTCTCATAAGTAATCTGGTAAATTTGGCTACGAATTAGTGATGCTAATAAGAAATAAGATATTGATGAATTACAACAATTTTTTTTAGATCAGAAAACATAATGTGCAATAGCATTACTGAAATATATATGTGCAAGCAAGCAAGCAACCATAACTTGTCATTAAGGGGGGAAATAGGGTTAGACGGTTCAAAAAATCGATTTTTTTTTATTTCATACATTGCTAGTAAAACTATTGAAAAATATGTTCCCAAAATTTTAAATGAAAATTCCGACTCGTTCTATTGTTATAACCAGCCATTAAAGTGAGTAGCTCTCCTTCAGGCCCCGAGCGCGCCACGTGTATAACCGAGCGGTCACTCAGGTACCCATTTACTTACTTTGTGGCATGTATTTGTGGGATCACAGATTCTACGTAAAATGCCAGCAAATGACCTTTTATGTATTTTCACAATAGAAACCTCAGGTAGAATTTTCTAGACGCATTGTAACTTGGCATCTGTTGAAAACGAAGCGTTGGTTTTCATCAGTTTTGTACAGACTTTTGAGCAGTGAACATTAAGTTTATAAGCAAAATGTCTACGTATCCGAAAAAAGATAATAGTACACCTTCTGGTACTAGTAGACCACGTAAAAGATCTTTTCACGGGAATCAATTTTCTAACAGTGAATCAAGTAAATGTAATAAAAATGACGAAAGCATTAGTGCACAAAAACTTTCAAGTGCCACGAGTGAAGATGTAATTGTTAATCCTTTACATTGTTATCGAATTATTGAATTTTTCACCGTGTTGACAGCCTTATCGGATATGTTAATTTGTCGAAATTGTCGTCAGGACGTAAGATTTACAGAAACTGGAATACGTGGCCTCGGTTTCAAGCTTGTTGTCAATTGCCAATGTGGTTCCAGACAAATTCAATCAGGTCCTTACACAAACACTCGATTCGAAATAAACCGTAGAATTGTGTTTATCATGCGACTCTTGGGTATTGCCCGAGAAGGATTAAATTTATTTTGTAATTATATGGACATTGGTTTAGGTATATCTGAAGATACTTACAACTCAATATACAAACACATCCACGCCGCTGCGAAAAAAGTGTTTGAATATTACTGTCGGAAAGCTGTGGCAGAAGAAAAAATTGAAAATGAAAAGCATGAAAGACCTGCTCAGAATTTTAAAGTATCTGGTGATGGGACTTGGAAGAAACGAGGGTTTAAATCATTATACGGTGTAACAACTCTCATAGCATATTACGGAAAAGTGATCGATATTGACGTACGGAGTAGTTACTGCCATGCATGTGCAGTGTGGCAAAAGAAGCCAAAAAATTCACCAGAGTATTTAGCTTGGGAATAAGAACATGATGAAGAAACGTGCACAAAAACGCATGAAGGTTCTGCGGAAAGTATGGAAGTAGAATCAGTTAAAACCATGTTTTCAAGATCTGAAGAATTATATGGAGTGAAATATGGCAATTACATCGGTGATGGCGATTCCAAAACGTTCGGGGAATTCTTAAATTAAATCCTTATGGTGAACAACTTACTGTTGTCAAAAACGAATGCATAGGCCACGTGCAAAAAAGAATGGGAACTCGACTCCGAGCGGTTAGAAAAGACAAAAAATTAGGTGGACAAGGAAAATTGACGGAGGCTTTAGTGAAAAAATTGAGTACTTATGACAGTTTGGCGATTACAAGAAATGTTAATAGCGTAGAAAACATGAAGAAAGCAATAATGGCAACATTAGTGTTCTCTACGAGCTCTATGCTCACTTTTGTTGAACCCAGTCTCATTCCCTTGACGAACCTTGATATATTTCACCCTGCTCTGCTTGTCACTTTTCATAGTATCTCGGATGTGCGTGTCGATAATCTCGAATGCGAATATAGCTTTAATTTTAGAATGGCCGATTTTGAGGCTCTGAATGAATATCTTATGAATTTTGACTTCCTTACTTGTCTGTCTAGTGACGATATCGACAGGAACGTATCTGGTTTCTACGAAGTTTTGTACGAAGCGTTCGTGAGGTTTGTTCCCTATGTCCGGGTTAGATGTAGAGAGTCCGCTCCCCCCTGGTTTAATAGGGAATTAAAAACTCTTAGGAATAGGAAAAATAGACTCTGGAAAAGGTACCTGCGTATGGGCAGTGCTGACTCTAGGCGTGAATTTATTCTCTGCCATGAACACTTCATTAGTCTTTCTCGTTCCCTATATGAAGAATACCTTCAGAACCTGAGAGGTAACTTATTCTCTGACCCCCGTGCATTTTTTGATTATGTCAATATGAGGAGAAGGGTTGATAACTATCCATCGACTATGGAATTAGGGTTACGTTCCAGCAATGATTCTAAGATTATTTGTAATTTATTTGCTGAATATTTTAGGGGCGCATTTGAATCATCCGATTTTTGTCCAGATAATAGCAACTTTTCGCACATTAGGAATAGATATGCACCCTCCATACCTCTTCCATCTATCACGGTGGAGATCTTGTCCAAACATATTGTAAATCTTCCGGGTGACTTTTCGTATGGTCCTGACGGGGTTCCTGCTGTTGTCTTAAAGAAGTGTTCTTCAGCGTTGTTTCATCCCTTACTTTTACTTTTCCGGCAATCTTTCTCGGTGGGCCGTTTCCCGGCACTCTGGAAGACATCATTTTTAGTCCCTGTTTTTAAGAGTGGAAATAGGAGAGAGATTGCTAACTACAGACCAATTGCTAAATTGTCTTGCATTCCAAAACTCTTCGAACAGATAATCCAATCTCAGTTATCCATGGAGTGTAGGAGTTTAATTTCTAGCCGGCAGCACGGCTTCCTTCAGGGAAGGTCCACGGTATCCAACTTGTTGGAGTTTGTTTCTGGCAGTGTGGGTGGATTTCTGGATGGCTGCCAAACGGATTGCATTTATACTGATTTCAGTAAGGCATTTGATAAGCTGTCTCACTCTGTTATCGTTTTCAAATTGGCCAGGATGGGTTTCCCGCCCCCACTCATTGCATGGATTAAGTCGTATTTATCTAATAGGACTTATAGTGTGCGTTTTCGGGGCGTGCTCTCCGATGCTTTTGTAGCTCCTTCAGGCGTTCCCCAGGGTAGTCATCTTGGTCCTTTGCTATTCATCTTATCTATTGATGATATTACTTATTTGCTTCAAAGAAGTAAAATTCTTATTTATGCGGACGATATAAAGATTTTTCTCCCAATTAAATCTTTTGGCGATTGCGAGATCTTGCAGTCGGATCTACACATATTTTATAGATGGTGTGGCAATAATAATCTTAAATTAAACATTGAGAAATGTCAGGTTATGACCTTCTCGAGGTCCCGCAACTACTGTACTTTTGAGTACAAGTTTGATGGTACTTGTATTCAACGGGTGGAAGGGGTGAAGGACTTGGGCGTGTACCTTGATAGACAACTTAACTTCATCCCCCACATTAATAATATCGCTTCCAGGGCCAATTCTATGCTGGGATTTATCCTTCGTTGGTCCAGGGAGTTTCCTGGCCCTCACATAAGACTCCATCTGTATTCATCCCTCGTTAGACCATTGCTCGAGTATGCTAGTCCGGTTTGGTCTCCATTTTACAGATCTCACATTAAACGTATTGAATCCGTTCAGCGTAGATTTGTGAGAGCGGCTCTTCGTGCTTTGCCCTGGAGTGACCCTCTTATTCTACCTCCATATGAAGAGCGATTAGAACTGCTACAACTTACTACTCTCGAGAAGCGCCGTTGGGTTGCTGATATAATTTTTCTACACCAGCTTCTTCAGGGGAAGATTGACAGTGAGGAACTTTCGTCCAAAATTATACCTAGAGAACTGTCCTATTCCCTTCGAAACCGTTCTAACTTGCGGATAGCTTATTCGCGCACTAGCTACGGTATGTTTGAGCCGATTAACCGCATGCGTAGGTTTGCTAATGATGTTGGTGATGTTTTCAGTACTAATGTGGACAAGGTTACATTAAAGAGTAGCCTCTACAACTTGTAGCCATCCTGTTGCACTCACTCGTTTTTGTACGGCTTTTTTGATTTTGTTTTTTTGTATTGGTTTGTGTAAGTGTTGCATTGGCTTGGCTCAAGGATCTCTATGCCTGTTTCACTCCTAATTTTGTGCTTCTCGGTACTAATATTAGTTTTTGCATGCTGGTGTGGGAGCCTCATTCACCTCAATAATTTGTTATATTCGGGTGGATAGGTTAATTTTCCGGGCTTCTGCCCGTGAAGTGCGCCTTCTGGGTTAGAAGGGTTAATTCTAGGATTAATTCTAGGATATAATCACATGATATCGACAGATGAAAGTCCAAAGCATGACGACTGTCCAGCTGGTCCAGATAGCTGGTGAAAGTCCAGCTCCATTATATCCTGATGTTCAAAATGAAATTTTACCGATATTCGAAGATTTATCACGAGATGACTTATTAGAGAGGTGCTTAGGTGGCCATACCCAATTCAACAGTTTGGCGTTTAGCCCCGAAGCACCTACATTGTGGGTTGAAAGTGATTGAGGTCGCATCATACCTGGTTGCTTGCTTATTCAATGAAGGAAATTCAAGTATTTAGTGATGAACGAGCTAAATATTATAGTAGGTAACCGCAGCTATAGTTCACTACACATCAAATGGACGAACGCCGCGTAAGCCGACAAAATCGACGCAGCGCTTTGGAGACCAGAGAAGCTCGAAAAGCCCGAAAAGACGAGCTACGAGCTCCAAATGAGGAATTTCAAAAAGAAGAGGGATTGCCTTATGGTGCTGGAATAGCAGATTAACCTGTAAGTAATTTAAAAAAATGTATGACTGCCTTGACTTTGTTTTTCTTGGTACTATTTTTTCAATCATTCATTTCATAGTATTGCGCTCTATGGGGCATTTCACGCGAAGCGGACAACCAACAATTTGGAAAAAGTTATGTATGACCTATTTCGAAGGTAATTAATCATATTAAGAAAATTATATAAAAATAAGTAAAATAGTGATTCTTATAGGAAATTGCATGCTCTTCGCAGTCGTGGTATCGAATTCGAAATTGGATTTTTTTTCATGTAAAAAATCCAAAATTAATATTTAAAATTAAATTTCGACAAACTTCGACCTTTAAATTTTTTTTTAAATAGCTCAAAAAATAACTTAAAATGTATAGTAAATGCCTGTTCAGTTTCATAATGGGATCTGTATTCGAACACAGTGCAGCGCGTAGTCGGCGTTTGGCCAGTGCGATTGTTTTGTATGGAAACAAAAAAATATTTAAGTTTAAATTCTCTATCTCCTAAACGACTGTATCCCATTATGAAACTTGTCAAGCATTTACTATAGATAATAAGTTATTTTTTGAGCTATTTAAAAAAAATTAAAAAGGTCGAAGTTTGTCAAAATTTAATTTTAAATATAAATTTTGGATTTTTTACATGAAAAAAAAATCCAATTTTTTTGTTTTGACTCCTGTAAAAAATTCAATTTCCTATTTTTTTTATAGCATTTAGGTTTATATAGTAGAGAGACATATAATAAAAATAAATTCCAACCTCGTTTGATTTCAGATGAAAATTGCGGCTTCCAGAATGTAGGCAAAATGATGAGTCTGATTGTGACCTGCCATATGGGATCGCTAATATCTTCGGTGTTTTTCAAGGAAATTCTTCAAAAATTTTATAGTATGTATTTAAATATATGTATAAAATATTGTTAAAGTTTCAATAAAATATATTCATTTTTTATACAATAAAAAAATTCATGAAAATCATTGAGAAAACGATGTCCTAACCCTATTTCCCCCCAAGCTAGGGAGAGTGAATTATCAGCAATACTTAAAGATAACGATCAATTAGCGTATATATTTTTTTTATAACTGCGCAACAGAAAGCATTTTGTTACCGACACTACACATTAATTAATATCTTCATTAACTGTTGTGCTTACAGTTATTTGGATGACTTTCTTTAGTGAGGACCACTTGATATGGGTGATAGATCACTCCGTGATAGCATATAGAGGAACCTGATAGACTAGTTTAGTTATAAATACTTGTAGGCTTAGCGAATAAACTAGGAATTACGAAATATTATCTTTGTGTAACTGTTCAGGATCAATAGTATAACATATACAGATTTCAAAATAAAAATCAAAACAAACTGCTTGTTAACTCGAGCAACGTAAGAAATATAAAAATTTCTTAACACGATCGGCGTTTCTAATGAAGAAAAGTTAAGCCCCTTTGGCTCGCTCTCAACAGCAGCACCAAAGGATTAACCTTTCTTCAGCTGCTGGACGCCTTCGCGAAAAAACCAAAACTAGATGAAACTCCAACACAAAATTTTTAAAACCGATCTAGACAGTTGTATCAAATTATGATCACTTACACTGTCCCACTAACCTTCTGGTGCTGCTGTTGAGAACGAGCCAAAGGGGCTTAACTTTTCTTCATTAGAAACTCCGATAGTGTTAAGAAATTTTTATATTTCTTACGTTGCTCGAGTTTACAAGCAGTTTGTTTTGATTTTTATTTTGAAAATTCACTCGGGTCATGTGAATATTTGCTGCACATACAACAGATTTGTTTAGTTGTGTAAAAATAATAGTGAAATGAATTATATGGACTAAAGATTATTCTGTTATTTCAGGAAACCCCATGGAGCTTCTTCTTCTTGCTTCCCTCATCTCTTTTCCCTATATCCCTATGTTTTCATTTTTAATATAAATTTTCTTTTGTTTTATTTCAGCATTCTCATTTTTAGAGGAATCCACAACCCTCTTTCGCCACAGGCATGCGACATACTGATATGGTGTGTCAGTCGGATGTTCAAGGAACTTCACCCCAAACCACTTGAACATCCCGCGACAACTTTACTTTGCATTCACCCCTGCCAGTACACGTAGTACACGTTATACTATTTATGACTTTATATTAGTTATAGAAATCTGAACTTATTTAATTAGCGCCGTCAAGCGGATGAACTTCCAGTTTACAACCCCATAAGTTGTTTCGTCGCAGCCAGGTAATAGCGAATATAATAGGACCCATGACTATTAAGGTCATAAAAAGAATGGTATACGCAGCGGAAACAACGAGTGAGCCGTCGCGGGACGCCTAGTAGATGTGAAACATCAAAACTATTATGTGTAGAAAATATACATGAAAGGATCGTTTATTAAAGGAAATAAATATGGCATAATCAAGAAATATTGCATAAAAACAAAATATTTAGATTTTTGGTATCTTTGGTATCTTGAAAAACTATTTTATTTTAGAAATACTTATTTATTTAATATGAAAATTTCTTAAATATTATCAGCTGGTTTATCAGTTACTTCTGCGATAGTAATATTCGATGCTGCCTCTGATGGTATTACTATGATAATTGGTCGATGATAACTAAAGTATGTTACAAAGGTATTGTACATAACGTTATTAAGGTATCTTATAAATACTGCACGTGTCGCCACGGTAAAGCCGACGCCGCTTTCGCTTCATGTGTGGTAAACTAGTGTACTGGTCAGAATGTACGAGGGACAGTTATAGCAAGTCACGTCCTGTTTAACCTTGCAGAAATTTATTTTGTTTATGCGTTGCTCGCTTAAGACCGCTCTTAAAATCCACATAAATTTTACACCAGTTGCAATGACTTTGGAGTACCAAAAAGCGATCTTCCACAATTTCTTGTCGTTTTCCCTCTCTTTTTATCGCAATCCTGGAACCGACGGAAACAGTGAGCCAGTCTGGTTGTCAAGCATTTCGAAAATTAAGGACCAACTTCTGTCATTTGAATGATTTAAGAACAGATTTAACATTGTTGGACAAAATTTGTGTCTAATCCATTTGAGAATGTTTTCATAGAATCAGAATTGAAAAGAAAATAAGGAACTAAGATCGGGTTTTAAATCATGAATAATTTATTTTCACTTACGTTTCATTCCTTAGCCCATCTCGGTGGAATATATCAGATATTTAAATTACAGACGTCATTACTCGTCGTTGGAATAAGTGATAACGTATCGGCCTTCCAACACGGAGGTGCCAGGTTTGAACCCCACCAGCGGCGACCCATGGTTGTTTTCTGCTGAGAACAGATAACGCAAAAAAAACTGTGGGGGTTGCAGAAAAAATGTCGTTGGTTTGGAATCCATTTTAAATTGCAGGTCCACTTGCAATCGTTGTCTCGAATGGGGTTAAGTATTTCTGCGGAGTTACAGAAAGTAGAGACATCATTACTTCGAATATTACTTTGTTACATTGTTTTCTTCCATTCCTAATTGAAAAGTAATGGAATTAAAAGATGTTGATTCTAACAAATTGCTAAGGACGTTTACAACTCTACAGGGTGTTTCGCATAAGGTGTGCCAAAATAGGTAGGGTGATAGATCTCCAAACGAAAAAACGGAAATGGGGGGGACAATCTAAAGGGCTTAGAAGTTACAGGATGAATCATAAATTTGCAATTTTCATGGTATGCACATCACTCTTTTATTTTGATCAGCGTCATCAAACGAACGCTAAAAAACCACTATTCCAATGACCTTTCCAAAATTGTCAACAATATTGATCTAACTCCTACCATTGCAGGTACAGTCACTTCCAAAAATGTCAAAAATGTTTTAAAATTGCCAAAAATTTAGAATTTTTCCAAATTTTCTCCGAAATTCATGTAATTAATATCTCTGGCTTTTATTTACATAAAATTGTCGCTGTGCTGAGTAGACCAAAATAAAATAGTGATGTGCATGCCATGAAAATTGTAAATTTATGATTAACCCTGTAACTCCCAAACGGTTCAGATTGCCCCCCCCCTGCCATACAATTTTTTGTTTGGTTAGGTGAGATCTATCACCCCACTTATTTTTGCACACCTTATGCGAAGCACCCTGTATAGCTCAAAATCTGCGAAAACCACCATCCCCACTGATCTTCTAGGTTTCTAAAACTAAGATTTCGATATTATTAGGATTAGTAGGGATAGAGTTATAGATAAGAGAAAAACTGTCGCTCTTCAGTCTAATAGTTGCTGTGAAACTAAATGTTTTGTTGTAACTTATACGACCACTCTTACTACCAACCAACTACCAACTTTTATAGGATCAATCTGGTATCCCCGTTTGAATATTATTTAAATTTGAGAATAATGGGATGTGCAGAACTTTTCAGCTGCATTTTTAGTATTCGGTATTTGCATGAATTTACTAGAATGTGCCTTAGAAACATAATATGTTAATTTAACCAGTACAGTTTACAGTTGCAATAAGCAAGTATTTGTTATTTTTAATTTCGATGCTTTTTACAGTTATCAGAAGCAAATTTGGATTGGATTAAATATAAGCTAACTTCGTAACGCATAGACCGATTTGGATGATTCTTTTTATATTGTATAGGAGTGTGTTACCTCAGTGGTACCATATTCAAAATGTTATACCTAGAGTAGGGGTGGGGAGAGAATCGTTTCCTGACTTTATAATCCGTGGACCGATTTGGATGATTAGTTTTCTGTTGCATATACATATGTAGTATGTCGCCTCATTGGTGGCAGGATAACAATTTTGTGTTTCAGATGGAGCGGGATGGGATTAAGTTGGGAATGGAGAAGTGTTGCCTACTTTATGCATCGATTTTGACGCGACTTTTTTTAACAACTTCCCAAAACTTGGGGGATAGGAACTTCAATTTCGGAACACGCGGATCGATTTGAAGGATTCTTTTTTTATTGTATACGGTATGTTTGTTCCATTGCTACTAAAAAATGTTGCACCTAATGTGGGGTGGGGGACGAGGAGCCTAAATCGTATCGTGTGAACCGATTTGGATGATCCTTTTTTAATTATTTTTTCTCCATTTGTATCATGACCCATAATGAATTTGCCTTCCATTTAATTCATTTCCTGCCAACACAGTGCTACTACATTATAGTTCACGATGCAAAAAATTCTACAAGGTCTTGAGAACAAAAACGCTTATTAGAAACCAATAAAAACATTTATTTTAAATTCTGTAAAAAACAAAAAAGAAAGAGTTATATACCATCGCGAACTCTTAAATGTAAGAGATTTTAAAATATCTCAGAAAACTTGTATAAAAAGCCTTTATTAGTTAACATTAAATTGTAGCCATTCGAGCGAACGTACAAGTACCCTACATCTTTAAGTAAATTTTGTGATGTGACATTAAGCGCAGTGAGTATCAAAACAATTAAATAAGAATAAATTATAAAAGCAAAGTGGCAAATTTTCATTTAAACTAGGTTTCTTTTATCTTACAAACAATTATTTATTACTCACGATATCATAAATTACCATCACTAGTTAAAAAAAGACTGTTTCAAAACTCAGAACTACTAGACAATATTTCCGAAATGAACATACATTTTCAATGTAATTATAATTAAAATATTATTTCCATATAATTCGAGATTAAAAAATAAATTATTAGTGCCGAGATTAGTTGTGTGCGATTGGTATCATTTTTTCTCCACCTAACAATTGTTGTGGAAGTGGTGCATCAACAGTTAGAACACCATCTTTGCTTAGAGATGACCTGATACTTTCAGGGTTCACACCTTTTGGCAAAAGGAATTCTCGATTGTATTCCCTATATACGCTCTTTGTATCCGATTTCTCTTCGTGCTTTGCATGAACCTAGAATGAAAAAAATATTTTACCGTTTTTTTATTTTAAAATTAACCTAAAAATTACAATAATAAATTTCTTAAATGTATGTTTTTTCTATTCGTTCAGAAATGATTTTATAGATAAAAACTATGCTTTTTTTTATTCGTGCGATTTGAAACAACCAAGGGTAAAGCAATTATAAGACCTTTTAAAATCTATTCTATTTTATCGATTCTGATTTACTATCTATAAATCGGATAGTCAAAAAAAAACGAGTGATACTGGGAATCTCTGTTCCGGATGGCAGTCAATTCTTCCCTACGGTGTTTTCTTTAAAACCCAAGATACGTCAGCAATCCTATTAATGACTGCCAATACCGAAAATGAACTGCTAGAGCTCGACCAAGTTTCAGAAGTCAAAGTCGATGTCAACAGGCACTGAGAAGCGTTTGCTCGTTGTAGCTAAGCAAAAGGCAGATACCGATACAAAGAAAGTCACAAGGAAGAAGAACAAGGAGGACTTAAGGCGTAAACAGGTGAAGACGGAAACATACGGAGTTAAAATCCTGGACTAAAGCAGTAGGCAAAGCTAGACTTTGTATCTCTGATATGAAAAATCTTGGAAATAAAATCAATGACACTTCCAATCCCTTGACTCATATCATGTTTTTTAATATGTCTAGCTCCTGTCGAGTTTTGAACTTTTTGTTTTGGAGTTTTTTCGTAAATTTTACTTGATTCAAGTGATTTTCTACTAAAGGAAAAGCGGTAGAGACAGCCGGTTATTGAAAATTCCCTGGAGTTCAGAAAATACAGTTTAAGTTCCTTCGTGGACGTATGGGCCTTAAACAATTTATAGATCGAATTTAAACACAATAGACTAGAAACTGGAAAATTGGGAATTAATGCGGTTCTATGTAACTGGATTAATTCGGTGCTCCTCAATAGAGAAGTAACCTCAGGCATAGATGATTCAATGCGAGTTGTAATATCGGATTAAGCGACAAGATCCGAAAAAACAGTGAATGAATGCAGATCGATTCTAGGCATGGAAAAATTATGTATTCATCCAATTTTGTTTTCCAAAATCACTCCTAGTACCTTATAATAAGGGGTTAAATCAAGCGACAAGTCAGAATTTTTTAGAACCTGTGCATACATCTGTTACGTATTAAAGAATTATGCGTCATAGTTACTGTTACAAAATACACAAACAAGATTCCAAATTGCATAAACGAATTAAACGCAAGCGATTTGTAGATAATACCTTTAATTTTTCTTGTTTCAATTGTTTTTAAAACGCATTATCGAATTAAAATGGCGTTTGATTCGTAAATGCTTATCACCACTCGTGCGATCTTTCACTCGATTGAGAATGAATCGCCAGTTTATGGCTTTCGATGAATATAGCTTTAATACATAAACGAATTAAGCGGAAAAAAGCAAATAAGCTGAGAAGATTATTATGCATCGTAATATTTTCTTAACTAGTCTAAACTATACATATGGTACATCTATACCTTCAGGGTAAAAATCATACTCTTAACATAAAAAATGTACGCACAGCGACAATTTTAACTTTGGAATCTTTAAAGCTCATTATCTCAGTTTACATTGTTCACAAGTATCTAGAAGTAATATGTACTAAATTCCAACCTTACTAAAAGAAACCCCTAGAAGAGCGCATGAAGAAGACCAGTTCGGCCTTCTAAGCATTCAAGAAGAGCGTCGATGTCAAATGGGGACTGAAACCCAGGTTTTCGTACTGGATGTCGGTTGCTATAAGCAAACCGATTCTTTGCTACGGCTTCATATGTTGGTGAACGATACTCCAAAGAAAATGGGTGAAAATCGCGGGCCGGTCTGTGCATAGCTGCGTGTCTGTGTACTGCACCCAGAGCGGCATTGAGAATGACGCTCGACTTGCTCCCACTAGATCTTTAATGTAATGGTGCAAAGACCGTGAGTGCAGTGGCGATGACTACAGGCAGACAAAGTCATAAGGAACGAAAGAATGTGAGGATTTTATTCTTATACCAAACTGCAATGACGATGAGTACAGGCAGACTGAAAGTCATAAGGAACGACAGTATGTGAGGATTTTATCTGCATTGAGGACGAAATAAACAATGATTATCTCATTCCAATTATAATCTTTATTAGAGGCTTTAATACCTTTAATATAAAGTAAAAGAAACATCGGCAATTTCTGTTTATACGAATGGATTCAAAACAATTGCAAGTGCAGGGACAGGACTATACTCTAGAAAATAGCATTAGCGCGAATCGAATGAACCACCGGAGAAATGTAATAGCTTTCAGGCAGAAATAACAGCAATTTACTAAGTGACACTGTGTTATCCAGGTGGATCGAGTCCGATAAAGAAGGCTGCATATATACTAAGCATCAAGCGGCTATTAAAGCACTGGAAACGGTGATGGTAACATTAGCGTTAATACTGGGCTGGAACAAATGTCCTGACGTCGCAAGAATCCCGTATACTGGTTGACCAGACACAGGACAAGTAATGGAAGAGCAGATGATTAGGCGAAATGGGATGGTGAGTTGGAAGCTCTGAAGCGGTCACCTACGTGAAGACTCCCATTATTACCCTTAAGCAACATATTGCTAGTGGTGCTTATTGAAAGGCTAATTATCGCTAAAATAGCAAGAAATTTTACACGTGCTACACTTTCTTAATGCAACTCCGAACGTCTTGTAGTCGTTAATTAAGATTAAAACTAACACCCATCACACCATCAAGGGTAGAACGGATTTCAACCCAAGAGATGAGTCTCTATTTAGTTACATTTTAGAGAATTAACATAATCAAAGAGCCTTCTTTTATGACTGTATATATGAGAGCGGTCCTAAACCTAACCCATATTACAAGTTCATATGGCTTTGCAGCGTACAACTGGAGAGTGGTTCTTTCAGTTCACTGTTAGATACTCTTTCATAGCTTCAAAAATATTTATTAGCCACAAATCTTGGCCACCATGATGGAAGTGACCTGTAAAATATCATCTAAGCAACAAGTCCGGTGTCTCCGACGCAGCATACTTAACGTCCATTGGCCGGAGGTCATTATGAACGAAAACCTACACTTACAGACCAAGACGTGACACCAATATTCGCAAGCGAAAGTGGCAATGGAAGGGCCAAACAACATCGCACAAGAGGCTCTATATTGGAAGACATGAAGAAGATTCATCAAGAGGGAAGGTATCAAGATCAACAAATCGTGACAATAGTTGAAGACGTTGGCACGGATCAGGTTGAGAGTTCTAGTAGCAGACGCCCTATGCCCCATAAGGGGTTAAAGGTACCAGAGAGAGAGATATGACTTTGAAACGTGGGAAAGCAATGTGAAGATCAAATGGACTAGTTAATGTACAAGAATGATCTAAGGCAATTACAGAAGGAATGCAATAAGAGAAGATCTAAGGCACTCCATATTGGAAGTAGAACGGCACGAGAAATTTAGATGGGATCATAACAGAGTACTGTGCCACATGTAAACATACTAGAAGATTAGGTCGAGTGGCGAACAATTTCTGCAGGTGCTGTAGTGGCCAAGATCGAATCAATCTATTGTGTGCTCTGTGATTGTCCAGTCCTGCCGGCCAGAAGAATGAAATTGGCCGTTATTTCTTTAAGGAACTAGGAAAGCTGCAGAATACGGCAGTTAGATGTATGCTAAGGTTCTTTAGAAAAGAGGGATCGATCTAAAGAGCAGAACTTAAAATGGACGACTTCACATGAATCAATTTTTTTACAAATATAAATAACAGATCAATATTATTCACAAACAAAACAACACAAATTATCCTCGCCGTTTCAATACAGCTAGTGAAATAAAAATTAAAAACGATTTCTGTAAGTGTTTGTAGAAAGTTGGATATTGTGCATTTGATATTAGGTAGGGCCTAATTAATTAACTTACTGACTTCAAAATTAATTACTAATTCAACATTAGACTTCAAAAACTCGTAATAGACATAACATTATGTGTTATTGTTTGCTGCTTAGTTCTTTTCAAAGTCGTTTAACTCAAGATAAAAAAAATATTTTACCAAAATAAAAATCAAGGAATTGAATGACCGAGCAGATAAAAGTAAAAATGCACTGAGACTTTACTATAAAATATATCGAAAATGGATTAGAGACGATAATTGTCAAATCGTAATTTATTAATTTTTCTAAAATTATAAAATAAACTCAAAGGAGGTGAGTAAAGATCGGCTGTTTACGTTTTTTAATGCGTTTACTCTGCGAAATATAAAATACGAAGATTTATGATATTTTTTACAAAAAAAAATTACAAAATGCGAAGGCCAGCGTAGGTTAAACACGTTAGCGTTGTGAACAAAAGTAAACAAACCTCTATTGACAAGGAAAACAGATATATTATGATTCATGCGACTAAAATCTCGAAAATGCGTAAAAAACGGTAAAATTCAACAAAAATTCTCTGTTGAAGGGGTATTTTTCGAATAAATTTTATATGTATGTTAGGTTCTATTCTTGAACTCTGATCAGATAAAAACTACATTATTATTTAATAAAAACCTTCACGACTGTCCTTTGCTTAAATGTCTCATTTTTTAGACTTCATTTTGTAACTCTTATTTCTATTTTTTATCTCATCCAAATATCTTGAACTTTTATTGACCAATTAATGATTATCTATGAAATTTTTATTTTATATTCTTACAGTTGAATTCTTTCTTAGCTTACAATCAAATACGGGTCAATTTTCTAAATTTTAAGCCCGCAAAGTGTATTTAATTTGACAAACATTATCTTGTTTTTTTCGGCTAAATATTACTCATCATTTCTCAAATTAAATTTACGTAAAACAGCAATTATCGTGTCTCAAAGTAATTTTTAAAATTTTTTACAAAAACAACATACGTTCCGAATGCAACGCTAATAATTATACAAAATGTGATATAAACGATGACTCACCAATAGTTTGTTGTCGACAGTCTTTACGACAATTTCTTCGGGGGCGTACTGGCTGACATCAAACCTAAGCTTTAGCACTTTGTTGTCACCATCCTCCTACACGATCGGCAGAAAGCGTGGCAAAAAGCCAAAAAGAGAATTAAAGTTAGTTAAAAATAGATCTGATGAGAAATTTCGAGAAAAATTCAAGTACCTGAATAAGCGGCGAACTGATGTCAGAAATGTATGGTCTCTGAGAGAGGGCTGTATTATTGCTTTGGGTTGTTGAAGAGCTGAAAAGTAAATAAAACATCATAAAATTATTATGTAATAGTAGAACATTTACAATCATTTTACATCTCTTTTAATTTTAAAATTAATGCGAATATAAGTGCACAGACGTGAATCAATTAGCAATGAACTAACAAATTTCATACAGTTAAAAACAGCTAACACATAAACGTTTTGTATAAGTACGAAAGATGTATTTCAAGTTACTTATTTTTATCACGTTTCTAAATAATGTGCACTAATAAAGTGAACACACAATGATAATTAGCAGCGTTGTGAGAAAATCGATGCAGATGATATTTTCGATAGAGTTCTGCTTGTAAGCTCATGTTGGTTGGAAGGTACTTGATTTTTCTTTCTAGTTATTACGAAAATTCAACGATACAAATAATTATTATTCATTATGAAAGCAAGAAATATTCCATTATCAAAAAGTTAAACATTATGCCCGAGTATACTGTATATACTCTTTTATCTAATTCATTTGAACCGTTGTACTAATAATACATAAAGATTGCAAAATAGCTAATGCAAATTGATTATATAAAATGAAAAATAGCCTATATTTTTGACCATTCTTTCAATTTTGTGGTTTTTTTATACGATGTGGCCAAAACCTAGGGGGGCAAAACTTTGATGCGTTAGCATGGCTTTGGCCGGGTAAGTGAAGAAACTTGAACGTCTTGTTTTTGCATTGCTGCGAGTTAGACAACAGCCCAGAGATACGGAATAGATTATTTTAATTTCTGAATACAAACTCACGGAGAAAACTGCTCTCGGACCCGGGAACCATGGCTGTGTGTTGGGAAATGAATTCTGTACGACAATGTATAGCGAAAAAGGACCTGGAAAAAATCAGGTGAAAATGCGGAAACGTCCACTTCCGTATACAATATTACGTATAACGTATACTTCCGTATACAATATTCATCTTAATAAATATATAAATGAATGAGAGGAATCTGACATACAGAAAGACAGACGGACGAACAGAGCGAAACTATAAAGGTGGAAATACAATGTGCGTAGCGCATTCGTCAAGTGCTTTTGACAAGCAGCGCGATATAGGCATAATTATGAATGGAGTTACAATTATTGCGACGAGCTGTTTTGACATTTCATTCATGTTTTAGTTTTTAAATTATTATTTTTATACTCCATATTTTTCTTATTATATAAATAATTGCATTTCTGTACAGCGTTAATTAATTTCTCTTTGAAGAAATCCATTTTATTTCTTCAGGTACTGCACTTATCAATTAACTTGTCAAATGATGCTCCTGCCGCAGAAAAACGTTGAGCATTGCTCAACTCTAGCATCACAAGCATCGCCTGCGTCACCTACTGTAACAGGTTATATTGCTTTTCTTATGTTCAACTTGGTTGTCAAAGCATGCGATGCATGCCCTGCTCTCGTTGTAATTCCGCCTTAATGGTTCTGGCGGCTACACAAAGCGTCGCTTTCACGCAAAAACGTGAATTCTCTACCTTATACCTATAGTAACGTGTGCACCGATTTTGGACGATAGATAGCATTAAGAAAATTTGAATCCTAGCTAATCTCCATGGTCGTTGAAGATGAAATGTCCATTTTACCGTCAGTCCAGAATTGGTGAGTGATAGGAAAAACGCAGTAGAGGGAGTGCAATTGAGAATATTATAGTACTAAATCAAATACAATGTAAGGTAACTTTGCTTATATTTGTCGACTTTGCATAGAGGTAATTTTTTTCAGATCGGACAAACATGTAATCGTTCCTGCTCAAATCTGTGAGTTATGTAAAAAAAAATCAACAATGCGTTTGAAAATAAAACAATACTCGACGAGGAGTCTTTGAAAGCCGGCTGAACACCTCGACGTTCATCTCTCAACCATTAGTCGTAACAGAGCACCCATTACTATGGTAAAAAGGCTCAATAAGAGAGCTTGGTGCAGAAAATTAGTTGAGTCGTTAAGAGCTCATAACGTTACTTGTAACAAAAAATTGATTCTATAGGATACCACCAGACGGTTAGAAAAACAGATGGTTGCAGATGAGCTCAGGCGCCATCGCGTCGAAATAGCTGATAAATGCACCTAAGTTAATCTGCGCGTCGAATCCTGAATGTTGTAGGAATGTTCTCAAGATGTTAAATAATATTTTGTGAAAAAGAAAAATAAGAAGAAAAAAACCAAAAAATTATCACTAGCAGTTTATTTCGCACATTTACGTACTTCATCGTATAATAATCAAAACTTTATTAAAAATAAATTCCTTAACACAAGTTAATTTAACTTTAGTTTACATAAATATACTTAAATTCTTAAATTCCGTTCTCTGTTCTGTGTTAATAATTTTTAGTATACATTGTATAGACGTATAAGTATACATAAAGATTTAACCTCTATCATATTTCTTTCACGAATTATAGATTCGCAATTATGATTATCTACGTTCAATAAAAATTATGGAATACTTGTATTTCACAAAAAGTCATAAGAAAAAACACTTCAGTCAAATTGTCACTAATGGTTCTGTTTTGCGAACGGCGATAAAAGATTGCAGAATGATATCTTGGATTTGGAATCCACCTTTAGCTGTAGGCCATTTGCAATCGTTCTCTTCAAATCGAGTAAGATTCTTCTAACCACCACAAGAAGTTACGGAAACTTGAGGAGAAGAGGAAAATGTTTGGCATTCTCCCATCATTCCAATCTCATTGCCATGTAAAATTATTCTAAAAATAATTATAAAGTACGAACTCATTCTAAAAAAAATGCACTTTATTTTAAAATTATAATTAGGTACTCCTGAATTTAATTAGTTCAAGTATATGTAATTATGGGATGCAAATGAAATTTATACATTTCAACCTGATATGAGAAGTCACCTATGCGATCTCGTCAAACTATTTTTACAATTTGTTGTGATTGTTATGTGGCATTAAGCCAAACACAAAAAAATTTACTTTGACAGTTAAAATCGAAAAATAAATTTATTCAGTCAAGAAAAACACGTACACTATTTATATATGAAAATTAAAAAAATTGTTGAAATTGGGTATGACAAAATGCACGTTAACTAGTTGATGAACTTTAAGGGTGAATGTTAATGAAGCATTTTCGTTGCCCGCCTCAATTTTCTATAGTTTTTGAGGTATTGAACTGAAACTTTGGATTATTTTAGAAAGTGCTTATACCAAACGAAGACGGGATTAGATTTAAAAAAAAATGTAACTTTTTAAAATGTTAAACTGTGTCTGTTTTACGTCAGACTTAAAATTTCGAATAACATAAATTCTGTGCTATGGGAATTCCAACGAGTTCTCACTAGTTTTGCAACAGAGACAATGGATGTACAATGTACATACATATATGCAAAGATTCTGGCTCCGTCCGAGATGCAGAAGCTGTAATTTTTTAACAACATGGTGAGGAGACATGGCCTAACTGTGATCAATCCACTTACTTTCTTCTCTCTCTCTAGTTCCCTTAACCCCTTGTGGGATCGGGAAAAGAACTTCATCCGATTCGAGACAAGGTTGCAAGTGGACCTACAATTTAAAGTATATTCCGAACCACTGACATTTTCTCTGCAATACCCATGTTCTGTCGCCGGGATTCGAGCCTGGGACCTCCGGTTTGGTAGGTCGCCATTTTATTACTTACTCCACCGGCTAAGATTTCTTTCTTACTAAGAATCAATCCAAGAAATTGCACCATACAAATACCCTCAACCAAAAAAATCTAAGTCATTATTCCATTTTTTGGACAAAAATAAGACCTACATTGGTACACTACCAAAGAAAACGAAGAAAAAACATAATGTCCGTTGCACGAAAGTCAAGACTCTTTAAGGAGAAAAAGTAGAATATAATACAGATGTTAAAAATTAAAAAAAAAAATCATGGCATTGAGCAAAAATAATAATAATTTGCGAGTCACTTATTTTAAACTTCTCGAACCTTTTGTGATAAACTATCATAATTTACTAGATTAACGATTAACAGATCGTGTCCAAAGAGGAATCTAATCGCCTATGTATTTAAAAATCGATTTAAAGAATAGATGTATCAAATAAATAAGGTATTTAAATACAACTTTGTGACTGACCAAGAGGCCAGAGGACAGCGAATTGGGTGCAGGATTCACAATCTTAATAAAAAACAACGTCCGATCTTAATAGAATTGTTAAATAGTTGCACTGTTAAAGTCAATAACGTGAAACGGTGCCATGCTACTACGCTATAACGGTTTTTTATGTTCAAACAATGATTGAATATTTAATATTTAATTTTGCGAGATGTAGAAGTAAAAATTTGGTATTTTATTGCTTGAAATTACTTCTGACTGTGTAGGAATGGAAAGCTGCATTAATTAGAGTGAGTAATTTTTTACTTTAATTATTAATTATTTCTTTGTACAATAGATTTTGAAATGCAGTGCTCTTCTTAATAAGGACCTCCATGAAAATATGAACTAGCATACTTTTCCTCAGACATTTTAAAATCAGAGACCGAAAACAACAGGTAACAGTCAGAACTACAATGAAAAAATAACAAATAAGGAACACTCGAAGAGACGTGCCGCCGATTATAGGCGATTGCCACCCCCTGCTAAACCTTTCGAATCCTAACAAGACCTATACAAAATAATCGTTATTTGGAACATCACGGTTATTTTTGAGTATTATATTATAAATCAAAGAATTAATATTATAAATAAAATTTATGTTTCCGCTAAAGATAATCGTTATTTTTTAATCTTTATTGCTCTATGGTAATTTTTAAATTAAAACTGTTTTAGCCCCGTTTTTCGTTCGGTTACGGCGCATGTCGCTAGCGTTCCGTCCATTCTTTTATGTATGACTGAGCATAACTGTGCTTTGTTCTAGATTGAGTTTCAGGAGCTCAGCTTGTAGTTCATCCTCTCTAGCTTCTTTTTCAGTTTCCTGATAGCATCTATTACTTCTTCGATACTTGAATTAGGTAAGTTATCTTTGTTGATATTTATGTGTTCTCTTGGCCTAAGTACCATCTTGTTAGCTGTTCATAATTTGTTTGTAAATATGTTGTCTTCTTTATCTATGATTATGTTCTCTGATCTGTAGTAGTTGGTGGTAATCTTCTTGATGTTGTCGTATACTTTGCCCATATCGGGTCTAGTAGCAGCTGTTCTATCATTTGTAGCCAAGTTAGTGTAATATCATCTTTTGTCTTTCCTTGCTGCTCACTTTTTACAATTTCCACGTAGTTCTGTTTGTTGATTGCATTATTACATACCATACCAGTTTCCCATTGCTTTCTAGCGAGACCAGTATTTCTCTGATGGTTTGCTGGTATGTTGAAATTATTTTATGACAGCTATTTAGACTTTCTTCTGTTTAGGTGATTGTCTTTATGAATTGATTATATTCAGTGATGCCAATTCAGTGATTTTGTCACCAAATCTGGTGTTTTCGAACACCTCTCTAGTGACAGAATTTTGTTTTCTCAGACACGTCTAAAAGTTGGTGATTTTTAACTTCCACTGCGGTGACTTCTGGTGACTTTTAATGCAGTGATGCCAAATCATGGACTTTGTCACCAAATCTGGTATTTTCGAATACCTTTCTAGTGAGTGATATTTTTTAGCGACACTGTGATTTTGAACCTCTTCTGATGACACAAAATGTTCTCCGACTCTTTAACGTTTTAACGTAAATATTCGGCATTTCTCATTGTTTTTGACGATTTTTGTACATATTTGCTGAACTACCATTTAATTCAGTTACAACCGCTGTTACATCATACATTCAAGCGGATCCATTTAATGCTTTTGTTGCTAAGCTAAACGCTCGAACAATTTCCTGTAAGACTTCATTACTTTCCAGAGGGACCCTGACACTTTTAATTATACTCATTTTCTGTCGCTTACGATAAGAGGATCGCCAACAAAATTAGAACTTTATCACATTCTAATAGTTCTCTGTTTCTCCTCCCTTTCCTTTTACAAATTAAAAGGAAGAAATTACAGGATGCATAAGTTAATGAGCACCAATTAAAGGTAAATACGCTTGTGATTCAGGTAAATACAGTCTTTTATTGAGTAGTAGTATTTACATTTTTGTTACTTAGAAATTTCTTATATTATATTGGAAGCAATTTTGAAAAAAATGTATTATTTTGTATCTGGTGACTTTTTTAAAAAAAGGTGTCCTTTTTAGTCCCTATCTAGTGACATTCTTCATCGACGACTTGGCAACACTGATTATATTTCTCAGGTATTGTCGGATTGAATTTCGCTCTACTGTTACGTTGATTATTTTTGGGTCTTTTTGATTTGATGCATATGTTACCTAAAACTAGGTTACAATCAGTGTACAGAACTGCACCTTTATTTATTCTTACATCTTGTAAATATTGTCTCCATTTTCTCCTGATATATATAAACATATATGGGTCATCTGATTCTTTGTTCCGGCGTCTGAAGAGGTTCAGTTGTATTTATGCATGTTCTTATGCGGGTATACCCCCTATTCCCAGTTCATTACAAACATACAAACAAACTAATTGATTGAATATACAATATATTGACGTTTCATTATGTGACAGCCATCCCCTGCTACCGTAGCAATCATCCCCTGCTACTGTGCTAGGTATCGCCTACCATTATCGGTTTTCATCCCACTAATGTCTTACTATAGACATAAAAGTGAAGATAATGGCTCTGTGTCAGTGTTACAGGCACAACAGGCAAGTTAAGTCAAAGATTTAAAAATGAAAATTAAAACATGTTCGTGGCTTGCAAAACAACTCTATAACGAAAATTGTTAATTACAGATAAGTGTAAAATTTTAAGTCGATCCGATAACTTGTTTTTGACTTATCATATATAAAGAATCCCGATTTTTTCATTCGTAACACCATAAGACTTCTAAATTAGCAAAAATTTCGTTTAATTTTTCATATTAGTTTTAAAAAAGTATTCATGTTCGTATTTTAATTTTTATTGCCCTTTAATAAAATTTGAATAGTTATTATTATCTTAGAAGATTAACTTTATTCAACATTACAAATATTAAATACAACAAAAACAAACAAAAGAAAAACATTTCTTTGATGATTTTTTTGTTTCAGGGCCAAAAAAATTACTTTTGCATATTTCTGTGAAAATTTTAAATTCTATTTTGATAAACCCATCTAAAACCAACTGAATTTTCAAATTAACTAAAGCGAATGGCTGATAGATCCAGAAAAATGCCAAGACACGATTTCGTTTATGTTGTAAGCGGCTAAAATTAAAACAGACGAGTCAAGGATAGTACGGGAACTCCTAAGTCAGTGCAAATATCCGATGGTATGCATAAAATAGCGCCTGCTTCTGCGATAATGTACAATAGAGAGCAGTTGTTACGCTCAAAATAGAAATTTTAGTTCACAAGCTCTATCCATAGTTTTTCAAGCGTATATATAAATTATGTAGCAAATAGTAAACATTTCGGAACTAAAGCAAATGAGGCTGTGGATTCGCTCAATGAGGACACTTTATGACCCCACAAGTGTTCATCTTAATGCCAATTACCTACATCATTGAGCCTAATAAGTTTGTCTTGAATTTACATTAAAATTTAAACAGCTATACACACATACGTGATGTTATATTAAGCATTACTCAGAATATTTCAATAATACATCGCCTTTTAACATAATTGTTTTGTGTAAAATTACACATATATAATGGGTTTTAGTTGATTAAGTTCGATATCTCAGAACCTACAATTCAATGCCAGTTGTAGAAAAGGACTGACTTACAATATGTTGCCGCAATAATTAAGAAAAAGTTACCAGTAATAGAAGATTCAACAATTCTTCGATGAACAACAAAATTTTTTTGTAAAATTCCGTGTTTTTTTTTTGTTGTTAAATTTAAGTTTATAGTATTCTCGGTTGATTGTTTTTTTTTACAAAAGCGGACAACCTCTGCGTTTTTCACATTTCTTACAATTCAAAACTTATTTTACATTACAATGAAACGCTACTTTCAAACAATAATATGGAACAAATTTATGCATCATTTTAATTTTTCCTAATGGCCCAATAATAATAAAATTGTCAAAGAGTCGACGGCAAGTTGATATCATGGAGCGTATATTCTAATAGAGCAAACCTTTCAAAAATATGATCAGAATATGCAGGAAAATGGAATGGTTACTAATATATAATACTCTAAGTAAAGGTACAAATCTGGTCTCTCTTAGATAGGAATGTCACCAGAAGTGACCAAAAGAAAGGCTCAAGGATAAAATTACTAAATTTACCAATAAATTAAGAAAACACAGTCAATTACTAAGAAAAATTAGAACGGATAGATCAACAAGAGAACGATGGGCACCTGACACTCTGAATGTATGCATTTTTAATAATTGTTGAACCATTTCCGCACAAAAAGAATGGAGGCCAAATTGGAGCAGATCCATTTCTCAATAGTATAATAGTATATTACTACAGCTGTGTTTACGATCAAACTAAAGTCTCCTTAATTTCAAAGATTAGAATAGTGAATATGAAAAATCAAACCAGAAAACTTTGACCTTAAACATATATACAACTCAATATTGTCATCTCTAAAATAGAAAGAACTATGTTGGGATGCGTACAAGGTTCGAAAGCAACTTTTTAACAAAAATTTCTGTATATTTAAAGGGACTGATATTGTACAAAGTTCTCTACATATGACGACACACAGTTTTATAAGAGCTTTCAACAATATAATTCTTGCCTCTTATTAAATTTAAATAAAATAAAGTAAAAGCAAAAACTAATGCACAATTAGGTGTAAAGTAGTTCTTATTAGTCACATATCATGCAGTAAAATGTGCCCGAAAAAATATAATCGGAAAAGACAGAGATTTGTTTTAACTGTTTTTAATATACTATAATACCTGCTGGATGCTGTTGTCTTTTTAGTTGTGGAACTTTATTAAGAAAGCCACACGTACAATATTCATGAGCAGCGGGAAATAGAAAAATTATTTATATGATTAATTTAAAATAAATAATACAGCTTCTTAGCATTATATAAAAAATTAAACAATTCACGTGCGGGATTAATTAGCAATTACTAACTACTTCTTCAAAAATATAATACATACTACTTGATATATGTAATAACAATATAGCCATAGCTTGCGTTCTGCATCCCCTCCGCTACTTTATATACATATGTATTGTACCTGTGTACATAAAATTGAATTCTTTCCCTAACTGATTTTGACTTGCTAATATTGGAAATCCCAACAATAATTCTTGTAACAGATACAGACATTAAATTGTTGTAGAAAGCCAAATAAATCATATTAAGAAGGACTTTATTCAAATTAATCAAATTTGTAATAAAACTTGACACAATTTAGTTAGCACCAATCTGTCACAATTGGCCAGTTAGAATTCGAAATCAAAATTAAAATTAAAATTACATTATCCGTCAAACAAATAATGGATAATAAATCGAACACGATAATTAAACATTTTACAAAAGTTTTAAAGATCTAAAAAAACCCGGTCGATTTGAAACAGTCTTCAAACTTTAAGAATTCCGTGTTTTTTCACACATGTTTGGCAATAACTCTTAGAGTTTCTTACAAAAAAATAATAATAAAAATCCTATTTTATGATTGCAAGTGAACCTACAACTGAAGATGGATTTAGTACTCCCGACAATACCCTGCAACCCGCAATGGCCTTTTTTATCGTAATCCGTGGGCAGAAGTAGATAACCATCTATGGGGCCTTCAGGATAGAACGCCAACATGTTATCACATATTCCACCGATGACAACATAATGTATAATTATGCCAAATTTCAAGTGGTTATGTAAAATGGTTTTTGAGATAAATGTCTGTAACGCACTGGATGGACTCACAAGAATAAAATTATAATGGTTCCGTTATTTCCCTTTGAGATATAATTTTTAATTCAATTTAACATACAAAAATAAACCTTACTTTCCTTACAGAAATTACATCCATACGTCTTGCAATAGGGGATTTTGTACCAGCTAAATTTCGTGCGTAAATTCATGCTGAACGGAAAGCTTTGTCATCAATAAAATGTACGCAATTTTTTGATCCCAGGAAATGCTTGGTAAATAAATGGGGTAGTTCGGGCACAATAGTGCGCATGGTTTATTGCAGAGTTACATCTAATCCAAAATGATAAATTTGAAAGAGAAAATCTTGACGTCATAATTGCTGTAATATGATTATGCATAAAAAAAGTCAGAGAACAAACCTAATGTATTCACTGATATTTTAACAACATACAACTGATAATCAATAATCCTTCAAGATTATAACTGAAACAATATGTTTTTCAATTAGTAAAATACAATTTATTTGTGTAATCAACATCACTAAGTTCAGGAAAATCAGAGAATCTAAATCTACACAATAATAAAGAAGATTAATTTGATTCCGATTGAAACAGGTAATTGACTAAAGCAGTGCAAATATTACGTAACAAAATCAATAGTAGTTGAGTTGAAGGCGTAAGGCCTAATCAGTTGATGATGTCAGACCAGATTCACTTGTCTTGCAGGTAGCAAACATGGTGCGGTAGCCACCATACATATTAGCAGTCTGGCTGGTGAACTTTGAAAATAAAACCGCGCCAATGAGTAACTGGCTGCTCGCGATATATTTAAATTGATGACCTCACTCAATTCGTACTGTCTGTTTAATATTAATGGGAAATAGAAGAGCTTTGCTTTGTGATGCTCACTGTCATATCATTTCCGAGTTTTTTTACTTTGATGTAATCGGATTAAGTGCACACTCTTTGCGGGAAATTTTCGAACGGGGGGTGAAAGCTTATACTACATATTATACGGAAATTACAATGAGGGTGCAAATGCGAATAGGGAAAGATTAGATGGAAAAGAAATGAATGTTGATTGATTTGTTTAATAAAAAGTTGTTTACTTGTTTTTATTTAATTTCGAAAAAGTTAAACACAGTAAGAATATGAATCATTCCTTAGTTGACAATTTGTGATTTTTTTTAATTGAAAATAAAATATATACATACAAACGAATATTATAAATTTAAATAAAGTCAGAGCATCGTAAGACGTGTATATGTATATCCATTGAAGTCACGATTTCAAAAAGTTTCATGTTTCCATTACTTTTTTTCTATAAAAGTCGAAAAGTAAAAAATACGTTTTGTTGTAACACAACCTACTTAGCGGTTATGCTAGTGGCAATACCTGCTAGTTTAAAACTTATAACATCGATACATAAGAACACAAAACTTCCTTTAATATTGACATAAATGAGGAACCCCAGCGAAAAAATAATGCTTATACTTGAATCGGATTTTTCGTCGTAAAAGTACAAGGCATTAAGAAATTAAGAGTACTGAGCCTCTGACGGTCCAAGGGAATTTTTTACTACTTTGCCAGCACTGCTTTCAAAGGCAAGCTCTTGAGAGTAAAATGATTTCACTTCAGTCGGCTCAAAACTCTTGTTTTAGTGTCGTCTTGAAGTGAGCGTCTCTATTCTGAATCCCGCCAGCTGTGTTTTGAGACCGAATCAATCCCCAACGTTATTGTGGAACCCATAAAAACTATGCATTGACGTACAGAATAAAAAGGAGTTTGTTGCATGAAGTTGTTTATAGGTGGAAAAAAGTTTTTGACGGCACGAGAGTTAACGGTATTTAATAATGCTCAATTACCGGCAAATGGCTTTCATATTTTATTATTATTTTTAATAATAGCCGAAGAAAGAAATTCAGACACTAACAAGGAACAAGTAGAAACACAACTAATAATAAAATAAATTTGATTTTCTTATATCACTACCTGAGAAGCATAACACTGTGTCCCATTGTAAATATATTGTAATATTATGTTTCTCAGGTAGTGATATATGCACCATACTGCCGTATTTATATTAAATAATATTAATATAACATTTTCAAGCTTTTAACTTCTCTAGTTCCCATAACTGCTTATGAAGCATGTGGCGAGCAAGTAGACCTGCAATTTAAGGGGCATTCCAAACCACCGACATTACACCAATGCACTTTTAAAACATAATTTGTTGTCAACAGAACACAACCATTGGTTGTCATGTAGAAAGCCAGCCAACACGAATTATATTCTATTCTATTCTATCGCCGAATTACATTCTATTTAATTTAATACCTGAAAGAAGTAGTAATTATAATTCTCAATAAAAAAAGCTTCACGGAAACCAAAATTTGCTAATAAAATTCTAACTACTGGACAATATTCATAATTTTGTTTTTCTCTTTTTATTATAAGTTTTAGAAATTTGTAAAAGCTTTGCTCACAAAAATGTAAATCGAATTAAAAAAATTTTGTAAGATTCAAAACACAAAAGCTTTTTCATTCGTTCGATAACACTTATGCAGGTGAGTATAGTTTTTATATTTTTATTGGGAACTGAGCTGCGTTCGGCAACATCTCAGGTGGTCTATATTCTTCTCCCACAGACTTGATTTTATGCGGTAGCCTTTTTTATCGTTGTCAGACTCACCGCGACCAAAACAATGGTCAAAAAGCTATCAAGCAATAAATTGTTTACAGCTGAAAGAAAAATTATTATTCTAACATAAGGTCTATTCGTGTACTCATGCATGTGCGTTGAAATAATAATTAAACTTTACAGAAATTCTGTCTTCTGTACAGGAGAAAAAGATAGGTGAAATTTTGATATTAAGTCTGTTTCTTTTCCCAAATTTGGGATCCCTCGCCCACCGACTTTCTATTTTTTGTAATGAAATAAGACGAGAATTTCCACCTCTTGTAAGAATTTACTCGAACAATTTAACTTGTGCGCACACAAAATTTTTCTTACATTGAAGGAATTCAAATATCGAATATCAAAATGAGAATTGTTTACGCTTACAAAGGCGTTTAGGTGACGCTTATATTGTAAAAAGAAAAAGTAATAAAGTGAAAAATTACTGTTTTAAAATTTCAGAAGGACTTTTGATAATTACTTTCTCTACAAAAACAAAGACAGAGAATCACATTTTATTCTTTCCCTTTTTTAAAGAAATTACCACAAGTGTTGTTCCCTTACTTTTCATTACTTTCTTAACACATTGTTGATCGACAATTATATGCAAAAATTACCCCGTGCCACCGGCTATTTTTCCATAGTTGAATTTTAAAGTGCAGAAAGTTAAATATACATTAATAACTTTATTAACGCGTTATATTGAAATAAAACTTTGGACATCTCTTCTATATATGTACTTTAATCCTGTATGACAGGCTGTTTACATTCACTAGCTTAGATTGGTACAAAAGGTAATATATCTTGCTTCGCTGCTCTTTTCTTTTACATTTTCCTTTACATTTCGAGTGCACTATGGGACAAAAATGATTTGATGATTTTTTTGGCCAAAACTCATTTTTAGCTCTACCAGTTTTAAGAATTACTTGTAAATATCAATAATTACTATCAAGATTAGTTTAACGTTTGGGGAACGGAAAAGCGTGAATCATCAGCAGATTATAACGACGTTTTCAGTGTCAACGGAACAGAAATGATTTACGGAAAGAATATACAAATGAAATTAATGAAAGATTCACCGATGCTAAATACGCGAGGACGTACACAACTGAGCTACGAAAATAAATCTGAGAGAACACAATGGATGATGGCCCAAGTATGTAAAGAAAAAACAGAATTATTTTGCAAACTGTTCGGAATTCCGGGCCAACAGTTGTGGTTTTTGTTTTGAATGAAGCAGCGAAAAGTCCCACTCGTACCAAAAATATAAAATAATATGTAGTCCAAGCAACAATACGCTTTACCTTAGAAGAAGCATTGGTGTTTCTATTCGAAAATTAGTTCGGTGAAAAACAATATTTTAATATTAGGTTAGAAAATAAGGAAAGAACTTCCTAATTTTGAAATAATTCTAATTGCTCTAAGATCCCAATATACTATTAATGTATACACATTTAGAGGCTTTTGCTTTGATGATATCAACAACTACCCCTGGTATCCACTGCCTGCTACCGGCCATAAAGTTCTTGTTCATGGAGCACAAATCTTAGAAAAAAATCTTGTACTTCCAGCTGGTGATTTCGGGAAAGATGCTGTTGAATCTCGGAATAAATTTTATTAAATAAATAGCAAAAATGTCACGCTTGGACAACTACCAGAATAGCAAACCTTTCAATTATCTTCAATGAAGCCATAAATATGTCTGATCAACTTATATCGTAAAAAATCGATAAAAAAAGAAGTCACGACAGAATCTTCCTCCCGAAGTTCTAAATTTAATACAAAGTCGAATTGATGAATTACAAATGAAACTAATTTTGAATTAGGAACCCTTGATGAAATATTGTTGGACTCAAAAACAAAAGGTGGATACATTTTTATTTTTTTAGATTATTTTTAATAAAAATAAACTTCTTCCGTAAAATGTGTGTAAATAATATAAATTTAATAAGTTGAATTACTTTTTCAATATTCTTGTAAATAGTATTTATATATTTAGTTGTAATAATATTTAATGTAGTTGGTGGTTTTTTTTATACGTTGTGGCCAAATCCTAGGGACAACCCTTTGATGCGTTAGCATGGTTTTGGCCGGAAGGGAATTAGGGTAAGGGAGTGAGGAAGTGGGGAAACTTGAGTCTTGTTTTTGCATTGCTGCGAGCTAGACAACAGCCCAGAGACAGAGTGGATTATTTTAATTTCTTAATAAAAGCTCACGGGGAGATCTGGTCTCGAACCCGGGGCCCATGGCATGGTGGTCGTGCTTCTCAACGAATTGATCCAAATCCGTCTCCAAGATGATTTTGAAGAAAATGTTTATTATATATATCTTTGTAAGCAGAGCTAGGTTCTGTGCTGCATTTATTTGAATCGTAGGTTATACATTCTCTAGCTATTTCTAGTAGAAATTGTTTGTGTTTATTTTCGTTTGCAGATTACACTTACAGTTGACACTTTAAATAAAGCTACGAAAGAAACGACTAATTAACGAAAGACTTTGCATTACAGTTGCATAAACAACGTTTGGGCAAAGATTACTATTACTAGATAAACGGCTTCGAACAAAGTAGTGAAAAACTTTTGGTTGCTTTTGTATAATACCTGTATCGGGCAACCCTGCAGTCAGAAATAAAAATTTGTTTTCCGGGAGAGTTTGTGGATAAGAGACACGTTTAGTTTTCATATATGCATTTACAAATATCAAATCTAATTCGCTCATTAAAAGATCAGAATACATCGACAGTTTACGCACATAAGTAACTAACTCAGTCATGTGATTCACATGAATTCTTATTATTGGTCGTACTTTTTGGTACATTTTTCTCTTCGACAAGATTTGGCGGTACTTTTTTGACAGGAGTATGTGATTCTCTCCGGATGAGAACAGAATTTTGACAGGAATAAGTGATTCTCTCAAATAATTTTGACAGGAGTAAATGACTGCACCCTCCTCTACTCTTTATTTGCATGTGTTTTCTTATGACTTTACCATCTGGATATATTTCGTTTTACTGTGGTCCCAGTGTTACTTTTTCAAGACTAGCTGGGTATTTTAGGGAGTCGGTTATCTAGTAGTAAGTAATCTTTGGTTTGGGCATGAAAATACGAGTTACTTGTAACATATACATACATACGTATAAATACTTTTCTACCCTATCTAATTTTTTAAGGAAATACACAAAGTAGAAGTAATAGATGCAGGATGAAGTATTTCTAGATGTTTAATGACCTCTTCTAGCTCAATCTAGAGCAGACATTTTCTTCTATAATACCAGCTACTCTAAACTGATCTGACGAGTGTTTATTCAGGCTGAGCTAGCTATTATAAATTTACAGAAACTTTTTCCGCTCTACTTTTCTATCTTTACTGTCAAATTGGCATAAGAGACATGTGAAATATTCGAATTTGGGTGGTATCGCATTTGTAAATTCAGTGTTCATACCAAACAAATTAACCGGAATAGCAATACATTTTTTATTTGAAATTTCGCTGTTTATAACGTTTGAAATAGTGGCCATTAAGCCACCTGCTCTTTTCTGCTCGGTTTTGCTCTAACTTCAAAATTGAAAGCTGCTTTCAGTTGTGCTGCTCTGCTCAATTTTTGGGCTCATTAAACAAACCTATTAAGTCTATTATGCATAAGGTTTGTTCGTTTACACAGATCCAAGTAGCGTACACAGTCTTAAATACACCAACACGACCTTTTGGGACAACAAAATTTGACAAAAACCTGAATTTGTTGAACCCAACAAGCAACATTCGGTGCATTTTTTTTCTTTTTTACGATATGGCCAAAGCCTAGCTGACAACCCTTTGATCCGTTAGCATGGTTTTGACCGGTAGTGAATTAGTGTAAGGTGAGTGAGGAGGAAACTTGAATGTTAGTTTTTTGCATTGCTGCGAGCTAGACAACAGCCCAGAGACGGACCAATTGATCCAATTGGAAAAAAATGAATTATATACCAAATTTATTAATTTTTTTTTATTATTTTAATGGTTTATAAAGAAATGCAAAATTGTCTTCTTCACTCATAAAATTAATTTAATCCAAGCAATTTTTGAAATCAAGAAATTCAACTTTCAGTTATCAAATTAGCGCTATCAAATACAAAAGTCAAGATGGAATTGCACTTCGTCATTTGTTTCACTAACGTGATTTTAGGGTAAATTTTACAATTTTGACGTCACTTGACTTACACCACAATTGCATGTTACACTTAATTTACACTTGCTGTGCAGCGAAACAAACAGACATTATGAGTGTAATCCTTGTCTAAGGTATGTTGCTCCGCTTCACTATTTCATTAGCCTGTTTACATGTTCACTTGTCGCAAAGTTTTGTAAATTCGGATTTTAATGCTTTATCTTATTTGTAATTATTATTATATTATGTATTTGCATTATCTTTTAAATAAGTTTATACGTTTTTCTGATTTTACCCGCGTCCATTGACTTACTTTAAATTAATAGGTCTGTTCACGTACTTAGTTTTGGGTAAATGCATTATGATATTTTTACTCAAACGCGTTCACGTACTCATGAAACGGGGCAAAATTTGCTGACGTAACATTTCCCCTACTTGAAAATGTTAGTCCAAATTTACCCGAAGAAATAAGTTGAGTAATTTTGTTAAGCTTTGTTTTAAAGCCACTAATTGTCACTTTGACAGTTATTGCTTTAGGTTTTGTCCAAGACTACTCAAACTCGTTCACGTACTATTGGTATTTGGTAACTTCTCCTATTTAAATTTTTACTCAGAATATTTCTGATCAAAAAGTACGTGAACAGACCTAATATTAAAATTACCGTATTTACGAGGTTTTTCTGGAATATTGGAGCTCAAATTTAAAGGGAACATTTATTTAGAAATAAAATAGAAATTAAAGCTACCAGGAAATAACATTAGCCAATCACAGCTCTTGTTGCCGGAGAAACCGAAAATGTTTTTAAAAACGTTCGCCTTTTCTGACAAGAGCGGCGGTCACAAACGAAGTCAGCACGTTATCATTTACATCATTAACGAATATTTAGTTTTATATAATTGTAACTGTTAAAAGTCGTTTAAGGCTGATAAAACTGTTACTTTTTATTTATTACGAATGGTGCATTAAAAGCAATTTGGTAAATTAATTTCTAGTAGAATAATTGAAATGGCACATAATTTTTTGTTAACTTTGTTAACGCAATAAGTTTTAAAATAAACTGCTGCAGTGTTGGCAAATCTAAGAAGCCGATTATTTACACAATAAAAATGTATCTGAGCTGTGTTAAACCAATTAATATAGGCCCTTAATACAATAACAATTCCACAATTCTTCATTTTCCCTCGAAAATTTGCCTACAGTATTTGACTGAATATAAAAATTTAATAAATTTCCAATCACTACATGAAAACATAACTTGCAATCTTTTTTATTTAAAAATGTTGGTGGAATTTTAAAACAACCCTCATTCTGTTGTGACTTAATTGATGAATCAGAAGCTAGGAACTTTTCTTAAAATATCCAGCTCTATATTCCTTTCCCATTCCAGTTGGCCTTTTTTGGTTTTCTACTCATTGCCCATATCACAGAACGAAACTCTACACCTCCACACAATCCAACTGAACATATCGAACCGGTGACTCATTCCACAAAAATGATGGCCTAAATAGAGAATGTAACTCTGTTCCTATACTCGAAAGTTCTTTTTTCGCTTACGTACTTATATAGACGTGAACTTATATGAAATTTTATTGCGCTTAGTAATTATCCACCCACTCTTATGTTTACCTGTACGCTCGAGAGTACTGTCAAGCTCTTGCATATCGAATGCTCTCAATCTTCAAGTCCAGCATGATTTTTTACGAAAGCATATAATCGGGATAAGAACCTACTCGCTGTTCCTACGCTAAAGTAAATATTTACTTATAAAAGGTCCGGAACCAACTCCGGTGTGGGTTGTTTACTTTTATGGTAAGTAGAAAAGTGGTTTAAAGTCTTCTCAATCGTTCTTAATGTGGCCTTCTTTGGCCACAGAATTAAAATATCTAAAGTAGCTAGGTATGCAGAACTAAGTGGCTAAGAGATTAAGTGTCAAACGATCGCGCGTATTTTTTAAATTAAAAACTCACAAATATCTAAATTTATGTCTAAAACAACTTACCTAGTTGTAGATTCAAAGAAATTTGCCTCACGATTCATAAGTTCATGACGGAATTTTGCCATTTCTTCCTCCATTTTATGCATTTCGGCATCGAATCTTTCCCTAATGCTGGCAAATTCTGTATCTATTACGCTGAAGTCTCCCAATTTAATTGGAATATTCCTTTTGTTCGAACTTTCTGCCATTTTAATGATTTGCTTTTAGTCAAACTGGTAATGAAAATATATCACACTTTATTTTTAACTTAATTTGGAAACACTTTGCACCGATTATTTACTGCACCTCGCACAATATCTGAACACTTCACGTCTTTCAACTCAATTGACGGACGTCTCTCTCACAACTGCCGGATTACACGATTTGAGATTTTTAAATACCCCTTGGCTGTTGCTGGGTTGGCTATGTTAAGATGGAGGCAACAAGAACTGACGAAGCTTTTTCGAAAGCGTTTTGCAAAAGTTAAAAATCGTTACTATTTTGGGAAATTTACGAATTATTGAACAAAATGGTATAAAGATTCATTGATTCATGGCGTATTTGACCAGGGAAGTACACGAAGATTGTGTTAAACTGGCTCGGTAATAGTAAAATTAGAGTAGGCGATTAACTTATCTATTTGTTTTCGTTTTTAGGCTACGTTATTTTAAGTTATCTCATAAAAATAAAAGAAATTTTTCTTGGAAATTGGAATGAGAGATAACGTTCTTTTTTCTTCTTTGGTTTTTCAATCCAACCAAAAAATTAAAGTCAAATGAGTTCCGTTCGAACCAAAAATCAAATGCGAAGAGAATTTCGTTTTCTTCGAAATAAAAACGTGAACTTTGCAAAGGTATTAATTTTATTTAGAAGAGACATATTGCTTCGCTCTTTCTTGGCCTCTAGTAGGTATTTGAAATTGCGATTATAGAAGTATCGATTTTCCAACAGCATCGACTCCACAAAAACGAGAAGGTTCTACGTTCGACGCATACAATATGTAAGTGCCATCCCACACATCATGCTCCTCTTGTTGAAGTCGACATGAATTTCCACACCTGGCTGCTTATATTTTGTGTAATTCTTTAGAAATGTTTACATGTAGTCATAATATTTAAATTAATTAAAATATTATTATTATTTTAAATAAATAAATAACAAAATTCCAAAGTTCGGCAACTTCATACATAGCTTGCTAGAATACTTCCTCGTAGGGTAAATCACACGTGGATTTTCCTATACATCCCTGCTTAGCATCTTTCCTACAAACTAAGATGAATCATGACAAGTGTGGTATGGCATTTACATAATGTAACGCGTGGACTCTGAACGTAATTTAGGTAAGGTTGGGGGATGGGAGTCCAATTTCGTAACACGCGGACCGATTTGGTGGACCCTTTGTTTTGTATACATATTTTCCCCCAAATGCTACTAAGATAAAAATTGTTCAGCAATGGTAACGGGGGAAGAGGGAGGTGAAGCTAATCTTCGTAACGCGTAAACCCATTTTAATCATCCTTTAATTGTTGTATGGAATATGGTCACCATTGATACTATGAGAACAATTTGGGACCAGTGGTGGCAGAAGGGAGAAGGGGAGCCTAACTTCGTAGCACTTACTACGTATACATGCAGGGTTGAAGCCAGGTTGAACCCAAGTTCAACTCTCATGTATACCGAAGTTGAGTTCAAAGTGGGTCGAGTCAACTCGACTCAAGTAATCTGGCTGAGTCGAGTTGAAATTTTGCATGTATACGCGGGTTGAAGAGTTGAAGTGACACATTGTAATTTGACAAGCTATTTTAGTTTTTGATTTTGTCTTAGCAGTTAGCAATTATTTTTATAAAGGTTGTTTTGTGTTTGTGAAGCTTTTAAGATAGAAAGGAGAAATATTTGGGACAAATAGGAAACAGTAGCTATATTGAGAATTATGTCAAATCAACCCAATTTCAACTCAATCTCAACTCAACTCTTCAACCTGATGAGCGCATATACGCGGATTGAAATCTCAACCCCAACTCGACTCAATTTTTCAACTCTGCATGTATACGTAGTAACTTGGAACGATTTGGATGATTCTTTTTCTTTGTAAAGAGTACAACTAATACTAAGAGGAAATTTTGCACATAGGGTGAGGGTTGTAAAAGGTCCTATTTGAATTCTTTATTTTGTTGTCCGGTAGAGAACGTGGTACTGTTATGGGGGAAGGAAGTAGCCCAACTTCGTAACGCCTGGACTGATTTGGATGATTGGTTTATTTTTGTATACAATATCTTGCTACATTTCTATCCTGATAAATCATTTGGTCTTAGAGTGGGGGTTGGGAGCAGGGGCAGCACTTAGCTTCGTAAGATGTAAATCGATTTTGATAATTCTGCTTCTGTTCATTGGTACAATGATAAAAATTGTTGTACTTAGAGTTGTGATGGGAGGATGAGGGACCAGTCGCTTAACTTCTTAATATGTGACCCGATTATGATAATTTTGTATTTACTGTACGTACGTACTGTACTTTGCCGGTAAGAATTTTGTATCTAGGGTTCGGGTATGACTAAAAACCGTGTGGCTTATAATGACTCTGTTTCCTTTGCATAGAATACACTACCCCTGCAACTGTTACAATTGCTTGGCTTTTCATTTGAGCAGCATATTTCTTCACACTAAAAAATAAAATAGTTTTTTAAAAGTTTAGCTGACTTCACAAAAAATAATATTTAATTTTATGTTTATTACGACATTTTGAAGCCAGTGTAAATTAAGCAAGTAAAACAACTACCTACATACTCGTGCATATGTAGTGCACATTGGGTTACTAAAATGGTTCTGCGTTACAAAAAATATATTTTCTATAAGAAAAATTAATGCAAAAGTATTAGCAAAATTCTTGCAAAAGTGACTTTCTGCATTGTTTTTTTTTATTTAATTGCTTGTAAAATAATAACTGTCGCACCTAATTTGTAAAATAACTTAATGTCTGTGCTGTCAAATTTGTTTGCTTTTTGCTACGAGGAAGTAGGCTTTTATCTGTTCCCTGGGTCTTAGCTGTCACTTAGTGTCAGTGTCGGCACACAATTTATTTATTTAATTCAATATTTTAAAATTCGCGTCAAAACCCCCGAACATAAAATACTTTTCTAATCGCCTGCCTTTCGCTTATGAGATTGTATGCATGAGAATCTCATACAAGCTTAAAATTGCCACGATTTCCTGAGCTTCTTTCTTCTCCAAGTTACTTCCTACGGCCAGACTTCTGACGTCGGGCAGTGGGAAAACACCAAAGGAACCAGCTGCTACATTAGGGCAGGATATCAGCGAGTCGACAGCACGCAAGTGCTTAAACAGAATCGGCTTCTGTGCAGCTATGAACGAGTTAAAGCCTGCTCTTTCTACTAAAAATATTACAGCGCGAAAAGAGTTTGCGCCAAGACATAAGGATTGGATCGTAAATGATTGGAAGCAAGTAAGTTAGAATAAATATAAAAAAATTATCTTATCGTAAGAAAAATTGTGCTTTTTAGGTGATATGGTCAAATTAGTCCAAGCTAGCCGTACCGTGGTTTTGGAGCAAGACTGGAAAACCTACAAAACAAAATCATACCAAACAAACGGTAAAGCAAGGGGGTCGTAATTTGTGGCGAGCCCAAAGCCCTGACCTCAACGCCATCGAAAATCTGTTAGGTTACACAAAAAGAAAATAGGCGAACTATGCCGAACCACTTCGTGGAGTTAATAAATTTTAGCTAAGAATAAAAGAAGAATGGAATAGTATTTCACAAAATATTATTAATAATTTGTAGGAAGATATGCCTAAGGGAGTTCAGGAGCTATAGAAAAATAAAGGGTTATGGACTAATTACTCAAATATGGTTTAAAGTACCTATAACTCCCATTTTTATGAGATTTTTGTATTGATTGAACTTGAATGGTTTTGTTATTTTTTCAATTTAAAAGAAAATGGACTTCACTTGTTTTTAAGAATTTGCTCTTCTTTTTTTCTACATGCAGAGAAACAAAAATGTGCGAAACATTGCACCATTTTTGCTCGCCACATTTCATATTATTATATTTAAAATTGTCATTAGATTAAACCTCCTTTTCTCCTTGCTAACTGCTTAAGAGGATGATTCAAGTCGATACAGGTGGCGCGTATGACATTTTTTGGTATTTTTAAGCGACTTCCCAAAAACAGAGAGGTTATAAGTATACATCTACTACCCAGTCACAAAAGTATTGGGTCACTTGCATTTTTTTTTACATTTTCAATTTCCAGGGCAATGGAGTACCAACAGTGGAGTGGCCCGCTAATAGTCCAGATCTTTCCATAATAGAGAATTTATAGGGAGTTATTAAGAAAAGAATTGGGGCGGATCCATCCAGGAGGACTAAAACTGTTATTCGTGAGAAATAAAGAAAATTTGGAATTCTTTTACCGCCGAGGATTGTGAAGAGGGAGATTAGGACTTGTTAAATCAATGCCACTCCATATTAAAGAGGTTGGAAAACAAAAACGTAATGAAACGAAATGCTGAACATAAAGAAATCTACAGTAAATTTAATTTATTTTTCCTATTTTTCCAATGAATATGTATTATTTTCGTTATTTTGTTGTTATGTATTTGAATTTTTGTAACTGTGAAAAGAATTTTCAACAAAACAAATAAAAAAAATTATTGCTATAACGAAATTTTCTTTTATAAATATTATACAACTTTTTATATACCCACAAAGTTAAAAATGTGAAAAAAATGCAAGTGTCCCAATACTTTTGTGGTTGGGTAGTATATATATATATTTATGTCTGACCGGGCATAACTTCGTAACGCGTTGACCGATTTTGATGATTCTTTTTTCGTTGGGTAGAGTATATTCACCGATTGGTACCATGTCAAAAAAATTGGTGGGGCGGTGGTGGGGGTGAAACCTAACTTTGTAACGCGTGGACCGATTTGGATGGTTCTTTTTATGTTGTACAAAGTATGACCCCCCAGTGCTAATAGGAGAAAAAATGTTCCTTTGGATAAAATATATTCCCTGGTTGATACCACTAGAAAAAAATGTTGGTTGGGTGATGGTGGGGTGGAAACCGATTTTTGTAACAGAGTATGATCCCCCATTGCTAATAGGAGAAAAAAATGTAGCCTAGGGCGGGGCGAGGGTGGAAGGATAGTCTAACTTCGTAACGCGTGAACCGATTTGGATAATTCTTCTTCTGTTGGGTAGAGTATGTAACTTGGTTGATACCACGAGAATAAAAATGTTGGTGGGGTTTGGGTGGGGGTGGAACCTAACTGTGTAACGCGTAGACCGAGTGTGATCCCCCATTGCTAATTGAATAATTAGGCTCTATGGTGGGGAGGAGGAGGGGTAGTCTAACTTTGTAATGCTTGCACCGATTTCGATGGTTCTTCTTTTGAAGTGTAGAATATGTTGCCTGATACGACGACAAAAATTTATAAGTTGGGTGGTGTGCGGAGGGGGCGTTACACAATTTCTTAATTCACACACCTTTTTGGAAGATTCCCTTTTGTTGTGTGTTCAATTCAATTTCCCTCATTCCCCCTTACCATAATAATTTCCTTCCGGCCGCAGTCATTCTATCACATCATAGGGTAGCCCCCAGAACTTTGGCTTACAATATAAATAATAAAATACTTAAAAAAAAGTTGAACCGACTTCACAAATAGAGCTAAAAAGCATAAAATAATATAATGACATTTTAAAGCTGGCGAAAATTGAACAAACAAAACAATAACAACAAAATAAAGTATTTATTTCAAAATCAATAACTACGAGTGTTCTTAAGTAAAATTATTAAAAATTCGCGAATTTAAAAGAGATTCCCTTATCGACGTGCACTCTGAAAAGGGTTATGTGTCGAAAATTAAGAGAAACCGGGGGTATAACTTCAAACAGCGCGGAATTCTGATCTGAAACATAAGATCATTCTGCTGACGTCGAGCAACAAATAACCACCCTCGTCGTGCAAGACCCTGAAACTAGCCTGAAATTAGCCCCGATGGTGGGGAGTTCCTTCAGTTAAAGTTTGGAGGCTACTCATCCAGCAGTGTGACGTTCATATCATCATATCCCATTCCAGGGACTACTGAAAGGGAATTCCAAGAGAAGATTAAAATTTCTCATTTGGCTTCTGGAATGCGACATTAAGAACGGGGCGTTTCTGGGCCGAATTCTGTCAGAAACTTGCACATCCTCCAAACCCGGTCGGATACTAACGCACATAGAACAAGGGTGATCCCGTTCCAGCCCAAATTATGTGAGAATGTTTCTGCTGGTATCATCGGCACCCATTTAATAATATCATTAATTTTGCCTCAAGTGCTTAAACGCCAAATTTATGCGCACTTCTTTTAGGAATACACCGCCAGATCTGCTAGAGGACATCCCTCTGGATAATCTTAGGGCAATGCTTTACCATACCAGTGGAGCCCCAGTGCATACTCAATGCTACCAACATTTCCTGACCGCTTGATCGAGGTGCGCCGATTCCTTGCCCTGCTAGATCTCTAAATCTTACTCCATTGAACTTTTTTACGGAAAGCAATGAAGGATGACGTTTATTCAAGGCCTGTTAACGATAGAGATAAATTAGTTAGCAGAATTGGGACTGCATCCACGAAAACCCGGGAGAGATTGGTTATAATACGCCAGAGTAGGTAATAATTATTTTATCGTTAATGTGAGCTTAATTTCTATAAATTGCAGATTTTTATAATATTCCCCAAAGGATACGTATAAATTTTTAAAAACTTTTCGGGACATGTATCTTTTCGGAAAGGTAACATATAATTTAATACAAATAAAAAACAGTATTATTAATTATATGAATTTCGGAGAAAATTTGGTAAAATGTTGAATTTTAGATAATCGCAAAAAATTTTTTCACTTTCGCAAATTACTACGTTCAATGGTAGCGACATTGTTCAAAATTTTGGGAAGGTCATTGGAATAGAAGTGTTTTTGACCTTTCCTTGATGTCACTGCCTTGAGTAGATCAAAAATAAAAGAGTGCTGTGTATACCACGATAATTGTAAATTTATGAATCATCCTGTTACTTCAAAACCGTTGAGATTGATCACCTGTCATACAATTTTTTGTTTGCCTAGGTGGGATCTACCACCACATTTATTTTGACACACCATATGTGAAACACCCTGTATAATTAAAGATAGCCTGCTTTGATTATACTATATATGTGGCAGTCTTTGCCAAATCGGACTATATTTGACTTTGGCAATTTTTATTTGGTTGATACTTTGGTTTCACATGAATATAACTTACTTAGAAAAAAGAGGCATAAAAACAAAGAGATCTTCTTTCTTGGTTTTTACACGTACTTCTTATTAAAAACTAGCTGCGAGGACCGGGCGCTTACTTAATTTTCGTGAGTGTCGTTTTCGATTATTGTTACAGGTCACACACCTCTCACCCCAATCCTAGGGGTGCTAGATGAGTCGTACCTCTATAGCATCTAACGGCAGCAGCGAGAGTGTCAATATTCATCTCAGCAACTTCGAAAACTGTAGATTCTACACTAATATCGGTCGTTTCGATTGTTTAAATGTCACTCTCCCCCACCCCTCGGCGTATCTAATGTCATCGGAAACCTTATTATTCATCTCAGTGCCCCCAAAACTGTAGATTCGACATTAATATCAGTCTTTTTCGATTACGTTAACAAGGCACTTCTTTAACACCCCCACCTCCAGTAATGTCTTACACTTACAGTATCTAGCAGCATCGGGAGTACCATTCTTCATCTCAGCGACCCCGAAAACTATGGATTCATCACTAATGTGGGCCGTATTTGCTTATTTCTACATGTCCAGGTGATAGTAAACTATCGGAGATTTCCAACACCTCTCCACCCCCACTGCGACGGCAATTATGTGACATCAGAGCTAACAAATGGAGAAAATTTCATAATTTTCTTTCCACATTTAACGAATTTCTCACCAAAACGCATAATAACGTTAGCTCTTTCTTGCAAGGTTTGGAAACCTCAGAATATTCATTTTATTCTACACATACTAGCAATCAGGCTAGTAATTTCGTTAGAACAATAAGGGAAGTGAAGAAACTTGAACGTCTTTTTTTTGCATTGCTGCGAGCTAGACAACAGCCCAGAGATGCAGTGGATTATTTTACTTTCTTAATAAAAACTCTCGGGGAGACCTGGTCTCGAACCCGGGACACATGGTATGGTGGTCGTGTCGCTCAACGAATTGCTCCAACTTGGTCTCCATCTCTTACATCTCTGTAGAAAACCCAAGCACTTTTAGCGATTGCAAATATATGATCAGTCCGGATAATTTCTCACCAAAATTATGTAACCATATATACTCACTAAACTTATCGAGACAATTATTCCAACGCTCCGGTTGAGCGGCCACCGCGACTGAGAGTTGATACGTGATTCAAAAATTTTGGATAAGACCGAAGGTAATGCAATTGGTCTGTAGTTAGAGGGGTCGAATTTTTTATGTATCAAAGCATAGACGCAGCATTTTAAAACCAGGGCGAGAAACCATCAGGCCCAGTGGCTTTGGACACGTCGAGTTTCAAAAGTACCCTAAAAACTTCCTGAATGCGAAAGTGGCTGCGATGAAGGTGACAAGTACGAACAGTATAAACATTCCCATTATAAATGAGTGGTGGTGTTGATGAACAGGTGAAATTGTTCTTTAAGGTTTTTACTAGAGACCAGAAGCCCTTTTAGTAGAATATACCTTCTGTCTGGTCAAAATTGAATTTTGCCCGACTAATCACTAATTTGCAAATATTCCGCGCATCTCTATAGATACATCTCAATTCCTCTAAAGGGCACAGGTAATATGCCTGGAAGGCTGCTTCCTTGTTTTTAATGGTTTTGGATAAGTCATTATTGAACCAATTGGTGTTAGTTTGTTTGATGTTTTTGAAGCTACTTATGGGGAATAAAGCAATGCAGACCAGTCCATCCCAATCAGAATTTTTATAATGCCTCACTAATCTTTTGGTGGAATTAGGTTAATGGTTGTCAGAGAGGAGGTGGAGAATTCGGCGGAGATAAGACAATGGTTCGAATTGGGCAAGGGAGAAGTTACTGAAAATGAGTACTTATCTGGATGCGATGTTAGAAAAAGATCCAAAAGATGCGCGTTGTGCCACATAGTATCAGGAACACGAGTCGGACACACAACCAATTGTAAATTGAAGGAAAAATTAAATAACTCTATGTGTCTTCCAGACGGACTTGTGGTAAAAGAATGCCTGAGCCACTGTGTGTTGTGGACGTTGAAATCGCCAGCAAGAACGATTTCAGAAGAGGAGGATATTTCAAAAATCTTATCGATTCCGGAAGACAGTTTATCGAAAGAGCACACATTGCCAGTGTCAGACATAATCGGGCTGAGGTATAAAATGCAGAAATAAATGATGTGCCGATAGAGTTTAAATCTAATGCAGACATAATTAAATTCTGGATTAGTATAAGAAAATTGAGGGAGATGGGAGAATTGTACATCATTTCTAATATAAACCGCGATTCCCCTATGAGGAGAGAAGAGCGAGTGCTATGTGATATCCAGGAATGTGATACTGATGATTAATTAATGGGCGTTATGTGTTTTATATTCACTACTTATTTGTTGGTAGGTATTTCTTAAAAGAATGAATTGCCGTCTCGATTACATACGTACACGTATTCCCTCCTGTTCATGGGGAATTGAAACTGGGTTACATGGAATTGACTCCACTAAACCCTAATTAGAATGCCGAGTAGAGTTGCAATAACACATGTTATATAGACGCGGGTTGAGTGGTCGACCTCACAGAAAATTAAAAGGTAATTCAAAAATATATTTATAAGAAAATATAAAGCGTTTGGAAAATCTTTTCTTTTCAATTTTTAATGACAAAATCGCAAAGTATTTCGCTAATTTCTTCTGGCACTGCAACTGGATATGGGCCAAATAGCAATCCGATCTTTCAACTGTATGTAGTTATATACGCGGATCAACGTAATCTGAACTAAATCATTTGACCTTGCATGTACATATACTTGATAATAGCTATAGTTAGTTATTCAAATTTTCTAATTCATTCTAGTTCATAGATAACCAATCTCGTTGGAGAAGAACTACTAAATAAAAGCAGCCAAAATCTCATTAAATCAACATATAATCATAAAACGAGTGCTGTATTGTAATTCTCAGTTTTGTACAAGTGAACGAAAAAGCTTAAAGTTCAAGTTTGCAGAGGCAAGTTGATAATAATGGAGAATGTATTCGTCATGTTCTCGTTTTTGATTTTGACTGCTTTCAATTTATTGATATTTAATCATGTAGCATCCCAGCTTAATGAAAATTAACAACGCAAAGATAATGTATAAAAATAAAACGTACGTGTTTTGATAAATACTTTCATGAATAAATGTACGTGTAAGTTATTCAAGACTGCACTTTTATTTAACAAAGGAGAATTAGTTGCCTGAGTAAGAATGTAAAGAATTCTCTTCGTCACATAAAATATTTCTGGCTCTATTGATGCTTTATTTTTGTACCTGTGCTATTTTAGATTTAATGAAGTCATGTGTATAGGTAGTTGCTTATTCACATTTGCCAATTGATCATATTTAGAGAAAATTTGATTTCTCAGATGAGTAAGTAAACAAAGAAGGAAAAATTTGTATTATCGTGTAGGCGTACGGCACTTATTACACTTTATATATTGACCATTTATGGTTCCATGACTTCGATGACAACATTTGAAAGCTTTTGTCACTTTTCTGTTTGCTTCTTCTAAGCTAAAATATTTGCGATTCTTTGGATTGCAAGCACATGACGTCATAGTAAAAATCTTTAATATTTCTTACTCCGTTGGAGTTTTTAACTGTTTTGAATTTTTTTATGTAAATTTCACTTTTCTGTACAGTCAAGTTGTTTTCTGTACATATTCTGTACATTTTGGGAAATAAAAGATTCAAACTTTGTTTTGGACTCAGTCCAACACGACCAATGCGGTATGTCCTGCCCAAGCCTAAATATAAGAGTTCGACTTAAGTCTAATATAATAATAATAAATGCGATTATTTGCTGATAAAAATTATCATAACTGTCTGTTTATTATCATTAACTACGTATTTCTATCTAATGATGTTACATGAACGTATTTTTTTGCAAAAATTACGTTGTAAAGAACGGTAACACTGGACATTTTAAAGTAATTTTACAAGAAGCAATGTATTTAGAAAAGTAGTCGGAAAGTAAAAATTACATTTGCCGTCTGTACGACAGTAGCAATGTTATCACTTCTATTTATGATAATACAAATTATTGTAATAAACGGGTGTCGTCTGTCTATGGTATTAGACTTGTAAATCAGCGGCAAGTCGGATAGAGTGAAATTTTTCTTACATATTTCTTATAAATTTTACTGTTGAGCATTTTGGTAAAATGAATGGTCCTACCAAAGGGTTGCCGATGATACCCAAACATTGACACTGAATCTCTGGTGGAATGAGTTCAACTTTATCCTGTGTGGCTTAATTTTCGACCAGGTACGCAGGTTATGGAAGTTCGTGATACCATCCCTGGTGAATTGAAATTCATCCGTCTACAGAATTCGGTCCAGAAATGCTCTGTCTTCAATGTCGCGTTCCAGAAGCCAAGTACTAAATCCCAGTCCCTCTGATGGTGATATGGACGGAATCCCCCGCGATGAATAACCCTCCAAACCTTAGATGGCAGCAATCCTAATCGCCTTGCGACTCGTTTCGTGCTCGTCTCACGAAGTTGATTATTTGTTGCTCGATGTCGGCAGAAGTTCCCGAAGTTTCAGGTCGTGTGAAGTTACACTTCCTGTTTTTCTTAACCTTCGGAAAGTCCCTTTGGGGTGCTCGCCGATTAGGGAATCTTCTTTGATTTTCCAGTACAGCCGCATTCTCGTTTCCGTCTACTACACCATAAATGTAAATAATATCCGTGTATTCCTCAAAAGTAAATTCTACCATTTTTTTTTATAATTTTTGCTTAACACCCGTACTTATTGATTTGTTTTTCAACTATCATAGGTATTCTTGCTGACTGACCCTTTTTTATAGCAAAATTTGTATAACAGAACGCTAGGATACAAGGGTGTGAGCTCTGGCTAACACTAGCTTATATCGGCAATAAAACAAAATTGCACTAACATTTTTATAACTTTTTTGCAGCAATAATTAAAATTAATTACCTGTTAACCCAAAGCAAAAATTTTCGACCCTTTATCTTAAAAATTGTGTTTAAGTATTTAAAAAATTTCCTCCTAATGTGCTATAAAATAAGGCAGTGTCTATTTACCACCTTCAAATTGCCGTGTACACAGAAGTGCACGGAGAGTACACAGAAATACACGGAAAGTACACTTAAAGTACACGGAAAGTGCAAAATAGTCACTTCCATATTCATATTACTGGTAATTGTTTACCACAGCCTGTTCTAGATACAAACCTGGCGTTAATAAAGCAACTAAGAGCCTGATTCGTGTAAGCAACACGTTCCGCCAAATTGTTATTAGTCTTTCTGGGAGGAAGAAGTACACAACACGTTCCGTCCAATTTTTTAGTATACTTTCTAGGAGGAAGGGGTGTATTAACCAGAAGTGACTAATCCTTTGTCTACCTTGCCATGTTGCAAAGAGGGGTATTAACTACATGAATTTCGGAGAAAATTTGGGAAAATGCTGAATTTTAGGTAATCGAAAACCATTTTTTAACTTTTCGAAGTGACTGTAGCTGCAATGGTAGGAGTTTGATCAATATTGTTGACAATTTTGGAAAGGTCACTGGGATATTAGTTTTTAGCGTTTGTTTGATGTCATTGTGTTGGGTAGATCGAAAGATAAAAATAAACGAGTAATGTGTATACCATGAAAAACTTAAATTTATAAATCACCCTGCCCCCCCCCCTGCCTTACAATTTTTGGTTTGCCTAGGTGAGAGCTATCATTTAAACTCGTTTTGGCAAAGCTCTTCCCGTCTAAATATTATCTGCCGACCGTGTAAATTATATGGAATTTAGCCGTAATCACAAATTTGATTTACATATACTTTAAAGTATATTAATAAAATAAAAGAATGTACAAAAACAGCTGGAACCTCAAGATAGTAAGGGACAGCACAGACCCGGATCCCGGATAAGAAGCCCCGCGGACCCTAGTTAAATCTCACTAAAGAGAAAGAGAAAAACTGATAGTATGTGTTTGTATATATGCTGATACAAAATAGCGGTTGAGGAAAATTGAATTATGTAACGATCTAAAGTATAAATGTGTAGGAATACCGTATTAAAGATGTATTGTACCTGAACATAAATTTTCAGTAGGCCATGTTAAGTTTTTCCATTGCTAGGAGTAAGTAAAAATATATTCGGTATTCGGTATAAATTCGCAATAAAGGCTTTGTCTATTGGCAGATAAGAAGCTTACTTCCTCGTAGTAAAAAGCGAACAAATTTGACAGCATAGACCCAGCATCAGAACAAAAATTCGCCATGCTCACACACACGACATGTACACGATAGGGCTTCTCCTTTAGTTATTTCTTCGTAGATTGATTGTAACCGATCAGTCTCACATAGATCTTAATATGGTCCGTTGTGATACCACGTCGCTAGCACCGGTATGCAATGATTATTTGAAGCAACCGCAAATATTTAGGAACCTGGCACACTCTTCAAGCCCATTAAGAAAGTGTTTGCCAAGTGTCTGAAATCTTCTCCTGGTTAATCCCGGGCATTCGCAACGTAAATTCTGAATGCTTTCAACTTCCAACTCCTTCAAACAACTCCAGTAGAAGTCGTTGGTAGGAATGCGCATACGTACGGCATGACTACCAAAAAAGCAGTGACCCCTTATTAAGGAGGTTCTCCCGGTTTTCCCAAATCTCTTCTTCTAAGTGCGGCATATTTTCTACTGTTTTCAAAAGCTGACTTTTAAATATGTTTAAATAACAAAATCTACTTAACCCAGATTATAACGAAATGTTAATTTTGACAAAAAATATGAAACCTGGATTTCGCTGAAATAAGACGTTGAAAGATTATTCTTAACAGTTAACTTTAAATTTTCTTGAATATCAACAAAAACACAAATAAAAAAACAGAGTACTAAAAACGATAATTTCTGCGTCGCATTAAGTGATGGATCTATAATGTGTTCCAAAAAGATTGGCAGTACACGCTCTTATGGACTGTTGCTGCCTTAACAAGTTTCTTGGTGAACCCATAACCATTCATTAGGGCTTTTTTATTAAAATCTGTGCAACATGGAATGAAAAATGTATACATATTTCAAAATAAATAATTCAAAACAATTTATAATAAGTAAATTTAAGCATTTCTACAAACCTACTACTAAAAATTCTCGAATTCGTATTGCATCGGAGAATTTCGCATGTAAAAACACCCACCGCTGATCATTGTCGGTCGTCCACAAGCATCTGGCTGCTGAATGTTCTTATCACAATCAGTGCCTCTTGGCTTCTTGACCAAGAAAGATCGAAAGGATGGCTGTACACTGTTTTTGCCTTTTTGGCGAGTTTGAGAAATTTGGCATCATAACTTGCCATTTACCGTGTACTGCCAATCTTTTTGGAACAGGGTATAATTCTCAGTTTATATAGTTGAAGTAATAATGCCTATACAAAAGATAAAATTCCGACTTATAAATGGGCAACAAAAATTTATTCACTGCAAAATGTCAATTAAATTTAGTTGAAAGTCTTTTAAGAATGCATCCTAAAATAATTATGTGTTGTAGGGAGGAACTAGGTAATTCAAAAGTACTCCAGTATTATTTTTATTTTAAAAGTAAAATTAACTTAATTATTCATAGAAATAATAAATCTTTTTTAACTTCTTGAAAAATTTATAAATCAACTTCAAAAGAGCTCACTGTTAAAACCCATTTTTAAAAAAATTTCTACGAAAATTATAACTGGAAATATTTTTCTACGAAGTTTAGCGTACACTCATTTTGCATAAAATACCTATATATTTAAGCAAAATGAAAAATATATAAAAAAAACATAAAAAATTATTTTCTCTGGTTCCTTTAACCCCTTGTGGGGCTAGGGCGTCAAGTTTTATTAATAAATAAAATTTTGGTTAAACAAATAATAGTTTTTAAAAAAAAGTTGAACCGACTTCACAAAAAGCGCTAAAAAGCATAAAAGCATTTAATTTTATATCTATTACGACATTTTGAAGTCGGTGCAAATCAAAGAAACCAAACAACTACAACAAAAATATTTAATCATTTCTTATGATCCCGTAAGCTGAAACGTTCAGGTAGTATTATGTATTACTTTCAATTGTGGTACTGTAGCTCTTTTATTTGTTTAATTTGCACCGACTTCAAAATGTCGTAATAGATATAAAATTAAAAATTATTTTATGCTTTTTAGCGCTTTTTGTAAAGTTGGTTCAACTTTTTTTTTAAAAACTATTTTATTTTTCACTTTTTAGTGTCTTCTACTCTATATAACGAAGAAAGAACCATCCAAATCGGTCAACGCGTTAAAAAGTTAGGTTTAACCCCTTACCCCACCTCCATTCCACTAGAATTTTTTTCTCATGGTATCAATCAAGGAACATACTCTACCGAACAGAAAAGGAATCATCGAAATCGATCCACGCGTTACTTCTCCTCCCCCTCCCCCAACATAGGACCAAATTATTCTCCTATTAGCAATGGGGGATCACACTCTATACAACAGCAAAGAACCATACAAATCGATCCATGCGTTACAAAGTTAGGCCCCCCTTCCCCCACCCCAACCCCTCCAACATTTTTTTTTCTCGTGGTACCAACCAAGGAGCATACTCTACCCAAAAGAAAAAGCACCACCCAAATCGGTCCACGCGTTACAAAGTTAGACTACTCCTACCTCCACTTTATTGAAACTTAAAATGCATCAGTGACATCATCAGTGCATCTCTTTGGTTTTGGTTTTGAAAGTGTGCAGTTTTATTTGTGTGCAAGGATTGGTTAATTTGTCGCACAAGAAAAATGTGATAATGACGAAACGCTTGGTGGTGAAATGGCCGTACTGCCATGTTTCCCAGCCTTGTATCTACAGTAGGCTGTGCACGCTGATGAGTGAGGACAAAATTTCGGCAGAATCCTTCTTCTTTTATGGTTGAAAACTCTGTTATTCATTTTCATTTATTTTTACGATATCTTGTAAACGCACTGATCTTTGCACTGAAATTTACTTTTGACAGATCCTCAGTTTTTATCAATTTACCCAAAAAGCGTCTGTTTACTTTCGCATTTTTATCCCCTCCACCAAAAGAACACTTTTACTTGGTTTTTACCTACGCTTTTTTACACAGAAGTAAACAGACAGACCTATTGTTGCAACTTATCTCACCTGTTTTGTGCGCTTATAGAAGTTTAATGGCAAAATTTAGAAATTTTTAGAGTCTCCCTTCTTATTATATTATAATCTCTATTCTTCGGTAGAGGTCCCCATAAGTAATCAATTAAAAGAACCTTTTTGTCTTCAGTTTTGTACCAACCCTTGGGGAGAAGACAAGTTTTCAGTAAAGCAGCGCCCTTTTTAAACATTCTAAGAAGTATTAAAAAAATTTTTATTACCCAGCAATAAAATGGCGATGTTCGTAACTTCTGATTCATGCAATGGACTGCTGATGGGGACGGACTTGCTTCCCAAAAAAATAATTTACTCGGTTATGAGCTGAGATTAAAATAATTGAAACCTGCATTGCAGTGTCATCTCGTTAAAGTAAATCTGTTTCTTTTTATTTGCCATCCAATGAAATCAAGTCAAAAAAAATTTTTTTTTTAATGTAAGCAGTATCACCTAAATTTGGCCACACGTTATAAAATTAGCCGCCACACCCTTTTCACCTACAATATTTTTAATGCATCCTCCCCTCATATCTAGTCTAGGTACTAATATTTGAGAAAACATATTCTATACAAACAAAATTAAAATCGGTCCAGGTACCGCCGTTGTTGTTCGGCTATAGCATAAGTTCAAAATGTTCCATTAGTAGAAATGAGGAAAAGTACTCTACACAAAAAAAAAACCGAATCATATAAATCAGGCAACGCGATACGTAGTTAGCTTCCATCTCCATCCTCACTCAACATTTTTGACCGATGTATCCATGTGTGTTTGTATCAATGAGGAAAAGCAAAGAATCATCCAAAGAGGTCTATGTGTTAGAATAGAACCTTCCCATTTTTGGTTTTTTTTACGATGTGGCCAAAGCCTAGGGGACAACTCTTTCATGCGCCAGCATGGCTTTAACCGGAAGGGAATTAGGGCAAGGGGAGTAAAACTTGAATGTCTGGTTTTTGCATTGCTGCGACCCAGACAACAGTCCAGAAACCGAATGTATTTTTTTAAACTCACTGAGAGGCCTGATATCGAACCTGGGAACCATGGCATGCATGGTGGGCCTGCCGCTTAACCAACTCCGTTTCCACGTGGGTTAAAAAAGAAGAGGCATGCAACTAGATGGATCGGCGCTAGTTGGATTTAAAAAAATCGGCTTCTTTTGTTAGATTGAGTGTTTAGATTATTAAAAATTTTGGTGAAATTGATCTATCTATTATAGGGTGCATCATCTATTATAGGGTGCATCTCTTTATTCATTTCGAATGAGCGGAACGCACCTTAAACGTTCGGAATATTCTATTCTTAACACTACTAGAACGCGTTCTTTTTGTATCGAAGTTGTAGGTGGAATATACGGAATAAAACTGTCAAAAAACAATTTAGTATCAAAAGGGAAGGAGAAGAAAGTCACAATTGTAAATAAATACACAAATTACAAGTTGGTCAAAAATAATTGTAATGTTCATGTGCTGTAATAGGGGTCGTTCAAATATTACGTAACGCAGTTTTTGGTGGAGATTTCTGACCCCCCCCCCCCCCCCCTAAACGTTACGTAACACGCAGATATACTTCTGTATACTTAGTGACGCGACTCTTTTCGTTTGTAAAAAAATATGTGTAGTGTAGATATACCATATAAACTGAGCCATGACTCACCTCACCGTAACGTTTCACAAGACCACCCTCCCCCTAACTTCGTTACGTAATACTTGAACGGCCCTATAGATATATATTCCAATTTTTTTCGCATAGGCATGAAGAAGCGCGATCACGTTCCCCGGTACTCAAAGGATTCAAGACACTATGAGTGACACCTGATTAGGTTCTCGTATATCTACCAGAAGGAAAAGTAGGGAGCGAAACATGCATTGTACTTCCCTGAAAAATATTTATTTTTATTTTATGTGTTTTCACGCCGTATCTTTCCTCCATGTAGATATATGATACTACATTTATGAATCTAATCAGTTGCCGTGTAAGATTTCTTTTCATTAAATTACACTAATTTTAATCAATAAAAAAAATTTTTTTTGTTTCAAAGTAGTGTTATTTTTTTATTTCGCTGCTCTCCTTATTAATTTTGTTTTCCTTTAATGGTCATTTTGTTCTTTCGCTTTTAAACGTTTTGGCGCATATGCTTAATGCGCAACAAAACATAACGCTTCCACATCGAGCTGAAACTAACGCTGATATCTTCATTTTTTTTAAATAAATATGTGATGTTGCCAAAACCCAGAGGATGCCCTATGATGCTAAAACAGAGCCTTGGCAGAAAAGAAATTAAGGGTGAGAGAAATGTGTTGAGGTTAAGATTGTTATATTAAATGCGGAACACAATGTGATGCTGGCTGTAGTTCAGTTTTCAATACTTTTAGCTTTTAGTGCGCGCCAAATTTGACATTTCCGAGTAAGCTGCAGCACTAGCAATGACAGCCAGTTTAACTTTACTGCCAAAAGATAATTTGCGACATGTAAAATTTTTTCTCTGAATCCTTAAAATAATAAATAATAGTACGATTCTTTTAAATGACGTTTTGAATAATAAAGCACTTAATGGAAGTCCTTTAAAAAGAAATTTTAAAGCCGACATTTATTTCTACCTTTTCACGAGTAGACGAGCAATGCAAAATGCATTCTAGGTAAAAATTTAAGAAATATGTAACTTTATATATGATGGTTTCAAAAGTTGCGTTGTTATTGGAATTGTTAATTATAATTCTTAGTGAATTCTATAATGCGATTTAAGTAACTAGGAAAATTATGTAATAGTTAACTTCTGATTAATAATAAATCAAATACATATATACCTAAAATTAATAATACGTTAAAAAAAACTGTCTATACAATCATTAAACAATCCTTCCTTTCAATTTCGCGTGCAATATTTGTGTAATAACAAACAAGGAAAATGATTGTGCTAATTCTGCAAATTTCGTTGATTATAGGTAGGTAGTTGTTTTGTTGTGTTACACCTTTGAAAAATCGTAATAAGCATACAATTCAATACAATTTTTTAATTTTGAGCGCTTTTTTAAAATGTATTTGAGATTCCTCTTTTTAGTTTTTTTTTTTAATAAGAGTGAGCAACGGCATACAGAAAGCAGTGCTCGTATGAAAGGAAAATGTATGTGAGGTGCGAAAATCTAATGTCGTAACAATAACAAAAAAAAGGAAACGCAATAAAATTTTGCACTTTTACAAAAACTAATGAAAAGGCACTAGTATGGAAAAATGGTAATGGGATGTTCTATTAAAAACGGGTTTCAGACCTAAAAAAGGGATGATTTAACTTTAACTTTTCCTAAGTCCTAGGTTTAAAATTTTAAGAAATCAGAAAACGTACTCTATATAACAAATAAGGGCAGGACAAAATCGATCCGACCGTTACGAAGTTGTATCTTTTTATACACATAGTTTGTACAGCAGCTGTATGATTCAATAACTCTCTCTGCGAGAAAATTTTGCAGCTAACATGAAAAGACGTTTTTGTGAGCATGCGTCAATTTTTCATCCGACTTGACGCACATTTAAATTTATTGCTTAGCTTGCTTTTCAAAGTTGAAGCGCAATGTTTTAAAAACTAAAATCTTTAGGAAGAACCACACCCGCTCGTGTTACAATATTCGACATTTACCAAACAAAAACTTAATTTGTTTTTGGGTGTTATCCGGGTGGTGACGGATTTATGGTCTAAGGTTTCGCAAAAGACTTCTAGGTCCACACTCCTAGAAATCAATTCAACGTTGCTTTCTCTTTAGTTATGTTGACCCATTATAACTCAGGGTCTATTTGGTATTTCATAAGTATTTGCAGTGAAGCCAATACTTTTAGTGTCGCTGAACTGTCTTATATAGCTAAGATAAACAATTCAATAACATTAAAACAGTGGCGTTCATTTCAAATAATTAAAAAATGTTATTTATATCGTAGCGTTTTCCGCTAAATATTTGAACGTCTGCAACTGTAAATGGAAATCAATAAAATAGCAACGAAAGACACTTACCAAAATTGGATGTAAATGTTCACTTACCTAACTGAAAGTTCCACTTACTAATAACGCAGTAACAAATTGCTTTTAGGTTAAACATTTCATATCCTCTAAGAATAACTTAACGATTAAATTATAGACCCTCTCTCTCACACAACTGCTAACCAATTTTGCAGTAGTGAAGGTTCAAGAAAGAATATTTCTGATCATATGGGTCAGCTGCAATTATCGGTATGTCAACGAATTCTATAAATAAATTTATTTGTACTTTTATATAAGAATTTTATCTTATTGATCTTATTGAATATTTTCTGAATATACACAATTCACTTTATGAAAAAGTTTCATCTTTCATTTTACACTAAAATCGAATTGACTACAAATACGAAAATCAGATTATTTAGAATAATCAACTCCTTACAATAAAGTTTAAAAATCATTCTTGATCGAATACTAAATAGAACTTAAGTGAGGTGCCAAAATTTATAGAATTTATAAATAGTTAACATTTATAAAAAGAAGTAAAATTTAACAGATCTAATTCTTAGTATTAACCTAGAGAAATATTACCTATTTACAAAAATCACGAGGTATTTGTGCCTCCAAGAGTCGAGTCAATTTGCTTCTCCCACCACTCCTGAATGCTGTCAGCCATCCTCTTTCTTCTAAATCGAAGTGACTCATTTATACACATTTGAATAAAATTAAATTTTGTTTCGAAATTCCCTTTAACCAGACTTAAATGATGTAAAAGTTGTGAATAGTTACGTCCTGGTCGTCGGATATCCTTAAATACGACTGCTCTTGTCTCTAAATTATGTTGTTTTATGTTTTCCATTTGTTCTTCGCTCATTTCTTCGTCTGATTCTTCTTTTTTCGTCTCTACATCTTCTTGGTCACTTATTTCCATTTTAATTTCAGGCTGCTCTTCAACTTTGGGTTCAACTGTTCCATTATGACACTGTTGTAAAATTTTTGATATTTCTTGAGCATCATTAATGTCGTTCTGGATTGGGAATGTGTGAGGCAAACCAATACCATTTGGTTGCTGATTGTTATTTTGTAGCACGTTTTGGTCGACACTTTGTAAAGCCGGGGGATTGAAATATGTTGGTCCTATATTATTGCTTAACAGACCATTGCTATTTCCAATCGGCGGCAGGGGAGGCAATGGTGGACTTATTAGAGATTCTTCATTATCATCTAGGTCTCCGTTTATAAAATTTCGTACATGACCGTTGATAGGAAAGTCGTCGGGTTCGTTAAAATCAAAGGCTACAACTAAACGATCTGGATCAGCGTCATCTGAAGCAATTGATGATGTTTCTGAGGTACTGTCGTCGTCTGTTTCTGATAGTGATGCAAGTGATGGTGTACTACATCTAGAATCCGTTGATGTACGCCGAAATATATAATCTTTTCGTATAGGTCCCGCTTTCCTTTTTCGTAGTCTATTATTTGATTCCATCTTTTTCGGTGTGTTATTTGCATTTGGTTTGATTGGTGCTACGTCACCTAAATCTGCTTCATCAACCATGACCATATGCTTATCCTTTTTATATGGATTACCAAACATATGTTGCCTTACATTAGTTGGTTCAATTTCTCGTAGTGGTGTTTCTTTGTTTTTCAAATACTCTTGATAGTTGCCCATTTCGGCGATAGGAAGACAATGGCCTGCATCTTTAGTTACTAAACTTATACCTGTTGATGACGCTTTCAGGAAATTATCTCGCATCCGGGCTATTTCATCAATTAGATCCCTTCGAGGTATATCAAAAGGATTTCGATAATTTTTAGCTGATGGTTGCCTTATCATTGCAGGCACAACAATGGTATAATTTTCGAAAGTGTTAATATCGCTGTGTAACTTACTAAATGTCTCTCTTAACATCGGATTCCTTACAAGATCTCTTTTTAGTTGTTGCCCACAGTTAAGTTTAACTGTTTCCACTTGACGATACGGTGGCTTAGCTTGCTTAAGTTGCTTGTATACTCGCAGACACAAGTTCTCTTGGTCTTGTTTTGCGGTATTTTTTATTTGCTTAAGATAATTAGCAACATTTGGACTAAGATAGTTGTCTACATTTTCCGGAAGCATAAACTGTAACAGGGGATATGGGACGTTTATATTAAGCAGAGCCCGTCGCAAGAATGGACAGTAGTATTGTGGTATTGACCGCACGTATGAATTAAATTTATACATCCAATCATTCGGTGGATTAAAGACAAACTTGTGAATCAAGTCATGAAGCAACGGCAATAAAGTGGGATAGTTGTACGCCAGTACATATAAATATACTTGTGTAAAGTTTGCGTTAGCCTTTAGATATCCAAAAGGTGCTTCGTATCCGTGTAAGCCATTGCCAATTAATACCGGCCAACACTTATTTGGTTCTCTTTTTGATAAAATTTGCAGTGTTAGTGGACTTGCTTCTATTTCATATTTGTCAACGGGAAAATTTCGAACAACTTGTGGCTCATCAACGCATGGTGTTACGATACGTATTTTCGGATGGGCGTCTCTAGGTGGCAGAGTTGTTGCTTTTGGATCCGGCCAATATGGTTCCGGAAGAGGCCAATAACCAACCGGAAACGTTTTTTGTGTCGGATGCTTTTGAACATATATCATTTTCTTGGTTGTTTGAAATGCAATATCTTGTACTTCTCCATCCTTGAGATCCTTCGGTATTAATGGTTCAAAATGTAGTACGACTCCTGGTTGAACCTTTTGGACTAAACTTTCAATGCACTGGTTTAATACGTAGTGCGATTTTACTCTATAAGAACGTCCACCAGTTACCTCACACATGCGCTCTATGGGAGAATCGTCGTGTGGAACCTTACCTTCTACTCTTTCGTCAACCTTATTACCTGCCATTCTTAAAACCAGAGAAAAAAGTCGCTGATCCCATCTAAAGGGTTCTTTTGTAAATTTGGTCCCAGGAATTTGTGCATTAAGAGGCAAGATAATATCCTGGTGAACACCATTACGGAATGAATATTTTCCGCCATCCGTAATAACTATTATAACGGAGGGTTCAAGATAAAAGGGACACCGTCCCTGTCCATATGTATCAATTCCAGATTGCATACGATTTAAATTTAGTAGATCAAATGCATTTTTTAATGCTTCTCCCATTGATGTTAAGCCATTGCTCTGTAAATTCTTCAGTTCATTCATAAAAGTTGCATGGTTTTCTTTCCATCCTGCTTTCACATTGCACGGAGGATCTTCAAATGTGAGTAACATATATCGATCGCCCAAGCAATCCTGCGATCTCTGCCGATATTTTAAAAATGTCTCCACTGCACCTTTCGCTATATCCAAATAACTTTTCTGAACACCATTCACATACGCCTTCTGACACATAGACGCGGATGTATCAACGAGAAATAATATGATCGTCATACTTTTATAATTCGATGGTGTGTCTTTAATAAAATCATTGGGTCCTCAAGTATTAACCGATTTTTATTTTGCCGCACAGGATACCTACAATAAATGAAATCTAATTTTAGGGTTATTGGTATCTTGAAAAGTTCATTTTGTTTTGAAATAAATGATAACATAAAAAATTAAATCAGCTCAAATCAAATGAAATACATACAATACAAGCAGTTAAACTATAGGGTTTCAGAAGTCTCGCCCGTAAATAAAGTAAATCAAAATAAAGCAAGTATGTATATAAATAAATTCAGAAATGGTATAACTTTGCAATTCAGTAAATATAACACGAATGGGTCTCAACGAAACCTTATTGGTCTATTAACAGCATTTAACTAATATATTTTTGAGCCTAACAAAATTTTTCTACAGTAGTAATCCAAGAAAAAATGTGGCAAACGAAAATGCTTCAGCCTTGTAAACATCTATCATTTCGTATGTAGTGATCTCAAAAAATGTAACGAAAAATCGAACCGATAATTTATATATATTTTTAATGAGTTATTTTTCAAATACGCGGATTTTCATGTAGAAAACTTTTCAGAAATGTCAATAGTTTCCAATTTTATCATTTAAGTTGAAATTAGGTGTATTTTGACTTGACTTTTTATAAAGAAAAAAATGATTTTTTGAAGTTTATTATGCCTTATTATAACCTTGTAATCCAGCGTAAGATTACAAACAGACTATTGTCTTTTAGGCATGACCATGAGCGGGTATTTTAATGTTGTTTTTGCGGCGCCGGAAGCTTAACCACTTCTGAGTTCTATTAGAAACATAAATATGAACTCGTACGGAAATATTACTTCTGCACGATACGGAACGACCATAGATGGTTGAGGTCTTATACATAAATTAGAAACTAACATGTAGTCGTAAAGTAGAAACCGGGAAACACCACTCAACTTATTTAATTTCAAATGGCAAACTCAATTTCTAAGTCTAGTAATCAATGTGGCTGAGTACACAAACAGCTAAAAATCACATATGTATATACTTATGATAGAACGATTGCATATTCAGGCAGCAAGACCCAAGATGTTTACATATAACCAAGATCGTCAGTCAGATCTAAAACTTGAAAATATCATATGATTCTTTGATTTGGATTTGTATACATACAGCTAAGATTGTTAATGTTATACTACCCAGATCAGTAATAGTACTCCCAACCCAAAATAGCTAAGAAAAGATGGGATTTAATTGAATTATTTATTTAAAACAATGCTGTTTAACTCATTTATATCCTTTGGGTCTTGCGAGAACGAGTAGATAAACTAACGGAAACACATTTATTTTCCAGCTTCCAGCGGGGAGAAACATTTTAAAGTTCCTTCCAAACGCAGTTTCTATGTACAGGTATGAAGAGCGAACTTTAAAATGTTTTTTTTGTCTTTTTATTTTATTTACTCTTCAAGAGTATCCAGTTAAAATTTGAGGTCGATAGGAGCAAAACTCCCGCCTCGGGTCTCCCTAAGCATTTGTAAAGTCGGTGAACACTGTAACTCAAAATCTACTTGACCGATCCTCTTCAAATTTGACACACTCTTTTAATACATAAAATATGAGGTAATGACGTCGAGATTTTTTTTCCATTATAATTAGTTTTACAATGATTAGTTTTTACTGATTTTGGCCTCTTTTTTTTAAGAAAAATTCGTGTTTTGACTTCTAAGTGGATGCCAAATACAGAAAAATCGTCAAAAAAAAATCTCGAAGTCATTACCTCGAGAAAGTCATAAACTAACCAAATAGTTTCGATTTTTGATGATCCAGTGATGAGTTATCTTTTGGTATCTTTTTTTTGAGCAGTGTGCGAAGATTTGCTATCAGAAGATTATTTTTCAATATTTTACGCTAAAAATTTTACTGCATATTCTTAAAATAATACTTTATTATGTGTTCAATTTATATATTAATTAAATTTACCATATGGTCAAACAAAATTATCAAAAATATGCTTAAAATGTAGCGAATTAACCCTACCCCCCTTAAATACAGTATGCGACAAAAGTATACATACCCCAAGAAAAAGTTTCCATTCTGTAAGAATTATTTTTATGGCGTGCACTCTTACTCAAGTCAAACACATAAAAGTGTACTTACGTAAGTCTCCAATGCACACGCACCTGAACTTAAAAAACCGAAGTCGTGAAAGTAATAAACAAATATAATTTTTCATCACGACAATGCGGCTCTGCCAATAGAATAAATAATTTGCTGATCTGATATATTTAAAGCTTCGGTTTTTTATGTTAAATTAATAACCAACCGTACATAGAATAAGGTAGGTACCACCCTCTTAAAAATATTTTTTAATATTTATTTTTAAATAATTCAATTTATCACTTTTTCTAAGGCATTTTCGATTGTGCGAACTGGTCTGGGTAGTTCACCTGCTGCAAAATGTAATCAATTCAGGTTCGAGTAGAAATATTAGTTGTAGGCTCTTTCATTTTTAGAAGCCATGCTCCCAAATAAAGTCTTGAAATTTTTACAGGGCCTTGAAGAAAAGGATTTTAACAGTACAACACATGTTTTCATGCTTAGCGTGATAAAAAGGTATGAGTATAATAAATATGCAATAAGTTGGTTTGAGTAAATATACATACCCTCGGTAGACTGCGAGAACTTGCTTGATCTCAACTTACTTTCCAGAGCCAAAAAACTTTTGGTGCAAACGGGATTTTATTTATTTTATTATTTGGCAGACTGATATACGATGATGCAGAGTGATAAAAGCGCTGGAGGAAGAATTACAACCACAGCTAGTTAAGTGTACTCGATAGAATGTGGACTACAAAGGACAATTTTGGATATTAATTTATAAAATATAAAAGACAGTTACTGCACTGCCCCAAACGTCACAATCCTACGGTTGTCCCATTTTATAATCTAAATTTTCTTTGTGGAGATGGAAAAACCACTTAAACTCTCAACAACCTTTACCCTAGTCGCATGTGTGCAGAATTTATGTCGATGATATTTATATACCCCCATTCCATAGTGTTAAGACAACAAGACTCTCTAGTTCGCAGTGCGTCTACTGTTCGCGCAAGCCTATTATCTCTTATGGTTACTTGAATGATTTAAGATGTAGTTTTGCAAATAGAGAGAATAAAATGTCACGCTTGCGAGCGTCAACCTCCTTAATCTATATGGCGACAGTTGGTTTGGTTACCACATTCGGAAAAGCAGTCTGGTTTAAATTTAAAAGAAATACCTCATATACGGAATTCAACTTAAACTCCTAAAACTAAAGTATTACCGTAACACAATTAACGGAAAAAATTTAAATATGAACGAAATAGTAAGGCTTCTGGTCATTGAATAATACTACCGCTATAACAAAAACATTTTTGATTATTCTTCTTTCGAACAATAATGAATTTACCCCTCTTTGATGAGAGCAAAATTCATAATGCGTCATATAATTAAGGTGACATAATAAAATGAAAGATATTGGTTTGAGACGCGAATCAATCAGTTAAGAAAGAATAACGCCACCACAAAAAAGAGAAAAATTATTAATCTGTTTAATTGCCTTGCACTTGCAAAGCTGAACTGGAGCGACGAAACCTTCCGGAACACGGATGATGTGTGTTCATCAAATGTTTTCATTGGTTTTGTTTAGGTGCATTCCAGAATTAACTAGTGGTAACTAATAAATGGTTAAAGCTGCAGTTGTGGTGGAAAATCTCGAGGAAATTCGGGAACGTCATTGGTTAGTATATAAATCCTGAGTCAGAGTTGGAATAGAAACGAAGTCCCATCTTTCCCATTTAGAGAAAAAGTACTTTCCAGAAGAATCTAATTACAGTCACATTTTTTCTTTGTTGCAGATGTAAAGAAAGGTGTGCATCCCTCAATAAGATGATATGTAAACAATTATATAATTAAATAATAAATAATAAAATTAATTAATTATTTTCATTATTTTTTTGTCATAAATTCATTTTTTATATAAATTCTTAGTTCTATTTTCTAACTATATATAATTATAATTCAATAATGCACGGGACATTTTACATTTACAATAAACTTTAAAAGATAATTTTTCAATCTTATTACTATACTACAGGCAAAGATTACTTTCTACTAGTAACCGGCTCCCTAAATTACCCAGCTAATTTGAAAAAGTACCACTGGCATCACAGTAAAAGGAAATTTATCCAGCTTTTAGTGTCATAAGAATACACATGCAAATAAAGAGTACAGGTAGTGTGCAGACAAAATTATTTGAGAGAATCATTTACTCCTGTCAAAATTCCGTTATCATCCGGAGAGAATCACAGCCTTCTCTCAAAAAAGTACCGCCGAGTCTTGTAGAAGAGAAAAATGTACCAAAAAGTGCCACCAATGAAAAGAATTCATGTGAATCACATGACTGAGATAGTTATGTTAATGTATTCTGATCTTTTAATAATTGAAGTACATTTGAGATTTGTAAATGCACATAAGAAAAGTATACTTGTCTCCTACCCACAAACTCTCCCGGAAAACAAATTTTTAGTTCTGACTGCAGGGTTGCCCGATGCGGGAAATATATAAAAGCAAACAAAAATCGTTCAGTAATCTTTGGTACAGGCGTACTTTTCTTGGATGAGAACACTGATTTTTTCCGTAAGTCGCGGGCAAAATGCTAGTAGTTAGTACCAACAAATTAAGGGCGCTGAAGAATATCTCGCCCGGAACGCACGGATAGCTAAGATTGGCACTTTACATACTCAACAAAATTTTATATTTTTGAAATCTATCACTTGCATATTCATGATCTAAACGCTTCAATTAGAATTCACTCATTAAATAGACTGGAATCAGTTATACTAAACGATCTATACAACCTCTCTAAAAAACTAACGAACTTTTTAATTAAACTAATAATTTTGGTGAAATTTTGTGATTAGATAATTTTTGTTCTCTTGTATTCATAATGGCGAATTTTGATTTAATTGTTGCAATTCTATAAAAACCCTGAAGATGATTACGTAAATCATACAAACGTCTCCGACAGCAAAGACTTCAATAACTTACCTTTAAATGATTAGAAACCTAACACTTATCAAGATAATATTCAAAAGTTGAAAAAGTTATTGCGTATCAAAAATAAATTACAATTTGTGAGTTTTCCGTCATAGACTGAATGAGTGCTCATCCAGATAAAGTCTTATGAAAGGGAGTATTTGAAAAGTAAACTAAAAATCATATATGATTAAAATGTCTTGGTGCAATTGTTAATCTCTAAATAGTATAAAACAAAGTCGCTATCCGCGTCTATCTGTTTGTGCGCTTAGTTCTTCTAAACTACTCAATATATTTTCATACCGTTTTCACTATAATTTCGACAATTTCTTCCGGAATAATACATACATAATAGGTCTGTTCCCGTACAAGCAGAGATTAAAAGTGCTTTGCAGAAAACTGCGGAATAGTGTTCGCGTATTCATTTCTCCAAGAAGATTTTGCCTACGTCACAATTTCCCCTGCTGCAGAAAATTTAAGAATTCTGCAACAACTTTGACCAGCTACAATATGCTTAAAAGATCTTCTTTCTGTCAAAGTGACAACTGCCTAAACGTCAATTGAGTGAATTTGAAATTTGTGAATCCTTTTATAGAGTTTTATATCCTAAAAGTTAAGCGTCGGATTAAGGAAGTGAAGTAGCCTATAAGGAAGAACTGTGATTGTTTAGTTTCCATAAATAGGAAAAGATTTTTTTCTCCAAAACAAATCTTCTTTTGCTTTTTCAGAAAATTGCAGCTGGTTGTTCCCGTACTGAAGTAATTTCACCCCACCACCACATAAATAAGTGAAATGCAGCCAGCTGCAGCTGCAGAAGTACGGGAACAGACCTATTATATTTATAGAAAGTAGAGAAAAGCCGATGTTTTGTAATCAAAAATAGAAATATATTTTCGGGCCCTTACATTGCTAACGCTGGCTCAATCTTCAAAATAATGTACTACGGAATTGTATATCTTAAAAAGGCCTACAGAAAAGTCCACGATGGTATCTGTCTATCTACTAAGGATAACCCACATTAATAATTTTTATCTTTTTTACATTTCTACATGGTATAAAATAAAATCTAGAACAAGTGTATCTCCGCGCTAATCTCAGGAACCATTGAATGGATTTCAATGGGGTTTTCACTGTTTCATAAAGTATCATTCGAGAAAGGTTTAGTGCGTTAATATTCCTCGACAGGGAGTCGAATAATTAGCGGAATACAATGTGTAGATTCTATGATCAGTCCCACTTCAATTTCAATCTGGCAAAAGTGCGATGGGGGTAAGACAACCCTAAAAACTACATATATTAGTATCGAATCCGTAGTTTTCCGGATCACTGTGATGAATGTTCTCAATGCTGTTAAATACTATGTTGTGTTTAAGGGATTGACATGTGAAAATAATTGAAAACGACGCTCCCTTCCCAGAAGTCCCAACAATACCGGGCACGTGCGGCTAGTTTTATAATAAATTATTACGAGGAAACTACTGCGAAGGAACAAGTAATATAAGGATTAATAAAATAGTTTTAAAAAAAAAATTTGAACCGACTTCGCAAAAAGCGCTAAAAAGCATAAAATAATTTTTAATTTTATATCTATTACAACATTTTGAAGTCGGTGCAAATTAAACTACAACAAATGTATTTAATCATCCTTCCTAATTATCCCGTAAGCTGAAACGTTAAGGTAGTTTTATATATTATCTTCAATTGTGGTAAGGTAGTTGTAGCCCTTTTTAATCTTTCTTAACGTCCATAGTGTGTTTATCCCATTTTTCTAAACAATACAGGTTGTTTCAGATCTGACGTGCCAAAATGAGTGAGGTGATAGATCTCACCTAGGCAAACAAAAAATTGTATGGTAGGGTGGGGGGCAATCTCAACCGTTTGGACATTATAGGGTGATTCAAAAATTTCAGTTTTTCATGGTATGCGCATTACTCTTACAATTCAAAGAAATTAAACTCCAATTAATTCTAAAATGGTTTTTAGTGAATTTGAAAATAATTACAATTAATCTTGATAAGTTAAAAAAGCTGTTCAAAACTTTGGATGGTCCTTCGAAGTCCCTGTTTAAGGCGAATTGCAGCCAGCTCTCCCGCATTTTCGTCGCTGCATACCTAATTCTGCTAACTAAATCCTCCCTAGTGTTAACAGGGCTTGAATAAGCTTCATCCTTTATTGTTCCTCATAAGAGAAAGTCCAATAGGGTAATGTCTGGAGATCTAGCAGGCTAAGGAATCGGTGCACCTCGTCCAATCCAACAGTTAGGAAATTTTTCACTTATATTGCCTTCACAATGTTAGCAGTATGCGCTGGTGCTCTATCGTGTTGGTAAAATAAGTCCGTTCGATTACGCCCAGGGATCTCCTATACTAGATCTGGCAGAGTATTCTCCAAAAGGTCGGCATTAATTTCACTATTAAGTCATCTTTGTCCTGTGTGGTAAGTTTCCGACCAGTATGGAGGTTATGGAAGTTCGTGATACCATCCCTGGTGAATTGAGATTCATCCGTCCACAGAATTCGGTACAGAAACGCCTTGTTGTAAATGACGCGTTCCAGAAGCCAAGTGATAAATCCCAGTCTTCTCTCGGAATCTCCTTCTAGTAGTCCTTGGACTGGGTTATGGTGATATGGAGGTAATCCCTCTCGATTAATAATTGAAGGCGCGGGTAAATAGAGGAGCTCCACAAGGAAGGATTTTTTCACCATCCTTGTGGTTGTGATTGATGGACTACTTGAACCCCTGCCACATAAAGGTGTCTACGTAACTTGTTATGCGGGCGCTGGATTGCGGACTGAGGATAAACCCAGATAAAACGGAACTCTGCTGCTTCATCAAGAGACATAAATTAAGGGGTTATACGCAGTCAGGATTTTCAAAAATGTTATTATTTCATTTTTTGAATATACATATATTCGAGCAGCATGGTCGTGCGCTCGTTTGTACGTTCTGTTTTATTTCCCTTGTGTATTATATAGATGACTCTGTGTAAGTTAAAAAAAAATTTCCCATAAATAAAATGGTTTTGAAACTTTAAACACATTTTTCTCAAAACCATTTTTTTAAAGTCGGTGTACGCGAACGGCTGAACCGATCGGTCTCAAATTTTAACACAATCTTTCTGAATATATTTTTAGACATTAATCGAAGGATTTGCGAATCCAGTATATATTTTTCATTTTATAAACAATTTAAGGCCAACATTTTCTAGACAATTTCATAAATTAACGGAATCTTTTTTGTCTTTTCATTTCAAATGACCCAGTCACGAGATATCGTGTAAACCGAAAAACCCCTTTTTCTCAAGGTTTCGCAGATCGTTTGCTATGGCCTTCAAAATCATTGTTTTTACAAATAAAAACTATGACAATATTGTATAATGTGCCTCTTATATGCATACAGAGTTTGAGTTGAACTACTGACGGAGACAGGCGTGCCGCCGTGTCTTGCCCCCAAAAAAATAAACTTTAAATTCGGTCGCGAAAGCGCGATTTTAAGTTAAAAATATTTAAAGTGCTGGTGCCATCTTCGCCGGGGTGAGGGGCTTTTATGCTCTATTTAAAAGCACAGTCTGGTGAGTCCGTTCCGATTTGTATCTATTTGCTTCCATCCAACATTCAATGTAGTACAATCGTGCTGCATTGAATGCGTTTAACGGGTCTCCACTGCTGAGCATTTGGCTGCCTGTGTCGAGATCAAAGTTCAGCACAGCAGGCATAACACTGCTGCTGGCATTGTTCTCACAAAGGCGGTTTTGCTTCGCATTTGTGGATCCCGTTCGTCAGTCCTTGTGTTTGTGTACGTTTTTGTTTTGTTTTGTTTTGGGCAAATTAAGACCGGGAGTATGCAAAAATTTTTATTTAATTTTTGCAACATTCGTGGCTTGAAAAGTAACCATTTTTCGGTTTACTGCCACTTGATCGCGGAAAATCCGGCTGTTTTTGCACTAAGCGAAACCAAGGTTGTTTCCGATTCTGATATTAATCAGTATCACATCCCTGGTTATCACTTAGTGCCACTCTTCTCTCCTCAGAGGGGAATCGCGGTTTATGTTAGAAAAGATGTGCCATTCTCCCTTCTCCCTCAATTTTCTTCTACTAATCCAGAATTTAATTATGTCTGGATTAGATTTAAACTCTATCGGCACATCATTCATTTTTGTTTTTTATACCGCAGCCCGAATATGTCTGATACTGACACTGTGTGTTCCTTTGATAAGTTGTCCTCCGATATCGATAAGATTTTGGAAATATCCCCCTCTTCTGAAATCGTTCTTGCTGGCGATTTCAACGTCCACAACACACAGTGGCTCAGGCATTCTTCTACCACAAGCCCGTCTGGAAGACACGTCGAGTTATTTAGTGAGTCTTTTAATTTACAGCAACTGGTTGAGTGTCCGACTCGTGTTCCTGATACTTTAGGGCACAACGCGCATCTTTTAGATCTATTTCTAACATCGCATCCAGAAAAATAACACCAATTGGTTCAATAATGACTGTTTCGCAGCCATTAAAAATAAGGAAGCAGCCTTCCAGGCATATAAATTGTGCCCTTCAGAGGAATTGAGACGTATCTATAGAGATGCGCGGAATATTTGCAATTCAGCAATTAGTCGGGCAAAGTTCAATTTCGACCAGAACATCAGACGGAAGGTTTTTTCTACCCAAAAGGGTAGTAAGGGGTTCTGGTCTCTAGTAAAAACCGTAAAGAACAATTTCACCTGTTCGTCAACACCACCACTCATTTATAATGGGAATGTTTTTACTGACTCATTGGACAAGGCCAACCTGTTTGCTGCTAATTTTGCTGCTAATTCATACTTACCACCTTCATCGCAGCCACTTCCATCTCCATCACAATGTACTAGTAGGCAAAAGACGCTACACTTTCGCACTCGCGAAGTTTTTGGAGTACTTTCAAAGCTCGACGTGTCCAAAGCTACTGGCCCTGATGGTTTCTCGCCCCTTGTTTTAAAATGCTGCGCCTCTGCTTTGGCTAAACCTCTGCACAAACTTTTTCACCTGTCATATTCAACAGGAATATTTCCAAGTGTATGGAAACTTGCTCATGTCCAGCCGATACTTAAAAAAGGAGAGGCATGCGACCCCTCTAACTACAGACCAATTGCACTAACCTCGATCATATCCAAAGTTTTTGAATCACTCATCAACTCTCAGTTGTTGAAATATCTAGAAAACAACCATCTTATCAACGATTGCCAGTACGGTTTCCGCACTGGCCGCTCAACCGGAGACTTACTAACGGCTCTAACGGAACGTTGTCTTCATAATTATGGTGAGTCTGAAATCGTCGCTCTTGATATTTCAAAGGCTTTTGATAGAGTCTGGCATGCTGCCCTTTTAGCCAAACTTCAAACATTTGGTCTGCACCCTACCCTCGTTAAATGGATAGAGAGTTTTTTTTCAGGCCGTTCAATTCGTGTAGTAATTGACGGAGTTACATCTGATTCCTACGAAATAAATGCCGGTGTACCTCAGGGTTCAGTTCTTTCACCAACCTTATTTCTTCTTTTTATTAATGATCTCTTATCCCTTACTCTCAATCCTATTCATAGTTTCGCCGACGACAGCACCCTTGATTTCGCGTACTCATTTGATTCTGTTATGAACTCACGTGGAAATGCTACAGAAGCCAATCGGGAACGCATGTTTAGATCATTAAACAACGACATTTCCAAGGTCCTTGCTTGGGGCAGAGCAAATCGTGTTACGTTTAATGCATCCAAAACCCAATGCTGTTTAATGTCAGTTAAAAAACGCCCAGTTCACCCCCAACCCATTTCAGTCGACGGAGTGAATATACCCAATTCAACCTCCCTAAACATCTTGGGTATCGAGATATCCAGCAATCTTAGCTGGACTGATCATATATTTGCAATCGCTAAAAATGCGATGAAATATTTGGGTTTTCTACAGAGATGTAAGAAATATTTCACCCCACCTGACTTAGCGCTGATCTACAAGTCCCACATTAGGCCTAGACTTGAATATAATTCCCATATTTGGGCAGGGGCCGGACACACCGCACTGTCCGCGTTAGACAAAGTTCAGCGTAAAGCTGTTAAGCTTATTGGCGATCCCTCAATCTCTGAGGGTCTTGACTCTCTGGAGCATCGACGGAATGTCGGTTGTCTCTCACTCTTCTATCGTTATTTCCATGGCCGTTGTTCTAACGAAATTGCTAGCCTGATTCCTTGTAGACTCATGAAAACGCGCGATACAAGATCAACAAGTCGCTCCCACCCCTATACTCTCCAGGTCAAATTTGGACGTACCGTAAAATTTCGGGAATCTTTTCTAAGCAGAACAACACGAATGTGGAACAGTTTACCATCTTCTGTTTTTCCCTCGTCTTATCAGCCTGAAACTTTCAAACGGGGCGTACATCGACACCTCCTTCACCCAAACTCCTAACCCATTTCCCTCATCTTTAATCCCTTTCCTGCCAAGGCTGTGCTTAAGCATCATAGGGCATCCCCTGAGCTTTGGCATCATCATATATATAAAAAAAAAAATACAAAATTTCAGGATATTAAATTAAAACGCCTCTCAAAAAAAAACTTTTGAAAAATCGCTTTTTTGGCCTTCTGACTGCGTATAACCCCTTAAGAAAGCTAGTTCCCCCGACCCCCGCGCATAGGCAACACTAGATTAACCTTAAAGAATGAGGCCAAATATCTGGGTGTGCTGATAGATGGGAAACTAAATTGGACTAAACACCTACACGAGAAGAAAAACAAAGCGGTAAGAGCTTTCTGGACGTGTAGAAATGCGATAGGTAAGGTATATGGGGACTATCACCCTATATTATAAAATGGATATACACATGTTTAATCAGACCCATGTTAACGCATGGAGCGAAAATCTGCTGAAAATCGATGGAGGTGGGCAGAAACCAGAAGATTATGGAACAGACCTAAAGACAAAACGATGTCACCCTAATATACGTGCCGGGGCACTGCGGTATCCCAGGTAATGAAAATGCGAATGAGCTAGCGCGGAGGGGCACAAATGAGTACACTCCAACAATGCTCAACCTGAGCATACCCATCCATGAAACCAAAACAAGAAATCATGAAATGGTTAACGAAGAGGCACAAAGAAAAATGGGAGGGATCCAACATCGTCAGACATACATTTTGGGAACTCTTAATGCACATGAATCTGAAAAGATCATTAAGCTTAACAAAGCCAAACTGAAACTTCTTGTATTACACGTTCTCGGCCAATGCCCAGTTCTAATGCAAAAACAGTCTAGAATCTTAGGAATATACTGCTGCGAAGATTTAGCAGAAGTTAAGAAATCATGGTATAATCGAATTATCCAATACGTTACGGGGATCAGGTGGCTCGACAGTGGACTTTAGGATACGCTTCTGAGCAAGGGGCGTACAAGCGGCCACTAAAGGCCTTAGTTCAAGGAAGACACCCCCCCCCCCCCCACCAAAAACCGCCCAACCAACGAAATATACTCTCTAGTTCACATAGCCCCTTGCTGGGCAGGAGAGAAACCAACCGATTAGACAACAGAAATTGCAAGTGAAATCTACAAGTTAAGGTGGTTTCTGAACCATTGAACAGTCATGACAACAACGGCAAAAAAATTGTTGCTGTCCAGTCATTACAAATCCTAATTTTGCGGTTGGATCTCGCGGGCAGCACGAATAACTAAATCCGAACTCACGTTTCTCGAAATGTCATTTTCTCCGCTCAAAGTATTAGTTCTGTTCGTTGACGCCACTCCGAGTCAAAAAGAGTCATTTATAGCGTTTTCGATGGAACTTTTTCAGCACGGTTTCCGTGGCGCACTGTTTCTGACATTTTCTTGTAGTGGCCCACTGATCAATGAAACATTTCTATCCGACTTTGTCAATGTATGCGCACTAATAAAACAAATTTCAATAAAACGACAGCGAATATCTATTATAAAACATTTTGAAATATTATTATATAGAAGTATATAGCTTTAATAACATTTTAAGCATAGCATAAGTTAACAAACCAACTTGTAAACCACTAAAAAACCGTCTGACAATTCAAACTGTCAAAACATTGTACGTTTGCGTTGTAAAACTGGCTCCACTGAAACCAAACCGCAGTGCCAGGAAGGGGAAATCAGTGGTCCACTGAGTCTAGCAGTTTTGCTGTCAAAAGTCCCATAGAACATGTTTTGACAGCGACACTGCTAGAAAAAATCGAAACTCGTTTCGCACTGAAGTCCCATCGAAAACGCTATTAGAGCCATTTTGTACTCTACTTGTGTTATTTGAGAAAAGAGTAGCAATCTTCTTGCGCTTTTTGTGTTCTTTGAGAAAGTGATTTGAAGGTGACTTTTTGTTAATCAAGTTAAAAAATTTAAGTATTGTGCTGCAAAATGCAGAAAGTAACAATGGTAAATTTTGGTGGGAAGATTTTTATGTGACATGCTCGCCAAATACTGCAAAAGGATTAGTCTAAAAAATTTTGAATGATAATTATATTCAAAACAAAATGACAATCAGCTGTTAAGAGTGGAGTACTGCATCCAATCTGGTTTTGCTACTCAGATTAGAGTAGAGCTATGCGCTGCAATTTTATACTCTGCTCTTTTTGAAGAGTAGAGTCGAGCCGAGACCTGCGCCACTCGGAGTGGTCTCCGCGAACGAACCTATTCTGTCGTGTATGTGCAATCTGATTCAGCCGACAGCAAAGTTTTTTTTTCGCTGCCGTCCATCCGGTTGCTGTCGGCTGTTGTGCATCTGATACGGCTATAAAACTAACGGCAAAGCTACAGTTGTGTTTTTTCTTAATGCATACATGATTTTTTCCTTTCTATTTAGGAAATTTCTGTAAAACGGAAGTTTCTCATCCTTACAATTTTTATAGATACTTGATACATTTTGTGTATAAACGAATTAATAAGCGAATTCCTTTTATAAAGGGTTTTCCAGTTATTTGAATTAAATAAGAGTAGTGCATGAATTTTCAGTACCATCTGTGTTAACATTCTGCTTGAAAAAGGCTTTGATAGGCTTTGATCGGTCATCTGCTTTATGTTATTTAAGGGGGTGTCTACTTTGATCGATCGTTTTTTCTTGCGTATTTAAATGCGTTTAAAATATATAGCCAGAATATATATTTTCGTAAAATTGACTGAGTTAATTATCGATAATTAATGCAGCGAGCACTGCCGCACCTTTCCGGGGCTCTGGCAGAAAGTTTTGGCGTGTTTTTTTCGAAATCACTGTATTCAATTTTATGAATGCTCTTTACAATTTCCTAATTACGCAATTAACATTATTATAGGCTTCACATGTTCAGAAATGTTTTTTAACATTTTAGATTAAAATTACAAACAAATATTGAAATTTTATTTTTTTATAAGGAAAATATTTTATATTTCATTTAGTTTAGTCTAGATTATGCGTACATATTTTCAGGTTATAAAACTGATTAATTTTTACGTTTAAGACAATTTTTGGGGGCTGTGGAAATTCCAGTAACCACTTACCCCGCCTGCCTACATGTTATATATCTTTCACTCCCCGCCCCTTCGACAGTTTCAAACGATAGAAAAAAATCCTATTTTGTTTAGTAAATACATATATATTAGATTTTATAATTATATCATCAATAGCCCTTTTCCAATAAATTCCTGAATATCTGTCTCTAGTAACGACCATTTAATTCATTCTAGTAACGACCATTCATTCATTCAATTCATAGAAGCTTTAGAAACGTGTCACATAGTATGTAAAATTTAGAACGTTGAAATATTTGCAAAATATTGTAAAATATCATTGTATCATGATTACTATTATAGTATATTACTTCCAAGTCTGAGACAACGATACATACTGTCCGTATCAATGACGTATTGTTCAGCGCCGTAGATGACCACCCATCGCGAGGGGTTATTTAATGCCAACGATGTGTTTTGTCTCCAATAGAGTCATGTAGTCCCAATAAGCCTGAGTAGAGAAGATCTCAGGGCAGGCGTTAAGATCAACGCTGCTACAACTATAAGTTTAGACCCCAGGAAACACAATAAAAGGGTATTTCTGGTTAAAAGAGGTCAATTGCTCTTAGGACGTAAAAATGAATAGAAAAAAATTCCAAAGGTAATAAATATAATTTGTATAATTGTCAGTATGGCGCGCCATTCTGAAAGTTTTGAAAAAATTCAAGGTAATAGAGAGGTATTATATCTACAATATTTAAAATAAATTGTGAGTGCTTCCTCAAAAACTCAAAAAAGCTAGGGTATGCGCCCTTTACGATACACACTGTCGCAGTTGCGACAGCGCGCACAAAAAAAGGAACCCACCATATTCATCTTCTCATAACAGTAATCATTAGGAATTATTATTATTAATGCTGTTATGATTTTATTTTTACTTTGAGAAAAATTAAATTAAATTAATTTAAAGCTTAATATTTCGCAAGCGGATCACTGAGTTGGAAAAATGGTTTTTACACACCTGCAATATTTTTGAACGGCCTATCCAACGATATCCCACACCATGGAATAGACGTTAAAAAAATTTTCATTCATATTTACCAATTTTTTTACCAGTTTGTCGACGTGATTATTATGTATACCCATGCCAAATTACAGCTTTCTAGTACTAAGAGTCTCTGAGCTAAGCCGCGGACAGACATTGCGAAACTATAAGGGTTCGTTGTTGACTACGGAACCTTAAAAGGGGGAGGGGTTAATAACAAAAATCTTACAGTATGCGTTCTTATGACCCCACAAACACTACTGAATGATTAATTGCATTATTCCGTCCTAAAGGCATTTGACCCATTTAACCATGAATCTTGAAGATCAGCTAATAGACCATGTGGATAAATTTTTTCTCATAGTTATATATAGTTACAACAGATGTCGGAACTGAAACTAATGTACAGGCTCATATGAACAAGGCTCGAGTAGCATTTAACAATCTTGCCGATATCTCCAGACACACAATACTCCGGATCTTTAAATCGAACGTAAATTCTATTCTTTTGTACGTCTGTTCGACCACTGGCCGGAGCTCATTACCGGCGAAAATGAAATTGGCAATGTATAAGCCACGCACAACGACAAGACAAGCAACACTGCTCAAGAAGCTTTAGATAGGAACCCGCACGGGATCAAAAGACGCTGAAATTACGACCGGATTTCACGTGAATTTTTCTTGGTGGCAAAGTGGTAGGGGAAGGGAGCTATCTTCTTGCTCGTGAGCTAATATTTAGCATTGGGCAGAATTAAATTATTTCAATTCTATTTCAGACTCCATGGCATAAAATCATGTAAAACTGACACCTACCCTTCCACCAGCCTTTTGCCGTTGCCGCCTTTATAAATTGTGTTTTAAAATGGAGAACTTAAACATCGTGTATTCGCTTCTACTATTTGAAACATATAGTTTCATCTAAACAGTGATTCCTGCATTCACTATTAACTCTGTCGTTGTACATAGCCTATAATCAGCATTTAAATTCTATAATTTAAATTAAATATTCTCGAATAGTTTCAAAATAGAAAACATAAATCATCAGGTAAAAAGGACAAGGCAAGTAGGCTAAAACAGGATTTTATTTATATAATTAGGAAAGATTAAATTGTTTTTAATTATCCTAATATGTTTTTAAAAGAGTGGACTAAAGTATAGCAATTAACTCAAACACTGCCGGCCGAAGTTTTGATCAGCTGGCCGTATGAATACACTTTAGTTGTGGGTTAAGCGGGGTCAATGCTTGAATTAAACGGTTCGAATTTGATAATCAAAAAATGTATAACAAATAGACTATTATAGTCCCAAATTAACAAAAATATAACAATACGATTCAAAATTAATCACATTGAATGTTGATAATTTTGGAGAAGTTCAATAAAGATGAATCAAGTATATTACTCTGCGATTATAGAAATGGAGCATAATATATATGAAAAAGCAATAAAAAATGGAAAGATTGATATTGGTTGGGACAGATGCATGGTATATGATGGAACTACGGTTAAACGATGCTATAAATGTTTAGGATTTAACCATAAGTCGATAGAATGCAGGAATGAAGAGGTGTGCTCTAAATGTTTAGGCAAGCATGATAGTAGAAGTTGTGGAAAAAATATAATTCAAAAATGCAATAATTGTGGCAAAGCGAACGAAAGGCTAAATTTAAAACTTAACGTGGATCATTCGACCTTGAGTAGAGAATGTCCGGTATATTTGAATAAGCTGAAAGTGGAAAAAAAAATAGAATGGGCTTTTAGCAATTAAAAGGTGTATATTTAAATATTCAAGGGCTGATGAATAACTTTGAACAATTGGAAATTCTTGTGTATGAAAATAATTATGACTTTGTAATATTATCAGAAACGCATTTACCAATTGATGTTGAAGACAGTGAAATTGATTTAAATGGATATATGATGCATAGATGTGATAGTGAATCTTCTAGGACTGGTGGTGTGGTGTTATATGCTAAAAATGAATATAAGTATGAAGTTATAACTAATTTGTCAGCCGGAACGTTTTATTGGTGGATGGCTGTCAAAGTTTGTAGAGAGAGTATGTGCTGGGCAATAGGTATTGTATATAGATCACCTAGCTCTAAGATTTCTGAGTTTGTTGGATACTTCGAAGAATGGTTTGAAGATCTTGTTGAGAGGGGTATGAAAGTGATAGTTGTCGGAGATTTTAATATAGATTTTAAAATGGAAAACGCAAATAAACGAAGGATTAAGCAAATAATTGAAGACAATAACTGTCAACAGTTAATATCGGAATATACGCGAGTGACTGAAATATCAAAAACTCGTATAGACTACGTTATATCCAATGATAAATCGGTGACTGCAAGAACAAATAGAGCATTAAATATAAGTGACCATGAGACTATTGAGATTAGTATTGAATGTGAGTTAAACAGTATGAGTAAAATGAGGAAAAGGATTTGTTGTTTGAATTATAAAAGGGAAGATTTTCTACAGGCTTTGAGAGTTAAAGGTTTAAATGAATTAATGGAGAGTGGTGTGAGTGAGAAAGCTAAACTTTTAGAGATTGCTTTGAAAAATACGGTGGAAGAAATGAAAATAGAAAAGTTTGTGAATGAAAGGCAGTGTGTGTGGTTTGGTAATGATCTCAGAAATTTAAGGCAAAGAAAAACAGATCAATATAACAGAGCAGCTTTGTCAGACTCAGAAGAGGAGTGGGAAAGATATAAGAAAATAAGAAATATGTATAAAAAGAGTGTAAGAAGAAACAAGGCTAACTTTATTAAAGAGCAAATTGGAAGATCAATGAATCAAAGGACTATGTGGAAGGCAATAAAGAATTTAGTCTAGAGAAAGTAAAGCGGAGATAAATGAAGTAATGTTTGAGGGAGTGACAGTGAATGATAATCAGGTTAAAGCAGAAAAAGTTAACATGTATTTTGTAGAGAGTGTGCAAGAGATTAATGAATCCATTACGAATGAGAGGTACGATGAATCAAATGTAGAAGTACACAACAAAAGATTTATCTTTAAATATATTGATATACATGGACTTATTGATACAATCAAGATGCTGAAGCGAAAAAGGGACTACAATCAAATTAGTCCTGATATGCTGTTGGACGCGATGCCAGAAATAGGAGATATTTTTCTGGATATTATCAATGGATCAATGGAAAATGGAGTGTTCCCTTAATCGTGCAAAGAGTCAGTAATAGTTCCTGTGGAAAAGCTGAAGAAGGCTAAGCAATGTATGGATTTCAGGCCGGTAAATATGTTACCTGTGTATGAAAAAGTTATCGAAAAGGTAATACAGATACAATTAGAGGAGTTTATAGAAGGCAATGGATTGCTTATACCACAGCAATCTGGTTTTAGAAAGGGACATTCGTGCGAATCTGCGTTGAATTGTACAATTCTGGACTGGAAAATTGAAATAGATAATAAGAAATGTGTGATTGTGGTGTTTTTAGATTTAAAAAGAGCGTTTGAAACTGTGGACAGAAAAATTTTTTGAAAAAGATACAGTCGTATGGAATTTCGGGTAAGGAATTAAACTGGTTTTCGTCATATTTGAATGGAAGAACACAAAAAACAAAAGTTAATGAATCTATTTCGGAAAGTGTGAATGTGAATCTTGGGGTTCCGCAAGAGTCAATACTTGGAGTAACTTTATTTCTGCTGTACATTAATGATGTGTGTAGTGTCCTAAAAAATTGCAAAATAGCATTGTTTGCGGATGATGGGTTATATGCAGTAGGTGAGAATGGTTCTGAGTGTAAGCGAATGATAAAGGAAGATGTAAAAGAGATATATAAGTGGTTGAACATGAATAAGCTCAAACTGAACGTGACAAAAACTAAATGTATGGTTATGAATACTAGTTTTAATGTGAATATTGAAATTGATGGAAACAGAATTGAATGTGTGGACAATATAAAGTACCTAGGAGTTATTATTGATAGGGAACTTAATTTTAAAGAACATGTGGCTTATGTGTGCAAAAAGGTGTCAAAAAAGACTGGGTTTTTAAGACGTATTAGGAACAATTTATATTTGAATGATTTGATACATGTGTACAATGTAATTGTGAAACCCCATTTTAAATTCTGTCCAACGGTGTTATTTCTTGTGAGTGAAGATATGTTTGAAAGAATGCAAAAATTGCAAAATAGGGCCATGCGTATTATACTAAGATGTAATAAGTATACACCTGTGAGATGGATGCTGAATACTTTGAAGTGGATGAACGTGAAGCAGAGAATAATATTTAATGTTCTTTTGTATGTTTTTAAGATGAAATATGGAATGTTGCCTGATTATCTAAGAAGTAATTTAAGATTTGTGGATGAGGTCCAACCATATAGATTGAGAAGTATGAATGATTTTAGGATTGAAAGATGTAGAACTTCTAGATGTCAGAATTCTCTTTTTTGTAAGGGTTTACAAATGTTTAATAGTATGCCAAGTATGATAAAAAGTGAATCAAATTTGAATAGATTTAAGAGTATGTTAGTAGAATATATAAAATTAAATTTTTAGAAAGCGAACTACTGCTTATTGTCTAAGAGTGTATGATATTTGGAAACAAAAAGAATGTATGAGTGTGTTGTATGGCATAAATATCGCTAATAAATGAATTGGATTGAATTAAATGCTTATAAGAATTATTAATATAACGAATATAAATTGGATTCCTTTTCATTCAGATTCAGAAAAATTATAATTTCTGTACCTTTAATTGAATGCTTGAGTTTGCTCAACAGTGCTCAGCTCAACTCTAACTTTAAAGGCCCTTCTAAATCCAAAAGTTCGACCTGATCGTCGGCTTTGAGTGCGGGTTAATTGTTGTTCTACACACAGAAATGTTCATGTGAGTCGGCATGTTTGTCGGATTCAGTTTTGGGATATTTCAAAGCTGCCGTCGAAAACGCAGGGAGAATAACGAAACAAATTAAATCAATGCTACTAATTTCTGACAGACTGAAACAAATTCATTAGGAAATCTGGAGATGAAAGAAAAAGTAATTGATACAGTAAGAGTTATGTCTACATTTCTCATATGTTTATATAGTTTTCTACGTAGAAACATAAACATTGAAACTGCGACTACGCCGCTGACTAAGTCGAACTTTTGGATGTAGAATGCCCTTCGTCATGGTTCGCTCAGGATTCGAATTTACTTAATGTGATCAAAATTTGAATCAACGTAATGCGATGATAATGAACACATATATGCACCTGTAATAGCACGCTATGAAAAAACCCGTCATGTGCAACTACTAATAACGCTGTAATGTCAATAAATATCCGTTCATTTACTAAAGTAATTTATACAAAAGCAATGACTGATCTGTTGGTTAAAGAGTAATAATTTAGTGGGAAGTGTTAAATAAGATTTAATTTTATATGAAAGCAATCTGTCGTTTGGATCCAGTAGCTGAATGCGTGTCGAGTCAGAAAAATGGTATAATGTGAAGGTAAGTTAAGAATTGGTGTCGGAAAGTTCCGTTCAATAGATAGAAAAGCAAATTTTATTTAGACAATATAATAAGCTTTTTCTAATAACATTTTAAAATCACTTCTGGGGAAATGAAGTTCTTCGTCGGATGAACATATCTTTTTCTACAGTAAAATATGTAGCAGAAAGCCAGAAAGGCGAGTTTAATTATCAAAAGATGGAACGTCAAACGCCCCAAATTTTAACTGCCTAAAATCGTCATTTTTTCACGATATTATACATAGCCAACTAATATCAATTAAAATATGAAACAAATAGATAAATTGCTGTACTTAGGTAGGATAAAATCTTATCACAAGCCATGATTATTTAGAACAGCTCTATACTAAATTGGTGCAAAGGGATTGAACTACAGACAATTAATAGACAAATTGTCCTATAACATAATTACCAACCATAAATATATAGCCCATATGACGAGAATTTGGCTGAATTTTACACTTTAAACTATCTATAATCAAGATAGGAAGAAAAGCTTATACCAAAATTAAACAATAAACATAGGATTTGACATTTCGACAAATGACGACACATCGCTACTCCCAGCTTAACTTTAGCCTAGACAAGCTCCACAACAGTGGTGCCACGACTAGGCCTCGCTGCGTGCTGCTGTCGCTGTCAAAGGGATCAACTTTGGACTATTTAGATGGGATTACTTCTATTCTGTAGGTTTCCTTACTTCTCCTGGGATTTATCCAAATGAAATCCTTTTGTTCTTTCGATCTACTTTCTACGAAATGGTCTCCAGAATCGTTTTCAAAGTGATTTCTCTTGTTGTATGTGTGTAAATAACGACACTCGATAATTCAACACCGAACACGACCTTTCCAAATCAAAGCGATGACTGAACTGCCAGACTTCTTCGATTTAACACCCTTCTCCTAAAAATTAACTGTGTCAACGATATATCAATTATATGGAAGGCGCGTGTGGATCGTATGCTATTTAACTATAAATTTTCCGGATTTTTTTAAAAATTTACACCGACGTTTATATTGTCGTTTAAAAAATTTCTTTAAAACTTTTTTTACTTAATCCAGTTTAACTAAGGTTAAAAATATTAAGTTAAAGATAAAACTTTAAGAAAACTTTTCAAACAAAAACAATACCTTAAAAGACACTGCACTTTTCTCAATTTATCAAAAATGTTTCAATAAGAAATATTGACAATCAATTAGGTTATAATAATTTACTCACATCACACACATTTAATTTCCAACAATTATTGGTGCTATTTCACAACCTTAACATAACGAACTAAAATAAACAGGAATGACAGCATCACGTATACGTGTGTTGTAGATATAATCAGCCGTTGAATGTGTCTCGGAAGTGCTGAAGTAGGGAAAGGTTTTGCGGTTTTGCCCCCTTAGTCAATGTGGATAGTCGAATACCTTTTATTTCACCTTTTGGAAAATTTCAAAATGGCGCAATTTTGTTTCACGCCATTTCACGTTGTTTTGTGATTAAAAATTGTTATAATTAGTAAAGAAGGTATATAGAGAAAGTACTGCCAATATGGCCCAGGTTCGTTAAACTGCACGAAGAATCTTCCCTCATCCGGTTTTTTTAAAGTTGGCTGCTCTACCCTTAAATTAAGTATGGCGCAGTGCTGTGGTACAACATTTACGCGAAAGCACGAAAAACTCAACTAATTACATGGTAAATGTCACTATGACGGTTCTAAATCACCTAAAATTAATAAAATCTAAATCAAAATTAATAAACTTACACTTATTGCACGATAATTCTTCGATGTAATCGATTCAGTCTTTTCAATGTAATTCGCGCGCGCACTTTACCGAGAGGAAAATAAACTTTCGCGCCATTTGTCATTTGACAGCAAATTTGTAAATGTACATGGTGCGCGAAAGGGCACGAAAAATAGCGGAAATAGTGACCATATGGGAGGGAAGAAGTTTTTGTTTTCTTAATTTGGTATATCGAATTGGCAGTACTTTCTCTATATACCTTCTTTAATAATTAGTAAGCATTTTAAAAAGCTTGGAATATATTATTTTCTGAATAAATTTTTAGAAATTCAGTCACGGGGAAAGTCAGTGGAAAATGTACACAAGTTCCACCTGGAGTTGATGGGACAAAACCCCGTAAACTAATATGCATAACGCATATCAGTATACAAAATTCAATTTAATTTTGACATAGAATTTCGAAGCAATTCCACGTCGAATCATCGTGTATTTCACGAGATTTTTTTACTGGATTATTTAATTGTAATGAAGTGGGCTAGTATTTTATATTATAATAGGTTTAAAATTGTTAATAAGATATTTAGCTATTTTAAATTAATATTATTTGTAATTATTTAAAAGACCCCGTAATGCCTCACTACAGCAGAAAGAAAAATCCCCACTTCAAGAAACTAACTGGAGTGGCCCAACAGGAAAGAATTCTGTAGCTAATACTAAAGGTAAATTGAGACGCACACAGGAAAAACAGAACAGGACAGGCTGAAGAAAAAACATTTATGTGGGAGTGCTTTGGCGCAATTTTTGAAATTCTGGAGAAATCTGTTTAAAAACGTAATTTAAAAGCAGCAATATTCATTAAAATTTGTAATTTTGTTTGCCAAATTTTTGGTGCTGATAACACAAGAAAATATGGCCGCCGAGTCAACTCTACCTTAACGCAAAAAGTGATTATTTGACAAGTTAATAGTGTGTTTAACTCCGCCTGAAATATTCTTATCACAAAAGAAAGTTATTTTCTCTACTTTACCTGTAAAATGAAATTCCGGGGCCCTTCAAATAACTAAGATTTTTGCAACATTGCACTACACACTTCACTGTTACTAATTGTTTAAAACTTGAACTGTTCTCAAATATTTTCCACACAGCAAGTAATAGTTTTATATTTTTGACCTTGGCAATCAATTTAATTCTTATTTCAGCTTAGCAATAAAATTCCCTCCCGTGGCAGACACCTTGACGTGGTGGGAGGGCTTAAGTTGCGATACTCAATGGAGCTATGCTGACGGGATAGGTTTGGATTAACTGGACCTATCCTGGTAGGGTCTCCCATATCAGAAAGACTATTGATGAGCAGTGCACCAAGAGCTGCCGCCTCCCCCCCCCCCAGCTGCAATCCTATTCCCCTTGATCCCGTGTATCCCATCCCTTTTCCCGTCCCCTTTTCCCCCTGGGCTGGATTAAGGTGTCAAGGGCAAAGTGTTGACCGTGTTGCCTCGAGCAAGTGGCAGGTGGCGCCCTCCAAAGCTAATTATAAAGCCAGGCGCTATGCGCGTAGGCTCCTAGACAGGCTCCGAGCAATCCCTGCATCGGACCTTAATAGCAAGGATAAGGCCTCCCTGGAGTGGGCTCAAAGAGTCACCCTGAATGCCGGTGGAGCTGGGAATTCATCCCTTGTGTCCAAGAGACAAAGGTCTATGGAGGAACAGCCCCAACCAGAGGCTAAGAAAGCCAAGGGACCTTCTGGGAAGCCGATCCCCTACAGCGAGGTCCTCAAGGGTCAACTCGTGCTAGCCGTTGTAGACAGAAGCAACGAAGACGGCTCCATCACCTCCGACAGGTGGAGGAAAGTAGAGGTCAAATTGGCCCTCAGTTTCCTCCCTCTCATGAAGGAGCATCCGGGTCCTCCTCCCTCATGTCGAGATGGGGGTTGGCATCAGGGCCACATTAAACTCATCGCTTGTGCGAACCAGAGATCCTGGGATCTCTACAAGCTGGCGATATCCAGAATGGGAGAGGTCTGGCCAGGCGCCAGGCTCGAAGCTATACCACGGGACGAGATCCCAAGTAGGCCGAGAGCCCGGGTTTGGATCCCGGCCGAACCCTCCGATCCTGCCACCATCCTGGATATAATCAGGTGTAGCAACCCCGAGCTTCCAACCTCCAACTGGATGATTGGCAAGCTGGAGGAACCTAAAGGGGACTCAAGGTCAGTGATCCTGGTGATCAACAAAGAGTCCCTGGAACCTTTGGCTAAGGTAAACGGGGTAGTGGACTATGGCTTCTCGTCCATTACCCTTAAGGTATACAAAAAGGATGAGGAGGAAGCCAAAAAGGAATCTTCGGATAACGTCACAGCTTCGACAGAGGCGGTGACTAAAGAGATTCCTCCCATATGTAATAATCCGCCTGTACGAGCTCAAGAGAAGGACGCCATGTCTGAGACGGAGCTTTCACGCAGGCTACTAAGGGCCTCTCTGGATGAGGAACAGCTACTCGCTTCTGAACCGGAGGAGCTAGATAACAAAGCGGTGGAAGTTAGGAGTGACTGCACTTCTGATGCTGCGGCTGCTTCAAATCAACCTCCACCACTCTAAAGCAGCATCTGCTGCCCTTCTTCTTCGTCTTACAAAGGACGAGGAAGATATTGTTTTAGTCCAAGAACCATGGGTCGCAGGAGGAATGGTTCGCGGACTATCCATACCGGGTTATACGACCCTCTACAAAAGGAATGTGGGTAAGCCTAGATCTTGTATTATGGCGAAGAAGACGCTAAATGTTTTTCTTCTCTCCAACTATAGTGATGAGGATACAGTAGCCGTCAACCTGGAAATCGGATCAAGGTGCTACTGGCTGACGTCCTCTTATCTGGCGCACGACTTCGTGGGGCCTCCGCCGTCCGATTCTGTGAAGAACCTTGTTGCTGAGGCTGAACAACGCAGGGTTGGGCTCATACTGGGATGCGACGCCAATGCACATCATACGGTGTGGGGCAGCTCCGATATCAACGAGCGAGGTGAGTCTCTTTATGATTATCTTTTAAACACTAACCTGCTCTTATGTAATGTGGGGATAGAACCCACTTTTATCACAAGGAATAGGCAAGAGGTTTTAGACCTGACTCTGGCCTCGGATAATGTCAAATCTCTTATTAAGAATTGGAGGGTCTCCAAAGAACACTCCTTCTCTGACCATAGGTACATTCAGTTCGATCTGGATGACCGGCCTTCGAAACCACCAGTCTTCAGAAATTACAGAAAGACTGACTGGAACTTATATAGGGACATTGTGGAGGCGTCACTACCTTCTGACCCACCTATCCCTCCAAATAACAAAGAGGAACTGGATGGGCTAGTTGATAAGCTCACTAAAGTTCTAAATGGTGCTATGGCTCAATCCTGTCCCCTTAAGATACCCAGAGGCAAACAGAAGCCTCCGTGGTGGAATGCACACCTAGGGTCTCTCAGGAAGGAATGCAGAAAGACCTTCAATCTGGCAAAAGCCAATAGGGAAATGCACTCGTGGGACTGCTATAAAGACAAACTGAAAATTTATAAAAAGGAACTCAGGAAGGCTCAGAGAAAATCGTGGAGAATTTACTGCGATAAAATAACGGAAACCTCTGAGGCCTCCAGACTGAGAAAAATCCTAGCTACCGATCCAAGTATTCCTAGCTATCTACTTAAGGCGGATGGTACTTGGACCTCATCAAGCGTAGAGTCTCTAGAGATTCTCTTTGAAACTCATTTTCCTGGAAGTACCGGGGGGGTTGTGATACCTCCCTTGTGTAACCTTCCTCGATCTCCGGAGCTGGCGGATGTGATTACGGAATCCAAACTCCGGTGGGCTATACACAGCTTCATGCCTTTCAAATCTCCGGGTCCTGATGGCATTGTTCCTGTAGAGCTCCAGCGCAGCTCCGATCTCATACTAAATTGGCTGATGGTATTATATAAGGGTTGCCTTGACTTGACCTACATCCCGGCACTGTGGAAACGAGTTAAGGTTGTGTTTATTCCCAAAGCGGGCAAAAGCTCGCACGCCACTCCCAAGGACTTTAGACCTATAAGTCTATCATCTTTTCTTCTCAAAACCTTTGAGAGATTAGTCGATATCCATCTACGCGGTAGTATTCCTCAGTGTCTACTATCGGCGTCCCAGCACGCGTACTGTAAAGGGAAGTCTGCGGATTCTGCTCTGCATTCTCTCGTGCGCACTATAGAGAAATCCCTTGATTGCAAGGAGTTCACTCTAGTGGCCTTTATTGATATTGAGGGAGCTTTTAACAACGTCAGTCCGGGGGCAATCATGGATGCACTCGCTTCTCTGGGTGTGAATGCCAATCTTATGTCGCTGATCGGTCAGATGCTTCATGGCAGGACCATCAGCTCAAAGCTGGGAGAGGCTCATACCATCAGAACGGTGAGCACGGGCACACCGCAAGGTGGAGTCCTATTTCCTCTTCTTTGGAATCTGGTGGTGAACAAACTGCTTCTAATCCTGGAAGAGGAGGGCTATGGAGTGGTTGCCTATGCGGACGACATCGCTATAGCTATCTCGGGCAAATTCCTGCCTGTCATAAGGGATCTTATGCAGAACGCCCTCACCAAGCTCACCAGGTGGGCAATGGGGCGTGGGCTTTGTATTAACCCTAACAAGACCGAGGTGGTCATCTTTACTAGGAAACATAATATTCCCCCCGTTAACCCTCTGTATCTGAATGGCACCCGCCTAGACTTTGCCGAGGAAGCTAAATATTTGGGTATCATCCTGGATAGAAAGCTCAGCTGGAAGTCTAATATTCAGGAGAGGGTGAAGAAAGCAACTACAGCTCTATACTCCTGCAAAAGGGCAATCGGTGGTAAATGGGGATTTCAACCCAAGCTGACTCACTGGCTCTATGTTGCAGTTATTAGGCCAATCTTGTTGTATGGAGTGGTGGTCTGGTGGCCAGCACTGGACAAGACCACTTACCTCAACGCTTTAAGGAAGGTGCAGAGATCGGCCTGCATCTGTATCACCGGAGCGCTACGGACCACTCCTACTGATGCTCTGGAGATACTTCTTCATCTACTCCCTTTAGATCTGATGGGTAAACAGATGGCAGCTAATGCTGCCATTAGACTTACAGCCACAACTCAGTGGTCCAATACTAAAGTTGGGCACTCCACAATTCTGGACTCCTTTTCGCTCCAAGTGGGGCATCTTGACTACACCACCCCCAGCTTCTCCTTTGTCAAGCGTTTCTTATTAACCATTCCAACTAGGCTTGACTGGGAGGGGGACACCAATCCCTGTGGGGAGTCCATTCAAATTTATACAGATGGCTCTAAACTACGGGGCAGGGTGGGGGGTGGTGTTTTCTCAGAGGCACTGAACATTAGTATATCCTTCCGCCTTCCAGACTACTGTAGTGTGTTTCAGGCGGAGGTCATGGCTATTCAGGAAGCTTTGAAGTGGCTAAAGGAGAACGAAGCTCCAAAGGACATCTGTATCCTTACAGATAGTCAGGCTGCTCTGCTATCTCTTGATTCTGTCCTATCGACATCTAGGGCTATTAACAGCTGTCGCTCGTATTTAAATGAGCTGACCGAACGGTATCTAATTCACCTGTGCTGGGTCCCGGGGCACAGGGACATTCCAGGAAACTGCGTAGCGGACGAGCTAGCTAGACGTGGTACCACCCTGGAGATTGAATCGGAAAGCACTACTCTTGGTTGGCCCTTGGCAACCTGTAAGATGTTGCTTAGTAGGAGAGCAATCAACTTAGCGAAACACAGATGGACAAACGGCACTACGTGCCATACGTCCAGACAGATCTGGCCTAAACTGGATCTAAGGCGCTCCAATTTTCTGCTCTCGAGGGGTAGATCTGACCTCAGAATAGTGACTGGGGTTATCACAGGCCATTGCCTTATTGGCTTACATGCGAAGAGACTGGGGATCCCCTCAAATGACTTCTGTAGAAGTTGCATGGATGAGGAGGAGGAGGAAACCATTTTACACTTCCTCTGCCAGTGCCCTGCACTGGCACGCAGGCGAAAGTCCTTCTTAGGAAACTATTTCTTTGATAGTCTCTGTGATCTAGCGGCGATTGACGTTGCAGATCTGTGGCGCTTCATCGACAGCTCCGGTTGGTTCCAATGAGGAGGTGGAGGGAATCCTTGGATTCCCGTGGCATCACAATGGGCCTTTTGAGCAATAAAATTAGCTCTTTTTCACTTACAACATTCTGTTAAGGAAAAACATCAAACAAAGTGACAGCAGGAGTTAAATGATGAGAGCAAAAATGTTGTAGAAATCGTCACACTCATGTACACGGATTTTACACGCTAGGGCCACTCGATTTAGTTTTTTACATAACATAATTAAGGAAGGAGGGTGTGTAATCTCTTCTTCAGGTCTGCCACTAAGGATAAAAAAAGAGAGAGAGATAGAAAGGAGAGCGACAGGTATGGCGGCTCCTATAACTCATGGCCACTGAACCATCAGAAAATAAAACAAGAAAACCCCCCTGTGTGATGGTTTCGGTCATTAACCCACGACAATCTAGGCTAGACCCAACCTAAAAAATTCTTAAAGAAAAACCAAAAAAAGGAAAATTTAAAACATGAGTGATGAAGGGAAAGGGATATAGGAAGAGAGGCGGCGAAGAAGCCCCACAGGGTTTCTTGAAATCAAAGATTAAAATTTCATGTCAAATAATCGCAATATATAATACAAAATTAACAAAAAAGTTTACATTGAGTAGTCATTATATACATACATATATCTACCTCTTGACTGAGCTATAAGTTAACTCAATACCTTACCTTTGGTGATTCCGAAAAAAACGAACAATATTCATATTCAGTCTTTCCTAAATAGTTCTATATCAATGTTGTTGTATTCCGTACAGGTGTAGATTTGTCTCATAGGCAAATCTTTATCACGGAAGGAGAAGTCACACCTGTGGTAAAACACAGACGTGAAAATCTTCCGGTGTTAAAAAGTTTTGCGACTAAGTCGTAACACCTGTGCGAAGTCAAGCTTCTTTATCTACCCGGAAGAAGAATATTGACCAAATATTTAGTCATAAAACTAACAATAGGAACTTATCTCATCATGATTAATGCAATATGGTACGTACGTCCCATAACGCAGAAGACGATTATTTTACTTTTATCTGATGTAATGTGACCCTATGAATGAATCGTGCACAACTCAAGCATATACAGGGTGTTTCAGATCTGACGTGCCAAAATGAGTAGGGTTAAAAATCTCAGCTAGACAAAAAAAATTGTATGGTGGAGGGGGGGGGGGGCAATCTCAACCGTTGGAGTTACAGGGTGATTCATAAATTTCAGTTTTTCATGGTATGCACATTACTCTGTTATTTTTATCTTTTGATCTACTCAACATAGTGACATCAAACAAAAGCTAAAAAAATACTATCACAATGACCTTTCCAAAATTTTTAACGTTTAGGATCTAACTCCTACCAGGTACAGGTACAGTCACTTCCAAAAGTGAAAAAAATAGTTTACGATTACCTAAAGTTCAGAATTTTGCCAAATTTTCTCCGAAATTCAAGTAATTAGTACACCCTTTTTAATTTTTGTTAGATTTCCCATCTTATTACCTTTCAAAAAAGGTGCAACATATCCACGTAGAGAAATATGTAGAAATTTATACGTAGAAATCCTATCGAAGAATATTATAAAAATCAACAAATTAAAAAAATTAAACTCAAATTAATTCTAAAATGCTTTTTATTGAATTTAAAAATAATTACAATTAATCTTGATAAGTAACAAAAGCCGTTTAAAATGTCCACCGGCACTTTGGATGCATGCCAACAATCTCCTTCTAAGTCCCTGTTTAAGGCGTATTGCAGCCAGCCTCTTTCGTATTTTCGTCGTTCCCCATAAGAAAAAGTCCAATGGTGTAAGGTCTGGAGATCCAGCAGGCCAAGGAATCGGTGCACCTCGTCCAATCCAGCGGTTAGGAAATTTTTCACTTAGTATTACCTTCACAATTGTAGGCATTCTAAAAGAAATAATAAAAACAAAATATTTTTGTGTTCGATAATACTATTCTTTGCTTAGATTTTGATGACAGAGGAACAATGGGTCCCGCTAGTTTTTTAATGTTTTTGGGTGCAATATGAATGCGAGGCCAGATGTTAAGCACTCTTGTGATAAGAATAGTTTTTCTTAGCAAATATGTAATAGTAGTAACGTGTTGGATGAAATAAATATAATATGAAATTAACTCTGAGTTGTTGAAATTTAAGTCTGTTTCGGCTCGGCAAGTACTACAATATTTCAGAAGTGGAATTTTACTCGCGATCGACGAGATTAATGTGGATTATTTTTCGAAACGTGGTTTATACAAAGTGTGTCTAGCTTGTTACTTAAAGTGATAACTTCATATGGAAGCTTAAAAAAAATGCATACGGCATAAGAAATTATAAGTGCAAAACGGAATTTGTGTAAATAGATAAAATTTCAAAATAATTACATCAAAAGCGAATATTTCGTGTATAAAAGTGCACTCCACCACGTGTTAGTCCTGAATTACAAGAGTGATTTTACCCCATAACTCACGGCAGTTCTGTTCTGTGCAAAAGTAGAAAAACCCTCGGAGTGTTGCTACGAAAGGGGCTTTGACTGACGTTAAAAAACCGGTTCATAAGTGTTTTGCAGGGTTGACACCAAAAATTTTTCGAACCCTAATGAGGAAGTTACGAAAATGGACAAAAGCAAATCAGGAAAAACTCAAGCAAAACCCCTACGATTCGTGATTGACACTCACAGATGACCCTCTTGCTACCTCACTTCTCTCACCAAGAAAAAAACAGGTTTTCGTCACTCATGGGGTAAAATCCCTCTCGTGTAATTCAGGACTAAGTAAGCATTCGAAATGGAGGCACACGCACAACATTTTCTCGATCGAGCATCCTGTAATGATCTAAAGGCTAAGTTAAGTGCGTTTAAATTATCAACATCAGGTACAAAAGCAGTACTCAAGATAAGACTACAGGAAGCCTGGGAAAATTTGCACACCGAAGCCCTCAGCGAACAAGCTGATGGAAACGGAAACAACGCCGAGTACACGATCATTTGTCCATTTCAAGGATGTCGAGAGTCGCTGGTTGTTTTTAGTGGAGATGATAACTTTCCCATTGAGAAATGGATTAAGAATATCGAAGAGTCAGCAGAGGTTCTGGGATGGGACAATCGCATGTGCTACATTTACGCAAAGCGCTCGATGACCGGGACAGCAAAGCTCTTGTTACGAACCATTTCCGTCAAATCTTCTCAAGAATTAAAAAGTGCGTTACTAAAGGAATTTAATAAAAGGGTGTCAAAGGCGGACATTCATGGTGAGGTCAGGAGGAGAAAGAGATCCGGCGAATCGTGGCAACAATATGTTTTCTCAATGCAGAAAATTGCAGCACTAGCAGACTTTGACGACTCAGATGTTATACATTATATAATCAATGGCATACCGGATAAAGACGTAAACAAGATGCAATTATATGGAGCTAACAACATGGAAGAGTTGAAGGCACTCAGAAAATATGAAAAAATTAAAGCAAAGTCATCAGCTTCGGAGAATGCGACAATGCCAAGGTCTCGTCAAGTTCACAGCAGACTCCATAAGCCTATAAGTTCCAGCATTAAATGTTACAACTGTAACGAAGTGGGCCACACCAGCAACGCCTGGACGAAACCAAGACGTGAGAAGGACCTTTGTTTCAAGTGTGGAGCGAAAGGACATGTCTTCCGTAAGTGCCCGTCTAGGCCAGGAGTTATGACTTTACGACATCAGTGCACCCCAAGTAGTCGGGATTATCGACAGTCTATCCAATCCGAGTATGTATCTTTAATGCATAATGATTTTAAATTTTATATTAGGTACGATTTCAAAGAAGATAAAGGGGATACGAGCTACTCTTGCATGCTTTGGACTCTTCTGGACTCGGGAAGCCCAATCAGTTTCATCCAGGAGCGACATCTTCCACCACTGGTTGTATCTAGGATAAGTAAAAAAGATAATTTTTTTTTTATAGGAATAAATAACAGCCCTTTAGAAGTGTTATGTGTAACAGACTGCAGCGTTCATTTTAACGATTCGAGCATGTCATATCCAATAGTTTTAGGACGAGATTTTTTTAAAATAAATACAATAAAATTGACGAAAGAGAATTTAATGAGAAAAATGAGAGAGAATGAAAATCTTAAAAGATCTGCTAAAGGAGATTATCAAATAAAATCAAAAATTATACCTAATGAAAAGGAAAGAGAAGAAATTAATTTTGACGAACAAATTCTGAATATTGACATTGGAAGTGTAAGTACTGATCTCCCATCTTTGAATATTAGTGACAAGATATCTTATGATATTAAAATTAAATTGCGGGATTTAATAGCTCATACACTTAACAAGTCCCCTGATGAAGGCAACGAAATAGAGTTGAATATTAAGGGGGTCTTACTATGTAACAGTTTCAAAAAATCGATTTGTTTTTACATTTTTTTCATCTAAATAGTGTTAGAAATACGCTGGTAAAAGGATTTAACTGTAGACGGGCTTGTTTGGCAGTGACAGAGCATTTTTCACGGAATTTTTAACAATATTTTATTACGTTGTCAATCTTTAAACGTGTTTTTCCGAAAGTCGTCTCTTTAGAGGTGGGGTGAACGTTTTCGAAAAAACTACCTGACCGATCTTGTCATACTAAACATTTTTATTATCAGAAAACATGTCGCAACAGATAGACACGAGCTTTTTTTGAAATTCTTGTCCAAAAATTTTTAACAGCAAAAAAAAGTGCCAAAAAAATTTTTTTTTTCAAAATTCTATTACTATAAGAATTTTGTGAATTTTTGAAATAGCTCGTGTCTATCCATAGCCAAGGGGATGAGAAAAATAAATTTTAAAGGTTTTTTGGTTTCAGATCATCTGATCGGTCAAAATCGTTCACCCCGTAGCGGTCACATTCATTTTTATGTAAAACCAAAAAAACTATGTAAAGTTCAATAATGAATGATAACATTACAAAAAACTGCTTCCCGAAATCATTTGTAGTTTTCTAGTAATCAATTTTTGAATATAGCGCTCGGAAATGAGGTATTACATAGTAAGAGCCCCCTTAAGTTAATTAAAGACGAACCATTTTTCTGCACACCCCGGCGTTTACCGTATATATACAAGATCGAATTACAAAAGATACTTGATGATCTATTGCGAAAAAATATAATTCACGAAAGTCAATCTCCGTCTGCGTCTCCAATAGTTTTGGTCACTAAAAAAACTAGCGAATTTCATCTATGTGTGGATTACCGATCCCTCAATAAAATTACTATTAAGGACAATTACCCTTTACCCCTTATTGAGGATTTACTTGACAGACTGCGTGGGAAGAATTATTGTACTATCTTAGACTTAAAGAATGGTTTCCATCACGTAGGAGTGGCTAAAGATTCTATAAAGTTCACTTCATGTGTTATACCTTTGGGGCAGTTCAAATATCTGAAAATGCCTTTCGGATTAAAGAATGCGCCGTCAGTGTTCCAAAGATACATAAATTGTATATTTAAACATTTAATTTCCTCCGATAAATTAATGGTCTATATGGACGATTTACTTATTGCTAGTGAGACAATCGAAGAACATCTAAACAGTCTGAGGGATGTATTGTCATTGGTTTCTGAATATGGGTTAGAGTATTGTTTTTTTTATAAGATGTGGCCAAATCCTAGGGGACAACCCTTTGATGCGTTACCATGGTTTTGGCCGGGAGGGAATTAGGGTAAGGGAAGTGAGGAAACTTGAGCATTGCTGCGAGCTAGACAACAGTCCAGAGACGGTGTGGATTATTTTAATTGCTTAATAAAAGCTCACGAGGTCATCTGGTCTCGAACCCGGGACCCATGGTATGTTGGTCTTGCCGCTCAACGTATTGATCCAACTACGTTTTGATAAGTGTAAATTTTTCTGTGAGGAGATAATTTATTTGGGGTATGTGGTGAATAGTGGAGGTATACAACCGAATCCAGAAAATTTAAAAGCGACTAAAGACTTCCCTGTTCCTAAAGTTACTAAAGATATTTACAGTTTTGTAGGGCTTTGTTCATATTTCCGTAAATTCATTAAGAATTTTGCAATAATCGCTAAGCCTTTATATGACCTTTTGAAGAAAGATTCTCCTTTTAAATTTGGTGAAATAGAATTGGAAAGTTTTGAAACGCTTTAAACTCGATTATTAGAGTCCCCGATACTCGCTATAAGTGAAACTTAGCTGCTTCTGGGTTGGTTTTAATGCTATACTTCTACAAAATCAAATGGATAATAGATTTCATCCGGTGTGTTACTTCTCCAAAAGAGCTACACCTGCCGAGACCCGGTATCACAGTTACGAATTGGAAACTCTGTCGATCATCTATGCTCTGAGGAGGTTTAGGATATATTTGACGGGTATTTATTGCCAATCTCTCACCTTTACTCTAAACAAAAAAAATTATAAATCCTCGAATATCTAGATGGGCGTTGGAAATGCAGGATTTTGATTATATAATTGAACATAGGGCATCGGGTAGGATGAACCATGTTGACGCACTTAGTCGCTGTATTAATATCTTGGTTGTTGAGGATGAATCTTTCGTGTTTGGCGTGAAGCGAATGAACCTGCGCTGGACAGATTCAATCCTATTAATGTGAGTTGTTTGTGTAGGTGACCATACCTGGCTGGCATATTCAAGGAGAGGTCTAACGTAGGAGATATAGAGAGATTTGGAAACATAAGGATTGGAGAACTCTCTGGACCAGCGCTTCACAAACCCTAGCGCACAAACCCTAGCGCACAAAGAGGTAACGATAGGGACTGGTACGTCGGTTAGCATATAGACTCTCGGGGTGGGAGTAAAACGCTTGCGGGAATAAGAGATGGACTGGCATTTGGATACATTGAGTTCAAGAAAATTTTTCATGCACCATGTGGTGAAGGAATCGAGATCTTTTTGCAGAAGAAGAGAGTCGGTTGTGAAGGAGATATGTTTAATTATTTTCATGTCATCAGCATAAATTGTAAGGATGAAAATTAATGGACCGAGGCGACTGCCCTAGGGGACGCTAGAACGAGCGACAATAGGGTTAGAAATGGATGAGCTCAAAAGAACATTGTACCGACGGTTGTTGAGGTAGGATTGAATCCAGGAGATGAATCGGGAGGGGAAGCCTAGACGATCAAGTTTGAACAAGATAACATTATGGGAGATCTTGTCGAAGGCTTTACTAAAATCGGTAGCGATAACATCAACATCTTTACCGTTTTCCAGGGCATATAGTGTTTTGGAGATGAAGTCAGTAAGGTTGGTGGTTGTAGATCTTCCTTTGAGGAAGCCATGCTGGTAGGGGGAGAAGATCGACTTACAGTGGAAGAACATGGAATCATAGACCAATTTTTCGAATAGTTTAGGTATGGATGATAATTTAGCGATGGGTCTGTAGTTGGACACATCGTTCTTGCAACCTTTTTTGAAGATGGGAATAATATACGAGTTTTTCCATAAATGAGGGAACACCCCTTGAGTGACCGCGAGGCGGAAAGGGGTTGAATTAGATGCATGGCACACTTTTTCAGAACGATGGCCGGAATGCCGTCAGGACCTGTGTTGAAGTCTTCCTCAAGCCCGTTGATACTGGCGGCGATTAGTTCGGGATCAGGGTCGAAAGACGTAAACGACGTTTGAGTGCATTTGTCCAAGAATGAAAAGTAGTTAAGGTCAGGTTGTAGGGAATTGTCGCTGAAGGATTTACTGAAGAAGTGTGCAAAGAGGTTGGCGATAACCTTTAATAAGGATCAGACGAAGAGGTATTCTCAAGTTTTAGGGTAGAGGGGTAACCATTGGATTTCTTCTCGGAATTAATAAAGTTATAAAAACGCTTGGGGTCGGATATGAGGCTAGTTTCCATCCGTTTGAGGTACTCATAGTAGAGAATATCACAACGTTCAGAAAAAGAGGTATAAGCAGATAGGTAGGAAGAATAGTCGGACTCGGTCTGGGATAGAAGAAAAGTTTGCCAACGTTTATTTCTTTTGTTGCGGAGAGAGCGTAATTCTTTTTCGTACCATACGGAGGATGAGGAGTAGTTTTTACGAGGAAAAAGGGGGATAGATTGTGTAAGACAAGCGTGTATTTCTGAATAGAACGCCTCTAAAGCAACGTCAGCTGAAAGATGTTGAGGGATAGTGGCAATGTTAGAGTTGAGGAGCAAGCGATTTAATTTTTCAAAGTCGCCTTTACGAAAATTGAAGGAAAAAGAAGACTCGGAGCTTGAAAGAGCATGAGGGTGTTCGTAGGAGAAAACAAGGAGCAGGGGAGGATGGTAACGATCGAGAGAGGAGATGGTTGCTTTCCGCCACAGCCGAGTTGACTGGGTCTGAGGAAAAGATTAAGGGGTTACATACGGCCAGCAGCGCCAAAAACGCTCTAAAAGAAAAACTGTTTTTTACAAGGGATAGCAATAGAAATTAATTAAAATAACTTTTACACATTGTTTATTAGTATTTAAACTTCCGGCTCGACAGACTATAACTACAACTTTATTTTACAAGAATTTTTTTACTATTTGCAGATCCATCAACATTTCAAGGAGAAATGATGCAGACCGTGGAGCAACTTCTTTTTCATAGTGGTTCGGGAAACGTGATTTTTTATATTGTAATTTTTGAAAAAAATAAATTAAATACTTTGTTTTATAAAGTTTAAATACTAATAAACAATGTGTAAAAGTTATTTTAATTAATTTCTATTGCTATCCCTTGTAAAAAACAGTTTTTCTTTTAGTGCGTTTTTGGCGCTGCTGGCCGTATGTAACCTCTTAAGTCTAATTGTCTGTCCAGAAAGTTCATGACTCCACTTACTTGAAAGAGGCCAGAAACGGAGAGCTGATCGGTAAAAAAGGCTTCTTTGGCCGAAGATGCGTTAAGGGGGACAAAGTGAGAACAGTCCTCAGACAATGACCATTGAATACGGGGGAGGTTAAAGTCACCCAATAAAATAAATTCATCGGAGGCGTTAGCGTTCTCAAGCAGAGTGTCGATCGCTTCAATTATGGGCTCGTAGGCATCTAGAGGTTGAGAGGGACGAATATAACAACAAATAATGTACAGAAGAAACTTATTTAGTACTAATTTGATACATACAAATTCTGATATTGTAGAGTCGGAGGTCTTTAGCAGGGTGGCGTCATAACGGTTGTGAGCAGCTATGAGAACCCCGCGACCTGGTGGATCATTGGTGCCTACACAACCGTCGACACGGAAAATGCTATAGTTTGGAGGGAATAGTTCGTTGTCGAGAATTCCTGGTGTTAGATTGGTTTCAGTTAAGGCAAAGATATCGTGCGGGAATTTGTGGGAGTTAAGAAAAAATCTCCTTATACCATCTCTTAGTGCTAAGCTCTAGGTGCTAAGCTGAGGATGTTGCTGTGGCCATAGGGCTTAGCAACCCAGAACCCAGATTCTCTGAGTCTTGCTGCACTGCATGACGCCTGGAATTAGATCAAGAGGAAGTAGATGCAGAAGCACATTAAGAGCTTCGGTTGGGGGTTACTGCAGGCCACCGGTAGTACCGATGTAAGCGGTTCTTTGCACTCTATTCAGCTTGGTTTGGTTATAAGCCTTACTCATCACAGGTCACCAAACCAGTAAACTGTAGCTGAGAATTGCACGCACCACCGCTGTGTATAACCACAGCGTCATCTTAGGTTGCAGTCTCCATAATGAAAATCAAAGGTCCTAAATGACTGCCTTGAGGCACCCCAGAAGAGTTGTTGATCTCTTCAAAGAGTGCACCACGAAATAAAACCCGTTGTGTGCGATCAGAAAAATAAGAACATAACCACTGGACGAAGACTGGAGGAAAGCCTAGAACTGAATGACAGGTATACAGAAGTTAAAAAAATCCAACAGGTTGGTAGTGGTGGACTTACCCTTCATGAAGCCATGCTGGAAAGAGCCCAAGAACGGTTTGCAATGGAAGTAAAGTATATCACAAACCACAGCCTCAAATACTTTCCCAATGCAACATAAACTGGCAATTGGTCGATAATTAGAGATGTCACGTTTGTTGCCCTTTTTATCAAGAAGGGTAATCAAGGACAATTTCCAAGATTTAGGAAACACACCAATGCAAATAGACAAATTAAATAAGTGACAGAGAATAGGAGCTACGTTACACGTTACAATTTTTTAAAAAAATACGTAGGAATGCCATCAGGACCACATGAAAAACTATTAGCCAAATTCGTTATATATTTCAAGACGATAACCTCGTCAAATACTAAGTCTTTGGAATGAAGGGAAGTGTGCGGAAGCCTCGTCAAATGAGTAAAATCCAAAAACGCAGTCTTAAATAAATCACCAAAGAAGTTGGCAATTGTAGTTACGCCTGGAGTTCACAAATTTCCAAAATTGCTTTAATACAATGTTAGCTTACTAAGCCTATTAGAGACGGGCAAATGGCGATACGACCAGACAGATCTGGCCTAAACTGCATCTTAAGCGTCCCAACCTCCTAGTTTCGATTGATATAATGAACCTAGCTGTAGGTGTGCCTTATTGATATAGTACATGCGAAGAAATTGGGACTCTTCTCGAGTATCTCACCTCCTTTGCTCGTGATCTATCTTGGTACGTACGAGAAAGGCCTTTCTGACTACTTCTTTAATAGTCTCGGCGATCTCGAGACGGCTAACATAAGAGATCTCTAGCGCTTCATTGACAGCTCCAGATGGTTTCAGTAAGGAGTTGTGGGGTATTTTACTCCCGTGGCCTCGCAGTAAACCTATTCAAAGTTTGTGTACTTCTATTGGACGGTCATACATACCTACATACCTGCGAGCTAGTCAACTCCCCAGAAACGGAGTAGATTTTTAATTTTAATTAAAAACTGACGGGGAGACAGAGGCTGGAACCCTGGAACAATGGTGTGGTGATTTCGTTACACAACCAATCAATCCAACTCAGTCTTATTTGTTGATTTAATAGGATATTGCGATTAGCAATGACCTTTCCTTGGGACAATAGAGCATAAACTCTTGTTCGTACAATAGCTTTCCTTCCATTATGGTCTAAATGTAAAAATTTAGAGCACTGCCGTAATAGGTGTGATCCTGCACATTGTATACACCTAAAAGTACTATGTACTGATTTTGTACACGTCTTCAGTGCTTCAACGGCCCTAAATTGTCCTCTGAGATAATCGGTGAGTTTACAGTATTTGGAAGATTCCATCTGCAAACCTATGTACTTGTTTCAGGAGATTCTATTACGAGAATTTGTATTGTGTGCTGAAATTTTACATTGTTCAAGTTAATTGGTTATAGTCATGCTTTAATAACAATTATTTTACAGGTATAATTTTCTTACAAAGATAATATCAAATAACGGATAGAGCGACCTTTACAATCAGATAAGACTTTTTTAAGTGTTCTTGTAGGTCTTTTCAAACGGTTCAATATATCTCTATTATTTTTAAGAAAGGTAATTTTTATAAAAAATCAATATTCGCAGTGCTACATAACCTCAAATATGTCAAAAGACAATGTTTTTTTTGCACTTTTAGGTCAGAATATCTGAAAAATCGTTCAAGCTGTTCATATTATTTCCACTTCTTTGCAAGACGTCTTGGTTCAGAACCGGATGTGTAGACTCGAATCTTAATAAGATTGTAGCAGGGTTTCGTCGATGCCTGGGTTAATATTTCCACCAAGATTTTAGAAATTGCCATTTATTCCAATGGAGTTTCGGGCTATTCAAAAAAAAAAAAAAAGGTGCTTATCAACACCGAATTGTTGATGACTGAGGTTCTGTCTTTCAAACTTTCATTTAATTATTATTTTAAATCAAACATGTTTTTAATTAAGCAACATTTCAGTTTAGTATATTTTATTAGTCTGAAAAACTCTTACAAAATTTACAGTCTTACCTAGTTCACTTTTCTCAGCAGGCAGGTACTCCGGATACATGTAATTTTTTATTTTAAAAACCATTACATTATACAGAATTAACCCTTCTAACTCAGAAGGCGCACTTCACAGGCTGAGGCCTGGAATCAATTGACCTATTCACCAGAATATAACATATATTCAGATGAATGAGGCTCCCACAACCCATGCAATAAAATATTAGTACACAAAAAAAAAAAAAATCCACAACAATCCCAAACACTACAATGAGGGGTGCAAAGACAACAAAGATCGTTTAAGCAAATCCTTACTAAGAGCCAGGTCAAAAATAGGACACATTCACGGCTCTACACAAGCGGGTAATAGGCTCATGCATAACATAGTTAGCCCGAGAATGGGTAACATGTAGTAAAGGCAATCTCCTTAAGCTGTACGGGGTATGCCTATAAGTAACCAAACTTGCGAGAGTACGAGAATCTATATTCGAGTTCAAAAGCTGGTGAATAAATACTAGGTCAGCAATTCTACGACGTTCACCCAGCGAATGCATATTAAGCAAACGGAGGCGATCCTCATAAGGAGGAAGCCTTAATGGATCATTCCACGGGAGGTCCCATAGTGCGAACCTAACAAAGTTCCGCTGCACCGACTCAATGCGTCTAGAGTGAACAGCATAGCAAGGAGACCAAACCTGAGATGCGTACTCGAGAATTGGTCTAACTACAGAACAAAATAAGTGAATTAGGGTCTGTCGATCAGAAAACTCCCTAGACCACCGCTTAACAAAACCCAGGACGGAATTACTCCGAGATACGATATGATTTATGTGAAGAGTGAAATCGAGTTTTCTATCCAGCTTTACACCAAGGTCAGTAACGGACTCCACACGATGGATAGTAGTTTCCGCAAATGTATAATCAAAGACGAGTTGATTGATGTTCCTAGAAAAAGACATAACTTCACATTTATCCAGGTTAAGCTGCAGTCCATTTGAGGCACACCAAACCCTGAAGGTATTCAAATCATCCTGAATGCAGGAAGAATCATAACTGTTTCTAACGCATGAGAAAATCTTAATATCGTCTGCGTAGATTAGAAGTTTGGAGTGCTTAATCAGAGGGACAATGTCGTCAATGGCAAGAATAAACAGCAACGGTCCCAGATGGCTACCCTGCGGCACACCAGATGAAGCCCTAACGACTCTAGATAAAGTATTACGGAAAGAGACTCGGTAAGTCCTATTTTTTAAGTAAGAGCAGATCCAATCGAGCAGTAAAGGTGGAAAACCCAACCTTTCAAAATCACAGAGTGAGGGAGCTTACCAAATGCCTTGCTAAAATCAGTGTAAACACAGTCGGTCTGGATACCCTGTTGGAAGGCAGAGATAATATGGGATGTAAATTCAAGCAGGTTGGTTGTCGTCGATCGACCGGGCAGAAAGCCATGTTGATTAGATGAGATTAACCTTTTACACTGCCCAACAAGCTGTGAATGAATAACAGACTCAAATAACTTGGGTATGCAGGAAAGCTTCGCGATTGGCCTATAATTTGTTATGAAGTTTTTTTGCCCTTTTTTATAAACAGGAATTATAAAGGAGCTCTTCCATAACGTAGGAAATCTGCCAGCCTGAAGAGATTTGTTGAAGATGAGTTCCAATGGAGTGAGTAAGGCATCAGAACAGGATCTCAAGAATGCTGGTGGAACACCATCAGGACCAGAAGAAAAGTCCAGTTTAAGCTCCTTGATACCATTCATGATAATATCCCGAGATATAATGGGCAAGGCAATGGAGGTAGCAGGACGATTTTGGATATGACCAAACACTTCCAGAGAAGGCACAAAGTTTCCTGATGAAAAGGCGCCCTCAAAAAACAATGCAAAGTTATCGGCTATATCGGGCGCGCTACAACTGGAGGATCCATTATACCACATTGTAGATGGATAATTATCAGTGTTCTTCTTCAGGTTAACAAATTTAAAAAAGGCACGGGGATCATTATGCAAGTTACTGCGAATATTATCAAGGTATTCACTGTATAAGGATGAAGATAACGCCAAAAAGCAGTCGTGAAAATAAACAAATTCAGAATAAGCTAACGTGCTTCTACAACGCAAGTAGGTTTTCCATAGCCTATTTTTTTTATTCTTCAGACTCCGCAGTTCCCTAGTATACCACGGGGGAGAATGACATGATGATCTGGACCGCTTGAGTGGTACACATGAATTAAACAGATCATATATCCTATCATAAAACAAGGAAACACAAGCGTCTACATCGCTATCACAAAAAAGGGATGTGAAATCGATTGAGAGGATCCTATTTGAAAGATCAGAGAAATCCGCCCTTTTAAAATCAAGAACGCACTGATCTACGTTGGGGTCGACAATATTAGAACCATCGTAGCAGAAAGAGATGGAAATGGGCGGGTGTAAACTGTCAATAGCGGATAAGCTACGAGAAGTTAATTCGACTATAGTGTTACTCGAATCGGAAGAAAAGATAAGATCTAACTGCCTTCCCATAGAGTTCTTTACATCACTCATTTGGTGTAAACCAGAGGAGGAGATAGCGTCAAGAAAATGGGAGTCTTTAGCAGTAAGACAATTTGAAGGCAGGTAGTCATCGTCATCAGCGTTGAATACCCATTGAACGCTGGGTAAGTTAAAGTCACCGAGAAGAATTATTTCGTCTTCTGGGTTTGTCATATTACTAATAAAATCTAGGCTAAGAATTAAAATCTCGTAGAGACTACGACCATCTGCATCAGCATGGTTTGTCAAGTTTGGAGGAATATAGCAACATAACAGGTATATGTGCATCTTCCCTAAATCTATCTTAAGAGCTAAAAGCTCGATTGTGAGCGTGTCGGAAAAGGCAGGGATATCAACCAGGCTGCAATCAAAGTGCGATTTGCATGCAACCAACACGCCACCACCACGAGCCATGGAGTCAGAGTATCTATCCTTACGAAAAATCTGATAGGACTCGTCAAGAATTTCTGCATCATTAAAACCGCAATGAAGCCAGGTTTCGGTCAGAGCGATAGATAACGTCGTAACAACAGGCAAGAGAAGCCTGAAATAATTGGCTTGATCTTGTTCTTAATCCCCTAACATTTTGGTAGTAAAGGGATAGCATACTTAGTTTTTTTGGTTGTTATCAATGGTTCGACTCTGAGTGCTTCCCGCGACCCTACGACGGGGCACAAACTCGTGTGCAATGATATTCTCGGGCCAGAAATCGGGGGCAGACATTATCACAAAAAGTTCAGGGGACGATGTCAATCTTTTTAATCTCTGCTCAATATTCAACCACTTTAATGTTCGTTTCATTTCTAACACCGGGGTCCTTATATCGCAATTAATTATCACTCTTATTACTTTATTTTGTAGAACTCGCACTCTTTTCTGATTTTCAATATTGCACATATAGAGGATTGAAGAAGATTGATTATTGTCATAGTGTGACAGAATAATTGAATTATAAATTGCCAATGCACAACTCATTGATAAATTTATGCTAATTCTTTAAAAAAAAACCCCCAATCCTTTTAGACATTTTAACGCATACTTTGTCTATGTGGTAATCAAATTTAAGTTTATTATCAATGTATACCTTCAAATACATATTTGACTTCGTTAGCACATTCCACTAGTTCACCGTTGATTGAAATGTTCAAACTTTGATTATTTCTATTTACAGACACACATTTAGTCTTACTAGCATTCAGTTTGAGTTTATTTTCACACAGCCAATTACGGAGAATATTTATTTCAGATTGAATAACAAATTCGCACTCTTTGAATTCCTTTCCAATCACATATATCTAATCTTGCCATAAATTCTGTCACACAATTTCTAATGCGCGCTTTCTCAGAAATTAGCCTGGAATTGTACCGTTATGTTGAACTTTATAACAAATGAACTGTACGGCGTAATATTCCGATCAGTTTGGTGACAGTCTTTGACTAGTAATCATGGAGTGGGGCGTAAAAGAAAATCGTATCGCTGTAATAGCACTCCATAAGTGTGGAAAAAGTGCTTCTGAAATTTTGAATTTGTTGAAACCGCTAAAAATAACAAAAAGATTCATTTATCGTGCCATAGAACGATTTAATAAAACCTCAGAGCAAGTACCGGTCGTCCACGTACCGTTAGAACAGTCAGTGCCATCAAAACTGTCCGAGAGCGGATCCGTAGAAATCCACCGCGCAAACAAAAAATGCTGTCGAGGGAGTTGGAAATCTCCACAAGATCGATGAGTAGACTCATTCGAGATGATCTTCATATGAAGGCTTATCGTCGGTCAACGGCCCACATGTTGACTACTCGGTTAAAAGATGTAGGCGTCTCTTGTTTTGGCACGCAACCAATGGCCGTGAGAACATCCTCTTTACCGACGAAGAAAATTTTACTGTGGAGCAAGTTTTTAATACACAAAATGATAAGGTTTATGCAACATCATCAGAAGAAGCTAAAAAAACGGTTCCCAGGGTGCAACGAGGCCATCATCCAGCTTCTGTAATGGTTTGGTGGGATGTATCCCATAAAGGTGTTACAACACTCCATTTTTGCGAAAAAGGAGTCAAAACCGGTGCGGCGGCTTATCAAACCAACGTGCTAGAAGGTGTTGTGAAACCTTTATCGCAAACTCTTTTCGGTGAACAACATTGGGTCTTCCAGCAAGACTCTGCTCCTGCTCACAAAGCAAGAAGCACACAGGAGTGGCTTCGCAACAACATTCCTGCTTTTATTGCACAAGAAGATTGGCCATCCGGGAGTCCAGATTTAAATCCGCTATATTATGCACTATGGACAGAGTTAGAGAACAAGACCTGTAGAACTCCCCACCGCAATTTGGACAGTCTGAAAAGATCGTTGGTGAAAGCAGCAAATCAAATGTCGTTGGATACCGTGCGTGCCACTATAGACCAGTAGCCACGACGTTTAAAAGCTTGTATAAAAGCAAAAAGAGGTTATTTCGAGTAAAGTTATTATTATGTAATAAACAATATCTTATTAAAATAAATTTCGTTGGAATAAACATATTATCTTTTATTGTTTAGATTTCATGCTACTTTAGAGTTGTGACAGAATTTATGGCACGACTAGGTATAAGGGTATCGTCAGCAAATAATTTAGCTTTGTACGTCATAGCACATCATTAATATCATTTATATATAACAAAAATAGTAGTACACCTAGTATGGAGCCATGCGGTACACCAAGATATATTTGTTTAGGTGATGAAAGTGTCCTGTTTGTTTTTACACTCTGTGTTTTGCCTGTAAGGTAACTATTAAACCATTCTAGCCCTCTCCCACGTATACCACACTGACACCATTTTTTTTATTAATATATCTCTACATATAGTTTCGAAGGCATGCTTTAGGTCCAGAAAGGCTGATAAAGTAACTTTACCTTTATCCATTTCTTTTTTCCACTCATTAATTAGCCAACTAATAGGTATTTTACACGAATGTTCATGTCTAAATCCTGATTGCTCTGTACATAAAAGACCATTTTCCTCGACGAGTCTTATTAGTTGATTGTAAATTACCTTTTCTATCATTTTTAACCGACTTCCCAAAAACACAGAGGTTCTAAGTTCGACGCGTATTTTTTTATTTTTTATTTTTTATGTCTGACCGGGCATAACTTCGTAACGCGTCGACCGATTTTGATGATTCTTTTTTTTTTTTGGGTAGAGTATGTTCACCGATTGGTACCATGTCAAAAAAAATTTTGGTAGGGTGGGGGTGAAACCTAACTTTGTAACGCGTGGTCCGATTAGGATGGTTCTTTTTTTGTTGTATAGAGTATGATCCCCCATTGCTAATAGGAGATTTGGCCTAGGGTGGGGGAGGGGGGAGGGGTAGGCTAACTTTGTAACGAGTGGACCGATTTGGATAATTCTTTTTCTGTTGAGTAGAGTATGTGGTTGATACCACGAGGAAAATTTTTTGGAGGTATGGGGGTGGGGGGTGGGGGTGGAACCTAACTTTGCAACGCGTGGTCCGATTTCGATGGTTCTTTTTCTGTTGTATAGAGTATGATCCCCCATTGCTAATAGGAGAATAATTTGGTCCTATGGTGAATGGTGAAACTTCGTAACGCGTGGACCGATTTGGGTAATTCTTTTTCTTTTGGGTAGAGTATGCTCGCTGGTTGATACCACGAGAAAAAAAAATTGTTGGTGTGGTTGGGGTATGAGAAGGAGGGTGGAACCTAACTTTGTAACGCGTGGACCGATTTGGATGGTTCTTTTGCTATTGTATAGTGTGATCCCCCATTGCTAATAGAAGAATAATTTGGTCCTCTGGTGGTGGTGGGGGAGGGGGAGGGGTAGTAACTTCGTAATGCGTGGACCGATTTCGATGATTTCTTTTCTGTTTGGTAGAGTATGTTCCTTGATTGATACCATGAGAAAAAAAGTTTAGTGGAATGGGGGTGGGGTAGGGGGTTAAAACTAACTTTTAACGCGTGGACCGATTTGGATGGTTCTTTTCATTGTTTAGAGTCGAAGACACTAAAAAGTGACAAATAAAATAGTTTTTAAAAAAAAGTTGAACCGACTTCACAAAAAGCGCTAAAAAGCATAAAATAATTTTTAATTTTATATCTATTACGACATTTTGAAGTCGGTGCAAATTTAACAAATAAAACAACTACAGAACCACAATTGAAAATTTACGTAATTCTACCTGAACGTTTCCGCTCACGGGATCGAAAGGAAGGACGATTAAATACTTTTGTTGTAGTTGTTTGGTTTGTTTGATTTGCACCGACTTCAAAATGTTGTAATAGATATAAAATTAAAAATTATTTTATGCTTTTTAGCGCTTTTTGTGAATTCGGTTCAACTTTTTTTTAAAAAACTATTTTATCTTATATGTCGGCAACATATTTATGGGCCTCGACTCCTCTGGGCTATTGGCATTTTTACCTTTCTCAACCGGTGTTATTATTGATCTTTTCCAGCTTTCGGGTAAGATTCCCTTTGCATAGAAATATTTATTATTCTAAGTAATTTTGACAGAATCTCGTTTTTACAATCCCGGATTATTTTACAATTTAATCCAAAGCAATCATTCTTTTTATTTATCGATTTTACAATTTTTTCAAGCTCACTAAGATCTAGTTGTCGAAATTGAAAATGTGCCGTGGATGCATATATTGTTAGAATACGTAATATGTAGAATACTGCTGTGTATGTTCTCAACACTCTCAATAAAGAATTCGTTCAATGCATTTGCTATTTCTGATTCCGTTTTGAAGATTTCAAACTTTCCGTGACTTTCCAATAAAAAAAAAATATATAACAAAAAAAGCGAATATGTTTTTGTAAAAAGCGAAACCTAGAAAAGTATTAAAGTAAAATTGTCAAGTAAGTGGTTACTAAAATGTAAGGAGATATACTAACAGACGCCACAACAATTATAAGTAATTTTCTCAATCAAAATTGCTTCTACAACACATCCTGCACAGTAAAACATTGCGTTTTCTCGTCAACAATTTAATAATAAAGCTTAATTACGGACAAAAAATTCAAGTAAAGTGTAAATATTTAACATAAAATTTTTTTTGTATTATAATTTTAATTTAAATGTTTCAAAATTCCTTGCCGGATCAAGGGTTCAACTTCTGAACGTGGTAAGTAGTGTTGACTGTTCTTTTTTAAATAAATAACCTCGCCATCTTCTAGCTCGAATTTTCCGTAGTCCTCCAAACATCTAACCTCAATGTAAAGGGATTTCGGTGGTCTTAAATCTCCTGTTAAGTCAATGCCCTGACCCTCTCCAATTGATCGCATATAACTCGCTAATGATTGAGAATATGCGTAGAAAAAACTTATTTCAGGTTCACATAATGCTTTTTTTATATCAGCTGGTATTATAGTTCCAAATTCCCACCTTAACGCTTTGACTTTTTGTAGCCTATGATATAGGTATGCAAGTAAGCATCGCTTATTTCTTTGCAATGCAGCATGTCGAAAGTTCAGCAAAGGCCATAAAGTCCTATCGCCAGAAGCCGAATAATTAGCTCTGCAGTAGAAATAATTTAACTATTTCTTATATCAAAACTTAGATAAAATTTAAATAACTTACGCTTGTTCACAATTTTCTTCAAATATCACTTTTATTTCTTCCAAAACCTGACGCACTCCATCATCCTGTTGATGAAAAAAATCAAAACTATACCCTGCTTTTAAAAATAAAATAAATATAAAGTAAATCTAAATAAAGTTATACCCACTATAGGGTTTTGATTTGAAGTGAAAACGGAAATCTCAATATAGAAATACTTTAAAACGTCAGCTGACTACGTAAATTTTTTCGAATGGGAGGTAATTGACTGACACTATTTAGAAATAGCAGTTTCGGCGATAGTTGATATCAAACTAATATACTTTAGGGAATAGCAATCAGATTGAAACTGATTCCACTTTGGCATTTCTGCATCATTGTTCCAACTGTTAAGATATTGATAACTGAATTTAAACATAGTGAATTCTGTAATAATAAATAACATTCAAGTAGCTTAGAAATCGTGAAGGTAAAACGATAACGTTTACAAAGAGCAATATTATAAAATTGTAGTTGGATGTGTTTATTCGGTAGCGAATTGACCAGCTTATATCCGCAAAAATCAAAGTACTTGGGCTTAGTTGAAAGGAAACTAATGATTATTTCTACTTTTCTCAAATGCGGCGTTTGATTTAATTCCTGATTTTACCATTCGTATATATAAATATTCAATATTGAGAGTTGATAGCACATCTAGACATACTGGTGGAGTAGTTTTGGGGAGCTGGACGCATAACAAAAATTCTTTAACAAAAAGAAACTTAGTCAAACGACGTTTTTCCTAAAACGACATTTCTCCAAAAAGCTAAAAGCAAAAGAACAATTTCACAAAATAATCATATTGTATAAAAGTGCACATATCAAAACTACTCTTTCATACGGCCCATTTCGCAACTCTTTCACAAAAGTTCATTTCGCAAAAAGTACTTTTTTTCAAACCATTTATCTACATGCAATGACCTAATAGCAGTGAGATAAGAGCATTATTTAAAATTTTCGCGCTGGTTCATCTCTAAAATTTGATCATTAGTTTGAAATCAGTTGTAAGTAAGAGATCTATCTAAGTGTGCATGAGTGAATTTTGCTGCATTTTTTCTTATTCGAATTACAGCAAGTAGGAGCAAGTAAGAAGAAAATATTTTAAATGGATATTTATAGTAATTTTTAATATTTTCTCAGTATGAATTACGAAGAGACACACACAATTTTGGATTCTCCTGAAGTTGCAACACAACGAGAAAAGTTGTGCGAAATTTTTCAATCTTCAAAAGGGAAGGATAAATTAAATATTGAATATAAATATTCTTTTAATAGAACCAGAAATATTGAAAAAAGATTTTATTGGTCTTGTGATTTAAGATTAGTAGAACCTTATAAATGCGATGGAAAGGCAGTTACGTTAATCGACGAAACAGGAGTACATAAAGTTAAAAGTGAAAGTGCTCACCATAATCATAAACCTAGAGTAACAGAAATTAGTGTTTCAAAAGGCATGGTGCAATTAAAAGAGAATGGTGGGAAGAATATGCACAAAAGACCTTCAAGACGCAATAACAACCTGTGGTAGGGAAGTAGCCATGAGGAATGTAATCAGGAGAGTAAGAAACAAATGTAAAAATTCCATAAGTGAACCTGATGATCTTTTTTTTTTTGATTTGGATTCAAGTTATAAAGACACTGTATGTAAATATTTTGTAATTAAACACTGTATTTTCGGAAATAATCGCATCATTATAGTGACCAATGAGGATTTAATGAAGATCTTATCCGGTGAAAAATATTGGATTATGGATGGGACATTAGAAGTAGTGTCAAAAGTATTTAAACAATTGTACACAATACATTCGAATATTAGTGACGATTCTAAGGCCTTCCCTTTATTATTTATTTGCTTTATGTTCAGGAAAAAGTGAAGTGATCTATGATAAAGTTTTTCAGATGATGTTTGATTACGCCGCAGAATTGAAGCTAAGACTTGAGCCATTTATTACAATTACAAATACAATTGAATTTTAAATTTGCTGTTCAAATGCGTGCTATTTTAGCGCTTAGTTTTTACCTTTAGTAGAAATTTCATTTTATTTTGAAAAACTATTTGAAGATTTAGATGCAGATGGTAAAAAAAGTTGTAGATTGATGTAAAGAAATTTATATTTGTGGAAAGAATAGTAGACCACCTATTTTTCCACCCAGTTTCTGGAGTTGTTTTGAAGTAGATGAACAAAATATTCAACGAACACAAAATTATGCTGAATCATGGCACCATAGGATAAATAAAATAATTGTTGCTGATCATGTAGGTGTATATAGATTACTGGAAGAACTTCGGAAGGAATTTTTGTTTGTTGGAGATGAAATTGCAAAGTTTCAGAACGGTGGATCACCAGCTGTAAAAAAACAAAATTTTTTGCGAAAATACAAAAGAATTCAAAGAATATTATCAAAAAAAAAGAGTATGAAGCCCTTAATTTTATACATGCTATATCATCTAACGTTTATTTGAAATAAATAGAAAAAAAAATGGAAATTTGTTTCTTTTTAACCGACTTCCCAAAAATAAAGAGGTTCTAAGTTCGACGCGTATTTAGGGGGTAGTCTAACTTCGTAACGCGTGAATCGATTTGGATAATCCTTTTTCTATTGGGTAGAATATGATCCTTGGTTGATACTACGAGATAACAAATGTTGGTGGGGTGGGGGGTGGGTGGAACCCAACTTTGTAACACGTGGACCGATTTGGATGGTTCTTTTGCTGTTGTATAGAGTGTGATAACCCATTGCTAATAGAAGAATAATTTGGTGCTATGGTGAAAGGTGGGGGTGGGGGGAGGAGTAGACTAACTTCGTAACGCGTGGACCGATTTGGGTAATTCTTTTTCTTTAATAATAATAATTTATCAGCAATATATAAATGCTTTAACAACAACAGGCACACTTTCTTCATACATACTTTTAAGAGTTAACTTACATAGAGCTCAAAAATTAATTCTTAATCACTAGTTAGTGATTCCTACTTATTTTTTGTAAATTCTATACAAAACTTCTTAAAGTTACTACACTTGCATTATATTTAAGCCTATTATACATTTTCAAACCTTTGTAAATTAACGAATCCTTGCTGTAGTAAAGTACACTAACCTAAATTCATTCACTCGTCCCAAGTTATGGCTGCACCTCACTTGTATAAATTAAATAATCAATCAAATATTAAGGCAGTAACCCATTTTTCATTTTAAAAATCAACAGTAACACATTTAGCACAATTCTTTCTCGCACACTCATCCACATCAACGACTCCAGCATACACTTAACAGACACATACCTATTACATTGAAGAATCACTCTCATTCCCATATTTTGAAGCTTCTGAAGCCTGTCCATTATTGTATATTCCATTATACACTGGATACTAGGAACAACACTGACGAACAATACTCAAAATGTGGTTTCACTATTGTGTTATAAATCTTGATAGATGTAAGTACCGACACCGATTTTCTGATTCTCCTTAAAAACCCGATTTGTTTACCAATTTTCCCGCATATATAGTTCCCATGCTCTTTAAATTTAAATTTATTGTTTATTCGTTTTACTAGTGTTCAATTTCAATTTATTCATTTGTAGCCAGACGTTCAATTTTTGTAAATTTTGTTCCATTATATATGCACACTCACTTACATCATTACCAGCAATGCATAATAATGCATCATCAGCAAATAGCGCTATATTTATGTTGTCCAATACACTCTTTATATCATTAATGTATATAAGGTACAGTAGAGTCCCAAGAACAGATCCCTGCGGTACACCCAAGCTTACATTAATTCTTTGAGACATCGCTCCATTAACTTTTGTCCGCTGTGTTCGCCCTGATAGATAGCTCTTAAACCACATCAATTCTCTTCCTTTGATCCCATACTTATTCAACTTATTAATTAAAATATCTCTGTCCACTCTTTCAAAGGGCCGTTTGAAGTCCAAAAATACTGAAATTATCTTGTGCCTTTTCTGCATACCTTCTTCCCATTTTATTAGCAGCATATTTAATGCTATCTCACAAGAGTGGCCTTTTCTAAAACCTGACTGCTCTTGTAATATTAATTGACTTTCCTCCATGTATTCCTCCAGTTGTATTTGTATAGTTTTCTCTAATATTTTTTCGTATGTTGACAGCATATTAATTGGCCTAAATTCTTCACATTTTTTAGTATTCTTGATTTTTTCATCAGGTACAATGACTGATTCTTTCCGTTCTTACGGGAACTTACCTTGGTTACCTGATGTAATAGATGTACTAATTTGTTCGATACTTTCCACAAAGAATTTGTTAAAGTTCTCTGCCATTCGCGTACTCTCGTTGCAGGATTCTCCCTTATATATTATTTCCTTAATTTCAGATTTACTTTTTTTAAGTACATATTCTTTCAATTTTTTCCACATTTCTTTTTGGTTTGAGGCATTAGCAATAATTTTGTTGATTTTATTCATTTTTTCCGCAATTATTTTGTTTGTAAATATTTCTTGCTATTTTATAATTTTCCCAATCACTCTGGTCACTTGATAAGGACGCCACTCGGTATCTTCTAATTTTCTCGTTCTTCAATCTTCTTAAATCTTCTGTAATCCAGTCATTACATTCACCTCGCCTAATTTTGCATCGTACAAATTTCTGTACTACGGCTTTAATTTTTTCACCAAAACCATTCGCGCATTCATTCAGATCCTCAATAGAAGCTACATCAGACATACCAATAACATTCAATTCATTAACAAAACGATTTTTATTATACTCTAAAAATTCCATCCTGTTTGTTTCACAGCTCTTCGATACAGTATAATTTATGCCAACAGACAAAGTCTCATGATCACTAATTTTTAAATCTTTCTCCACCTTTATATCTACATCATAGGAGTTAGTCATTACATAGTCAATCAATGTCCTGGAATCAGCAGTCACTCGAGTAAATTCATTCACCAATTGCTTATAACCATTATCTGCGATAATTTCTTTCATAACATTTGCATAGAAGTCATTATTTGATAAATTAATGTTAAAATCACCAACAACTATTACTCTCCTACCAATCTGTGACAAACCATCTAGTTGATCCCCAATAAAATCACAAAAATTCTCGATGATATTAATGAAATGGTATATACATTTAAGAGCGAATTGATTGGAATTTTTATAGAGTAGCAAGAAACATCTTCAAGACTGAAATTAAAAAGACAAAGAGTGCCTTTATAAAGGCAAAAATTAATGTGTTCTGAACCGAAGCATATGTGTGAGCAATTATGTCCTTGTTATTAAGAGAATCCAAGAAGGATATGAAAGCGATAGTAGTAAATGGAGTATTGATTGAAAACAATTTAGAAATGGCCAACAAATTAAATGATTATTTTGTAAATACCACATGTTCCCTGCACAAATGTTATACCTGATCAACAAAGTATAAAAAGTATTAGAAAAAAATCGTGAACAACCAGATAGAAAAAATTAGCTAATTACGGATAACCAGTCAGATTTCAGAAAAAATCATTCGTGCGAAACTGCTATTATGCTATTAACATGGTCATCACATCGTGGAAGGAAGAACCCGCAAAAGGGATGAAGATGGCGTGTGTTTTCTTAGATTTGAAACGAGCTTTCGAGACAGTGAACAGAAGGATTCTTTTAAAAAAAACTTAAAAAATGTGGCATATTGGAAATAAAGCATAAATGGTTTAATGTGTACATTAATAACAGACAACAACGGGTAAAACTGAACAACGTATATTCGGATTATATAACAATGAGACATGGTGTTTCACAGGGATCAGTTTTGGGGACCTAACTCTTCCTTATGTACATAAACGATCTAAAAAGGGTGGTCAAAACAGGTAAATTGGCATTGTTCGACGACGATGCGTTAATTTGTATCCAAATGTTACAAGAAGACATCGACCACATAAATCAGTGGCTGCAAGAAAATAAGCTCCAATTAAACTCAGGCAAAACCAAGTGTATGACAATAAATAGTGAGGCTAGACTTAACATTAGTATTGATTGCGAGGTGATCAAACCAGTTGCAGAAATTAAATATCTTGTGTTGTTTAGACAGTAAACTTTAATGCGCATGTGGAGTACGCCTCTAAAAAGATAGCCAAGGAAATTTCTTTTTAAAGCAGGATAAGGAGAAATCTATCAACTGAAAGTTTAATACATTTATACAATGTCATCATGAAACCGCATTTTGAATATTGTTCAACGATTCTGTTCTTGGGGAGCCAAGCAATGTGTACACAACTCCAAAGATTACAAAATAAAGCGATTATTTGATTTGTTTAGAACAGTGCCCCGTTGATTCTATGAAGCAACTAAATATTATCAATGCTACATGTATGACCCGTAGATTTTAAGTGTTGGCGAGACCCGACATTGGATTGTCGGATCTGGAGGAAGCCATGTGCTCATTGAATCAGACTTTGAGAGATCTTTTTTTTTATCTATGTATAAACCCAAGCAGTCGCTGCCACTGATCTGGTAAACGCCGCTCTCATCCAGGTTATTTCTTTTTAAACCAATTTTATTATTACATAAAAAAGTTTTGATGTATTTTTTAGTGAAAAGGCCGGGTTTATACTGTTTTTTGTAAGGGTTTCCTGAGACCATCACTTAATACCAGAATATATGGGATGTTTTTCCATTTTTTTTAAAAAAGGAAAAACTGAGTTTAAATTTATTTTATTTTGTTTTTTGCTGAGTAGTCTGTAGATAATTTTTGCATCGTATCCGTTCTTTATATGTAGCAAATTTTTTTATTATATTTAATTCTTTTTTAAAGAGAAGTCTGTTTAAAAATGAATGGAACGCTGACATTTTTATGGCCCAAGGGTGTGAAGAGATGGTATAACCACGTCTGAATAACTTTCCTTACAAAATATGTCAAAGTCTAATTTGTTACCGTTTTTTATATTAATCGTCAAATTTAAAAAATTTAAAGACTTATTACCTAACTCTACAGTGAATTTGATACTGTCGTCAATTCTGTTTAAAAAACTATTTAAAAAGGACATCAATTGTCTCTCCGTCCCAGTCCAAATACAAAATATGTCATCAACATATCGAAACCACGCCATTATGTACTTAACTAACTTGTTGTTGCTATTATATAACGTTCTCAAGACTATCCATATAAAAACCTTCTCAAAAAGGGGAAAAGGCCGAGCCCATAGCAAGACCGTCGGGTCATTCCATTTCAAATCATTCAGCCAAAGATGAAAATGAAACCCAGTATTGATGAATTTTTTTTATATGTTCCATTTACTATCCTTATTATACATATAAAACTTTATTGTGATAACTTGAATAATTTATGAGATATTAATTTCCAAGAATTTACGAAAAAAGACGTTTTTGCATTTAGTAGTGACACAGTTTAAGTTAAACTTTCATCACTTTGGCAATTTCCAGAACAATCTGCAGAATAAGATAAAAATGCATTTGGCAACATATCTATTAAATGGTGCAGTCATTACCAGCTCAAACCCGACTTTCATAAACATTTTGAAGAAAAAACATAAAATTTTAAAATGATATTTAAACTCAAAGGCGCTATAGTAACCAAAAAAATTTTGTTTTTAAAATAATCCTAACAGTATTATGGACTAATAGGTTCTGGAATAAAATTGGTGGTAATTTGACTGTTAGTACATCAGAACCACCCCTTGCCACCTTAACTATTATTATTATTTTGTTCTACATAAAAATATAGAAAAACTATATTTTTTTTGTTTAAATATTTATGATTAGAGAAGTATTTTTTAAAAATAAACCCAACTCTCCAAGTGCATTGGGAACCCTTAATCTTGCATAATTTTTTTATACACTTAAGTATAAAAAATCCCACTTTTTTTTTGTTCATTAAATAGCTATTGAATTTAATGTATCTTTTAAGAATTAAATCAACCCCTAAAATATCAATTATTAACTACCCCTAACGTACATATCTAGTAAAAAAAGATACTACAACTTCACTAGTAGAATAAATTAGTAGAATGAATTTATATAAAAAGGTTAAGATTTGCACTAGGGGTGGTTCCCGATGCACTTGGAGAGTTGGTTTATTTCAAAAACATACATTTTAACGCTCGCTCGGTCATTATTAAAAAAACAGTTCGAGGAAACTTCCCGCAGGGCGCTGTCACCAATTTCGCGAAAGTATCTACGCTGCGCGTAAATATGAATTGTAGCGTAATGCGCCGTGGCAATTGAATTTTTTCGTGGTGAGCATGTTGTTTAAAGGGTATTTTGTAAAAATAAACCGAACTCTCCAAGTGCAGGAATCACCCCTAGTGCAACTCGCCGCGAAAGTCTAAAAAGTTATATAAGTATATATTGATTAAAATATATTATTAAAAAAAACGCAAATCTCCAAGTGCATCGGGAACCACCCATAGTGAAACCCTTAATCTTGAATAATTTTTTTATACACTTAAGTATAAAAAACCCCACCTCTTTTTTGTTCATTAAATAAATAAATTTTTTACCTAGTATAACTTTTTGATGATTTGTATTAAGTGCCGCTAATATAGCTGCTCCTCCTACATTAAATTTATTAGGTGAAATTAGTTTATTAAAAAATAGCGGAGTTTTTATATTTTAACGCAGAAAAAAATTAATTTCAAGGGGTGGTTCTGCTGCACTGAAAGTCAAATTACCACCAAATTTATTCCAGAACCGATTAGTCCATACAGTAAGGATTATATTAAAAACAAAATTTTGTTGGTTACTGTAGCGCCTTTTAGTTTAAATATCATTTTAAAATTTTATGTTTTTTCTTCAAAATATTTATGAAAGTCAGGTTTGAGCTGGTAATGACTGCACCATTTAATAGATATGTTGCCAAATGCATTTTTATCTTATTCTGCAGATTATTCTGAACATTCTCGTCAAAAATCATTGCGATTGGATGAAAATTGCCAAAGTGATGAAAGTTTAACTTACTGTGTCACTACCGCTACAGTTCTCGGTAATGCAAAAACGTCTTTTTTCGTACATTCTTGGAAATTAATATCTCAAAAAGTATTCAAGATAAAATACAATAAAATTGTATATGTATAATAAAGATAGTAAATGGAACATATAAAAAAAATCATATAAATCTGAGACCATCGTTTTCATGACCTGGATGATTTGATATGGATTGACTCCGTCTTTTTGTTGATAAATTTTCCCATTGAAACTGAAAGTTTTGATTAATGCACAGGTCCACCAAATCAATCTAACTGCTGCGATCTCTTAGGATTTTCAACCTGGATGAGAGCGGCGTTTATCAGATCAGTTGCAGCGATTGCTTGGGTTTATACACAGGTAAAACAAAAAGATCTCTCAAAGTCAGATTCAATGAGCACATGGCTTCCTCCAGATCCGACAATGCAATCTCGGGTCTCGCCAAACACTTAAAATCTACGGGTCATACATGTAGCATTGATGATATTAAGTTGCTTCATAGTATCAAGGAGGTACTGTTCTAAACAAATGTGAAATTTTTGAAATTAAAAAAGCGAAAGATTACGGTTGTATTTTATTTAATGATCAATTAGATTTCTATAATAGTAGTCCCTTATTAAACCCAAACATAATAAAATTTTAATAGTGAAAATACGTATGAATGTGTTGTATATACTTCACACGTATATCATGATTAGTACTAATTCGTATATATGCACATTTAGTTTAGCCTATTGCAGATTTAGCACTTAGTTGGTATTTAGTAGAAACCCTGAAGATGCTTAACAGGACGAAACGCGTAGGTCGCTATAATTACTTAGTTTATTATAATTTTGTGGAATCGATACTAGTGTTTTTTAATAAAATTACTTCACAATATGAATGAATGTATATAATCTGCTACTTTCGCATTGAAAGTCAAACTTTCTGCGAAGGTGGTATGGAGTTAACCCCAATGAAAAGGTACTTTGAGCAAGTTTCCTACGACAAATTGTCTTTCCCGCTTTTTTTGATGGAAACGTTAAAATTTCTGATGCATATACAATACTTTCTGATAGAATTATATTTAAATAAAGAAAATATTACATGTTATTGCATACCTACATCGAATACTGGAATTGTTTCAGGAGACCTCTGTAGTTCTTTTATTAATTCGAATGCCTTTTCACCAAACATAATTTTTGCACTTGATAACTGCAACTAATAATAATAATAATATGAAGCAAACATTATTTATTTACATCGCAATGACAGCTGCATGTTGTACACTTTTGCTATAAAGACTCCCGCGCTTTTTAGTTTCCGTTTCAATCTCATCATGCCGCGTACACCGCCAAAGTACTGCCATGTCTGTTATAAAGAGAGGTGAAAAAATTTTGGTTAACAATACGACAATACTAAACTAAAATGCCTTCTTATATTTTATCGATTTGTTGTCACGATTATAATTCATCAATTTGTTGTTACACAATTTAGTAATAGCACCGAAAACATAATTTGTTTTTCGCTGGCATTATTATTCTTTAAGGTTGAGAATCTTGCTGCTATAGTACTGGCAGGTCTGTTCGTGACTGCTAATTGGCGGGAGAAGAGAAATGTCAATGTCAAAATCAAACGTCAAAACATTATTTTCAAACAGATTATTAAAGATTTGATAAAACATGCCAGAATGTATAATATCTGGAATTTCTGTAAACTTTCCGTTTCCTCCATACGATGTTCAAAAGATATATATGTCCAAAGTTATTGAGTGCTTAGAAAATAGCTCTAATGGGGTCTTGGAGTCTCCAACTGGAACCGGAAAAACATTGAGTTTACTGTGTTCCACATTGGCTTGGATCCTTTATAAGAAAGCAAAGGTAAATATTAAAATAGCGTGATAATACTTGAGAGAATTGCAGTTCACATTAACTATTTATTACAAGGTCCAAGAATCAATCCAAATACAAACAGCAGCACTTAATGAGAATTCTCAGAAATGTGGTACTTCAATGGAGAATACTATTTTAAACAGATTGAATGAAGCTGCATCCGCAGGGAAAACTAATTGGTGCAGTGTTCCCAAAGTTATATACGCTTCTCGAACACATTCACAACTTACGCAGGCAATGCAGGAATTAAAACAAAGTTCTTATTCATTTATGAGAGCGGTTGTTCTTGGATCTCGAGATCAGCTTTGCATTCACCCAGAAGTATCTAAGGAAATAAATAATGCAAATAAAATTCAAATGTGTAAATTGAGGGTTACAACTCGAAGTTGCTACTTTTATCATAGGGTGGAGAAACAGAAAGATTCTCCAGAATTTAGAATGACTTCAGTAATGGATATTGAAGATTTGGTGAAAATTGGGCAGAAACTACGTATGTGCCCATACTTTGGCTCGAAAGAACTGGTCCAAGATGCCGACATTATATTTATGCCTTACAATTACCTTCTTGATCCGAAAGCTCGGCAAGCTAACAAAATTGATCTTAATAATACCATAATAATTTTGGATGAGGCTCATAACGTTGAAAAAATGTGCGAGGAATCGGCATCTGTTCAAATTAAATCTTCAGATATTGCTGTAGCCATTGATGATGTTACACACGTAGATATAATATTTCTTTAAATAAACCTTTTACGATAGTATTTTTAAAATTTTTTTAGGTAATGAAGCTGTTGACAGAAAACTCATCTATAGATTGCATGGAAGAAGGCAAAGACATTAGTGTAGATGATTTAGCTCTTCTTAAAGAAATGCTCTTAGACCTCGAGAAGGCCGTCGATGAAATTGAGGTGCCAATGAAAATCGAAGGAATAACATTTCCCGGCGGTTATATATTCGAACTTCTAGCAAAAGCTAATGTATATTATTTTATAACAATCTTGCTTTGAATTATTATGATACATTAATATAGATTCATCCCGGAAATCAAGCAATGATTAATCGACTCTTGGAAAATCTGATTCAATTTCTAGCAGTAGCAGCAACGCAAGAAAGCTCTGCCTTTCGAAGGGGTGGCGGCCTTCAGTTATTGTCTGATCTTCTAACTATAATTTTTGTTGGCACAGAAGAAGATAAAGAGAAGATATTACGTTGTTTTAAGGTGCATGTTGAAATTGAAGAACAAAAGCAAACTAAAGCTTCGACAAAAAAAGATGGTTGGATAACTCCAAAAGCAGTTACTACTAAATCAGTCCCAAAAGTAATAAATTATTGGTGCTTTAGCCCAGGATTTGGGTAAGAAATTTTTTTTTAAATATGCTTTGTTAAATTTTGGAGTACTAGTACTAACATTTATTTGCTTTTTATCAAGGCCTTAACAGAAATCATAATATCTTATACGATACCATCTTTAAACACTTAAAAAAATATATTACTTTATTAATTCAATAACAAATACATCGAAATTAGTTCTTACAAACTCTACACAATACTTCAAAATACTATTTGTACTATTGAAATATTCTAACTTATTCAAGATCTTTAAACGCTTGTACAATAAGAGTTCTGTGCACCAGGTGTGTTGCAACTATTAAGATGAAATTCGCTGCAAATGTTGAGTTTAAATATGTCAGATGTATCTTAGATTTGTCGGTGTGGTAAATGATAACGTGCCGGCCTTCGAACCCGGTGGTGCCAGGTTTAAATCCCAGCGGCGGTGACCCATGGTTGTTTCCTGCTGTTTGAATTTGAACTTTATTTTTTATTTTTAGCTTTTTTTTTAACTTTTGCTATTATTAAATACAAATTTCACTTAACCCTAGAAATTATTTTTAACAAATTCCATAATGCTTTATTTAAACCTATTATAATTAGTTTCTTCTTTTACTTCCATCGGCAAAGAATTGAAAATTTTAAAACCTTTATATACTAAGCTATTCTGGGCTATTTCATTCCTATATTAAGGGAATCTAAAATCGTCAGCATTTCTTAAATAATATGGCTGTACATCTCTTACATAATTAATCAAACCAATTAGGTACCTAGGCATATTTCCTGCCTTAATCTTAAACACAAACAATAGAACATTCATTGTTATTTTCTGTTGAATACTTAGCCATCCTAGACTATTCAGCATAGTTAAAATACTCGTCTATCTTTTCAATTTAAGAATTATCCTCGTTGTCCTTTTCTGCAGCTTTTGTAATCTATATATTTCACTACTATTTGCCAAAAATAACAATATTAACAATGAGGTCATATAATTACATTATATACTTTAACCATTGTAACACAATCCAAGCTCTTCCTTATACGTTCGAAAAAAACTTATTTCCTTAGCAAATTTCTTAACAATATAATTCAATTGTTGATCCAATTTTAACGTACAGTCCACCAATACATCTAAATATTTAATTGAGTTCACTTGTTCAATTATACTATTATCTTTATTACTGTTCAAACTATATTCGAATTTAAAACGCAAGCTTTAGTTTTATTTACATTAAGTGTTAGCTTATTTGCACTAAGCCAGACACTGAGTCTATTCATATCTTTTTTTTTTATACGATGTGGCCAAATCCTAGGGGACAACCCTTTGATGCGTTAGCATGGTTTTGGCCGGGAGGGAATTAGGGGTAAGGGAAGTGAGGAAACTTGAGTCTTGTTTTTGCATTGCTGCGAGCTAGACAACAAGCCCAGAGACGGAGTGGATTATTTTAATTTCTTAATAAAAGCTCACGGGGTCATCTGGTCTCGAACCCGGGACCCATGGCATGTTGGTCTTGCCGCTCAACGTATTGATCCAACTCCGTTCCTTCGTCCACATTCATCTACTAGTTTGCCCACTATGTATACCAAGGCGTCATCCGCAAATAATACTATTTTGCTATGTCGAAGCACCATATTTATTTCATTGATGTATAAAGTGAACAGAAGTGGCCCCAATATTGAACCCTGCGGCACTCCCCAAAGGGTCTGAAGGCTCTCTGACATCGTCCCATTTATTGACGTTCTCTGCGTTCTATTACTCAAATATGATTTAAACCTCATTCTAATCAAAATACTTTTCAAGTTGCAAATTTACAATCTTTTCAATGACCTTCTCAAACGTTGACAATGTATTTACCGGACGAAAATCTTCTGTTTGTTTTGCTTTTTTTACTTTTTCGATCGGTGTCACGATTGACTGTTTCCACTCATCCGGAAAGATTCCAGTGATTTATTCACCAAATGAACAAAGGCTGGTCTTGCTGTCTCAAACGCGTCCACCAACATGCTGGGGCTAATAAGATTGTAATCTCTCTTCTGGTTTAGGCCGTGTAATATTCCTCTAATATCGGGTAATCAACGACTTCCCTTTTCAATTAGCATATGGAGCAAAATTTATGCTTTGGCGATTATCATCTATACTCATCACAAAATACTTATATAGCCTATAGCTTCACCTTTAAAAAATATGTTGCCTTCAATGTTACTTTTGCTTACTCCCAGAACGTATTTCTTTAATGTTCTCCACATTCTTTTTTGATCTGTATGTCTAAGCAGTCTACTTTTAATAAACTCAGCCTTACTTCTATCTATCTCTCTTTTGTACTTGTTGCGAGCTGGGACCAACCCTGCTGCTGGACGATTGCCCAGGGCAGGCTATGACACTGGATGACATCAACTGTAAGTTAGCTGATGTCAGTCAGGATCACGGCCACCGCTGGATACTCGTTTGTCAGCAGAAGCTCGAGGAGGACGGGGGATGGCATGCTGGCAGGCTAGGGGCTGCGGTAAAGACGTGGAGGTGCAAAAAAGGGGGATGCCATCCTGCTCCTGGTCGCACAACGAAAGAAAAAATGCATGCCGAGGGATAAGGATAAGGTGAGACGAAACGAGACCGAGAAAAAAAATCAAAAGGAAATCAAAGCCAAAAAAAAAACGAAAACCGCGGAAAAACTTTTTTGGTTATTTGTTAAATATAGATTCGTCACAAATGACTAATACAGCAGTATATATATAAATTATTAAACTAAAATAAAAAATTAAAAGTGAAAGTGAACAAAACAAGTCATAAAAATAACTGTGGGGCAGCAGTCAAAAGAATTCATATCACCCGCATCAACCTAGGCATTGCCTGAGTAAGCCCTTCAACCACAGCCTAGAGAAGTCCATGTCAAAGTTGGTGAAATGTTGATTAAAGATTCGAGACATCGACGTGATGGGCTCGTGCATCCCATATACAGTTCGATGACCAGGGACGTACAGGAAGTCTCGATTTCTGAAGGAGCGTTGCGGGATCGAGATGTTGACGGCCTCCAGTCATTCGGGCGAGTTTATCGTTCCCTGCAATATATCAAACAATATATTTTGGCAATATTGCGCCTCTTTTCAAGGGAGTCTAGAGAAATCAGACACAAACGATCGGCATAAGAGGGAAGAAGTAAAGGAAGCGAAAAGAGAAAAAAAATAAATCCGAACGAACCAAAAAAACTAAATCTGAAAAAAAGAGGAGGAGGAAGGATGTCGGCAGACGCTGCCAAACTTACCGGATCTCGTTGGGGGAGTCTGGGGGTGACTCCCCTTACTTGGCCCGTGCCCCAAGCACCCGTGCATCCAGGGGGCCGCTATCTTCTGGATGTCCTTTGACCTGAAAGAGAGAAGAGGGCCACTCACACCATTGTGAGGACCCCGCCCACCGACGCAGCGATGACCACCCTAAGGAAGGACGACGAGGAGAAAGAGAGAAAAACAAACTAATTTAGGGGCATAAAAAAATTTTTAATATTTTAATTAAAAAAATGGAGTTACCCCCTCCTGTGGATCGCACACGGCCAACTGACTAAAGGTCAGGGCCTATTAATCTCGTTGCAATGAGGCTCTGAGGCGGATAGCAAAACTATATGACTATCCGTGACGTTAACAACAAAAAGAAAAAAATTAAACTAAAAGAAAAGAAAAAAAATGTAGCAAAAAATAAATAAGAGTTTTAGTATAAATATTAACCAAAATTAATACATACAAATATACCGTAATATAAAAACATTTTGGAAAAGTTCAAAATGGCGTTACGAACGAAAAACAATATCAAGTGGCAGCAATAGAAATTGTTAAACAAACTTAAGACTTAGCGAAAAAAGTACTTCTTTGGCAAAGTTCAGTAAGTATAAGTGCGATTTATTCTAATTTCTGTTACCTTTTGTTGTGGTATGTTAATAATTCGAGCTAAGATATTTTTTTTTTAAATTTGCTGTTACAATGGTTCAAGTATAATTATACGAATAGTTGCTTGGTGCCGAGTGGCCAGATTATGTCTTTCTTCATCAATAATGTCAACATCTCAAAAAAACTTTAGATATATTTTGTCCAAAGTCAGTTTTTAATTCATAAAACACTACACAAACTCAAAAAGTATTTCGGAAGAGTCTGCATCTTCCAATATTGATATGATGTCAAGGAATGTCTACTATACAACACAAATTAAATTCAAAGTGTTTGTATCTCCGTCTTAAAGTTAGTTCTTCACCCATAATGTTACCATCTCAAACATATATATTTTTGTCCGGAATCAGTTTTTAATTCATAAAACACTACGCGAACCCAAAAAGTATTTCTTCAATTATCGATATGTTGTCGAGGAATGACTACTATATGACACAAATTAAAGTTTCAAAAGGTTTATATCTCTGTAACTATCTTTGATAAATTGTTGTCACCCATATCCGACGGCACCTACTCAATCCTCATGCATAAAAAGAAAAAAAATACGGATCGTTCACTTTTCTTCAATAAACAAATTTCGCTTTAAAAACCTACCGTCTGAAATTGCCCGTCAACAGAAAACTTAACGCCGCCATCATCCACCAAAGAAGAACTAAAAAGAATGCTCGCAACAACGAAACTGCCGGTGCAGAGCTTCTGCTCAGGTTCGAATTTTTCCAATGACTGACTATATTATCGCGACACTTTTATTTCTTGCCGGTCGACACACCTATGCAAGCGCATCTTCCATATGCTCCCGTCAAACTTTATACCGCTCATAGCGGCGCGAACGGTTTTGCCTCGCCAGATGTTCAAGTTAAAAATTGCATTTTATTGCAATTTTGCTGGCTTGGATCTGCGTTGAATTTTATTTTTAGCATTGTCTTTGCAACCCGACCGTTTTTGGTACAATTTTTGTACTTTTTAGTGGGCGGCTGAGGATTTTTTCTTGTTGGCGTCGCTCTACAGTTGGGAGGCGGGGTTTAAATTTGTTCAGTTAGAGTCGACAGTTGCATTTCTGTACAAAATGCAACTTTTGGCTCTAATTTGCGACTTTTTAAATTTTCCTGCAGAGAAAATAATTTTTGTGTAAAATTAATTTCTCTACCTGATTTCGCGGTTTTTTCAGGGTTAGCGTCGTGAAATATGTCAATGGATTCAGCTAAATGAGCCGAATCTTTTTATGCGCTTATGCAGGTAGTTATTTATGTTTTAGGGATTTCAGGTGTGATGCATAAGCGCGGGAATAGGACAAGGAGCTGGGGAAGAAAATGGGAATAAAACTTTAGGATTGGGAAGAATGGAGGTATTCAGCTCACATAGCCGAACCCATTTGCACGTCCGGGACGTAGATATTCCCTCCCGCAATCTGTCAAGATCCATTGGTCAGGTATTTCTGCACCACTGGGAATTTAGAGGAATGGTGCGACCATAACACTTATTCCGATTCATCTTGTAAGTTTCCCAATCACTTCTGGTCTCTGAATAAATTGCCCTTTGATAGCTCCGAATTTTTTTCCATTTTTAGTATGTGTAATTGATCACTAAACCACTCCGTCTTATGTATATTCGTCACAGACTATTGCACTTTGATTTACATCACTTATAAACGCGTCCTTATTTTACTTATACTTTTAACTAATTTTCTTTGCTCACTTGGTCTTGGCATATCAGAATCTGACTTAACTTTTACTGTAATAGACTCATGATCTGAAACCTTTAACTCATTATCGAGTTTTGCCGAACTCTGGTGTGCAATGTCATGGCTTTATGAACGTAGCAAGTGTACTACCATGTCGTTCTCTCGATCAAGGAAACCAGTGCACTTAAACTATACCTTAGACGGTGGCTCTCTGAACAGACTTGACAAGACCAAAGATTTAGGGGTCGTGCTAAATACAACCTTTTCATTTGACGACCATATCAACGCTATTGTATACAAAGCTAATTCTAATGTATAACTAAACTCCTTTATTTTACGTTCGTAAGACCTGTTTTGGAGTATACTAGTCCTGTGTGGTCTCCTTTTTATGCGACTCATATTAATCGCATTGACCCTGAACAGCGCAGATTCGTAAGATTTGCCCTTTGCGGCCTTCTTTGGATCGAACATCTTCGGCTGCCTGCCTACGCTGACCGATTAAAGCTTATTTCATTGGATTCCCTTGAAAGTAGACGCGACAACTCTAGAATTGTTTTTGCCGCGTATTTATCGATTCCTACTCGTCCCTTGAGGAACCAAAGCCTTCGCCATATTCCCCACCACCGCACTAATTAAGGTATGCATGAGCCTATTACATCTTTGTCTCGTCTCTCTAATAATCATTTTAAGTTTATTGATTTTCACTTGTCGAGATCTCAACTGAAGAATCAGCTACTTTTTTTTATGTAATTATATTGTTATTTTTGATGTTGTAATCAGTATTTGATGAATCTTAATAAATAAATAAATACAAAATTGCACGTGGCACGGTGATAAGAAAAATTCACTTACAGGGCAGGTACGTGCCTGAAAAAGTCGTACAAAACGAAACCGTGTAAAACGAGACACAGAATTCATACAAAATAGAAGGATATGTTCAATTAAACTGTAAACCGTGTAAATTGATCTAAAGAAGATAAAGAAAAACATAAACACAAATTAACAACGTTCCTTAAAAATAAAAACAATAAAAAGCGTAAGCAAATTAACAAATTTCCGTAAAAATAAAAACAATAAAAGACGTCAAATATAAATAACCTTCATAACAACTACAACTGTTTGAGCTGAACTACTGACGGGGACGGTCGTGCCGCCGTGTCTTGCCCCCAAAAAAAATTTTAAATTCGGTTGCGAAAGCGGGATTTTTGATTGAAATTGTTAAAAGTGCTGGTGCCATCTTCGCCGGGGTGAGGGGATTTTATGTCCTATTTAAAAGCACGGTCTGGTGAGTCCGTTCCTTTTGAATATCACTTATTTGCATCCAACATTCAATGTAGTACAATCGTGCTGCATTGAATGCGTTTAACGGGTCTCCACTTTTGAGCATTTGGCTGCCTTTGTCGAGATCAAAGTTCAGCACAGCAGGCATAACACTGCTGCTGGCTTTGTTCTCACAGCGGTGGCTTTGCCTCGCATTTGTGGATCCCGTTCGTCAGTCCTTGTGTTTGTGTACGTTTTTGTTTTGTTTTGGGCAAATTAAGACCGGGAGTATGCAAAAATTTTTATTTAATTTTCGCAACATTCGTGTCTTGAGAAGTAACCATTTTTCGGTTTACTGCCACTTGATCGAAAATCCGGCTGTTTTTGCGCTAAGCGAAACCAAGGTTGTTTCCGATTCTGATATTAATCAGTATCACATCCCTGGGTATCACTTAGTGCCGCTCTTCTCTCCTCAGAGGGGAATCGCGGTTTATATTAGAAATGATGTGCCATTCTCCCATCTCCCTCAATTCTCTTCTACTAATCCAGAATTTAATTATGTCTGGATTAGATTTAAACTCTATCGGCACATTATTCACTTCTGTTTTTTATACCGCAGCCCGAATATGTCTGACACTGACACTGTGTGCTCCTTCGATAAACTGTCTTCCAATATCGATAAGATTTTGGAATTATCCCCCTCTTCTGAAATCGTTCTTGCTGGAGATTTCAACGTCCACAACACACAGTGGCTCAGGCATTCTTCCACCACAAGCCCGTCTGGAAGACACGTCGAGTTATTTAGTGAGTCTTTTAATTTACAGCAACTGGTTGAGTGTCCGACTCGTGTTCCTGATACTTTGGGGCACAACGCGCATCTTTTAGATCTATTTCTAACATCGCATCCAGAAAAATACTCGGTTTCGGTGACGTCTCCCTTGGGTAATTCGGACCATTGTCTAATCTCCGCCCAATTCTCCATCTCCTCTCTGACTACCACTAACCTAAACTCCACCAAAAGATTAGTGTGGCATTATAAAAATGCTGATTGGGCGGGACTTAATAAATATCTCAGAGAGGTCTGATTGGTCTGATTGCTTTTCTATGAAGGACGTTAACAGAAGCACCGATTATATCTTGAACATCCTATGGTTTGGAATGCATCGCTTTATTCCTCATAGCTTCAAGAACATCAAACCAACTAACACCAATTGGTTCAATAATGACTGTTTCGCAGCCATTAAAAAGAAGGAAGCAGCCTTCCAGGCATATAAATTGTGCCCTTCAGAGGAATTGAGACGTATCTATAGAGATGCGCGGAATATTTGCAATTTAGCAATTAGCCGGGCTAAGTTCAATTTTGACCAGATCATCAGACGGAAGGTATTTTCTACTCAAAAGGGTAGTAAGGGCTTCTGGTCTCTAGTAAAAACCGTAAAGAACAATTTCACCTGTTCGTCAACACCACCACTCATTTATAATGGGAATGTTTTTGCTGACTCATTGGACAAGGCCAACCTGTTTGCTGCTAATTTTGCTGCTAACTCGTACTTGCCACATTCATCGCAGCCACTTCCATCTCCATCACAGTGCACTAGTAGGCAAAAACCGCTACACTTTCGCACTCTGGAAGTTTTTAGAGTACTTTCGAAACTCGACGTGTCCAAAGCTACTGGGCCTGATGGTTTCTCGCCCCTTGTTTTAAAATGCTGCGCCTCTGCTTTGGCTAAACCTCTGCGCAAACTTTTTCACCTGTCATATTCAACAGGAATATTTCCAAGTGTATGGAAACTTGCTCATGTCCAGCCGATACTTAAAAAAGGAGAGGCATGCGACCCCTCTAACTACAGACCAATTGCACTAACCTCGATCATATACAATGTTTTTGAATCACTCATAAACTCTCAGTTGTTGAAATATCTAGAAAATAACCATCTTATCAACGATTGCCAGTACGGTTTCCGCGCTGGCCGCTCAACCGGAGACTTACTAACGGCTCTAACGGAGCGTTGGAATCATTGTCTACATAATTTCGGTGAGTCCGAAATCGTCGCTCTTGATATTTCAAAGGCTTTTGATAGAGTCTGGCATGCTGCCCTTTTAGCCAAACTTCAAACATTTGGTCTGGACCCTACCCTCGTTAAATCGATAGAGAGCTTTTTGTCAGGCCGTTCAATCCGCGTAGTAATTGACGGAGTTACATCTGATTCCTACGAAATAAATGCCGGTGTACCTCAGGGTTCAGTTCTTTCACCAACCTTATTTCTTCTTTTTATTAATGATCTCTTATCCCTTACTCTCAATCCTATTCATAGTTTTTCCGACGACAGCACCCTTGATTTCGCGTACTCATTTGATTCTGTAATGAATTCACGTGGAAATGCTACAGAAGTCAATCGGGAACGCATGTTTAGATCATTAAACAAAGACATTTCTATGGTCCTCGCTTGGGGCAGAGCAAATCGTGTTACGTTTAATGCATCCAAAACTCAGTGCTGTTTAATGTCCCTTAAAAAACGCCCAGTTCACCCCCAACCCATTTCAGTCGACGGAGTGAATATACACAATTCACCCTCCCTAAAGATCTTGGGTATCGAGATATCCAGCAATCTTAGCTGGACTGATCATATATTTGCAATCGCTAAAAGTGCGATGAAATGTTTGGGTTTTCTACAGAGATATAAGAAATATTTCATCCCACCCGACTTAGCGTTGATCTACAAGTCCCACATTAGGCCTAGACTTGAATATAATTCCCATATTTGGGCAGGGGCAGGACACACCGCATTGTCCGCGTTAGACAAAGTTCAGCGTAAGGCTGTTAAACTTATTGGCGACTCCTCAATCTCTGAGGGCCTTGACTCTCTGGAGCATCGACGGAATGTCGGTTGTCTCTCACTTTTTTATCGCTATTTCCATGGCCATTGTTCTAACGAAATTGCTAGCCTGATTCCTTGTAGACTCATTACAACGCGCGATACAAGATCTACAAGTCGCTCCCACCCCTATATTCTCCGGGTCAAATTTGGACGTACCGTCAAATTTCGGGAATCTTTTCTTAGCAGAACAACACGAATGTGGAACAGTTTACCATCTTCTGTTTTTTCCTCGTCTTATGAGCCTGAAACTTTCAAACGGGGCGTACATCGACACCTCCTTCACTCAACCTCCTAACCCATTTCCCCTAACCTTAATTCCTTTCCTGCCAAGGCTGTGCTTTAGCATCATAGGGCATCCCCTGAGCTTTGGCAACATCATATATAAAAAAAAACTGAAAAATAAAATCAACCTTTATTCTTCTTCTGAGCTTTGTAACAAAAAACTAACAGAAAATTCAATAATGTCTCCCATAGGTACTGCTTCACTAATTGAGATGTTGGCTACATTTCCACTTCGGTAATAAAAGTTGGTTTATTTTGTGATGGTGATTTGTTGTGATCAACATTTGCTTACTTTGACGGGTATTTTTTTAAATTTCTTCATATTGACTGAGGGCATTTTTTATTGTTCTTTAAAATTTCAATGCTCTTTCAGTATCAGGATCTCTGTTCAACAAATATGTTTGCAGTTCTCTAACAATTCGAAGCCTTTCAGAAATTGCTTTTCCAGAAAATTTTTCTGTTGCATTAGGTCTGTTCCACCGATTTTCGTGCACAAACTTTACGTTTAAATACTTACTCATATGGTGGGAGAAAAAGTGTACACAAATCAAAAAGTCGAGGGAACATGTTTCATGCAAACTCGTAAAAATCAAGAAGAAGAAAATTCACAGAACACACGGAATCTATTTAAACCGCACTTCTAATTATAAATTGTTAATCTAACTAATTTTCAATCACCAACTTTTGCTTTATTAATAACTTTATTCAATCAATTCACTAATTGACTATGAAACAGGCACTCAACCTAACCTCATTTTCTAAACCAAAGCACCGAACAGCTGTTTGTACTTTTGTGAAAAGAGATGGACGATCATGCACCAGCTAAAAAGTTTGGGTAAGTTCGCGCAGAAGGGGAACATGTGACGTCACTTTTTTCTCCGCCATTTTTCCATGCACGAAGCGCTATGGAACGCAAAATGTGTAAGTTCGTGCACAGGGAACATCAGGGAACAGACCTATTATTGTCATCGTCGGAACTTCTATCTACAGTATCTTCGGAAACCTGAGATAGTACTAAATCAACAAATTTCGCACCTGAACTTTCCTCATTCTCAAATAACTCTTCTATATCAGGAATATCAAAATCATTAAGTCCCTTGCCTCAAATGGAATGAGCTTTACCTATGATATTGGCATAAACATTTTCAGTTGAAGTCTTTTTATTTTGGCAGCGGCTGAAACGGCATTTGTTATACAATTGAAAATTGTAAAATGTTTCCACACTTCAGGTAGAGGAAGTGAAGTATTTTCATAATCCAATATTCTCAAAACATCTGCAAAGGTTGGTCTTATGTAGTAAGTTGAAATTGTTCCCTGATTTTGAGGTTGAATTAACGAAGTTGTTTTGTGAGGCAAGAACTTAACTTTTGTATGTTGAAAGCCTACTGAATGTCTGGTGAATTGTCTTGGAGCAATTGAACTTTGAACTCAAGGGTTTTTTCTTGTAAATAAGTTTTCACTTGAGGTACGAAAAATTATAGAACCAATCTACAAATATTGTGCACGTCATCCAGGTTTTTCTATTGAAACGTCCATGCAAAGGTAATTTTCCGAATCCTTTCATTTCATCTTACACAACCTTTGAGATCTATTAAGCTGAAAAAATATGATCGCCTGACGCGTTTCTAGAAAGAAGTAAAGTCACCCTATCCTTGGCTGCTTTAAATCCCCCGGTCGATTTCAGATTTTGACAAATAAATTCTTCAAGGCATATTTTTCCGGAATATCGGCATTAAATACTTAGTCAGGAACGTTAGGGTTTTCTTTGATAATTTTTATCAGTTTTGCCGGATATTCTTTCACCCATTTTTCATCACCGGAAGAAATTTCCCCTTTAAGTTAAATGTTATGTAGATTGCCCCTTTTTTTAAGTTTTCGAACCATCCCGTGTTTGTACTAAATTCTGTAGTAGTGGAGTATGTTGCTTTTCATTTAAAGAGCTAAAAATTCTATGTCCTATCGAATTAGAATCTACCGGTATTGTATTGTCCTCTATCCAAATTACTAGAGCTTCCTTTACTGCTTCTATTAAGTCATCTCGATTATTGTAGAAATTGTTACGCTTACAGTAGTTACTCTATATTTTTCGAATAGAATCTTCCATTCGCTTTATTGTCCTAACAGGTGACTCAATGTAACTTATTAAAAATACAAAACTGCAATTTTTCACCTGTTATTAGAATTCACATAGACGTTTGCTTTCTTTCCTTTCTTCAAATAGAAATCAAACATTGGAGATGGAGTTGAATCAATTGGTTGAGTGCTAAGATCACCACGCCATGGTTTCAGTGTTCGAGATTCGGTCTCCCCGTGAGTTTTTAATAAGTAATTAAAAAAATTCCCACTCCACCTATGACCTGTTGTCTAGCTCGCAGCAATGCAAAAACAAGGCATTCAATTTCCCTCATCCCTCTTACCCATGACTTTGACGTTTGCCATTGCAGTTTTTGAAAAGGGTGCGTTAGGTAAATTTTATCGAACTTTTAAAAGATTACAAAAACAAAGAGTGTTCATTTCATTTATAAATGGCAAAATGCAAAACCATCAAATTAAAACCCATAAAAAAACAATATATATAGAAAAAATTCAACTAAAAAAAATTACCTATCATTTTGTTCACACAAAAAGGTCGCACTTTATAACTTTCCAGTGTATCGCTAAAAAACTGAATGAATGGCCAATTCACTGTACGACGAAATAGTCAGAACATAGTCACTGAAATTATGGTACCAATTAAAGTTCAGAAGAACAGAACTTTAGAAGCTAAATTAGTGCATGGACAGTTCTCAGTTTCATTGCCTATAATTTTGGTAGCATAAAATAGCATAAAACAACAAAAACCAGGAAAAGTCAGGGAAATTTGGTCTTGAAAAAAAGTGGCCACATGTACTGTTTATAGGAATCGTTAATTAATCCAACTGTACTTTTTTCAGTACAGTTACAGTATTTACTTGATTTACTAATAAAAATTTCTTAGTTATTCTACAAACAGTAAAAAAAGCTGTTATAAAAAATATATTTTTCTGAATAGTAATGTATTGTCGTAATTATAATATTTATCGGGATTATTTTTAGAAAAGAATTCGATATTAATTCTTAGCTGATCTACAAATCGCACATCAGCCCTAGATTCGTTCCCATATTTGGGCAGGGGCCGGGCTTACTGTTGGTCGTCCAGCACCTCGCCTATTGTTACAATGGTCGCGTTCGGTATAGGAGCTACCTAGGGGCTACGTAATATTAGTGAGGTCCTAACTACGGAAATGGCAGTAAAGTGACTCAACAAATTTGTTCCCGCGCTATCTAGCTTACTGGGTTTGACATTTGTTAGCTGTTTTTATTTACATTAGGTCTGTTCGTTGACGCCACTCAGAGTCAAAAAGAGTCAATAGGTCTGTTCACGTACTTAGTTTTGGGTAAATGCATTATGATATTTTTACCCAACACGTTCACGTACTCATGAAATGGGTGAAAATTTGCTGACGTAACATTTCCCCTACTTAAAAATGTTAGTCCAAATTTACCCGAAGAAATATGTTGAGTACTTTTGTTAAGCTTTGTTATAAAGGCACTAATTGTCACTTTGACAGTTATTGCTTTAGTTTTTGTCCAAGACTACTCAAACTTGTTCACGTACTCTTGGTATTTGGTAACTTCTCCTATTTACCATTTTTACTCAGAATATTTCTGATCAAAAGGTACGTGAACAGACCTATTTAGAGTCATTTTGTACTCTACTTTTGTTATTTGAGAAAAGAGTAGCAATTGTCTTGCGCTTTTTTGTGTTCTTTGAGATAAGAATCAAGCTCTTTTCCACTCCTTTTATGTTCTTTGAGAAAAGAGTATCAATCTAGGTTACTTTAGAGTCATCTTTTCTGCTCCTGCTTTAAACAAGGTGCAGCTTTTTGACGTTTAAGATCGAGTGATTTGGAAGTGTTTGACTATTTATTAACCAAGTTAAAATTAAAGTATTGTGCTGCAAAATGCAGAAAGTAACAATGATAAATCCTTGTGGGAAGATATTTTGTGCGACATGCTCGCTAAATACTGCAAAAAGATAAGAGACAGGTTTGTTGTCTAAAGATTTGTTGAATGATAATTATATTCAAAACAAAATGACAGTCAGTCAGTCAGTGGAGTACTGCACCCAATCTGACTACTCGGGTTATAGTAGAGCTGCGCGCTGCTATTTTGTATTCCATTTTTTTCATGACAAAAATGTTGTAGGGTGAGAGTGGGTGAAGGTTACATAAGTACTACCTAATCACAATTGGAGATACTATATAAAACTACCTAAACATTTCAGCTCACGGGATCATAAAGTAAAAGAAATAAAGATTTTTGTTGTTGTTTGTGCAATTTGCACCAGGGAGACGGAGTTGGATTGGTTGTGTCGCACGACCACCATGCCGTGGTTCCCGGATTTAAGGACAGGTCGTGAGCTTTTAAAAACAGAATTAAAAATTCCGTCTCTGGGCTGTTGTCCAGCTAGCAGCAATGAAAACACAAGACATTCAAGTTTCCTCACTCCTCTTACCCTAATTCCCTTCCGGTCAAAGCCATGCTAACGCATCAAAGGGTTGTCCCCTAGGCTTTGGCCACATGGTAAAAAAAATCGTCAAAATGGCGTAATAATTTTGTAATCTATTTTATATCCGCAGTTGATTGCCATGTTTTTGCCTTAGGTTTAGTTCTAAGTTATTCATTTTAAGCAGTTATCCTTAGCAAAAAGTGTAATACTGAGCTGGAATATATTGTCTATCATATCATCAATGTACATTAATAGCAATAATGTAAACCTAACTGTCCGTTGTGGCACGCCCATTAATATTTCCTTTCTATCCGATAGTTTCTGGTTTACTCAGGTTCTATGAAACCTACCAATTAAGTAGGATTGAAACTAATCAAGTTTCTTTCGTTATACTCCGTACTTATGCAGTTTTTTAAACAAGATCAACCGTTTCAACTGCTCTTTTGAAGTCGAAGAATCTCGCAAGGATCATCTTATTTTGCATTTCTTCCTTCCATTGTATTAATATCTAATGAAGTAACTATTTCATTCGAATGTCCTTAACGAAAACTGGATTATCGTTGAACTAGTAGCTGATTGTTTTCCAAAGGTTTTTGTAATTGCTCTTACGCAATCTTTTCATATAGCATATAAGTTGTTCTGTATTCATCAGCTTTTGTAATACTTTTGATTTTTTCAATGGGGATTATTATCGATTTCGCTTTCAAGAGATTGATTTATGCTTCTCAGCTATGAAGACCATATTTCTTCCCAATGATCCAAATATATTTAAGAACTTAACATGTTATTTTCTCTTTTACAGTGCATTGATTTTACTGTTTTTTAGCTGCTTAATATTTTCTTCCTTAAACACAATTCTTTCATTTACATATTCTTTGTTGACTATCATCGCAGTTTGTATTTGAAATAGAGTAACTTATATTTTCAATACTTTCTACAAAAAGGCTGTTAAAATTTTCAGCAATTTCGTTTTCATCATTAATATAAGGACCACTTGACTTCTTTCCAGGTCTGAGGAACGTCATTGAAAGTAATTTTTTTTTTTTGCGTGAGGGGTGAAAATCTTCCAAAGACACCAGGAGACCCGATTATCTCTGGTAGTGTGAGATTTTTACTCACTAAAAACACACCTCTAGGGATTTGCCGAAACAGACCACTTTATCCGGGTCCCTTTTCGTCCCTACCCCCTGTGATCTCAGCGAGAGAGATCTGGGCTGATCCAGTTTTCTTCCCTCACCTCGATTCCTCGGGTCAGCGCAAGCATTTTCTTATAGGACACCTCTGCCATTCTTCCTTCTTCCATCCAGTGGTGTCTCATCAGCTTCCTTCTTCTACTTGCCAGTGCAGGGCACTGGCACACTATGTGTGCCGCCGTCTCCTGCTCCTCCAGGCACAGCCTGCAGATATCATCCTCGAGAATGTTCATCCTCTTTAGATGACACCTGAAGTTACCATGTCCTGTTAGTAGTGCCGTCAGCCATCTCAAGGTCCTACGGTCCATATCCAGGACCTCCCTCTGTTCAGCACTTCTGGTCGCTACAATTGCCATCTTAGCCTGTCTGAGCGAGTCCACGACATTCCACCGTTCCCAGTGTTCCCTCGTGGCCCACTTTCCTAACAGGCCCTCCGCCGTACCTCTGCCAAGCGCAGTGAACGGCTCCGGACCTTGGAAACTCGAAGCAGCCCCTAGCTTTGCCAGTACGTTTGCTTTTTCATTACCTTCGATCCCAACGTGTCCTCGGACCCACGCCAGTGTCAACTCATTTGATGAGGCACACGCGTTTAGTTTGCGGACACACTCCAGTGACAGAGCTGTGTTAAACTCTGTACCATCCATACACCTGATCACCGCCTGATTATCGAGTGCCACCACTATCTGCTTATCTCTCACTCGACTCTCTAGTATACGATCAAGTGCATAGATCAGAGCCAGCATCTCTGCCTGAAATACTGAGGTGTATATCCCCAGGCAAAGATGGGTGTTCAGGTTCAGGTCATCACTGAAGATACCTGCGCCCGCTCTCCCATCAATTCTGGATCCATCCGTGAATATTGTAACGTCGGTTATACGGCATCCCGTATAAGCGTTTCGTGGTGCCTATCAATTACCCTTACTTTGCTTATACCATCAACAGGCATTTCCAATTCCGGTATCTCATCTTTGACAAGTTCCAGTATTTTCCTATGCCCTCGGTTATCACGAGATCTGCACCAGTTTGCTCCCCGCTCCATGCGAAGAGCCGCTGAAGCAGCAGTTCTCTCACATATATATCTAAAGGTAGCAAACCCAGTATCATCTCTAACGCCATTGTCGGCGTTGTTCGAAAGGCCCCTGTTATCGTCACACACGCTAACCTCTGGACCTTGCTCAATTTCCTCTTTACTGTGGGCTTAGAAGCGCTTGGCCACCATACCACAGATGCGTAGGATATAATTGGTCTCACCATCATAGTGTAGATCCAGTATGCGGCCTTTGGCGAGATACCCCACCTCCGCCCACACACCCTCCCACATTGATGTAGAGCCCTGTTCGCTCTTTGGATTTTCTCCTCAACATGTCTTTGCCAGGTGAGTCTTGAATCTAGGAATACCCCCAGATACTTGATCGAGCCCGAGACCGTGAGTTCTTCCCCAAAGAGTTCAATTGGTCTAAAGTCTAGATTTTTCCTTTTCCTAGTGAAAACAATTAGATCAGACTTCTTTGCGTTTATGAAGAGTCCCTGTTCCACACACCATTGCTCCACCACCCTCGTACCTCTTCTTATTGTGTCTGCTACGGCGCGTATGAACTTGCCCCTTGCCATAATCGCTATGTCGTCAGCATACCTAACGTTATGTATGCCTTCCTCCTCAAGTCTGCGAAGTAATGAGTCAACGGTAATGTTCCACAGAATGGGGGATAGTACTCCCCCCTGTGGACAACCTCTGTCCACCCTCCCTCGCAGTCTCGATTCACCTCTCTGGATGTTTACTGCTCTTGTCTTTAACATGTTGCCAATCCATCTCCTAACAGTAGAATTGGTTCCACGTTCAGCAAGAGCATCCTCCAGCCTACCGAAGTCTATATTGTCAAAGGCTCCTTCAATGTCCATTATTGCGGCCATTGCTATGCCTTTGCTATTAATTTCTTCTTCTGCTACTCGCACCAGCTGATGGAGTGCCGTTTCGGTAGATCTCCCAGGACAGGATCTCACGGTCCTCTCCATTGCTTTCAATAGAAAAGACGTCAGGCTCACGGGTCTAAAGGACTTCGGCTCAGTATAGTCTTTTCTTCCCGGTTTTGGTAGAAATATGACCTTAGCCTCTCTCCACGAAACCGGGATATATCCTATTGCAAGGCATGTTGTGTATATGCCCTTAAGTATTGGTGCTACAATCTCACTGCCCCACTGAAGCAGGGCTGGGAATATACCATCTAAGCCTGCTGCCTTGAATGGTTCAAACGATCTAATAGATCGTCTTACCCCTTCAAGCGTCACGATCCTTTCCGCCACAGAGCGATCCGAGGCATTGGCTCCCTGCTTCCTCATATGCCACGGCCTATCCGATTTGTAGCTTCCCGGAAAGTGAGTTGTCAGCAGAATTTCGTTCGTTTCGTCCCCGGTCTCTGACATCTTACCCGTTCTGTCCCGAATCAGTCCGAGCCTGGAGACCGGGACAGCTGAGACCATATTCTGAAGTCGGCAGACTTCAGATATGTTTCTCGTGCTCGAGCAGAAGTCTCTCCACGATTCTCTCTTCTTCCGTGCTTCCAGTTCCCTGTCCCACCAAGGGGTTGGGTCCTGGTCCACTACTTCAGTTGGAGTACAGGATTTGCGATACGCCTCCATTACAGCCTTTTGTAGAGTGTACAACTGTCTCTCTACATGCAGTGTGTTTTTGGGTACCCTGGGCGTCCACGCTATCAGTTTCTCCCTTAACACCTCCATATATTTCTGGCTATTAGTGTTTTTAGGTAACCTGATCAGCCTCCTACTCTGCCTCTTTTGTACCCCGTATCGAATGTCAAAGGTTATGGCTCTATGATCTGACAACGTCATCAAATCTGCCACTCTCCAGTTGAGCACTCTATCCAACAACTTAGTATTGCTAAAGGTGACGTCAATAACCTCCTTACGCCTTCCATCCACGAAGGTTGGTTCTGTCCCCCTGTTTAGAATTGCCAAGTTGTTGCTTACCACGAATTCTAGCAAATCTTCGCCTCTCTGGTTGTCGTCTGTACTGCCCCACACTGTATTGTGGGCGTTCGCATCGCAACCTAACAGTAGTCCCACATTTCTATCCTTGCAATGTTCCACCAGAGCCTCCACCTCCCTACCCGGGGGTGAAGTCGGTGAATCGTATGGTAGATAGCCCGAGTCTGCGACCCACGCACCTGCCCCGGACCCCATACGAACCACAGCAAGGTCCGGCGTGCTGAGTTGCGGTAGTAAAACCGCCTGAACTCCCGCCTGACTAGAATGCAGGATCTTGTTCTACTATCTGAATTTACGCAAAACAGATTAGCAATTCTTTCTGGGAGCCCTTTTATACTCTTCCTAAATAACCAGGGCTCTTACAGCAGCGCTATGTCCAGCTTCTCTTCCACAAAACAACGACACAGCATACTTGATGCCGCCTTACTGTGATGCAGGTTGAGTTGCCAAACTTTTAGGGTGTTCCCACCCCCCTCCCTCGGTACGGGCCCACCTCCCTCCCTACTGGCGTCTCCCCTAATTATTTGGGTTGACTGCCAGTCGCCCTACCGACTGACGGTTTTTCCGTCTGACCTCTGTTGGCCGACTGAAATTTGACGAAGGCCGACTCCAGTCCGCAGTTGAGTTTCCCTCCTGCTTTCCTCATCAGCTCTACGTCTTCAGCCGGACACCATACCGTCATGGCGGTTCCACCTTTGGCCGCTTCCCCATACCTCTCTACTCGGGACACTTTCCATTTGGAGGTATCTCCGATGCAGGGGTTCTGTTTCCACAGCCTCTGTATGATGATGTCCTTGTCCTCAGGTTGCCCCGGAACAAAGATCATCACCCTCTTGATGTTTTTTAAAACATCCACCCGTTCCACCTTCAGGATCATTCCCTCCCATAAGTTGGGCATACCCCTGACGGTTTCACATAGCCATGCCTTGGAGTTCTGGTTTATACACCTTAGTGTGATTAACCCGTCCTCCAAGGCCACCTTGTTCACGCTGATGTCACCCACCCTGCCAGGACGGGAGTCAATGGCCTTTAAAAGGGCTGCCTTAAAGACTTGCAGATGCTTGTCCTCAAGACCTCCCTCCCTGCCAACGTCGGCGACACCGAGACGGAGATCATTCGCTGCCGCTCCGGAGTAGGTTTTAATACCCCCTCCCGGTTTGGCCCTGCCTCCGTCCTGATGAACCTTCTTCCTCTCGCCCTGGATCGGAGCTCTCTCCTTTGCTCGGGTCGGCTCACACCTTCCCTTGCTGGGATCCGAACTCGTACCAGGCTTGGAGGCAAGTTCCTGATGGGTACTTTCCATCAACTTCTGGGCCCGCCTTTTCGCCTTTGCTCGGATCCGCTTCTGCTTCTCCTTGCTGGGCTCTTGCGAGTTTCCCTGTTCTGACTGTCCCCTGGGGGTAGGATTAGCCGTTTCCGACCTCTTAACTAACTTCATTCCAGAGGCAGCCAAAGATTCACCACCATCCGTGGGGTTACCTGGCCACCCTTCACCTTGGCTTTCACCACGGCTTCGTTTAGCCAGACCCCCCTCATCCGGTGTCGAATCAGTAAGAGCAGATGTTTCCAGTTGCTCAGCCAACTGCCTGACCTCCTGGTCCACACCTGCCCTCTTAGCAGCCTTAGCTGACGCTATCTGCTGCTTCTTTCGCTCCCTCTTTCTCTTCCGCTTCAAATGCTTGCGCATCTCCGCTTCCGAGAAAGCGTAAGTAATACAGCGGCCCAAAATAGATAACAGCCACTTCGCCACCAAGTCTGGTAGCGTCTGTAGCATGATTGGAATAAGTCCATCGAAATGTGGGACTTTAACCCATTAAAACCGCTTCTCCTCACCCGACTTCTCATCACGGAACCATCGGTAGATACTTCGCGGGGCGGGTATTAGCACTGAAGCCTTAGCTTCTTAGGAAAACCGGTTCCTCTGAATTACCGGTTCTTTACTGTTCTTCAGAAGGGCTCAGCCCGCAGCTAATAGTTTCGCATACTGCATTCCCGATGCATTCCGATACGAGCGTATTTACGCTTAATGCGCCACTTAAAAACTAAGTTTTCCCTCGTTCTTGCAAAGTGTGGGCAGTAAAATAATATCTGTTCGGATCTTCATAAGCGTCAAAAAGGGCAATTGTCTTGCCCGAAGCGGCGCCATCCAGACCTGGCGCTTTATTGTTTCCGACGCCCTGAACAGTTCCTCTGCTGTTACCGCAGGTATCGTTTCTGTCCCCTGCCCCACTCAATTGTGTCCGTGTATCCTGATTCGGAAGGGTAAAATGTGGTCTGCCTCACTGCACAGCTGCTTAAGTCATTCACGCTTGCTATTACCGCTGTATCGCAGGCATTCACCTCGTATTTTGCCTGATCATATCGTTCCCCCAGTAGTTTATCTTCTTACGATGATGTTGATGTTTTCGGCTATATGCGCAGACTTTTCCACTGCGGCATTCAGCTTTCTTTCAACACTTCTGTAAACACGGAGAGACGGCGTTGGATCAATTGGTTGAGTGGCACGAGCGGCAATTGGTTGAGCGGTTCGTGACCAGGTCTCCCCGGGTGTTTTCAAAAATTTTATTAAAAAAGTCCACTTCATCTCTGGGATGTTGTTTAGCTCGCAGCAATGCCAAAACAAGACATTCAAGTTTCCTCACTCCTCTTAGCCTCATTCCCTTCCGGCCAACGTCATGCTATCGTATATCGCTATCGCTATCGTAAAAAAACACCTCATCAAACATTTTAGAGCTCCACTGCATTTTCGTACACTTTTTGATGTGGCTTCGGTTCAATATCCTTTGACTTTCCATCACGTTATAAATTAATGCTGTGCATGTAATGCTCGTTTACCGTTTAATGGATAAATCCATCTGGCCAAAGGGATTTGTAGGGGTCGAAGCTTTTCATAGCCCGAGGATTGTCTGCTCTATCTGGTAATGATAGCTACAACTTCGCTCTCCGGAGTGTGTCTAGTTACCGAGTTGTGGTGCATTGGTTTCCCCCGCTGCTACTTGGGAAATGTACGTCAATTAGATGTTCTAGTGTTTCAGCCGAGTATTGCGTCTACGCCTCCTCAAAAAAGAAGGTTTGGTGTGCTCTTTTGTCAGTATTGTACCTGCAGCAGATGCTGAAGATGTCTCGAGTAATCTTCCTGAGATTATATAAATCTTCATTCCAACAGAGCGGTAGGGATTTTTTATTATATTTTAAGGTACAAGATACAATGAATGTCGTACGCATGGCTTTCTCGGATGCGCATACCGTATGTACATAGTTCAAAGGCACTTGAACTCATCCATATTTTCGTTAACATGGCATTTCTTCCTATTTACGCAGGCGTTAACGAAAATTTGATTGCTTAATTTTTGATATCTGGAGAAATCGATGAGGCTAGTTCTAAATTAATAAAGGGGGAACTCCAATAAAAATAGGAACTCGTTTCACACACAGAGAGTATTTCTTGTATCTCGACCTGGAGAAGTAATAATTTTTAATAAACTAGCCAAAAACTCGGTGATCTTAAAAGAACCACTGCTAGTCTTTGGGTAATTCAATTTTCTACTTATAAGACTACATTTTATTTAAAAAGTTTTTTTGTAAATATTTAAAAGAAAATTTATTTATTTTACATAGGATGGAACAACTGCTTGGTAAGAATGTTCGTAGCATTATTCTTACGAGTGGGACATTAGCTCCTTTAAAGCCGTTAATTGCAGAATTAGGAATTCCGATATCAGTGCGTCTAGAGAATCCTCATATTGTTAGTAAATCACAAGTTTGTGTAAAGATAGTTCCTTTTGGACCAGACAAAGAACCATTAAATTCAAACTACAAAAACAGGTACTTTGTGAAATTAAAGTTTGAAATATATAAATTACTTTCGGTTTAGAGACAACCCGAAATACGTGAGTTCATTAGGTCGTACTATTTTGTCATTCTGTCCAATAATACCAGATGGGCTGCTGGTTTTTTTCCCCTCTTATCCACTTATGAACAAATGCATTGACAGTTGGCAAGCGAGCGGTATTTGGACTCAAATTAATAAGCAAAAGCCCATTTTTGTTGAACCGAGGAATAAGGATGCGTTTACCACGACCATGACTGACTTTTATGCAAATATAAATGATCCAAATACTAAAGGTGCATGCTTTATGGCAGTTTGTAGAGGTAAGGTATCAGAAGGATTGGATTTCGCGGATGTAAACGGCAGAGCTGTAATAATTACTGGTCTTCCTTATCCACCACTAAAAGATCCCCGAGTGGTCTTAAAAAGAAAATACCTCGAGGACAATAGAACTAAAGAAAATGAGGTTAGTACTATTATTTATATTATATTGGGTTTTCAGGACGAATTTATGCCATTCTAGCTTCTTTCTGGAGATAATTGGTATGCTTTGGAGGCTATAAGGGCTGTTAATCAAGCTATTGGTCGTGTTATACGACACAAAAATGATTATGGCGCCATTTTATTATGTGATTCTCGTTTTAATTACCCTAGTCAAAAATCTCAACTTTCCACCTGGATTCAGGAACATTTACGAAGCTCACAGCAGCATACCAATTTTGGACCATTGATAGGAGAAGTTTCTCGATTTTTTCGAAATGCTGAAAGAACAGTGACTGCTAATAACTATTTAAATTCAGTTTTTGATTTTAAAAAGCTTCTCTATAGCTTCCACAACCTTCTTTGCGAGAATGGAAACCTCTGGAGGAAAGCTGTAGTGAAAGCCCCCAGAAAGTAGTTGATCAAACTCAGTTGCTGGTATCGAAGAATCAATTGATAAAATCAAAGAATAAATTGATAAAAGTTGCGCATGATGTAGCAATGTAAATTAAAAGCAATGTGGCACATCAAGTTACTTTAAAAATACATTTTCAGAAAAATAGAAAAGGCTAACAACATTCCAAGTTGGAGTCCTGCGGACTACTCTTCTGCTGCTGGTACCTCTGCCGTAAATCCTCCGAATGCTATGGATTTCATGAGTCGCCTTAACGGAAATGTATCTGTATGGAATATATTGACCATTTTATCAATTTTATAACGTTATAGCTGTTTCAGACGATTGATTTCAATGAACAAAATGAAGTTACGTGCAGAGAAGACAATGATGTAGATGGTTTGGTAACAATTCATAAACGGGATAGGAGTTCGCCTCTTAGTTCAAGCAGTAAATTGGAAAATATAGCAAAGAGGAAACGGCTGAAGATGGTTTCGAACACAAATCTGAACATGTCTCCTAGTAACACATTTGCATCAAACAGTATAACGAATTTATCTGCTTCATCTACATCGACTTCCAATGGTAATTTAGCACTAAACCACAAAACCGTTCCTGTAGACAGAGTTGAGCTTTTAAAGTTGGTAAGTTGAATAATTTTAAATGTACTGCACATATATATTATCACAAGATACCCCAAATTCACTATAACTTTCCATTTACTTTTTATTTACATTAAATGTTCTTCAAAATCGACTATTTGCAAATAAAATGAAATAAATAACAGAAAGCAAATAAAATGAAAAAAGAATATTACAATACTAAGTAAAATTAAGTCTAATACAACTTCCAAGTTAAAATTAATTGTGAAAAAATTGTGAAAACAATGCGACTTTGACGTGAAAACAATAATTAGCAACTTCTTAAAGAGCGAATAAGAACAGACAAATAAAGTAGGAGAAGTCAAAGCAACTCTGTAAGCACAAGCAAAAAGAGTTTTGAAATTGTTTCTAATTTTAAGCGAGTCAAGTTTAAATAGGTTGATATATTTACATAAGCAGACAAAATGCGTGTTTTATTTCAAAGTAATTTGAGAAGACGAAACACAACAAGCATATTCTAGAAGGGTTCTATGGCACTTTCTCCGAAAGACGTTTGGCGAAAGAACGTTCACCCTGAAGACGTGTTACAAAATGTCCATTTACCAAAATGCCATTTTATAAAACTTTTTCAACTTCCCAAAATGAAAAAAATGTTTTGAGATTACATAAAACTCAGCAAATTCCCAAAGTTTCTACAAAATTCATGTAAGTAGTACCTTTGCTTTTTATTTTAATTAAATTGCCCATCTTATGACCTTTTCAAAAAGATGCAACAGATAGAAAAAGTTGTAAATATTTATGCGTAGAAAATCGTTTGGGGAATATTAAAAAAATCCGCAATTTAAAGAAATTAAACTCATATTGACCCTAAAATGTTTTTATTGAATTCGAAACTTATTACAATTAATGTTATTATGTTAAAAAAGTTGTTCGAAATGCCCTTCGCTACTTTCAATGCATGCCAATAAACTTCTTCTAATTCCCTATTTAAGGTGTATTGTAGCTAGCCTCTCTCGTATTTTGTTCACTGTTGTATTGTTAACAGACCTTGAATTAACTTCATCCTTCATTGTTTTCCATAAAAAATTGTTAAATAAATGGAGTAAGATCTGGAGACCTAGCAGGCCAAGAAATCGGTGCACCTCATCCATTCCAGCGGTCAAAAAAATTTTAATTTAATATTGCCTTCACAGTCCTACAGTATGCACTGGGTGACTCCGTCGGGTTGGTTAAATATTTCTCTACGATTATCAAGAGCGATGTTCTCTAAAGATCTGGCAGTGCATTCTCAAGAAAGTCCGTATAAATTTGGCTATTAAGCACATGCGGAAAAATTAATGGCCCTATTAAATAGGTGCCAATGATACCAGCCCAAACATTGGCACAGAATTTGCGCTTGAAGTCATCCAGTCCTATGTGGCTTAGTATCCGATCATGGAGGTTGTGAAAGTTTGTGATACTATCCTCGATTATCTCAGATCGCAATCCCGTGGTGGTTGAAGTTACACTTCCGGTTCCGAAAGTCTGAAGTTGGGGTGCACGTCGATTAGGGAATTTCGTTTGATATTCCAGTACAGCCGCTCTGTCGTTTCCGTCTACTAAACAATACATGTAAATTATATACGCGCACAAGTAAATTCTGCCAATTTTTAATAATTAGTTATCGAACAACTTTCTAACGGACTCCTTTGTACCACAATTTCCATCAGGTATTAGTAACAGAACGCCCCCCCCCCCCCCCCGGCCCAGGCTCCAGGTAAAATTGTCCTTGTGTATATTGCAGTCTAAATTAAAACAAAGAAAAAAATAAGTCGAGTATGAACGTTGTTCATGCTTCGAGGGTTTCATACTTAAGTTATTTTCAAAAGCAAATTTTTTTTTAATATTTTGTAGGAATTACATAAAAGCCAAAACTTTACTATGTTAGCACAAAACTCGAACTGCAGCAAAATGGGTGTATTTCGCGGCATAAATGGCCGTATTTTTTGATTGCGTTGACTTAGAAGCTTGATACAACCCTAAGGGACCGTGGACCTTAGCATTTGATATTAATTTCAACTCGATACCTCCACGCGTTCCTGAGAAAAGAGGTCTTGACAAACAGACTGAAAGCCAGCCAGCAGACAGACGGACAACGAAGTGATCCTTTAAGGGTTCCTTTTTGTCGTTTTGAGGTAAAAAGAAAATTTTCCTAAAATTGGATATATTGGATAGTGACATGGGAATATAATTAAAGATTAAAAGAAAATCTCTTGCTCATTATAATTGGTATAAAAAAAAGATTCTCATATTAATTGTGCGTGCATTCCATTTAAGAATTCGGTCCCAATAACTAATACTATGCTTTATGATCAAATTAGTGACAAATGTTCTGGTTGTGTGCTTTACGCAAATGCATATGTACACCATTTTATCAATTCGTGCCTGCACTTATTAATCTGATAAGTGCATCCATCAACTGATTTTTAAAGAAAATGTTTGTTACGGTGAATTTTACATCATATGATATTGGTATTGTAGTTTATTTATTATAATTATAGTTAGAGATAGTAAGAATTGCGAAAAATACTTTCGATTACTTACTGTGAAGGACCGGAAGTAAGGATGAAGTGAATAATACGATTTGTAAACCAGTTACTCCCCAATAAGATAACATTTTTTTTTTGTAATACTTTTAACAGAAATAGTAAAAAAGATCAATAATTTAGGAGGCAGGTTGAATTTTTGCTTAAAATGGCAGGTGTTAGCTGTACGTTTAGTCATGTAACTTGAGAACGCTAAAAGAGTTTTGTTCGTTTTAAGTTTTCTCTGAAAGAGAACACATTAGCCACTATTTTAAACCAAAAAATATGAAAAAATAATGGGGAAATTATTCTAGATATTCGAAAGTTTAAGTTTGAAAATCAATTTTTTTAAAACTATTACCAGTAAAAAAATTACAGTCTTTAGCACCATTGTGTTACCTCTCAACTGAAATATTAACCCATTAACGCCCAAGAAGTCAGAATTTTTAACTGATTTTCAAGCTTCGAATGAGAAAAAGCCTAATTTCCAAACCAAACCTATATATCTTACTATTTTTGGGTGTGCTATTTCGATTCCATGCATTATAAAAGAAATATGGCGGTTTTAAGTGGAAAGGTACCAAAAAAATGAAGAAAAACAAATTTCAATATATTTTTTCGTGTCAAAAAACTATTTGAGTCAATTTCAAACCATGAGCAAAAGTGCATAAAATGTTTGAAGTCTCAAAATGGCTTATACAGTGGCGAGCAAAAGTGGTTCAATACTTTTAATTTTTACAGTTTTTCATTTTACAGAAAGAAAAGAAGGGTTGTATTAAAATGAAAATTATATATCTAGTTTCTCATTTCATCTGGCTATAATATTATGAAAAAATATTTAGCTGTACATTATTTTACAAAGAAAAACAAATAAATATTTTACGACTTCATTGAACCAGTTTTGCACTTCGAAGAAAATAACGGTTTAATTTAAAATTTTGTTGTTCCGACTTAAAATTTGTCTAAATAAAGCCAGTACTGTTTGACTATTACGTGAATCAATTACAATTGGAAGTGTTTTGACCGCGTCGCGTTGCTTTCATAAAATTTTAATAAATATGAAGACCGTAAGTAGTGAAATCCGAAGCCGTGTACTGTTATTTTTAAAACAAGGAAAATCTGTGCGCGAAATTGCGAAGGAATGTGGCATTAGTCATCCTACAGTAGTTAGGATACGAAAAAACTGTAAAGACATACCATGTTCTTCCAAAGGCGGAAGACCAAGAAAAGTGTCAGACAGGCAAAGTAGGGAATTAGCCAGGCTTTTGACTTCTGGACGAGTAAAAACCCCTAAACAAGCTGCTGCCGACTTGGAAATTTCCATTAGCGAGTGGACAGCACGCAGAACTTTGCAAAGGGTTGGCCTTCGTGCCGTAGAAAAAAAGAAAAAACCTGCTCTTTCAGCTAAAAATATTTTAGCTAGAAAGCATTTCGTGGAAAGGCATAAACACTGGACATCTGAGGACTGGAAGCAGGTAGTTTTAAATGATTTATGAGAGGAATTTTTATAAAAAGGTCGTGTTATAGGTAATATGGTCCGATGAATCAAAATTTTGCCGCTTTGAATTAGAGGGTCGGTCGTGGTTTTGGAGTAAGTCTCATACGACAATTCAACCTGGAAACATTATTCAAACTATGAAGCATGGTGGGGGATCGATCATGGTTTGGGGATGCATGACTAAAAGCGGTATTGGACCATTAGTCAAAATCGAAGGAACTCTTAGAAAAGAAATGTATTTAGACATTTTAAAGGAGAATTTGCCGATTGCCTTCGAAAAAAGTCAGGTTCCAAGAAGCCAAATCATATTTCAACAAGATAATGATCCCAAACACACCGCTAAAATAGTCACGGCTTGGTTTCAAAATCAAAATTTTGAAGTTATGAAGTGGCCTGCACAAAGTCCAGACATGAACCCCATAGAAAATCTTTGGGCTTACATCAAGAAGAACTTGGCTAACTATGCTGATCCGCCAAAGGGGATTAATGAGCTTTGGAATAGAGTTAAAGAGGAATGGGAGAGTATACCACAAAGCTTAATTAATAACCTATATAATAGTATGGCGAACAGAGTCGAACAGCTAAGGAAAAACAAGGGCCTTTGGACGAAATACTAAGGAATAAGGCAACGTGCAAAACTGGTACAATGAAGTATAAACAACAATTGCTTTGAAGATATTAAAATTTTTATATATCATAAAAAATTGTTTTGTATTATTTCAGTTTAATTAAGTAGGAAATATATTTTGTTAATTTACTTTTAATGTGACGGGTCATCTTTACCCTAGAACGAATACAATAAAAATATTGAAAATATTGAACCACTTTTGCTCGCCACTGTATATGCCTCTGCTGTTACTAGTATTTCGGTAAAATCGGAAAATCGTAAATAAATTTAAAATCTCCCAATAGAAAGTCAGTTAGGAGGTGTTCGAGGGTGATGAGTAGGAATTCAATGTCTATTTAGGCCAATCTCGCAATCCAAAATGGTGCTGCTTGTACAATATGGCAGTGATATCGAAAAACTATAGGTTTCTTGGAAAAATCGTAGTGGATGGTCACGTAGGGGGTTTTTGAGAGTTCCAAATACGAATCCGGTTAGTCATAATCAAGGTTACTAAAAACAATTGTTCCTTAAAGTTCAAACATTTTATGCACTTTTGTTCATGGTTTGGAATTGACTCAAAATTAATTTTTTTTTCTTAATATTTTCGGTACCTTTCCACTTAAAAACCGCCAAATTTCTTTTATAATGCATCGAAGATGTATAGGTTTGGTTTGGATATTTGGCTTTTTCTCTTTCGAGGATGAAGCTTAAAAATGACTGTAAAATTCTGACTTCTTGGGCGTTAATGGGTTAATAACGTCCTAGCAGTAAAACTTTAGAAGTTTTTCGTGGCGTGGTTTTCTCCTCGGCATAGAGGCATCGCACGCTTTCACTGAGCTCCATGGTTGAGGTTACGAGGTTTTCCGTGCCCGATCTTCCGTTCGGGTTTGCTCTTCCAATTTCCTCGCCTCTTGCCAGTTCTCTGGCGAACCTTTTGGTGTCCATCCTCTCAACGTTCCACCTAATCGGTGCGCATCAGGTGTCTCTGCGCTGTTGTCCCCCGTCGCAGATGTCGAACTCGATGTGCTGTTGGTCACTCCCAGTGTAATCCTCAAGAACTCTCCAGCTCCGTATATGCGGCGCTAGGCCTTCGGTGGCGAATAAAACGTCGGGGATAGTTTATCCATAGCCAGGGCGCCGATGTTTAGTACTATAAGCCCTATTCTGGTGGCCATTTCCGTTATATATTTCCCTCGGGAGTCAGGATGTGTCATACCCCACTTGAGCGCTCTCGCATTAAAGTATCCGGCTACTATCATGTGTCCCGTCGTCCTCTTGAGATCGTCTTCCAGGCCGTTGATCTTATCCCGAAATTCTTGGATTGACTCATTTGGCGGCAGGTAGTAGCTGAAATAGGTCAAATTCCCGCATTTGACCCATTCAAAACCCCTGCTCCTTCCTTGATTAGCGACCAGAGTCTTCCCCGCCAGTACCAGGAAGAGGAGTCCCTATCCCGATACTGCTCGCTCAGCAACAGAATGTCAGCTTGCTTCTCGGATGTCAGGTGGTATAGGAGACCGTTGGTAGTCCTGCTCCTATTTTAATTCCCCTGTAGTATGCGCTTCATTTGATGAGTGCTTTTGCCTTGACCAATTCATCCTGGAAGACGCATCATCTCGCCCTTAGCCCGGCACGTATGTCAGGCAGTCCTTCTCCAGGCCTCTGTCTGCGCACAGCACGCAGCGTTGGGAGGCGGTACATGTCTTCGCCTTGTGTCCTGCTGTTCCACATCTGTGGTTTTGGGAGTTATTTGATTTCGCTGCGTCGAATAGATCAAAATATTGAAATAGAAATAAAATATTGATGTGCATACCATGCAAATTTCAAATTTCAAAATATGTTTGATAAATTGTATTGACCATAAGTATGAAAACAATATGAAACATTTTTTATGACTACTTGAATTACGAAATTCAATGAAAATTAATTAAAATTAAGATAGACAGAACATTGTACTTCGTAAATCATTTTTTTCATATTTTAAGTAAGAAAAGAACGTTCGCCAGTGCAATTAGTTATCATATAAAATAGTTTAAAAAAGCGCTAAAAAGCATAAAATAATTTTTAATTTTATATCTTTTACGACATTTTGAAGTCGGTGCAATTCACACAAACCAAACAACTACAACAAAAATATTTAATCGTCATTTCTTATGATGAGTATTATGTATTATTTTCAATTGTGGTTATGTACTTGTTTTATTTGTTTAATTTGCACCGACTTCAAAATGTCGTAATAGATATAAAATTAAAAATTATTTTTGTTTTTAGCGCTTTATGTGAAGTCGGTTCAACTTTTTTTAAAAACTATTTTATTTTACACTTGTTAGTGTCTTCTACTCTATACAACGAAGAAAGAACCATCCAAATCGGTCCACGTGTTAAAAAGTTAGGTTTAACCCCCTACCCCACCTTCATTCCACTAAAGTTTTTTCTCATGGTATCAATCAAGGAACATACTTAACCGAACAGAAAAGGAATTATCGAAATCGGTCCACGCGTTACGAAGTTACTACCCCTCCCCGACCACCATAGGACGAAATTATTCTCCTATTAGATACCCCATTATCACACTATACAACAGCAAAAGAACTATGCAAATCGGTCCACGCGTTACAAAGTTAGGTTCCACCACCCCCCCTTCCCCACCCCAACCCAACCAACATTTTTTTTCTCGTCGTATCAACCAGGGGGCATACTCGACCCAAAAGAAAAAGAATTATCTAAATCGGTCCACGCGTTACGAAGTTAAGACTACTCCTCCCCCTACCTTGGACCAAATTATTCTTCTATTAGCAATGGGTGATCACACTTATCACTTTATACAACAGCAAAAGAATCATCCAAATCGGTTCACGCGTTACAAAAGGTCTGTTTGTTTCGCTGCATGAAAATTGCAGAAGTAGTGTAGAGTGTAATCGATGTGACGTCAGAAGTGTAGGAATTTGCCCTACACTAACGTCAGCGAAACAAACATTTTAAGTGTAATTTTCTATCAATAATATTTAACGGAACGTGTTTTGGGTTAGTACAATTTTTTAATATCACAAATAAAACGGAAAATAATATATTACCGACTTTAATGCAAGAAATTATGTGTGACTCGTCTGATAATTAATTAAAATCACTTCAATTAAGACCGTCTTTGTTTGACAATTGCCTGACAAATGTCAAATATCTGCCTGCACTCACTGCACTTCATCCAAAGCAAGTGCAGATATTTCCACTTTTTTGCAGCGAAATAAACGTTGTGCAGTTGCACTAAGTTTACGCTGAGAGCGAAACAAACGCCGTATGACGTCAATTTTGCACAAAGTGCAGGCAGTGCAGAAATAGTGGAGCGAAACAAACAGACCTAAAGTTAGGTTCCACCACAAAAAAAAATACGCGTCGAACTTAGAACCTCATTCCTAAAATTTCATTCTTCTTCTTAAACATAAGAAAGAACTGCACGCTGTTAAAAATGTATGCAGAACTTGCGCTCATTTGCTTCTTCGCACGTTTGAATTTATGAACCTTGTGCAAACGCATGTTTTGATTTCTTGCTTTAATGAACTTTATGCAAAAGCAAATATGCGCAAACATGCATTAATGAAAGTACCCCAGCCTTTGATGAAGATTGCAAAAATTATTCTGTTCCCTATCTTTCCACTTACATAACAAATTGTGTATCTCAGTATTTTTTTAATTTGTAAAACAGAAAATTTTACTAACGAAAAATGCTTTCTTTCAGATCAAAAACTCGATTTCGTCCGACACCTACAGTATTTTTGTCAAAGCATTGATGGCATATCAAAAGGAAGATAAGTTTGAAGAACTCTTTTCAGCCCTTCTTGCTGTTTTTGGGCATCCGTGTTTACACTATTTACTTAAAGGAATGCGTAGGTTTATTAAGGAGCTGCACAAGGATACATTTGATGAATATATAGCAAAACATCTGCCACAATAACTATATATGTTAAATTCAATAAAAATAATTTTTTATGGATACTCTTTTTATTATTTAAATTTATTTTAGCACAAAATATACAGACGAGCTTCCTGTTCTAAAGAAAGATCAGTGCAATATTTGAAACATATCACGGCCTTATTGAAAATACAATGTTTTGTTATTACAAAAATATATTTATGTATAAATATCACAAAAATGTGGTTAGTATATGTTCATAAAACTATAAACTACATCAATGTTCTGCGCGTTTCGTTGGTGGGAATGTTAGTAAAAGTTTGTTGGGGCCACTAAACCTTATTTGGGATTGGTATTATTTACTTATACTTCAAGTCATATTAGTTATTTTTGAATATTAATATTTTTGTAACTATTTTTAGAATTTTTTCAGCGATAAAAATATCTTAAGGTTTTTGAATGCTTTCGTAAATTTGCCACTACCAATATTTCACAGTATTGATAATAGTGTCTTCAGCGCTATTTATAATTTGTATTTAAAAAAAAATGCTCTGGAAAGGTTAGACGAAATTCATCAGCGAATTAATAATGATTGTGAAAAAGTATGTTTATGATACAGATGCTGCTACTTTTATCATACTAAACTTATTTAATTGAATTGTAGTCAGGAAAAATCTTTGATGGTTTGTTTATTAAGACTATGCGGATACAAATTCGTACATTTTAGCGTTCAGTGAGTATTTCTTCTTGCCTCTGCTTTGAAGTACGTAAGTAGAGAAATGTCCAAATATTTGTTTGACTTTGGGCCTATTCATAAACGCAGGTTTGCACTGCAGCTGCATAATTCAGCAATACACTTTGTTTAGCTGAATTGTGCAGTTGATGCGCAAACCTGCGTTTATGAATGGGCCCTTTTTATAAGTTGTGCAGAGAATTTTGTGTACTCACGATACAATTCTTGATAATATTCTCCCCGATTTGATGTTCTTTAATTTATTAAAATTAAAAGCTTTATCACAAATGGCTTAAATAATCCTGAAAATACTATAACATTTCTTGCTTTAACAATTAATCAACTAGGATCGCATAATTTATATATCCTATACAATTGAAGATGGTAAGATTGTTCCTTCTGAGGTTTAAAAAGAAATATTAATGCGACTGAATGCGTAATCATTCTTACTTGAATTGTGTTATAAATACAAATTAACAGAGTCTGAATAATATTTCAAATGCAAAATTTGTTTTTTACAAAGTATATATGTATATAGTATAATAAAAAAGTACATACAAATATAAAAAGTAGATATTCGATACCAAAATATCTAAGTTTAGTGGCCATTTATAAAATATAAAAGTGAACACATTTTACAGGAATTGTGGGAACGGTTGGCCGTAATTGAAATATAAAGTTAATATATATATATAAATTAGCTGCTTTCTGTAGACAGAAGCCAGGCTAAACATACGCGCTGTAGTTTATATTTTAATTTAAAAATTAATTTTGTGAAAATGGATAGTATAAATCTAACTTAAAAAAAAACGACAAAATTTGAATCTTAAGAACTAATTTTAATGTCAATGGTGTAGCGCTCATATATCGTTAGGTACAAAACTATAGTTTTCAAGAAAATTTAGCTTAAAGTTCACACTTCTACACTAAATCCTTACTTTTTACAGAAAGTTAATATTTGACCAGATGTTTGGTAGTTTAGAGTTACCACATGTCTAAAATGGCACTAACCATAAGTGTGCGCTACATCATCGATATAATGTATTAACACTTATTGCTGAATTCAAACATTTTAGTATGTAATTTCTAAGAACAACCTCTATTGTATATAATTTATTTGTTAAAAGCGAAGATCTCACATTACTCAGGTGTTTAGATACAGATTACTTAAATAATAATTTGTTTGTTTTATTACGTTTCACATTATAAGACAACGGGACAAAATGGTTCGTTTTTAATTTTTAATTACAAGGTACAAAACTATAAGATTTCCTGTCGATTCCCAAGAAGTCAGATACGATTTGTAAATCATTCCGACTTTTCTTTTTGGAAGTAAATGCTGCTTTAATTTGTAAAAAAAATAGTTAAATTACTTCAATCTTTATTTTAAACTACTTATAAGCCTTTTTAAAAGTATGGTTGTTTTTTAAGTCTTGATTTTCGATTTGTTATCCAAAATTTTTTTTAGTTTTTTGTTAAAAGGCTTCAGTGCCAATTTCATCAATCACCAAATTTAGTCTGGGTTTCGAGAAGATCGCTTTACGGCTTCGCTTAAATAGATAATTAAAGCAGGCTACCATAAAATTTTAAGCTGTAGCCAACACACAACAAATATTTAATGTTTTTGTTATGTAACGATAGATTCTTCCGATTTCATAAATATAAACTTTGGTTCGTTGAGATTATTTAGCTTACTTTAATTTCGTAGTTATACAACAAAACTCAAATCACAGTCATTATTAAGTTGGAGTGTAGGATTTGTTTTTGTTTTATGAATGCTAAGATTTTGTAACTGGCCCTCTCTTATATTCAAAACACGGTTTTTAATTACTGGTTCTCTAATAGTTAAGTAGTCAAGTGAAGAGAGTCACAAAATAAAGTGACTAGAACTGAATAGTAAATTTCATCTTGATGTGTGTTAGATCATTAATCCTTTCGCTGAAAATTTGTCGTTCGATAAGGCAATACATAACAAATGCAATGCGCAACAAAAGATTCCAAATTCGTGGGATCCGAAAGTACTATCAGTGTGTAATTTTAAACATTCTCCTTCATCTTGTATCTCCCTCTCTCTAATTACCGTAAACTCTTGCGGGGTATTAGGTGGGGGAATAAAATTGGTTACAATTAAATAGCTATAATAAGTGCCATGAAATAAATTAATTTAATAAACATTATGATTTATTAGATATACTGATAAATAGCTAATTGAAGAATTTTCGCAAATTTCACGTACTTTTATTAAATGCAATAACGTTTAGTAATTTCCCGAATTGATATAAAATTTCGCTCCAGATATTGCTCCGGATCGGATCGGTACCTGGAGCGTTATAAAAATATCGAACCGCTCTGGAGCGGATCGGTATCAGAATAAAAAATAACGATCCACTCTGGAGTGGTTCAATCTTCAAAAATAACGAACGAACGAAGCGGTCGATATTATTTTAATTTCAATCGAACCGCTCTTAGAACGATAATGAATCGATTCGAAGCGATTAGAATATCGCTCGCTCCACTGTATCAAAGGAAGAAGTCTTGCAATTATAAAAAAACGATCCGCTTCGAAGCTTACGAAATAACGATCCCGCTCTAGAGCGGTTCGATATCAGACTTGGAAGTAACGATCCGCTCCGGAGTGGTTCGATATCAAACAAGCGTTATTTTGTATAGTTGCTCAACCCTGAAATAAAGCCCAGGCCTTTAAATAAACACAATTTCCACAACAATTGCATAATTTAGCAACTCACTCTGTTCAGCTGAACTTCGCAGCGGCTGTGTAAACTGCGTTTATGAGAAATCCGCTATTATTGATGCCATATTTTCAATAAATCAGTTGGAACATTTATGTATAGTAAAGAACAGTCTTTTCTTTACAGTTCGAAACAATTAGCTCATCGTTTTTGCGTAACAATATCTAAATTTAAAATGTATTCCGAACCACCGACATCACTCTGCGATCGCCCATGGCCTCTTATCGTAATGTGTCGTCATCAGAAAACAACCATGGGTCGCCGACAGCGGTCCTCGAACCTGGGACATACGGGATAGAACACGTTTCACCTCCCATAAATATATGCAAAATCGCTAAAAACTCAGTAATTATTCAGAATGTGTACAGAATATTACTTGTATAAGTACAGTTTAGAAGTTTTAAAAAAAGGTTACATTCGAAGAAATGGAAAAATTCAAATGTTTTGCCATTTTGTATAAGAAATTGTAGTTAATCTCTTCTTCTAACGTCAAACTAATTTTATCGCCGGGAGTGAGCCAAAAATTTTTTGGATTTTTTTACATGCAATTTTTGCTTTTTTCTATTATCTAATTTAAGAAAATTTAAAAATAGTATGAAGAGTATTGATATTTTAAATTTATAAATAAATTAATTAATGAATTTAATTTATCATGATAATTTTGTTGTAATTAAATGCAAAAATTTTTTAAAAAATTACTCCGTTAAAGCACTATTTTTTAATGAAAACCAAATAAATGCACTCTGTTTGGAATTCATTTGTTATTAATAATTTTGAATGGTTATAAACAATTTATAATTGATATAAACAATTCTTAATTGTTATAGACCATTTTTAATTGATTAAACAAAGTTTATTCATAAAAGAAAATTTTTGTGGTAAGAAAAATTTCATTTGTTTATAAGAATTTTTCATTGTTTATAATAATTTTCAATTGCTATGAACAATCTTCAATTTTGTATTCAATTTCCAATTTCAATTTTCAACCAGGTTAAACCATTTTTTATGATTATAAATTTATTATTGTTATAAACAATTATTTATTGTTATAAGCAATTTTTCATCATTATAAACAATTTCTGTTCATAATAAATTGTTATTATCCGACTTTTTGATGTCCCGATCGTCATCAGAACAAATTATATCGAAGAAATCCTTTTCAAGAAAGTCTAAGATCAACTTTTTTTCAGTTTTTTTGTTTAAACAAAAAAACGGCTGAACCGAAATTGATTAAATTTCTTTCAGCTGTTATTGACAATAATACGCTTCGAATGGCACCATAGCGAAGTCGTTATCATTTTTTGTTCGCGAGATTTCGTTGTCGAAAAAAGTGGGTCCGAACGTACGTAAACACACACACACACATACATATGTTCAAAAAAATGCGTAAAACACTATGGCGACTTTGAAATGTAAAAAAATTTTGAAAATCGGGCCCATTACAATAACTTCCCTATATGTGAGAAGTTAATAATATAGAGGGCGGTATGGGTCATCATTTTGTTGTAGCTCTAACACTTTCGTGTACGTTTAGAAATAAAGCGATTTTTAAACTTAAAACTTATAGTCCTAATAAACTTTTTCCGGCCTACTTTAGAAACTCGAGCGGATGATAATCGGTTAAGGTTCGCAGATACATAGATAAACTAACTTACTTGGCAAAAATTGAAGATTTTATCTCTTAGTATAATTTTTCTTAATATTAATTAAATATTGCACATAAAAACCAAAATTAAATTTTACATCATTTTTGTTGATTGCTTGCTTAACCGATACAATTCCTTGAATACTCCCATATTGAAGCGAGTACGCGTCCAAAAGATTAATTCTGTTCAAAAACGCAGGTTTGCGTAGTAGCTGCAAAACTCAGCTAAACCGAATAAACTGTTTAACATGGATAGGCCCATTAGTTTGATTTCTGCTAAACTTCAGATAATGCATAGACCAAGTGTTATTTGTGTAACAGCGTTTTTTAATTGTTGCAGCGAAACGCAACAAAAATCTAATTTCCGAAATTTTAAAGGCAAACAAAATTCCGATATATTTTAAATCCTAAATGATGCGTTACAATTTACTTCAAAGCTAAACAATTAAAACAATCTAACCAAATAGTTAGGAAAATAAAACTCAGGCTTAAACCTGAATCCATGATTTGGTGATCGTGCCACTTAACCACTGATCCAATATCAACCTATATAGACAAATGAATGTGGACATTGTTGTATGTTTACAAAATTTGTTGAACCGATTATTATTTAACAGTATTAGGGTTCATTCACACAGGTACGATACGACATGTAACGGCACCTACAAAACAAAAATGTTTTTTTTTTGTTTTTTAATGCTGCTGTTCATATTAAAAGGTAATATAAACGAACAACTCAAGGATTATAAGAAAAAGTCAAAGAACATGGTAACGACACCTTGCATATAGTTTGTTCGCATTTTGGTTTAGTTAAGGGGGACTTACACCTTGTCACTTTCAAAAAATCATTTTTTGTTTTACATTTTTCTGATCTAAAGGGTCTTATAAATCAGCCTGTAAAAGGATTCCTCTCTATTTCGAGAGTATAGCTCAAAAAAAAATAGAAAGTCACGTCAGATTCGCTCGCTCCTGGATCGCCTCCGCGTTAATCATTATTGAAAATAGTTCGTTTATGGAAATGATGATTAAGTGAGAGCTAATGGTAAAATTGTGATAAGGTGGAAAGAAACGACTTCGTTTCATTGCAAACGCTGAGTTATTGTTGCTTACCAAAATGTTATATTCAAGAATTGTTGGTAATGAGCAAAAATAGAAGATTTTCTAATTCATTTCCAGTGCGCCTAATGTTCAAAAAAATTTCATTTGCAGTACGTGAACTTGAAGAGATATTGTCTTGTTAGTAAACGTGCGATTCACTTAATGACTTACTAAAAATAAATACGAACAAGAACAGGTCAACACCGTCCATTTTGAAATCGTCCGTCTACCGAACAAGGAGTAAGAACCTCCAAAGTAGCAATACGGATAGCCAGGCGTCAATTAAACCACTGACAAATGTCGTGGTGAAATCAAAAGCATTAGAGGTATGCAAACAGGTTCTAGCAGAAGTAAGGCGTCAAAATAAGGTCACCTTAGTACAGGTACAAGGGGCACTGTGGAATCACAGGTACTGAAAAGGCGACCGATCTGGCGCAGAACGGCGCAATGGAGAAACTTTAACAATGATCAGCATGTGTATCTCTGTCCAGAAAGTCAGAAAAGAAATCCGGGAATGGGCTAAGGTTTAAGGAGAGTTGGAAGATGTCCGAAACAGTTAAACGTACTAAAGCATTCTGGGTAACTCTCAATGCATCTCTATCAGAAGGAATAGTCAGATTGAATAAGGCCCAGCTGAAAACTTATGCAGGCTTACAGTTTTATGGCGTTAAAGTTAAGGCTGCAAAATTTTTCCTCTTTTCGGTTGCATTCATAACTCCACTGCAAAGGTTTCAAAAAATAGAATCTTTTTCTTTTTAATCTTTGTCGTGAACTAGACTATTTTTTATAGTTTGAAGGTATTACAATCGTTTTTTTTCAAACTTTTTCTAAATGTTTGCCACTTTGTAGGAAATTGTTTTTCTTTAACCATTTTAGTTCACGGACAAGATTAAAAAATCCTCTTAAGGATACAATTTCTTTGGAAGCTTTGGAGTGGAGTTATGAATGCAACCAAAAAGTAGTCGAACTATTAAATTAACTTACATGGAAAAAACTAATTATTTTAGACCATTTTTGTCGCCGCATAATTTAAATGAGATTTGAAATTTGTTGCACGCAGCTCAGCAAATAAGATTTTGGGCTACGTTCAGATATGTTGTTTGACGTTTATTATAGGAATGTGTTTACTCGAAAGTTTTGCACAAAATCCAAGTAGTTTTCGTGCACCCTGCGTCTATTTACTTTTGGACTTAAGGGGACACTTACATCAGTTGGACCAAAATTTCATGATTTTTTGAGACCGTATATCTCGTGAATGAACAATGCTAATCAATTGAACTTTTTTTTATTATTTTTGTACATTTTTTAAGTAACATTTGCTACGTCGCCGATTCACCCCCCCCCCCCCCCCCCCAAGTCCAACCCCCCCTCCGCGCCGTCAAAGATTGCCGTTCTCGGCAGATTTCCTGGGTACACACGTGACCTAAAAACAAAAAAGTCAACATTTTTTTAAAGTTTATACCATAATGCGTGGTATAGATGTTTGGCAAGCCAAAATTCCAATAAAAAACAAAATGGCGCCCATTTGAAAAAAAACCTCGTTTTTTGGTCATATTTTTGGTACTATTTTTTTATTAACTTTTGAAAAAAACAATCAAAATAAAAAATTGAGGTCTATACCACAATGACATATGAAATGAATAATTAGAACGCTTTTGTGAAAAATCGCAGTAGCCGTTTGCTCAGAAACGCTGCCGAGAGGAAAAAATGTGACAAGCTGAGATATTTGGCCTTAAACATTTCAGTCGACTTCGCTTTCGCTTAGAAAGCAGTTGGGCGCTCGAAGGGAGGCACGCCTCTTTAATGTCCTGTAACTCGGAAACTACTCAAGATATCAATTTGGAATTTAGGCACATTATTTTTGATCGATATATCCATCGATTAAGCCAATAAAAAAATGAATTTTTTGGTCCCAACTGATGTAAATGTCCCCTTAAAGAGATTTGATAGTCGAGTAATTTTCCCTTTTACCTAAATTTTACACATGCTGATGAGTGAGGACAAAAGTTCGGCAGAATTCTTCTTACTCTTTTGTGGTTGAAAGCGGATACTATCAACGTCTTCAGGAAATTTTTATTCATTTTTATTTGTTTTTTATGGTTTCCTGTAAACGCATTGATCTTTTTTTTAAAGTTCCTCAGTTCTCATCAGTTTATCCAAAAAGCGTTTCGTAACTTCCCCATTTTCATGCCCTCCACCAAAAGAACATTTTTACTTGGTTTTCACTCACGTTTTTTTAAACAGAAATAAGAAGACAGACCTTATATGTGTCTTGACTGACGTAATGACCAGATAAACAGTGTTCTCGTTAGTGTATTTTCACGGGCGTTTTGTTGCCGTTTTTTGCGGCAACATTTGTTGTGTTGCTCGAGTTGTGTTTTAGCCTCAAGTGCCGATGTTATGTCTCAATTGAGCGTCAGACATCCTTTGGATTTGTGTCTAAAAATGATTTTTCGCTTTTTGCTCATAAAACGTTTTGCAGAATGCAGCCTAAGAAGTAGAGTAAAATTTCAATTCTTTTTAACAAATTGTAGCATTAAATTTTCAGAAACAAATATACTAAATGTGGTTATTTTATTGTCTTAAAATATGCAACCACAATTGAACGCAATTATTTCCATTTACAAAGGGAAATAGAACAGCTCTTTCTGCTATGGGTGCGTGGCTAAATTGTTGAGAGCACCGGCCAACTTGGTTTCAACACAAGCACCAGGTTTTGGATGCTTTTATTAAAATGGTGAATAAAGACACATTTAAAGTAACTTTGTTAACAGTGGTACTCAACATGTTGAATTTAGTCACGCACCCTATCCAATCACTAACCCACAAATGTTGATATATTTTTTATGAATGGTGGGGTACCTTGTATTTCTATACATTAAAATCGCATGTGTTCGATTTCGATGAAGCTTTGTTCGCGTGATTCTCAAGCAATATCTTGATAAACACTTAATATCCGAAATTAAGAGAGTAAAAGTTCACTGAGAGACAAAAGTACCCGAACGAAATACGAGTAAAAACTGGGAAAACGTCAAAAATATTTGTACGTCAATCCGAAATTTGCTTACGTCACAAGTTCTCTCTCAGTTTTAACACTAGATTTACGGACTTAGCCAATTTCATTTCGCATATTCGAATGTGGTATACCTATTTTTACGGCTATGAGCCAAATTTCAATGAAGTTTTTAATAATAAATCTTTTATTTCAATTTAGTTGGAACTGTTTTTTTTGCAAAAAGCTACAATTTTGTTGTATGAGTCAAATTGGCTCACTTCAGTAAAAATAGGTATATAATCAACACCTGTAAATCTAGTGTTAAAGTAAGGAACGTTTTTCAAGCACTTCGGCGTGAAAGATTTAACAAGTTTTTAATTGCTAGCAAGTAGGCGGACATACCTTTTATTTTTGAATTTTCCCCTCGTTTGTTAGTAGCTCATCGCAAAATGGTTGGCTAAATTTTTATGATTTTTTTAATAAAATGTAGGCAAATTAGTAGAACACGAAAAATATAGGTTGTCAACGACAACTCTGCAATGAACCCTTTCTAACCTGCAGATTTTTTTATTGATGCCAAACAAAAGTAATAAATGTCCAGTAAAGCTATTTACGACATAGATTTCGTTAGCTACGCCATCAGGTCGCAAAGTTGGTGTGCATATTAAGGGTTCAAAATCAACAAACAATTTTAGTCTGATTTTCAACGCAATATCATATAGTCGACCAAATAGGCTCAATATGTTCGGTTTAACCAGTCCATAATAACGTCGTTATTGTTTTAACCAGTTTATATAATCGAAGTTATATTTTCGTGAGCTGAATAATCGCCTTTTATTTTACAGAAAATCTCATTAACTTTAGCTAAGAGGAATGTTTAAAAAACTTTAAATAGCTTTGTTTTACCTGAAGTAATTGTTGTCTCCTTTGTCGAAACATTACTAAACGCACGTATTCTGATTTTATACTATAGGTTGTGGAATCAATGTGTTTTGCAAAGGCAATAAGGGCGTAACGCGCTGTTAAAAGATTTTTCTAATCATAATTTCAATTAATTTAAGCAAATTAAATGAAAATGTATACTAAAACATATAATACAAATTGTTCTCTATGAATTGTCCTTCAATAACGTCTGTCCGAAAAAGTCTGAATTCATTGATTTAATTCACGGATTCTTTTCAAAGTCAACATTAGTTGTCGGCGAAGGTGATGAATTAGGTCGATTTGAGTCGACATTTGTTAAAACCTCAACGTAATATTCCCCAAAGACTGAATAATTATACGTAATAACACGTTTCAGTGAAGTGGAAAAACCTTCCAATTCCTCTTTGAAATCAACATATCCTGGTGGTGGCGGAGGCAGCCCTCCCTTAGAACATAAAGCTAATCGGAAATAAGTTGTAAGCCGTTTCCCTGAAATTTTTTCGTGTGAGAGCTGTATTAATTAGAAAAGGTAATATTTTCTTACACATAAGACTCCTAACTGGTGAATCTTTCTTGGCAATCTGAAGAATTTGAGTTTTTAAAGTTCCTTCCGCACTTGAATCCAGAGTTGTTTGTTTTTCTTCTTGTGATCGATTATTTATAACTGTTCTAACATGCAACCATACTCCTTCTAAGGCCTCTTCGAGATCTCTGTTGGGAAATTTTCAATTTAAAAAAATAACGGTAATATAAATGGAATACCTACTTGTTTTTTGTAACATTTTCCAATAAAATTGGTATTTCTTTGGCGAGTAAAGAACGAACCTCACTCTTTTGTGAAATTATCGGAATTCCAGAGCATATGGCAAATACCGATGCACAAGCACACAATCGCAAAGCCTTTTGACTTAATTTAAAGGTCCTATCCTTATCAATGGATAAGATTTCTGGAAATTCGTTAGCTTCATCCCAATCTAACAACTCCATATAAGCATTATAAATTGTTTGATCGTGAGAACTAACTTTTCCATTAATGTCTCGGGTTTGATTTCGCTTTAACCACGCTTCCGTTGCCGGAAACCCGACTGAAAAAATAAAAAGTGTCCTTTAATTTGTTAGCAGTAGCCATATATATTCTTAAACTTACGTTTATAATACTCCAAATATTCTTTAAACTTCTGTTTTTCATACTCAACTGAATTGGCGACAAGATCATTCCTTGCAAATTCTAAAAGACAGTTTGCCATGTCCAGTTTCATTAGAGTCATTGTCTCTAGAATTCCTTTGAAAGTGTCTACAACATCCTCAATTTCTGCGAGTTCTTTTATTTGATCATCTCTTATAGGAGCACATGACTTTGCCATTATTTGAATAACAAAGTTGGCATACGAACGAAAATCTAAGACTCCTTTTTCTGCCTGTTGACGAATAACAGTTGCATCCAAAACATCATTGATGTGGTCCAAAATCCTTTGATTATTTGCTGGAATTATTTGTGGGAAACACTGCAAGAAGATAACAATATATTTTTAAGTGAGAGCGGGTGTATGAACTACAATATATAGTAGTAATTTATGGAATCATCAAAGACATAATTTTAAGGGAACCAGGATACGAACATCAGAATGGGCCGCCTAAATGCACATGCTTACTTATTTCCTTTTAACACAACGGGTAGAGGTGGTAGAAAATACGGTCTTACTCAGTTGAAGTTCTTCGAAATTTATATCTGAATCAAAGTTAAGGGAATATTGCGTAAGAACAATTTATCTCGCTTTTATGAAATACTTTACAAAAAAAATATTAAAATGAGAACATATGTTAATGTTACTTACCTCAATAACTTTAGTAATACTGAATATTGTACAAAATTTTAGTGTTTTATATGTATTGTTTTAACATCGAGCAACATTTTATTAAGATCAGTTGGTTAGTTTTTCGGCAATTGATATCCAAATAAAAAAAAAAACAAAACGTATAAGCAAAACAAAGGAGAGCCATAGACGTCACCATAAAGGAAAAAATACTGTCAGAAATCCGGAGAACACCAAACTGGAAAATGTTTGAATGGTACAAAATAATGAGCTCTTTTCGGCCGAAGCAACTGTGCAGTTCGTCTCCAAAAGGTCGAGCTTTAAGTGACCAGTATAAGCAAAAGTGAAAGTGAAATGAAAGTGAAAGAGCTGACAATGGGACAATATTTTAAAATTGGGTTTGGTCTTGGTTACCACCTTGATATAAATTCTGTATAGATTATTAAGCTATTGAAACTTTTCGAAATATCGTTCGCTATTAGTAAAAGTAAACTAATCTCTAGACAGAAATTACGATTATTTTTTCACTTACTTCTTTTATATCAGCAAGAAGCTGAATTGCATGATCAAAGGATGGTGGATTTTGTTTAAGCTGTTCTCTCAATACGTCCCAAAATGCTTTATGCATTACTTCTTTGATTCTTCGTTCCAAACTAAAAGTTTGTAAATAATTAAAAAGGTCCCGTTTCAAATGCTATTAAAACTTCACCTATTTTCCGGATGTTGATATGGTTGCAGTTTGAATTCAGGATTTAAAACAATTTCGTGTGCAAGCGTCATATTTTGAATATTTTTAACAACATCTACCACTTCATCCAAAGTTAAAACTTTCGGAGGACTTCCGTCAGCACTTGGAAGTACAAAACGTGTTTGTCTAAAATATAAACAATAAAAGTTTCATTACCAAGAACTTGTAGCTTTAATTTTCGCTTACTTACCGCTCCGACCCTTCACTGTCTGTTCTTTCCCGCAGACTAGAAGCACCAGGTGAAGAACTAAAGACTCCATCAGCACCACTTCCTTCAGAACCGGATCCGGATGAGTCCATTCTATTAGTAGAAACATTGTTGTTGAATTTGTTAACTTTTAAGTACTGCCGTTTTTATATAACATTAATACTACAAATGGTAATGGTATCAATTTATATTGTTTTTATTCGATACTCTGATACTGATATTTGTTACGAAATATTGGAAAACATCCGTATCGATGTTCTTATTAAAAGCTTTGTGCGCATAAAAAGATTCGGCTCGTTTAGCTGAATCCATTGGCATATCTCACGACGCTAACTCATCAACCTAAAAATCCGCGAAATCAGACAGAGAAAATAATTTTACCCAAAAAATAATCTTCTCTGTAGTAAAATTTAAAAACGTCGCAAATTAGAGCGGAAAGTTGCATTTTGTACAGAAATGCAGCTGTAGACTCTAACTGAACAAATTTAAACCCCGCCTCCCAACGGTAGACATAGCGACATCAAAAAAGTTAAAATCCGCAGCCACCCATAAAACAATGAAAAAATCCAACCAGAAAACGGTCGAATTTGCAAGAATTCCTAAAATTAGAATTCACGCCACATCTCACTGCCTGAAATGGCATTTCAAATGTACACGAAATACCATCTGTGCAAAAATCCGGAGAAAAAAAAAACCTTTACGCCGGCTATGAGGAGATCAAGTTGACGGGAGCGAATGGAGAAGGTGCGCTAGCGTAAGTTGGTTTGCTGGCACCAAGAAGAAATCGTGGTGCGATGAGTGAGAGGAATTGAATGTGAGCTGTGGATTAAGTCGGTCGGGTGGTAAAAAAGAATTCGTGGCGCGATGTGTTAATTTTGACTTAGCTGTTGGAGACATCGTTTTATAGTGAAGTGGTCGAGAGGGATTCAGTGAAATTGCAGTTGGGTGTGAGCAGCGGAATAAGTAGTATCAAGACAAAAGAGTAATTTCGCAAATATTATTTTTATAATGTGGGAATTTCATTTATTTTGATTAAAAATTCTTATTATGGTGAGAACCATAGCATTAAGACACCTCTCCGAACATTAACGCGAACATATCTTTGAGCATTTCTCAAACCAACATAATTGATAGACTCTGCATTTTTTTTATTAATCGTAATTTCGACGAATAAAATGAATTTTAGTGTCTCCGAACATTAACATAAACGTATCTTGAACATTTATTGAATTTTACACAAAAAGGACCTTAACGGTTTGGTAGTTAAGTTAAAACCAGCGTAATTGATAGCCTGTGCATTTTTATTAATCGTAATTTCGACGAATAAAAGGAAATCTAGTGTTGCCGAACATTAACATAAACATATCTTGAACATTTATTGGATTTTACGCAAGGAACTTAAAATTTGGTAGTAGGGTTCCAACCAACATGATTGATAGACAGTGTATATTTTTAGTTTGTAATCTCGTCGAATAAAAAGAATTTTAGTGACACAAAGAAAAGGGAGCTAAATTTGATAACAAAATCATAATAAATGTGATGTTATTTATTCATTCAGATTCCGGAGAGCCTCATTGCAAAGAGGTTAACAGGCCCTGACCTTCAGTCATTTGGTCGTGCGCTCTCCTGCGGGAGGGGGTAACTCTTTTTTTTAAAAGAAAGAACATTTTTTTTCTATATGAGCCTTAACTAGGCATTTTTTTCTCTGCCCTCTCCTCGTCGTCCTTCCTCTAGGGCGGCCATCACTACGTCGGTGCGTTGGGCCCTCATAATGAAGTGAGTGGCCCTCTTTCTTTTCAGGTATGGGGCATCCAGATGATATAAGCCCCCTGGGTGCATAGGATGGTTGGGGTATGGGCCAACAAAACGGGAGTCATACCACCAGACTCCCCCAACGGAAGCCGGTAAGTTTGGCAGCGCCTGCCGATATCCTTCCTCCTCCTTTTTTGGTTTTATTTGTTTCTCTTTCAGACTTAGTTTTTTCGGAGTTCGGTTTTTTTTTGTTTCATTTCATAAAGTCTTTTTCGCGGGTTTCCTTTTTCGTTTTATTCAAAATTTTTCCTTTTTTCGTTTCATTTAATTTCCCTCCCATTCCTTCGGCATGATTTTTGCTCTGTTGTTGCGCGATTAGGAGCAGGATGATATCCTCTTCGAACCCTCCCACTTTTCTACCGCGATCGCTAGCGATGCCAGCATGACATCCCCCGTCCTACTCAAGCATCTGCTGACAGATGAATGTCCGGCAGAGGCCGTGATTCTGGCTGACATCAGCTGATTTAACATACAGTTAAGGTCATCCAGCAGCAGTGCTGGTCAGAGCTCGCAACACAGTAAGACTAATGGTTTGTTCCAATTCATCGAAGTTGTAAGTATGTCCTTGAATATACATATATATACATGTAAAATCTTCTAAGCTAGTAATCATATCATATAACATAATGAATATCATATAACAATGAATAACATAATGAATCGAGCAGCTGCAATACCACCTACCCTTCCTGCTTTCAAGGTCATATCATATTAAAAAAATTTTTATCCGGCTCTATCCAATAAAACAGCCAAAACCCAACACTTTTCCATTGTTGATGTTTGTACAAGGATATGACAAAGTAAGAAAATTAAGGCAGGGGCTTCTACCCTCAAAGTGTGTATAGTGGTTTACCCCGCCCCTACCCTCTCAAACGGGAATAAACCACCTCTGTTTCGTGTTTTCCTACAATAATGCTCGGCAGAGGTTGTTCAAAAGGGGAAGAGTATACATTTGATGCAAGCGGGCTCATAACGAAAGGAAATAGGTCAGGGAGCTTTGGAACAATTCTTGGAGGTTGACGCTACCCTCCCAGAGGGTGGAGTTGGTCCTTTTACCTTTTTTTTAAATCGGTAATAATTAAGATGTAGAAACTTGATAAATTTTTGTTTTTATAATTTATATATATATACACACATATATATATATATATATATATATATATATATATATATACCGTAGTGGACAAATAAAAGTTACCACCTGTAAATTAGTGCAAAATGTTGGTTTAAGTCCAATAAATCGTACATGTTTGTTTTTTATTTATCTTTATTTAATATTTAAACTTGTTTACAGTTATTTTCTGCCCTTAAAATGGTATTTCATAATCATTTATCGGTCGTTATATCAATTTAAATAAAAAAGTACTGTTTTAACATTCGTTTGTAAGTTTGTTTTGCAAGAAATTTTATATCATTATTCAAAAAAAAGTAAGAGTTCGCGGAGTAAAATGAATTTAGTTTATTAAAAGATAAATTGTTTAACAATATTAGTATTTTGTGTGACCCCCCCGTGCCTTTATTACAGCTTGAATTCTGCTGGGCATAGACGATACCAGTTTTTGACAATATTCCTTAGTAATATCGTTTTGCCAGCTGCTTGAATCGCCAACTTGAATTCTTCTTTTCTTGTTGGGTTCCTTTTTGCTATTTTTGTTGTTAAAACCGCCCAACAGTTTTCGATCAGGTTAAGGTCGGGGCTATTTCAAGGCCAATCAAATGTTTTTAACCCAATGTTTGACACAAAATTTTTCACCTTTGGGACACATGTCACAAAATCAGAAATTTTATTATGTAATTACTATTAGAGAATTTAAACTTTTTAAAAAATTACAAAAAGTACCTTTTTTGCACGGTGACAAGGCGCAGAATCATCCTGGAAAATGGGGTCGATTATAACAGGAAACAAACTGTCAATTGAAGAAACCAAATGGTCTTGTATTATTTGAATGTAACTGTCTCCATTCATCGATCCTGTGCAAAACACTAATTCTCCTTGGCCAAAGTATGAAATACAGCCCCATAGCATATAACTTACTGACAATTTGTTCCGTGTTAAGACGCACTCTTTTTTCAACTCTTCCCCTGCTCTTCGACGAATGTACTGGATACCGTCGGATGAGTTCAGGTTACATTTGGTCTCATCCGTGAAGATCACAGCCTTTCAATCATTTTCCGTTCAATTGCGATGAGCTTTAGCAAAGTTTAACCTCGCAGTTCTCATTTTAGGAGTCAAACCTGGTTTTTTGTGTGGTCTTCTGGCGAACAATCCAAATGAGCCTAACCTCCTACTCACCGTTCTGTTGCATATTTTTTTGTTCGTCCTTTTGAAAAACTCGGTATTTATTTCCCTTGGCGTTTTTCTTCTATCGGTACAGCATAATTTTTTGATAGTTCGGTCCTCCCTGTACGTTGTCTTATTATTTTGCGTTCCGGTACCATTTTTCCTCCTTGATGATCCAGTTATTGCGATTTTTTTAAGCAGTTTAATTACTATTACATGGCTACATCCAATTCTTTTTTAAATCGACCTTGTTGAATATCCTTCTTTATATAACACTTCAATAATACTTTTTTCTTCACTTGTAAGTTGGCGACCCATACTGACGATGCAAGAGTAAAACTGCAACTGAGCGATGATAAAACAATAAAATGTCTTAAAACTTAACGGTATTAATCAGAAACATTATTTTCATCAAAGCAAGCCAATATGGCAAACTGCTCATTCAAATTTCGAAAATAACGAAGTTTTTCGCTTAATTGTAGGGTGGTAACTTTTATTTGTCCACTACGGTATATATATATATATATATATATATATATATATATATATATATATATATATATATATATGTATATATATATATATATATACATATATATATATATATATATATATATATATATATATATATATATATATATATATATATATATGTATATATATAATGGGTTCTTTAGTAATAGAATACTATTTACAGTATATTAGTTGTAGTAGCGGCGCCTACAAGTAGAATTACATTGCTCATTATAATCGAAATGAACCCCACATTCAGACGAAGCTAACACGAACAGCTGAGCATTGGTAGTGTAAACAAACCGAAACTTGCCACAGTACACAATTGGAAAACGTTGGGAAATTCTACTTTCTCATAGTATTTCTGACAATATTCTTAACGCCTCAACTTGTAATTTACTTTACGTAAACCTACAAATGTTCTAAACATACTGTCACGATTAAAAGTCTCTCTATTTTAATTGTTATGTATTTTAAAGGGAATACTCTCTCTTGTGTAGGTGAGATATGTCACACCGCATCATAGAAGATGTTCGTTGTCGTTTGTAATCGCAAGAAGATTACAAAATTCGGAAATTGACGGACTCAGCCGCATCATATAACCTTAAACTTGTTAACTTCCCACATATAGGAAGTTATTGTAATGGGCCCGATTTTCAAAATTTTTAGTTTTAATTTTTTTTACATCTCAAAGTCACCATAGTGTTTTACGCATGTTTTTGAACACATGTATGTGTGTGTGTGTGTGTGTGTATGTGTGTGTACGTACGTACGTACGTACGTTCGGACCCACTTTTTTCGACAACGAAATCTCGCGAACGAAAAATGATAAAGACTTCGTTATGGTGCCATTCGAAGCGTATTATTGTCAATAAGAGCTGAAAGAAATTTAATCAATTTCGGTTCAGCCGTTTTTTTGTTTAAACAAAAAAACTGAAAAAAAAGTTGATTTTAGACTTTCTTGAAAAGGATTTCTTCGATATAATTTGTTCTGATGACGTTCGGGACATCAAAAAGTCGGATAATAACAATTTATTTTGAACAGAAATTGTTTATAATGATAAAAAATTGTTTATAACAATAAATAATTGTTTATAACAATAATAAATTTATAATGATAAAAAATGGTTTAACTTAGTTGAAAATTGATTATGAAAATTGCAAATTGAATACAAAATTGAAAATTGTTCATAGCAATTGAAAATTCTTATAAACAATTAAAAGTTTTGTTACCACAAAAAATTTCTTTTATGAATAAACTTTGTTTATATCAATTAAAAATGGTCTATAACAATTAAGAATTGTTTATATCAATGATAAATTGTTTATAACCATTCAAAATTATTAATAACAAATGAATTCCAAACAGAGTGCATTTATTTGGTTTTAAGTAAAAAATAGTGCTATAACGGAATAATTTTTTAAAAAGTTTTGCATCTAATTAAATGAAATTATCATGATAAATTAAATTCATTAGTTTATTGATTTATAAATTTAAAAAATCAATTTTTTAAGTATTTTTAAATGAGAGTGGGCGAAAGTTTTTTTTTGAAAAAGATTCAACTGATCTAATTGGTTCTGATACAACTCGATACTTTAAAAAATCCAGAACTTTTATAGTTTTTTGTAACATTAAAAAAACCATAAATAGTTGATATTAATGTATAGTATGAATTTTATTGAGTTTTCACTTACTCGTTTGTACTATGATCATGAAATTTATCGCTATTAACAATTAAATATTGTTAATAATAATTGAATATTGTTAATAACAATTAAAAATTGTTATTAACTGCGAAGTTGTTCGTGTGGACCTCAAGGGTCGCACCAATGATGCGATACCCAGAATCTGGACCCACCCCACTAGTTTGTTTACAGTTTGTTCGCTATTGCATAAGTATATTTATACTAAATGTCAGTGCAATAAAAGAAATTAAGAATGGACAATTTTGAAGACAAGTTGATTGCGGCATTATAAAACCATTTTTTTTAAATTCAATGCGGAACACAAGAACCTGTCAAATTAATATCTCCATTGTAAGCATAGAACGTTTACCTAATTTTTGTTACGTTCACTTCACATACCTCTTCTTTCAGTTTCGCTGCGCTGTGTTAATTGTGCTCCAGCCCACAATAGTAGCGTTTCATGAGATTTCAAATTCTGAAGCGCTCAAGGTTTTTTTTATAGCTCCCAAAACATCTCGAGCTGCTTGGAACTAAACTGTACTGCTGCACATCGAACAGGGGGGGGGGGTCGAATTGGCTCGTCTAATTATTATTGATTTATTTATTTATTTTTGGCAAGTTACAGCATCGAGTCTTAACCTACCTTATAACTAGCGCCAGAGACTCTTGGTCTATATAGCGCCCTGCTCCTATCTACCTGCTCTACTTAAGTTTAAATGAATTTTTTTTATTCGATTACTTAAGCTAACTAATAACGTAAAGTATTTTCTTTTGTTTATTGAAATTGAAGGGATAATAACCATTCCATTTTGGTAATTTTTTTTTATAGTGTTAAAAATTTTGTAATTTTTGTTAATTTAATAATTGTTTACACCTTATTTTTAGTATGATGACTATAATTACTATTATGCTTTTAATATAATATTTTTTTTAATTTCATCTATTTTTCTTGTTAATTTTATATTGGTATTATTTTTTAATTTATTGTCTAGAGCACTTCTAATATATATAACATATAATTTTTTTTTACTAAACTGCAGAATGCTTACAAGTATTTGATTTTTCTCATTAAAATCTCAAACTTCCTTTAAAAGATTTAGTTGGGTAAGAAGGGAAATAATGGAATTTGGTTGGGTGTAGGATAGAAGGTCAGTGAAAGTGGGGGAGCGATCTACCGTACGTCTGTATTATCGTCCTACAGTTAGTAAGTATATGTTCTATTGTTAGTCCTGTCTGGCATTCCACGCATCCGGGTTGCGGTGTCCTCGTCATGTAGTGTCCGTGCGTCAGTCTTGTATGTCCTATTCTAAGTCTGAGGATCTTGGCTCCCATCCACCTTGGTAGGTTGGGGTTATGCTTGGGCGGATTTCGAGTCTCCCAATGCTTTGCAAGAAAAGTGGTCCGTCTTCTCCATTCAAGTTCCAACTCCCTCCTAATTGTCAACCTTGCTGTCCTTCTTATGAAGGACTCACAAGGTCTAACCCGAAGTTCCTCTTGCGGATTGTTGATCTCTCCGGCTTTTTTGTCCGCTAGTTCGTTGCCTGTTATGCCTGCATGCCCTGATACCCAGGATAACCTTATTGTTGAGCTTGCTCTTGTCATATTTATCTTGATTGCTTTACTGATGTATTCCTTTGGGTTTGGATTTTCGATGGCCTTTAGAGCTGCTCTTGAGTCCGTATATTCACCACGTCCAGACTCCTTAAGCACGCCGTGGATACAGCCATATAAATGGCAAATACCTCTGTTTCATACACAGAGGCATCTGGATGTAGTGCGTATTTCCAGTGCTCCAGAGGTTCATTGATGCAGGGAACCATAGGTATCACCGCACAGGAGGTTTGATCTTCTCTTTTTGATCCATCAGTGTACATTGTATATCTGATGTTGTTGTTTCGTATCTCTGCTAAATGTGTCTTCCTATACATTTCGAGGAGAGTAGTGCTTTTTATGAGGGTTATTAGGGAATGAGGATAGGAGGTGTTTTTTTGGTACCTTGTTTCTGGTTGAAGTTCTGGGATACTGGTTGGGATGGTGATACCGAGAGATTGGGATTTTTTAAGGGATATGTATAGAGCTGAAGGATGTCTCACTGGTGGATTATAGAGATAACCTGTTATTGCCTTGTGATAAGGCTTGTCTGGGTCCACTAGATTTTTGGCGATTATTCTAGTCTGTGCGATGATGATCTTTTCGGTAACAATAGGTTGTCCCGTTTCGATTCCTAGTGCATCGACTGGTGTTGACCGGAATGATCTGGTGGCAATTCTCAAAATAGTATTGATTTTAACCTGTAACTTGTTGTTCCGAGGTTAGCAGCTCTTCGAAGATGTTACCCAGTCGTTTTTCAAGTATCTTTTCCGGGGTTCGCGAAAGACAGGAGATTAGAGATATCGGTCTGTAATCTCCGAGCGTATTGCTTGAATTAGTTCTCTTATGGATTGGTATCTGTATCGCATTTTTCTAATTTTGTGGAAATATGCTCTGATCCAGAATGTTGTAATAAAGTGAGACTAGTCTCTCTTTGAAGTTGTCAGGGGCGTTTCTTATCATACCATAAGAGACTTTGTCATGTCCGGGTGCTGAACCTTTACATGAACTAAGCATTAAGTTTAATTCATGAAGGCTTATGGGTCTGGTTAGGTTTCGTGTGGGATCAGCAAAGTAGGGCATTTCCGTAAGGGAAAAGCTTTCTTTAGCTTGAAGAATTTCTTGGTGAAAGTTTTGGTTAGATGAGTATCTTGCCCAGGATTTGGCAAGCTCATTGGCTATGGCAGTGGAGCATGTTAGGGACCTGTTTTCTATTGTCAAATTGACAATCAGACTGGAAGGCCTGTTACCGGAGGAGGATTTGACTTTACTCCATGCGCCGGCGAGATTGGTGCTAGTGTCGATTGACTGCGCAAAGGATTCCCAAGATTTTCTCTTTGCCACTCTTATCTCTCTTTTAATGGTTGCCGATTCCTTACAGTAGATTTGCAGGTTAACTTCCGTAGGATGCCTTTGGAATTGATTCCAGGCCCTGTTTTTTCTTCTGATCATGGAGAGGATGTCTTTATTTATCCACACAGGTTGGGAGCGGGGGTTTCTTGTGGCGCATGGCATGCTTTCAGCTGCTGCTGTCCTAATTATTTTGGTAACTTGCGCTGCTCTTTGTTTACGTTTCCGGAAACGGGACGACGTAGGGCGGATTGGGTATGTATGCAGCTCGCATATTTTTCCCAATTCGCAGCGGATTCGATAAATCTCACGATTGGTTTAAGATTCGCAATTGTTACGTTTGTGGAGATAATTATAGGAAGGTGGTCGCTGCCTTCAGGGTTGGAATGGGTTCTCCAATTTAGGGAAGGGGCAAGGTTTGAGGAGGCGAAAGTGAGGTCGACCGTTGACAAAGTGTTACGCGAAGAATAAATTGTAGGGGAGGTATCATTGAGAATGCAAATTTCCTCCTCTTCGGCCCAGCGAGCCACCAATCTACTCCTACGATCCCAGCGTTCACAACCCCATAACGGGCTGTGGGCGTTGAAATCACCACCAATAATGGTGGTTCGTGGCAACTGTGCTAAAACTCGTTCCAGGTCCTGTGGATTCAGACCAGTGTTGTGCGTGTAGATTACATCGTGTACTCTACACGATAATTTACGTGTAATCTACACGCACTCTACATGGGATACTTTACATCTACACGTAAAGTAAATACATAATTTTGATTTTTTACAAGATTTCATGAAAAGGTATTAACGTTTATATAGCCCATAATTTTTACTTTATTAATTAGTATTTATTTGTAACATTTGAGTCTGCGAGTCTTAGAGTAAAGTATACAAGTAACAATTTTTTTGAATGTTCAAAAGATAATCTATTCCTTGTTGGCGAGTGAACGTATGCCCAATTGGAAAAGGACATCTCCAGTTCAGCCGATTAAGCTGAAATTTGCAGAAGTTTAATGGCTAATTTACATAAATCTGGATGGTTAAATTGAGCCATGCTCCAAAATGCAATAGATTTTTCAACATTTTTCTCTACTAATTTTAGAAAAACAGGCCCTGATTGTTTCCGAAAATGATGCCAGTCTTCAATACCGTTGGTATCTAGATGGTCAAAAAGAAAATCGTTTATGTGTCTTGTTGTTCAATAGTCAGAAACGCATTGTCATGTGAATAATGAAGGTGATATGCCACTAAAGAGTACACATTTAAAGCCATTTCCTTTCGTTTTTTTTTTATTTTCCTTGAATTTTTCTGGTAATTCTAATTTTAGCCACAAGAATGCTGAATTTGCGATAGAAACAGAAGAGTTCTGGGAGAAATTGACAAGTTCACATACTGGATCGGAAAGCTTAATTGAGTCCGTAACCTCCTTCATGAATTTATCATCAAATAAGAATAGTGAGACACTTTGTTTAATTTTCTGTTTGCTAGTTGAAGGATTTGTGCTCTGTTAAAAAGGTATGTTAAAATTCAAAAACTTCATAAATAAAAAAAACCTTCAATATTTAGCTTCACATATTGAGCAATTAATTTAATAAAATTTGAAATATTTGAATTTGAATTTGTTGAGCATTTGAAGGCCTTTGTACATCAATGAGTTCTGAGTTGACGTTTTATTCCATCTTTCCTGCCTGAAGTTTTCAGCATTACGGAGATTATATGGTTGTGATTCGCTGCCATATCGCACATTTCTCACCAAATACGTTGGTGGTAATTTGTACCTTATTCTAAATACGAAGATTAGGACCTGGTAAATTATTCTTTGAATGACACTCATCCACTGCGGGCCTGTCAGCATCTCATAAATTTAAAACAATACGCATTCCCTTATTTTGTAAAATTTGTAATCGGGACTTCATTTCCGCCGAGCAAGAAAAAATGATATTTGCGCAGTAGTCAAAATGAGGTAGAATTAGTGCATTGTAGAGCATTGTCGAAGTCGATCTTGATAAACCATTTCTTATTCGTCGTAAAAACCCAATTTTCTTCGAAATTTTAAAGCAGATTCTATTCAAGTGTTCATCAAATTTCAACTTTTCATCTATTATAATATAAAGATATTTAATGCTTGAAACAACTTCCAAGGTCTCGCCATTTATCTTCGGATGTATCACAGGTGTTGAATTTAACACTATACTCTTAGTTTTTGCTGCATTTAACCCGATTTTGCAAAAGTCTATCACTGTTCCAATATCATTAATATACAGCAGAAAAAGTTTCACACCTAGTACGGATCGCACGGATTCTAGTGGCACACCTAAATTGACATGTATTGGACTAGACTGTAGGCCATTAACTCCTTTGCTTTCTTCCAGTTAGATACAATTTAAACCAATCCAATTCCTTTCCTAAAATGCCATATTATTCCAGTTTACTAATTAATATATTCCGGTAAATAGTCTCAAAGGCGAGTTTAAAATTCAAGAAAACAGCTACGACTTTATCTGCAGGTTCTATTACCTTTTTCCATTCAAACGTTATCCAGTTAAAGGCAGTCTCACATGAAAACCCTTTTCGAAATCCTGATTGTTCAGCAAAAATATCTGGTTTTGCTTCAAATAAGCTTCGAGTTGTTTATGCACTATCTTCTCTATTATTTTTCTCATAAAAAGGCAGCCTGTTTATAGGTTGAAAGCCTTCACACCTTTTAGAATTTTTAACTTTAGGAACTGGTACAACAAGAGATTCTTTCCAACTTTTTGGGAAAATTCCACGTACCATAGAATCATTTAAAATTTTCACCAAAACAGGCCCAAATATGAAAAACAAATCTATAGAAACATTAATATCTAATCCGCTGTAGTCTTTATCTTATTCGTAGTGCTCATAATGTCTTTCAACGAAGATTCAGTTACGCAATTAAATGAAACTCTAGTTTCTGAAGAAGTTATTATGGAAGCATATTAAACATTTGAAATACTATCATTAATCTCTAAATTACTATTTACAAAAAATTCATTCAATTTATCTTTGAATTGTAATAACTTCATAATTCAATATGATTCATTAAGTTGGTTATAATTTTTTTGATTTAAAACTAATTTTTCCACACTTTTCCTTTCCTTTACTTTTTGATCTTTAGAATTACTCTTTATTTCTTTTTTTATGTAATTGTCTTTAGTTTTTATTATTTCTTGCTTATACAGTGCTGTGAATAGCTATAAACTCACCCACCAATTATAGCAATACTAGAAAGTCAAACAAATCTTTATTGCTGTCAACAAGTACCACGAAAACAAAACACTGCCATCAGGCATACTGATCCTAACTATAACGGTATTACAGATAAGAGCAAGTGAAATATTTGCAATGCAACATGGGAATAGTTATAAACTTAGTCTTCATTTTGACAAGTTTGAGTGAACAAGTAATTTAAAAAATTTTGAAATAAGGAAGTTTCGATCAAATTATAGTGTTTAAATTTATTTTTGTGAAATATTTTTATCTTTTAATAATTATAACGAAAGAATTAAAGAAATTTAAAATGCCTCGTGGCAAAAAATTAAGTGTTGTAGAAAGACAAAGAATAAGACCTTCACGAAGCAGGATTAAGTCAAAGAGAGATTGCGCGAGCAAGGGATAACAAATTATGGTATAATAAGAAGATCTGGACAAGCACGTAAGATACCAGATACAGCTAAGCGGGCTGTTTTAAGAGAAATATCAAAAACTGGCATTTCATCATCGAAAGCTGTAGAAAGATTTAATTTAAAATGTTCTTCTAGTTTAATTAGAAAGTGGCTTGCTGAATCCCCAAACCATAAATATTTGAAATTCAAGATGGAAGCACCCTTAAAAAATCATCACAAAAAGGCCCGCCTGGAATTCGCGGAGAAGTACATTCAACGAAGTAAAATTTGGAATCATGTAATATTTAGTGAAGAAAAAAAGTTTAATCTGGATTTTCCAGATGGCTTTAAATATTATTGGCATGACTAACGAAAAGACCAGAAGGTTTTATCGAGAAGAACATCTGGTGGCGGATCCGTAATGATATGGGCTGCATTCAAAGGTAATATGCAGTCCGAAATAGCATTTGTAAATGGAAGAATGAACGCGACTAGCTACCAAAATCTACTCGAAGAATATTTATTACCATTTATTACACTCGCTGAGGATGACAAATTTATCTTTCAACAGGATAATGCCCCAATCCATAACGCCAGAACTACAAAAGCATGGTTAGAAGACTATGGGATACCTCTGCTGCAGTGGCCAGCCTTAAGTCCGGATTTAAATCCGATAGAGAATTTGTGGGGCATTATCTCAAGGAAAGTTTATGATAAGGAAAAGTCGGAAATTACAAATATTCAAGAATTAAAATTAAGAATTATGTCAGCGTGGAAAAACATATCCAAAAAAGTTTTAACAAATTTAATAGATAGTATGCCCAGACGGTTGTTATCGGTAATTAAGAATAGCGGTTGTAAAACTAAATACTGAACTGATTTAATTTATTTTCTTACTGTATCCACAAATTGAATAAAATTTACAAAATGAAAGAGTGAGTTTATAACTATTCCCATGTTGTATTGCAGATATTTCGATTAATTGCTCTTTTTTGTAATATCGTTATCGATAGGATCGTTTCGGCTATTGGTGGTATTTTGTTTCTACGGTGCTTGTTGATAGCAATAACTATTTGTTTCGATTTTTGTTTGGCTTTCTAGTATTTCTATATTTGTTGGATGAGTTTATAGCTATTCACAGCACTGTACAAATTCCATGTCTCTGTATTCATCCCAACACGCTAAATTTCCCTGACTATACACCGCAAGCATGTAATTTCACTTTTCTTACGTTTTACCTTACCTAAATATCGTTAAACCAGCCAGGCATGTTATTTACGTATGAAACCAAACTATTTACCGATATAACGTAATGACACCAAATTCCGACCACCTAAGGTTTAACTAGATATAATTATTTTAACTGTATTAATAAAAAGATTTATTTTAATTGTGCTAAGGGTTTCTAGAAGAGAAAACGATTCTTAACCATAATAAATTAATCCCGTTCGTTTGTATATATACAATATATTTAAAAATAAGTTTTAAGAAAACACTAGACATTGTTGGACTAGGACCCTAATTCCGTCCACTATCTTGCACTTAGCGCCGGATTTTTTCTCTTATGAGTTCTACCTGTAATTTTCCAGAACTATTCAAAATTTCCTCCAGTACTCTTGCGAATCTACCCAGAACTCTAATAAAATATTTGTTTTTCAAAAAAAGCGGCGCTAACTTCACACGAGTTCACATCCCTTCTTTTTAAAATTAAAACTGAAAATTGTTATCTTAGAACCAAGAGCAAAAATATGTGGTCGGTATTAGGGCCTATTGTAAATTTTACAACCCCTAATTCCGACCATTCTATTTTTTTAATAAAAAAAAATAATTACAAAAATCTTCGTAATTATAATATTGTTAAAGAATAATCGAGATCATATTAAAAATCTCTTATTTTTAAAGTATCGATTTTTAGAATTTCATCGATCTTTTGAAGCAAAATCTAACAACCGACCACATTAATAATTTTTTCTAGCTTAGCAATAAATAATTTTACTTTTTTTTTCTAAACTAATTACAAGTATTATAATTAAATCATATTTTTTACTAATAAAAATGAATTTATATTTAGTTTTTGCATAGAAATTTATTAAATAACTAAGTGGTCGGAATTAGGTAGCCGGTCAGAATTCGGTGCCATTACGTTATTTTAAACACTCTTTAAAATATCTCTGGCAAAATAGCGCTAACTTATTCAATTTACTTATTTCTAATAAACTATGAAACTGCAAGTCGTTCAAGATTTTAATAAAGTTTCTTTAACGTATTTCACTATTTTCATATTTCTATTGTTTATATTTTTATTTACTTTTAATGTTACTATGATAGTTTCATTGTCCGAAATTCTGTTCACTAAAATCACGGCAAAATCGAAAATATTAGTAGATTATTCTATAGTCGAAAATTAGACTATAGAATAATCTATTAATATTTTCGATTTTGCCGTAATTTTAGTCGGTTGATTTATTCTTTGTTTAAGACCTTCATTCTTTTTTTTATTAATAATTTTCTTGACTACTGTTTACTGTTTTTTTCATCATGTTCCAATTATGAACATCTCCGACTCACTTTCTTCAATCTTCGCATCGTAGTTGTAACCACAACATTTAAGAAATCACAAACGACGCATCTTTCCCATCCAATATTTAATTTACCACACATTCAGTTTTTCCGCGATTCAATAATATTTTATTAATTTTATGTCTTCTGTTTAATATGTTTTTTTAACATTACCATTATTTCAGATTCGCCAAATTTCTCATTCATCCCGCACACAATTATTTTTCAGTTTTTTTAAAGATGCTGGCCGCACAATATATTTATCATTCGTCTCCGACTTTAATTCAACTTAATTTTTTTTGATGATTCTAGATTTCCATATTTAATTTCAGTCGTCTAATTCTGCTTATGTTTGACACTATTAATTTTTAGGGACATTTATTTAGTATACTGGGTTAATTATTTTCTCTTTAGTCAATTTTATATCAGTGATAAACATAAAATTCCTTTTGCGTGCGAAATCTTGTAAAAATTAAATGAATAATTTTATAATTTCACAACTTTTACATCCTCTAAAAGTTTTTTCTTTCATTTGCCTACCTACCTTGGTACCGAGTCAGCTGGCATATTGTTTTCAAACAAAGCACTGGAACTAATAAGCGACCAGTTGCAACTAACAAGATTTGTGGTTGCGAAATTGAGCTCCTTGGATTTTCGCCAATTACTTTCACAACACAGCAGCTGAAAAAGATTATTATTAATTGGAAAGCGCAAGTTGTTACGTAAATTCTTACAAAATAGTAGGAAGAAATAGTGGAAATTTATGTTCCTGAATCCGTTTTACTACGCGAACTTTGTGAGTTTGTGGCTTATAATTAAAATCCGAGCTGCTATCCCAACATAAATTTCCTTAAACCTCAGTTTTGTTGTCTGGATAAAAATAGATCGCGGAAGAAACTAGGTCAGACTGAACACTTCAATTAAACATATAGACAATTTCCAAAAAAAAATATTTCTTTAACTCTTTCCACTCAATTTAAATAGTATTGCGCAAAACTTTATAATTGCGTCGTTAAAATAAGCATTAAATATTAACTTCACACCTTTTACTTATAATCAATACAAAGCCGAAAACCCCAAAAAATGGAAATCGTTTGGAATTGTATACTATTTCGCAGTAAACTTTTAAAAATTATTAAATTATTGTTCACTTTTACTAGAAGCCACTTTGACTTTACCAACACTTCCCTTGTGTGTCATAAAAGCAACTGATGCATCAAAGGCAAAGTATGGTGCGGAAAAGGAAACAAAACTGAACGAAAGATTTTAACTTGCTAAGAAAGAGATAGCACCAAAATAAGAAGTATATAGCCCCATGATATAAAACAATAAATTGAGTTAGTAGTGAGCTACCTAGTTAAACAGTGTCGCATCATTTGTTCACACAATGCTAACTGCATAGTGAAAATAGAATGCAATTGAAATATTTCTTCAATTATTATTATTATATGAAGTCCAAATTTATTTTAGTAACTTCAAATTCCTCATTCTTTCATATAATTTCAGAGTTAAAAACAAAAAATTCTTGAAAAAAAAATAAAAACCGAACAATGGAATTATTTACACAGTTTACTGGTATTCGTTCAAAGAAAATGGATTCAATAAATTGTTGTAGATTTGCAGTTATTTTAGTTTAGGTTTGTGAAATGTATGTGAGTAGTATTATTTGATGAAACTTAGTAAATAAAACAATGCATGCATTATTATAAAACTTAGGTAATTAGGAAAAAAACACCTAACCTGCCTTGAAAATATCTTAATTAGGTTTGTCTCCATGCAAAAGTTTGGGAAAATAGCCAGGTAGACATGGTTATTGAGACAACCAGCAAACGAATCCTGTCACAATCAATGAGTGATTCGAACAGTTGTGCAAAGTATTATTGAAATAGTGTAATATAATATAGTAAAGAGAGATTAATTGTTACCGGATAACAAAAGGTGGATGTTTTAACGTTTGTGCTTTCATACGTAAGCTTTTGTTTAAGAATTGAAGTGGATTCATACGAAAGATCGCCGATCTGTTCGGGGAAGCCTAAATTCTCCCAATTCTGATTGTAAGCTTCCCCAAATGTTTCCTTTTTTGCGTATACAGTTATAAAGTTGCTGGGATGTTTTCCCATTTTCTTTTGGTCGCTTCAAAAAGTACTCTTTGATTACCATAATTTTTCTGGTTCAGTCGTCGTTTTAAAATTTCCCATAGATTTCACAGGTCTACAAAAAACGGGGTCATGATTGTTGGTGGGTAGCTGGGGAGCATTTCCGAAGTAATTTGCTGCGTAGAATCCGAATCCGACGACAGAATTGAGCCACTACGTGAGGATTTTAAAATATTTGAGGTTATGTACTCGAAAAATGGTTTTTTGGCTACTTTTGAGGTTATGTACAGGATGCACAAATTGTGCATTTAATTTATGAAGCTGTTATTTCATATAAATAGATATTATTATGTTAATATGAAATATGAACTTCATAACTTAGAATGGTCGTAACTTTGCAAGAAAAAATCGTAGATGACTGGTCCATAGCTTATTTTAAAGGGTAAGAGTAAAATGATGCAACTAGAAAAAAAGACCAAAAACAATTTGTGCATCCTGTACATAACCTCAAACGTAGCCAAAAAAACCCATTTTCGAGTACATAACCTCAAATGTTTTAAATTCCTCAGCCCAATTCTGACCTCGGATTCGGATTCTACGCAGCAAATTACTTCGGAAATAACCCCAAGCTGCCCAGCAACAGAATCTTGTAGACCTGTGTTTTCTATGGGATTTAGATAAGGGGATTGGGCAGGCCACTTCATGACATTAATTTTTTTTCTCGCGAAGCCAGTCCTTAACCAAGTTGGAGGTATGCTTCGGGTCATTATCGTGCTGGAAGAGCCATATTAAGGGCATTTCTTCCTTCGCGGGCGGCAGCATAATGTCTTCTAAAATGTTTCTGTATTTGACACTGTCCAAAATATTCTCAATTTTGAAAATCGGCCCAATCCCCAGACCATTATATTGCCTCCGCCATGTTTTAAAGTAGTATTGCAGAATCTTGGATTAAGCCTTTGCTTGGACGTCTCACGTAGTATTTGCTATCTGAATTCTTGAAATTTATTTTTCACGCATCAGAAAAGAGCACCGTGTTCCACTTTTGGACCGTCCAACTTAAGTGAGCTTTCGCAAATTCCAATCTGGCCTTTTGATTTTTCTTTGAAATTTGTGGGTTTTTTGCAGGCCTTCGAGAAAATAGTACAGTTGGCAATTTGCTTTGATGATATGAAAGGATCACACTTAATTTTTCTAATAATTAGGCGATCTTGCTGTACCGTTGTTTTTCTTGGTCTTCCACCCGCGTGTACAGCTTTCGTAGATCCAGTGATACGAAAACGGCTGATAATTTTTGAAACAACACTTTTGTTTAAAGAATATTTTTCACTTATTAACTTTTGAGAAATTCCATTTTGAAAATCGCGAATAATTTTATTTTTAAACGCACAATTATAGTTATTTCCGGCCATTATTGCTTTATCCCACTTTTTTTTTACTTTACTTGGTACTACAATTATTAACAGACTTCTTTTACATCAGGGTAGGAATTCTCACGAAATTGGTTGTTTCACACAACCCGGTTGCCTTGTAAGTACGAAAAATTGTAAAAATGTGTAGAGCTTGAATTTAACAAGTGTGTGTTCAATCGGTTGAAGGGGAATGCCAACCGTTTTACAAAATTCTTACCCATGGCAGTCCAAGCGCTGTGAAGTGTCAAAATCACACGCCAGCTCCCAGCCAGGCGACTGATACTACGTATACATGCAGAGTTGAAAAATTGAGCCGAGTTGGGGTTGAGATTTCAATCCACGTATATGCGTTCATCAGGTTGAAGAGTTGAGTTAAGATTGAGTTGAAATTGGGTTGATTTGACATAATGCTCAATATCACTTCTGTTTCCTCTTGTTCCCAAATATTTCTCTTTTCTATCTTAAAAGCTTCACAAACACAAAACAACCTTTACAAAAATAATAACTAACTGCTGTGACAAAATCAAAAACAAAAATAACTTGTCCAATTACAATGTGTCACTTCAACTTTCCAACCCGCGTATACATGCAAAAGTTCAACTCGACTCAGCCAGATTACTTGAGTTGAGTTGACTCGACCCACTTTAAACTCAACTTCGGTATACATGAGAGTTGAACTTGGGTTCAACCTGGCTTCAACCCTGCATGTATACGTAGTATGAGAACGGCATGGGAGAATTACAGATCATGCGCACAAACTTGACATATTTATTCGTTGCTATGAAATATTTTTCTGTTGCCACAACATTTTTTGGGCATGCGCTTAAATTATTGAAACGGTTAGGCAACCAAATTGTGTGTGAACCGCTACTCAGAAGTCACACTGAAATATTTCTGATGCAACGCTTTCGTTTTATCAACCCAAAAGATAACGGTAGTAAATTTAAAACAATTTGCAAATAATAAAGTAATAACTTAAGTTTCCAATGTTTTTGGTTAGGCAACTTGTGAAGTTTCGATGATTTTTTTTATTTTTGTCTTAGATTCCGTTAGATGTTTTTGTCTTCGTCAGATGTTGGTAGGATATTGTGCTGAACTTATTACAAAAATAATTTAATTTTTATGTTTGAACTGAGAAGTTTAATGGTCACAGTAAGAAAATACCGCCTTCAGTTTCCAATGTTTGGCCACCACTTATATATATATACATAAAAAATTATGATTCTTTATGATTTCTGCGCCCAGTAAGTATATATATTCTTATTCGGGATGAATAGTACAACATACTAAAATTTCAAGGTCATCGGAGCTGTGAGTGCTAAAGTAGACATTTACCTAGAAATATTTTGCTGTTTAAATTTTATTCCGCGGCTTTTAAACTCTAATAATATTTTTACGTCTGCCAGGGAAGAATAAAGGTTCTTAACAGTTTTCAACAAACTGAAAAAATAAAATGACACATTTTAAATAACTGTTATTTTTCATCACGAATTATAAGTGAACAGAAATACTAGTTAAAATATCACTGTTACAGAAAAAAGAGAAAACAAGTACGGTACCTGCTAAAAACAATTAGGGCGCCATCTATTAGGGGGAGGGGGTTAATTTTCAATATTTTAAACAAAATTTAAATTAACAAACAAAAAATATGGTAAATATAAATTCATTTTTGAGTTTACAACATAATAGTATAACATTTTAAGAATCCTCTGTTAAATTTTTGGGTAAACATATTGTGAATTGAGCGACTGACAGGAAATCTTCGTACACACACAAAAAAGATACTTTGCGGCTTAGAATAAAGAACTAGTTCTTTATTCTAAGCTTTGCGGTGATCATCATAACTGATTACTGGATCATATGTTGACAAAAAACCAAAAATATTTCGTTAGTTTATGAGTTTTCTCGAGGAATTTTATTGATTTTTCAATTTTTAGAAGTAAAAAAAGACGAATTTTTTGAATTTATGAAAATTTATAGATAAAAATCGGCGAATTTGTTGTTGTGAAATAAATCATAATAATAAAAAAATACAAAATCTCGCCGTTGTTACGTCGTAATTTATGTATAAAAGAAGTGTGCAAAATTTGAGAAGGATCGGATTAGTAGTTTTTGAGTTACAGTGATCACCGACTTTGAAAAACTAAATCTGAGCAAAACGCGTTCAACGTTTAAACACTGCTCTTTTGTATATGGGATGTATCGAATTGAGGGAGACCCGAAGAACTGTATCTCCGGCAGTTTTGCTCCAAACGACCTCAAATTTTAACTAGATACCCTTGAAGAGATGTACTATCAAATAAAAATAAATGCAAATAATAATTTAATAACGACAAGTCTCTATTGCTAAGACAGATGGGACATTTTTTTTACGAACAGAATCAGAAAAAAATTAGCGGAATTTATTCTGTGTATATTGTTTGTTTATAGTATGTAATCCAATATAAATGTACGCCAAAATAAATTATTTTAACACTTTAAAAAGGTAATTTAAAGGTACCAACAAGAACGCATTAGCACATAAATAAAACCTCCAAAGAACAAAGAAATTAAATTGTTGCCACTTGTTACCGGTTAAGTCCAGAGACAGGTAATTTCTTATTTGTTGGGAATTCCTTAAAGGGAAATACAAGTTTTTCTTATGCACGGAAATATTGAGATTCATTTTGCTTCTAGCTGAACAAAGAACTTAATATTATTTTATCACCTTGTAAACTTTCTGCAGGTTGTAACAAATTCAACTATTACCACTTGAATATTTAACTATACAACAATATTCTTTTACTAAAACTTTTTTACTTTTAAGGTTATAAACACTACAGATTTACTCTTGCTAACTTTTCAATTTATTGACTTCAATTAAATCGATTAATGAAAACAAAAGCAAACCAGGCGCATGGCTCATCCTATATATATAATGTCAAACTCAGCTGATTGGGCCATAAGAAGAACAGCTGTTTGCATATTATTGTTGTGTTGGGTCGAGAAAATTTAACGAAAAATATTTTCCTCCACTCCGTTTCCTGAAATAAATAACTTGAAAAGTTTTAAGCATTTAACCGTACAAATGTTTGCTAAATCTATTACTAAACTGGTTGTAATTTGCGAAAATGGCTAAGCCGAAGAATATTCCAAAGGCTAAACGAAAAGTTTGACATCAGGTAACGTTCCTAAGCCAACAAATTGTTAGTGTTTAAATCAAATGTTTTTTAGTAAGAATAGGTCTCATGTTGTCTTGAACATAATAATCTTTTAACTGCTGTTAAGTTCATGACCGTCGTTTAAAGAGATATGACATCAAAACTGTAATTAAATTGCCCAGGCTATGATTCCGGCGATATCCGCAGAAGACAGTAAGTAAATAATGTTCATTTTATAATGTGTAAGATATAGGTACTCGTCAGGAACAACGTACAAGAATCTTTAAGCAAGCGCAGGAAGTCAAATAAAATCGAAAATTTTAACGACGTAATCCATCTAATACTTTCTTCATATGGTTTTTTAGATTTTCTACGTTATACGAATAGAAGTTGCTAATAAAATTTTTTTCTAAATCAACCAAATGCTGTTACACAGTTAAGTAAGTTGTTTAGTTGGATCAATTAAAGGCCCATTCATAAAAGCAGGTTTGGTCTGCAGCTGCATAATTCAGCAATACACTGTGTTCAGCTGAATTGTGCAAAAGATGCGCAAACCTGCGTTTATGAATGGAACCTTAAACTAAACTTAAATTTTCTGCATAAGATAATCTTGTGCATATTTTTCTAAGAATACTAATAATACCTTAATATATTTGAGATGTCCCTTTACATTATTTTTTCATATTATTAGAAATTAAACACATATATATCTACATAAGTCGACAAGGAAAGATTACATATGAGTACAAAAGAGTACAATATTTCGTTTTTCTGTCTTTGAACTTTTCATGGCAGAAACAGTTGTCTGCATTAGCTAACTAAATATTTAAAAAAAAAACCATAAAGGTTACATTTTTGTGGCCACAGGGAATAACTTGGTGGGTCAAAAATCGCAACTTTTCAGGGCAGCACTTTTTTACTTTTGAGCAATTCCTGTAAATCCATTTTTGGGAGAAAATACATTTTGTTGAAAACAATGCGGTCTGAAAATATTAGGGTCATGAAATGCAAACTTGTTAACATTGCGTATAAAGCATTTGTGATGACCACAGTACACTTATCTTATTTTGCCCATTTTTCGACTTACCAAGTTATTCCCTGTGACCACAGATTTATCAGTGTCGGTCCAAGTAATAGACTTTCAAATCGTCACAAAAGTTGTGAGTTAAAAGGATTCACTTCCACTTATGTTGTGTGGTTTTTCTTTGATTAGACCTTTTGCAACGTAATATTTTAATTTTTGATAAATTTACTTTGCAAACACTGTTTTCTAGAGGTTTTATTTATAATATGTAAATAAATTAACTTTTTTACGTTTATCGTTAACGGAGTACTTCTGTTTCTCAAGAAACATTAATTTTGAACATTTGAACTTCCTCGAGATTTTATTTTAAAAGTATCCAAACAAAACTATTATTGTACACTTCGGTTTTATTTTTTGGAAAATAACATATTACAGGTACAATATTGATTTAATCCGATAACGGACATAGACAGAGCTGTTTGCTCGTCCCGACTTTTGATACTCCGGTCCCTGAAAGTTTGTCGTTAGTAAAACAGATATTTAAGTTTGTGTAAATGGGTTTGGCATAATTGTTCGTACGTCCTATTGTTGTAGCTAAAATTCTCGACCCCGGAAATAGATATGAAATAACGCACAGGAAATACATGTTCTTTAATCCCAAAGTTTAAAGATGAAATAAAGCCCAAAACTCATAAAGAACACATAAATTTTGGAGATTATTTTCATTTTCTTTCTTCTTACTTTCCGGACATTTTCATAAACAATGTATTAATTCTTTGTGATTTTTATATCGTAGTCTTTATTTATCGAGGTTTATCTATTTCGCTTACATTATTAAAGGCCTGTCCAAATTCAAAGGTTTGACTTAAACTTACAGCCAAAGTTGACACACTGCTCAGTTTCTTTTCGAATGATTTGGTCAGTTTGGCGACAATTACTGTTATAATTAAATGAAGTTTAAGTAAAAGCCTAAGATTTGAACAAGCCCTTAATGAGGTTTAGGTTTTGTTGAATAAGCACAGCAAATGAATTCGAATGGCTTTGCTTTGCTTACCATCAAACTTTGCTAATCTCATGCAAGAATTGGTTTAAGATGAAACAGTGGATTAGGACAGGTCCTAAAGATTGTTCAAATCACTTAATAACAGTATTTAACCGAAAAAATATATCAAAGGGGAATTCACTGTCTGTTAAAGCTTGTAGCGACAAAAATTACCGGAATGCTTAATGATACTACATTACAAAAGATGCAAGGCTAATAAATGTATGTATTATAAATAAGTATGGTAATTGTTTACTTTTTCGATTTTTTACAACCAAAAAACCAGATTTTTAGAGTCTATTCGCATCGCCCATTATTATAAACAATGAAACTTATTTAAAGTCGGTTTAAACCAATCTCATTATACTAAATTCATTAAAAAGGAATGTCACACGAGGGTATATTAAAATGCGTCAATTTATTTCAATAATACGTTAACAAGAAGTGTACGGTAAAATTTTAATGAAATAAAAATAACCCAAATAAATACTAAATTGAGTACTTAAATTATTATACATTTAAAACATAATCGAGGTAATTTTGCTGTTTGTTTTATTTTTAGATTATTTTTAAGAATGTGATAGATTTTAAAAATATTCTCTATTTCTAGTTGAATACTTTTATGTCTCGTGAGAAAAATCCATATCATCACCTTCGATAGCTCAGTTGGTAGAGCGGTGGACTGTAGATGGTTAAAAATGCTGAAATCCATAGGTCGCTGGTTCAAATCCGGCTCGAAGGAAGTGAACAGTTTATTTTTTATAATTTACCTTCTTAACTTTTAACTTCCGAGAGATACTAAGAATGAATCCACCATCCTTTGATCATGCAATTCAACTTCTTGCTGATATAAAAGAAGTAAGTGAAAAAATAATCTAATTTCTGTCTAGAGATTAGTTTACTTTTACTAATAGCGAACGATATTTCGAAAAGTTTCAATTGCTTAATAATCTATACAGAATTTATCAAGGTGGTAACCAAGACCAAACTCAATTTTAAAATAGTGTCCCATTGTCAGCTCTTTCACTTTCAGAATGCCTATACAGGTCACTTAAAGCTCGACCTTTTGGAAACGGACTGCACAGTTGCTTCGGCCGAAAAGAGCTCATTATTTTGTACCATTTAACACTAGGACTACCGATGTTAAACATATACCTAGTTTTACCGCACCCGTCAAATTGACGAATTTTTGATTATGGCTTTCATTGTAACTTTTGACTTGGTTTAAGTAAATAAAAGAATACAATTTAGCAATAACAACATTTAATATAATAATTCATTAATTATTAATAAAAAACAAACAAAAACAGTTTCTATTTGAATTTATATTATAGCAAATTTGACATGTATGAAATAACTATGAAGCACATATTTTATATGTACATGTTATCTTAGATGAACACTTGCCACAAACATATTTGTTGCATGTATTGCAAGTATAAATCGCTCTGTTTTTGTTGCACAATCGAATTTGGCAAGATTTGCGTTCATAAGGACTTTTATTTGGGTTTTCTGGAGTACAATCCATTGCCTGTTTTTGTTTTTGGGAGAAGGCTTCTTTTCTGCAACGACTATATTCACTGGATAGTTCTTCGGATAATTGAAACAAAAATTGTTTTCTAGTTATATTTTCATCACAAGTCTCTTTATATAAACTCCACGCATTGATTGCTGCCAAGTGCAAAATATTATGAAATACCTGCAAAGGCCATCTACAGCAGTGAGAGTACAGTGAGCCTGCTTTTACGCTATATTTGCGGGCCATTTGGTCAACTAGATCTACCAGTTAGAGCGTTCAGTTCTAAACTAACGGCATTATAATGGCTTTGGATCATTCAATACAAATGTCCGGAAGCGATGTAATGAATGTAAATATGTATTAATGTCCATCATTGCATAGATGATACATAAATTATTATAAACTTTGAAACTGCTAAAGCCGTCATTTGACGGGTCTTGGTATGAATAGGTATATGTCATACTGATTATGGAAATTAAAGTCAGTGCGGGGAAATTTAATAGTAATAATTAACTGTTCTTATATTTTATTAAAAGTCGTAATAAAATTGTAGAACAAGTACATAAATTATATCAAATTTTTAAGCATGAAATTTGAAAACCGTCAAAATGACGGTCTTGGTAGTTCTAGTGTTAAACATTTTCCAGTTTGGTGTTCTCCGGATTTCTGACAGTATTTTTTCCTTTATAGTGACGTCTATGGCTCTCCTTTGTTTTGCTTATAGCCTTATACCTTTTGTTTTTTTTATTTGGATATCAAAACTAACCAACTGATCTTAATAGAATGTTGCTCGATGTTAAATACATATAAAACATACTACAATTTTGTACAATATTCAGTATTACTAAAGTTACTGAGGTAAGTAACATTAACACTTTAATATTTTTTTTGTAAAGTATTCCATTAAAGCGAGAAAAATTGTTATTACGCAATATTCCCTTAACTTTGATTCAGATATAAATTTCGAACAAAATATGTTACCATTTTTTTATGTTATTTTATATTTTATGTTACACTTCAGTTCCCTGTGTATCACTCTTCAACTGAGTAAGACCGTATTTTCTACCACCTCTACCCGTTGTGTTAAGGGGGCAGTCTGAGTTTATCGCACATATTTTCAAGATTTCTTTTATAATAGAATTTATTTAAATGTTTCAAAAATTTTGTACAATAAATTATACATATTAAACTACATGAAAAACAATTTTTTTTAATTTATGGTCAGGAACGTCTGAAAAAAAAATTCAAACGGGATATTAAAATATAAGTAAGTGGCTATGGCTGGAACTAGATGAACATTTTGGGCAAAAACAACAAAATGGCGGACTTTTGAATTTTTTGAGCCTATTCTGCAACTAAAATTGTTAAAAAAAGGGTTAAAAATTAATAAATATTTATGATTCTAGTTCAGGCTAAAAATATAAATGTGCTGCATAATCCCTGAAAATGTCAGCCCAATCGGTGAAATAGTTTTTTCAAAATCGTGTCAACCAGGTCAAAAAACGTTGTTTCGAGAAAAACGCGTTGAAGTGCCTAAACACTGGCTATGCGCGCTCACGAATCTTCTATTGTATCGCCTTATATAAATATTTCTGGAGATCTCCGACCTAAATAAGAGTCTGTACACTAATTCTAAATATATATATATATATATATATATATATATATATATATATATATATATATATATATATATATATACAGTGCTGGTCATTAAAATAGAGCCATGACTTTACATATGGTTCTTGCACAAGTTTTAATACAAATTTATAGTCGCAATTTTACGCCATCTATGATATTAACTGGACAATAAGTTTGGTACAAGATACTGCTGCTTTTTCCGCCGGAGTGCTTTTTTGTTGTTCAGGGGAATCCCACTTATTGGAAAGGTCTTCATTTTGCCTGGTCATATTAATAGAGCCAACGTGTTTATTTCGAGTGTTTTTATTTGAGGGAAATCCTTGCGAATTGTATTATCATGTAACAGTGAATATTATAAAAAATTATTGAAATTAGCATATATCTTTGTCGAATTTCAGTGAAAATGGGTCGCGGAAGACATTGTTCTTTGGAAGAAAGGACAACAATTTTAACTCTACGGGACGAAGGAAAATCTCAACGTGAAATAGCTAGAATAGTCGGCTGTTCGAAGAAAATGGTTGAGAATGCATTGAGACCAAAACCAACTGTGGAAAATCGGGGGCCAAAGAGAAAACTAGGAGCCAAACTGATCGGCTCATCACTCACACCTCAAAAACAGATCCATTCAAGTCCTCGAAAAACATTAAGACTGAATTAAGTCTTGATATAAGTGCGCGTGCAGTTCGAAGAAGACTTCAAGAACATAACTTACGACTGTTTCAACTGGGATGGTCCCGAGGGCATTACAAAGTGGAGGAATATCTTATGGACGGATGAAACAAAAATTAATTTATTTGGCTCAGATGGTCGGAATTACGTTAGAAGGCCCCCAAACAAAGAATTCCTTCCACAATACACAAAAAAGACTGTTAAACATGGAGGAGGAAACATAAAACTATGGGGTTCGTTTTCTTGGTATGGAGTTGGACCAATTTATTGGATCAGAGAAAATATGGATCAACATGAATATGTAAATATACTTGAAAATACTATGCTCCCATTTGTTGAGGAAAATATGCCATTAAAATGGATATTACAACAAGACAATGATCCGAAACATACGTCTCGGAGCGCAAAAAAGTTTTTCACGGATCATAAATTGTCTGTTTTACCCTGGCCTTCTCAATCACCCGATCTCAATCCGATTGAGAATCTATGGCAATAATTAAAAAGTGCTGTTGGGAATTATAAAACAAGCAATAAAACACAATTATGGGAGGTTGTTCAGAAAGAATGGGCGTTCATTTCCATCAAACGATGTCAACAGTTAGTGGAATCAATGCCACGACGTTGCAGGGCCGTAATTAAAAATAAGGGTCAATCTACTAAATATTGATTAAATTTGAACGATTGAAACTGAAATATATTATAGTATTATAGATTTAATATATCAAATATGTAATGGCTCTATTTTAATGACCACAGAAATTTACTTACTTTTTCTTATTATACTAATTATTGTTTTGAATGCGTTACTTTTGTTATATATATATATATATAAAAAAATTAAAAAAAAAATAAACCTAGAAGGCATTTGAACCCTAGCCATATTGGATCCGCTATCTTAAATTTTTTAAATCCGATAGCGCGTTTGTAATCAGCTTCCTTGAAAACCCAATAAAATGCTTGTCTCTTAAGGGGTTAGGCCATTCTAGAATTTCCAAAAATTTATTTTTTTATTATTTTTTTAAATGGACCTTAGGATCTCAAAAATGAGAATAGTTTATTATTGTGGGGAATATTCAGCTAAGTAGTACTTGTAAATTGAGAAATTTATTTTCAATTTTTTAGTTTTTCAAAGTAATAACAAATAAAAGCTTGTTTTTTTAAAAAAAAGACCTTATTTAACTTTATTTGTTAGTGCTATTGTGGAATTAAGGACCAATTATACTTACTAGTACCTAGTACATACACATTTCTGAGTTTGTATCTATTTTATCAAATCTGTGACTTACCAGTTTCTTATGAACTCAGACGGGACTCTTTTTTATTTATTTATTTATTTACATAGTTTCATCATAGGCTGATTACTCAACAACAACAGAAGCGAAAGCAAAAATGAAAGTGGAAGCGAAAAAAGCAAGAATAAAAATAACAATAGCAAACGAAAACAACAACAGACTGAAAATAACGATCCTAATAAACTTATCAAAACACTTACAAATTAAAATATAAAAAGACAAGAAAAGTATATAAACTAAATAAAAATATAACAAAATAACACATTTAGATTAAAACGACTCTAACGGAGCTGATATCTCGCATTTAACTTAGAAAGATTAAAATCGAGACGGTTGTTAAAACGATTAAAAAGGCGAGACATTGACGGCAATGGCTCATTCAAGCCATAGTTAGTGCGGTGAAACGGAGCCTGGAGAAAGTCACTATGTCTAAAGGAACGAATAGGAACAGGGATGTTCAACTTATGCAGCAGTACAGGTGAGTCAACAAGACCCTGCAAGATATCAAATATAAAGGAAGTCCTAGATCTGTTGCACCTATCCTCTAGGGAGTCCAAAGAGAGTAGCCTAAGTCTTTCTTTATAAGCGGGGAGAATCAAGGGGTTATTCCATGGAAGGCCACGCAATGCAAATTTGAGGAACCTGCGCTGAACAGCCTCAATACGAGGGCTATGAACCGCATAGGACGGAGACCACACGGGACAAGCATATTTTAAAACGGGCCGGACGAAGGTACAAAACAGAAGCTTGGTGATAAAGGGATTATTAAATTCCTTAGACCATCTCTTAACGAATTCCAAGAAAACGTTTGCCCTGTTAACAATGTAATTGATGTGATCGATGAAAGACAAATGTGGATCAAAAATAACACCAAGATCCTTTACTATATCCAGCCTGATTAGCAAGCTGCCACTGACAGAATAGTCGTATATCAATGGAGCCTTCATTCTTGAATACGAGACAAGCGTACATTTATCAAAGTTCAAAGGCATATTGTTCGCAATACACCAAGAATTAAAAGATTGAAGATCACTGTTCAGCGTAAAACAATCGTTGAAGTCAGAGACAACATGAAAAATGTTAGCATCGTCAGCATAACATAAAATTTTCGAGTTCGCTAAGATGGAGCTCATGTCGTTAATAAAAATAATAAATAGAAGCGGAGCCAAATGGCTGCCCTGAGGCACCCCGGAAATGACCGAAATTTCACGAGAGAGGGAACCGCGAAACAGAACACGCTGTGTTCGGTCGGAGAGATAAGAAGAAATCCATTGGACGAAAAGAGATTAAAAACCTAACATAGTAAGCTTCAAAAGAAGTAACTTGTGGCCAATGCGATCAAAGGCCTCACTAAAATCGGTATAAATACAATCAACCTGTTCACCAGCCTCAATGGCGGACATGCATTAATTAGAGAACTCAACAAGGTTAGTAGTCCTTGATCTGCCTTTAATAAAACCGTGCTGGAAGGATCCCAAGAAGGGTTTACAGTGAAAAGTAAGGACATCACAGATCATTGCTTCGAAAAGCTTGGGAATGGCAGACAAATTAGCAATAGGCCTATAATTAGAGATATCATCCTTCTTACCCTTTTTATGAAGAGGAAAAATGGTAGACGATTTCCACAGTTTGGGAAAAATACCGCAGGACAAGGGCAAGTTAAATAAATTAGAAAGTACAGGAGTAAGATAGTGGGCACACTTCTTTAGGACAGACACGGGAACACCGGGTAAAAAACTGTTGGACAACTTCTTAATATGCATCATAACTGAAGCATCGTCAAAGAACAAATCCGACCGATAAGGAGGTCTGGGGATAATTAGTTAAAAAAATTTAAATCTCCTAAACTAATATCACAGTTATTTGTTGAGAAGGCAGCTCCAAAGAAACTAGCAAAGAAGTTGGCTGCAGTCAAAGGGTCATCGGTCCGCCGATCAGCAAGGCGCATAACAGAGGGGAAGCCATCGCTCTTACGCTTAATATTAATAAAGTTCCAGAACCTTTTGGGATTAACACAGATGGACCGCCCGGCCTCAGTAAGATAATTCCTTCTCTGGTTACAGTGATGAAAGTACGTTTGCACCCTCTTTTAATTATATAATTATTTTTTCATTAGATATACCACGTATACATGCATGGTTGAAAGATTGATTCGAGATTGGGTTGAATTTTCGACCCGCGTATATGGCAGCACAGGGTTGAAAGATCGAGTTGAGTTCTAGTTGAAATATAGTTGAAGTGACAGACGAAAGTGACCCTCAAAAGTTTGAGTTTATTTTTGTGTGATTTTATCGAAATATTTTATGTAAAAATCATCAGTGATGATTACGATATTATTGTAAATGCTTGGGCGAGTTATTTAAATTTAATCCAAAGACGATTAATATCGCCTATTAATAATTAATATCCCAAATGTTTCTCTGGCCATTTCTTAATTCGCAGCACGAAAAACAGAATACAAAAAAAAACAACAAAAAATATTTTAACCTAAAAACACAGCCAACAAAATTCCGTTCCAAACTCGACTACTCAACCCGCGTCCATACGGCAATCACAGCTGTCATTTGAACTCGACCCAGCCTGCTAAGCGGAGTTGAGTTGAGTCAACCCTACTTCGACTCAATCCGCGTATACATGAAGTTGAACTCAGGTTCAACCTAGGTTCAACCTTGCATGTATACGGTGGTGAGCGTATCCGCGTCGCCACCTATGATGAACTGTCGGTTCGTCCGTTATCAGAAGTCTTGACCTGATCAGGGCCGTCTTCAGGAAAGTAAGCAGAAGCAAGGACAATTTGCTGCGTACCGCCTACTGGGAGGATCTTTATCAGGATCGCCACAAGGTCCCTGGAAATAAAGTTGTCTCCCTCCCAAATTATGTCCCTCTTCAATAGCATCCCAATTTTCATTAGTTATTCACTTATCATTACTACCCTCGGCGTTCACTAATACTTTTTACAACTTCTTTATAATTCTTGTCCACTGTTTGATTTTCAATATCTTTTCTTTACTCCGAACATCGATTTTTTTTTACTTGTTCTTGACTAGACCTAGAACGAAAAATGTCGATAAAGATCCAGCTAATAATTTTGTCTCTTTAGCTCTCGCTTTTTCAACTTCCGTTTTTGGACCGGGTCTCTACACTTAAATAAAAAATGTAATTTTGAAAGGATTTCTATTGTGAATTTTATAAAAATACTGAATATAAATTATTTTATATGACTGACTTCAAAAAACTACTGAGACAAAATGAAAGATTTTACTATTGCGCTAGAGCTCAAAACACTCGTAAGTTTTAGGGATTCATGCGCTATCGCAATAGTGTTATCAGTGTATTTTCAATTTCCCACATACAGAGAAACCTGAAATTCTTGAATATAGAAATTATTATGTTCACGCCAACTAATTGCTTGATAGGTGGTTATTTAGTGGAAGGTCTTTGAGTTTATTTTATTACCGCATTTTTTATTTAGTTATTTAATTTTTTTGAATTGAAATGAGACACCTCTGCTGGTGAGGCCCGGGTCGGACCGCCACTAATTACCTTTGGTTTAACTGGAATATGATAATAAGGTGGTTGTATTAATGCCGGGAATCTTTGCATATTCGTCACTGAATGTATACCGAGATTCCGTACACACTTAGTGATATAGTTCCAACTAGTAGATTTTTAATTTTTTTACTACTAATAAATTGAGTTTGGTTAAGAAATCAGCTCCAATGGTTGGTTTGTTAACATTGCCAATTATGAATGGTAACGCTTATTTTTTTTAAATAGATGTGTACCATATGTACCGTATTGGTGGTAGAAGCATTAGCTGCTTGTGTGGCTTTTTTAAATTAAAAAAAATGCACAACTGATATATAGTATTAGCACCAGTGTCGATTAAGAATTTAAATAGATTTTCTTTTTCGAGAATGAATACAATGAATACAATGAATACACAGGTCTACAAATACCGGGGTCATGTCAGTTGTTGGAAAGCTGAGGGTCATTTCCGAAGTAATTTGCTGCGAAGAATCCGAATCCGGGTCAGGATTGGCCCATCACGTCAGGATTGGCCCATCACGTCAGGATTTGAGGTTATGTCCCCAAAAACGGCGTTTTTTCCTGCTTTTGAGGTTATGTACAGGGTGCAACAAATTTTTGTGGTCTGTCTCTCCAGTTACATCATTTAGTACCACTCTTACCCTTTCATTTAAGAGTTCAAGAGAACAATTTTTTTCGCAAAGTTATGGCTATTCGAAGTTACGAAATATATCTCTTCGACGTCATCAATGCAAATGCTTAATGCAAATGGTAATGACGTTGAAGGGATATATTTCGTAACTTCGAATAGCCATAACTTTGCGAAAAAAAAATCGTTATTGATCTCTTGAACTCTTAAATTAAAGGGTAAGAGTGTTACTAAATGATGTAACTGGAGAGACAGACCACAGGTGCACGCTGTACACCTCAAAGGTAGGAAAAAGCGCTCGGGGTACATAACCTCAAATATCTCAAAATCCTGACGTCATGGGCTAATTCTGACCCCGCATTCGGATTCTAAGCAGCAAATTACTTCGGAAATGACCCTTAGCTTTCCAACAACTAAACCATGTTGACCTGTGTAATCTTTTTGAATTGTTTTGATTAAATATATTGTTCATTGAGGTACTATTAAGTTTTTTGAATTACGTTTTGATAAAAACACGACGAAATATATTTTGTCGCCTTGGTACGGAATTTATGATGGTACCAATAAAAAGATTTATTATTAGGAAGGAAGACAAAATTGCAATCAATGAGAATGTCAACAGGCTCAATACTCGTTTGGATGCAGTTGAGGATTCTATTAAAGCTTTGAAATCGAAGTGTAATCTTTTGGAGGATTCAAACGAGGAACTTTATCGCTTAAAACGGTTCACTGACCTAATAATCCACTAAAGCTGGTGAAAATATCTGTAAAATTTTTTCCAATATGTGCGAAAGTTGGGTATTCTTTGTCGACGAATTCAGATGCATTTCGCATTAAATTCAAGTGAAGGCCAAAATCAAATCTGTAAAGTGTAAACAATGTGCTGCACCAATTATTGCCAAATTCTCTTGTGCCGCTGAACGTCGTGCTTTCCTCTCTTCTCTTACATCATTGGGGAATCTCCGACTGAAGTGAAGTAAATGGATTTCTTGTTTATTTTTTACATTTGTTTGGATTTACTATTGTATTTTGCTGGGAATTACTACATATATTGAGCATATGATTTAATTTATTTAGTTTTAAAGTTTATTTTGAAATGAAAACTTCTTTAGGCGCACTTTGCATTCTTTCTGAATTGTGGATGAAAGCTCGGGTCGGTGACGCTGAATCGGGTTAACTCAGCTCCAGTCATATCGGAGAAATTTGTACAGCGAGATGTGAAGCAGAAAATGGACCAATAATTGTAACGGTTGCTATTTATATTCCACCAAATCAGAGCTATAAGAAAATTATCTAATTCATTCACGAGAATTTACTTGCCTACACCGAAACCAGATCTGCTCTTCTGAATCAAAATTTACACAAATTACCAATGATTTTGAGTGGATTTTTCGAAAGACAAATCAAAACCTTTAGTTGATTTTTTGAATTTCAATTTCATTATGTGAAATGATCTAAATGAGAGCACAACGAAATAGGTACGGAACAACGCTTGACGGAGTTTTTTTTATAGATATTTGAATAAATTCAAATTTCGAGTATATTTATAACACATTTCAGGTTCCATAAACCTATTGCTTAATTCTTAGATTATAATAGCAATGATGAAGTCAAATCAAAGCAAAATTCAAATTAAATACAAGCCGGTTTATGCACTGTTTATAGATTTTGCCCAGGCTTTTGACTCCGTTTCTCATAGCCTGTTATGGTCTAAGCTTTGGTATCAAGGCCTGAGTTGAAAATTTGTTCGTATATTGCAAAGTCCGTATTCCACGGCTTCAATATCGCTGATGATCGGTCAAGATAGAACCAATTGAATAAAAATCAACGCTGGTGTATTGCAAGGAAATCCTTTATCTCCACTATTATTCTCACTTTTTATCAACGACCTGGAACTTTTTCTACTCGAAAAAGGGTTTATGGGAGTTTCTATAAACTCTTCGGTGGATATATTGGGCCTTCTCTATGCCGATGCGATGATTTAGTTATTTTGGCAGAAACCCCGGTTTCAGTTCAAAAACTACTGCGGGCTCTGGAAGAGTACTGTGATTTAAATGACCTGAAAGTGAATACACAAAAATCAAAACTGTTAATTTTCCATAAAGGTAGGCGGAAGTCCCTTCGTAACTTCCTTTACAAACATCAGTCAATTGAAGTAGTAAATAGATATACTTATCTCGGCATCCCTTTCTCTTCCTCGGGACTTTTCTCCATGGCCTCCAGGGAGATGATTTCAAAGGCTAACGTGGCTTCAGGTACAGTTACGGAAACTTTATGGAACGCTCGGGTACAAAGCTGGAGTTGCCGTTGAAAACTTTTCGAATCCGTTGATTTACCAACGGTATTATACTCCGCAGAAGTATGGGCCTTACGTTACCTTGATAATCTGGAAAAAATACAAAATGGATTCTTCAAATCAATCCTATCCTTGCCTATACGTACACCTAGTTGCATAGTACGGACGGAATATAACCGGTATAGGCTTACACTTAACGTGTTTCAGAGAGCTCTTAATTGGCGTTTTTTAGTGCGTTTTCTCATATGGCAGTGCAATGAGCGGAGTAAGGGTTCTGTTAAATATATTATACAAATTGTCTACAGGATTTAGTGTTTTGCAGCCTGAACGCTAGAAGATGACGACGAAAATAGACGAATTTTGTGAGTTTTTTGCAAAATCGGAAGTGCATGGGATATAGATTAGTGAAACATGGCTACACTTCGGTATTTCCTCAACTTTGGTGTCTATTCTTGGTTATAAGTTATTCCGTAATGACAGGTTAGCTAGAGTAGGGGGTGGGGTTGCGATTTATTATTTAATAGTACAAGGTGTACTATTAAAAGTTTAACAAATGTGTGGTCTCTTGGGAGAATTATTGGGTACTTGGCATCAGGGCCGCCGGGGCGGGGGGGGGGGGGGGGGGGGGGGGGGGGGCGAAGGGGGGGGGGGGGTAAACCCCTGGGCCCGGGCTTTCAAAAGGGGCCCTTCATCTAAGTCATCAACAGAAAATTTGTAATATACTAGAAAGATTTTAAATTGATAGTCACTCATTCGATTGTATATGGGCCTGTAAACGCTTAGTCCCTGGCCAGAAATTCCTTTCGCGGGGGCCCATATGTGGTACCCCCCGGGCCCATATGTGGTACCCCCGGGCCCGAATTTCGTCTCTACGGGCCTGCTTGGCATCATAGTGACATAAAGAGTGTTCAATGAGACCGCTGCTATGAGACGAAGAAGACGTGAGCGCCGTCTAGAAACGGTGATAGTTTTAGGAGTGGCCTTGATGAGTGCAGTGGATGTGCTGCCCCAGTGCAGACTGCCGACGAGAAGCATTTCACGCAGGAACAACATTATTACTTGGTTTGATTCGTGAAAGTTCCTGGATTTTGGGAAGTAGGACACTTATTAAGGCTCACAGCTACAAATGCCTAACCTGTGTTCGGCACCCAGCTACGACCTCACAACAATTGATGACATCCCTACCGAAGCATACAGTTTGCACTTACAGACCATTTGAGAACCTAAATAGGGCTAGTACATCAACAGGTTACATAGTATTATTTGTATGCTTCAGTACAAGAGCAATAATTTTGGAATTCGTGGGCGATATGACTATACCTGCTAACATTTATAGCGCCAACAGCTTGGAAGCAAAAAGGAAATTGAAAGAAATCAAACAAACTGCTATGTCCTTTTATAAGAAATCTTCTTTTTTAAATTTAAAATCTTCCAACATCATTTCTTGGAGATTTAATGCTCCTTCAGCACAACATTTTGGCGGGGTCTGAAAGCTGGTGTCAGATGTGTTAAGAAGTTGATTACTCTCTAAGTATAAATTGAAGGCGTGTTGAACTCCAGAACTCTAACACCTATTACTGATGACGTTTCCTGCCGTTAGGTTCTCACATCAGTGCATCTTATCAGCAGCCTTTCACCACTCTCCCTGAAGTGTCCATAAGCCTAGATGCAAGTTCCCTGCAAAACTGCACCAACACTTCTGGAGGCGTTGACATATCGAGTATATTTCCACTCTCCACGGTTGCCCAAGTGGTACAAAATTGAATCCAATTTATCAATAGATCTCGTTATAATAAAGGAAAACTACCTTCCACTAGCAAAATGACTTCTAGGTCGCTTGTTGAAAACGTATCCTGATTCAGACGATTTAGCTCGAATTGTTGATGTCCGCACTGGAAATGGACAGCCGAAAGGGTTACCAATTAATCCTAATTAAGTAGGCTCTTAACTGAGGGGAGTATGTTAAGGAACCTGCCAGGAAAAGTACGGAATTGCTACCACACTTAGAATAAAGAACTAGAGGAAAGGACATCACTCGGAAAAATGTAATCATTTTGCTATATGTAGTAGAACAAAGCGATGTGTGCGTTTCGAACATGAAAGTAGTAAAATTATGCTTGTATACAGGAGGGGCCAACTCATTTTGATAATATTTTAAATTAGGTGTTTTTAAAATATATTCTTATAACACTTTTAATATAATATAACTTTGCCCGACCATATTTTATTAATTTACTTAATTTCACTATTTAAAAACACTTTGCTTATGCCCCCAAATATTTCAGTACTACGGAGACGACTTTGATTTGTAGGCGACATTCGGTCCAATTTGACATTTCAGGCGACATTCCCCCTTACTCCAATCGCCACTTGGCCATGAAGCAAAAATGCTTATCACACGTACAGGGTTTTTACTTAAGATAGCCTTTCCTCTCGTTCTTTATTCTAAGCTACCACAGAAATTATCACAGATCACGTATCAGTTTTGTCTACTTAACTTAGTACTTCTATCACAGAATTTCGTATCACAGCTTTTTTGATTCCATAGAGGTCAGTCAACACAGTTAGGTTAGTTTAGTTCTTGTTTTATCATAGCTAGTGTAAGGTTTGCCCACACTGTTTACATTAGTATATGAAGAAGGTCCAAAATAAAACAATTGCAAAAAATTGCAAAATAAAATTTATGCAGAAAAACCGCTCAATAATAAATCTCTAAATCAAAATTTATTTTGAGTTGTTTCGAAATATTAGTGAACAAATAACAAGAAATAAGACAGATCAATTTTTAACCGTCTTCCCAAAAACGAGAATGTTCTAAGTTTAACGTTTTTTCTATAACTCATATAAAATAATTCTTTTAAGGATATTCAAAATTAACTAGATGAAAATAGTATGCTAATTATCTAATCTAAATTTTTTATTCAATTGAATTTGTAGTTGAAAATTTATTAATAGGTAGTCATTTAAGCTCAGCCAGTTTTCCTATTCATCTGGCTAATTTGAATAACGAAATTTCAAATTTCCTCATAATATCTAGTGTATCTCTTTCATCATGTATCATGACTACTAGGACCCACTAGGTCAAGTGGGGAGAGGGCCTTGTAAACGTCGCTGGTGATATTCGGGGTATAGCACTGATTACATGCCGTAATGATAACGTATTTATATAAGCAGGCACCCATAGGGCAAAGTGGCATGAAAGCATGTCTTATCTTAGGGAATATCTTGGGACTTAATTTGGATTACAACGTGTGGCGTGATAAAGGGGAAGCAGTGCAGCGGGAATAACATAACTACAAGACGAAGATATTTATGGGGCATTTCACGCGAAGCGGACAGCGGAAAAAATTTCAGGTTCTGGATTTTGTTCATATTTGGTTTAATTGTACCTCTATATGTCCTGAATGAATGTGCATTTTTATTTTTTTTCTATGAAACCTAGTTGCCCTTTTCTAAGCCTTTAAAGAATTGACAAAATTTGAGGAGCGGGTTTTTTGAAAAAAAAATTTGCTATTATTCAAAGTGATAGAAAAAAAGTAAATATTGTTATTTTAAAGACAAATAAATGTTTTTCTTGGCTGTTATTACAGAGTTGAAAAAAAAATTTTTTTTTCCTATATAAAACCGGAAGTAAACATATCAAATCGGATTTTACTTAACTTCGACATTTTTAAAAATTGTAGCTTATAGTTCATACATAATATGTGTATAATTTTAGAATGTGATCTGCATTCGTATCGGAGATAGAGAATTTAAACTTAAATTTTTTCATGTTTCCATACAAAGCTATCGCACTGGCCAAACGCCGACTACGCGCTGCACTGTGTTCGAATGCAGATCACATTATGAAACTGAACAGGCATTTACTATACATTTTAAGTTATTTTAATTTTAAATATTAATTTTGGATTTTTTACCTGAAAAAAAAATCCAATTTCGAATTCGATACCACGACTGTGAAGAGCATGCAATTTCCTATAAGAATCACTATTTTACTTATTTTTATATAAGTTTCTTAATATGATCAATTACCTTTGAAACAGGTCATACATAACTTTTTCAAAATTTTTGGTTGTCCGCTTCGCGTGAAATGCCCCTTATACTAGAACTCCATAGTATATGATATCCAGAGAGCGCATATTAGCGACTTATTAGTCCCTTTACCACGAATATCGGTATAGTCAGCTCAATCCATCACAAACTAACTTTATGTAATCTCAGCCTAGCTATAGGAATCTTATATTATAAATTTTAACGTTTAAGGAAGAAGCGCTGTTTGGTCCTACTTATAATTTGTTGCTTTTAGTTTGTGTGGTTTCGTGGTTCTGTTATATGTATTTTCATTTATTACCAATAAATGCTTATTTATAGCATTTAATTATATAATGAGAATAAAATATTTTTTTAAATATTTTGAATTTATGGTACAACTAACCCAATAAGCTAACACAATGAACTGATAAGGTCAAAGTTTCAATAGTAAAGCTTCCTTCTCTAAAGACATTTGGTGCTGGCCATAATTTTCCGGAAATTGTGCGCAAAGTCAGTACTATGTACTTCCATATCGTCAAAGGTTTTCCATTTCCATTGCTAAATTCGGTCAGTTGTAGCAGAGTCGTTCATATCGAAAGTCGCGATGAAAATTGGTGAGCGCTGTAGTTATGTACTTTTGCACTGAGCTGTAGCTTTTTGTAGTGTTCTACTTAATTGTACTGCGAAGCGAAATATGTGAAATAGTTTAGATAAGGCTTATCGTAAACTAGTGTTTTATATGTTTAAAGTGGGTAGCAAGAAGAAAGTGCGAAAACCGTGAACAAATTAGGAATTTTACTCTTAGGCAACTTGGAAAATGACCTGGTAAGCGCCATTTTGATTTATAAAAATCATCTGAAAATTAGAATTATCAAGTTTTTTTCACAAGCTGGACTAAAAAATTATTATACGTAATGTAACACCTGTTTAACTGAAATGATTTCCTTGCGCTTATAATGATTTCTTCGATCTCACATACAACATTTTTCAAATGACCTTGTTACACGAAAAGGATTTATCGATTTTTCCCGCGTAGAACCCTGGTGGAGCTTTATAGGTGGCGCAATTATATTTGATGAAGTACATTCAAGGTGATGTTAATGGGAAAGTTTTGTCTAATGGAAGAAGCATTTTCTTTAATATCTACACTACCCATTAAGTTTTTTATATAGACAAATTAAAGTTGGAATATAAAACGTCTGTTTGATTCTTATCGTTAGAAGTATAAAAAAGAAATTGCCTTAAATTCGGAATAGTCTATATATAATTCTATTAAGGGAGAGAAATATTTACCGTCATCTCGGAGAATAAGGTTGTAGTTGACGTAGGTTAGGTGAGTTGTAGAAATTGTAGATTTAGAGTATCTCTGACGTCCTAGTTTTCTCTTATGTTTTAGTTTTCAATATAATAGGTGTTTATTCTACGTTTTTTTAATTTGATTAAATATTTAAATTTTTAAAGGAATGAAACCATTCTTTAATTTTTCGTAATACCTGGATAGCCCCTATTCCTAATTTTACTTGTTGTGTCTGTATAATATATATATACCTATAAAATACTGGTTGCTTAAATTTCATTATAAACTGATTCAGTTAACAATGTCAAGTATGCGGGTTTATATATATGACTGTGACAGTGCTTTGTCTTTCTCTTCTATAAAGGATTCCTTAAAGGGCAACGTGATTTCTGTGATAATAGCACGAAAGCTATTATAAAGCTTCCACCAGATAACACATTTGAGAGGATTCTAGTTAAAAGGCTATTAATGTATTCAAAAGAAACTGAGATACTTGAATCTTTAAAGACGGGAACTATACGTCGATTTGGAACGTTCGCATCTCACTGCCTAAGCAATATCCGCTAGATACAGTAGTGTTTTATGGGTGCTTAAAGAGTGAATTTTTTATATTTTGATGTTGTTTTTATTCTACGCCTTTTTATATTTTTATCTCAGTTGTTTTTATCCGCACAAATGTTTATAAAAAAGTTACTGCTAACTTACTGATTTTCAACGGCTTTCATTTAGAAAAGTCGCCAGTACGTGTCGATGACAATATGAAATAATCTTGAGGTGTATGTACGCGTTCAAGTATTAAATTACGTTTCCGGCCGAAAAAAGTAAAAAAAAATTAAAATCGTGATAACTCATTCTCCCCGCGTGATATTCATTCAACCCATCATCCTCGTAATGAAAAATATGGGAATCGCTTTGCGTGGCTTTTAGTTAAAAAATACTAAGAGGTAACTCTGATCCTGTTCTAAATTTGACCATATACTGTGTATGTCATTTCGTTCTAGAGCGGTAAAACTGTTCGATATTCGTAATTCTTTTGAAAAGAAATTATGACAGATGCAACTTTTATTTAATAATTAAATAATCTATTGTTAATAAAAATATGTGGTAATTTATTTTATAACTATAATTTAAGTGCCGCGGCGAAATTTTCAACCAAAAATGAGAAATGGCAAAAATTTGACTGAAATACTAAAAAAATAACCTAAAATGTATGTAACCATATTTTTTAATTGAACAATAAGGTGGGTGGACCATGGAAGGCCACGCTCCTTTGAAGGCCAACTATTGAAAAGTCGTAGTTATTGACATGTAAAGACATATTCTTTCTGCTATACACTAAGATCCATCAAACTCAAGGCCACAGATGCGGCGGCGAGTCGCTCGCGCCGCTATTGTGGCAGTGCGATCTCACGCTTCGTAGACTTTGGTCGTCGACGTTACAATTGTTATTCGCGCGCACAGCATAACGTAAGTTTCTAGTTAAATAACCTATTATTATCTCATATTTTTTTACTGTGAATTGTCGTATAAGGATATGTTTATGGTACTAAAGAAAAAAAAATAGTTTTGCCTCGATTTCAGTTAAAATATTGGTAGTGTTCCTAGGAAAGCCGGTGGTTCCTTATAAGGCCAATCAAAAATTTGACGGTTGGCCTTGCTAGGGTACATGGGCCTTACAAGGAACATCTACAAACCATGAACATATGAACAGTTACTTTTTAGTTATAAATACGTTAAACGTTAGTTATAAATACGTTACGTTAAAACAATGTTTTATATTTATAATTATTATTATTTTATTATAATTAATATAAAAAAGTCATTGATAATTGTTAGTTTGGTCTTCTTAGGAACATTTTGGCCTTACAAAGAACGGACCCATAAGAAGGCTATTTTAGGTAAAAAAAAAGTTTTTAATTTCATTATAAAACGCGTTGGCAAGTTATTTGATGTCAATATAATACTCATTACTACTATTTTTAAATAATTTCCATTAATATATTCTTAGTTATACGATGGTGTTCAAGTACTGTTCGTTGAGTTTTTTATAGACGATAAAAATATATTGAGGATTTAATGTTTCGCTTAAAAGAAAGAGCTTATTATGTAGTTTTAGTAAAAGCGGATATATTAATTGTTACAACTCTATTTTTATGTTGAACGACTGATGTATAATATTGGCCTTGTTTGGAGCCGTGTTCCTTGCAAGGCCATTTGGAAGAGCTTAATAAAACTTAAGTTTAATAAATAGTGATTAAAGCTAGGTTAAAAAAAAGTGATTTATATGGTACACAATAAAACAAAGTATTACTTGATAATTTGTTTCCTTCATTTATCCAGTTAATAAACGAATAAAAAGTGTTTACTCGTTAGAGTGGCCTTCCATGGTCCACCCACCTTATATGTTATAATATTTTTTGTACATCCATTTGTTGATAGTTTTCTTAGAAAATTTTCGAAATATTAATAGGTAAACGACAATTTGAAATATTTTTTTTCGATTTAAGAATGTTGAACCGGATCGGCGAGCACTAAGAACATCGTTCCGAGAAAACGCGTTTGAACGTTGACACGGATAAAAACCGCGCATTTACTAATCATCTCCAATGCCTGTACTGTATAAAACTCCTCCTTCCTGCTCATAAAAGCTGTGTAAATCTACCTGCTCGTTTCTTTTGTCAATTCTCGCTTGTTCAACAAAATTATTCAAGTATCGCTTGGATCGATCGATACGATCTTTATTCTGAATGAACGCATATATGAGACAGAACATGAGAAATAATTAAAATTTCAAGAAATCCTCTTGGACTTATGTAGGTTCCTCAATAGTTATGGAAGCGATATATCACAAAAAATAAACTTCCTTAACCTTCAAGACGAGAAGACCTCCTTAAAGCAGCATTTCTTCGTTCAAAATGGCAAGATAGCAGATAATTTCTACAAAATCGTAGCAAATTTTCCACATTTAACGCGTAAAAGATTTTTGCCAAATCTTCAAGATTTAAGCAGTGGCTACAGGTAAAATCTTTTTATGTACAGTTGTCAAATATAAAAACTGTGAAAAATTGTTATGACAACTCAAGCATACTCTTAACTGTACATACTTGAGCATCTCTTCTGCGTTGAAGCTATGCCTGCTGCTTTATTGCAACTTTTGAAAGAAGTAGGAGATCGTGCTGCTCTAATCATGCACACCGCCAACATTTATTTTTTTCGAAGAGCAGAGAGCTTTCTGGTTTCATTCGTTTATTTGCACAAAAATTTGTTACGTCCCCAAAATCGTATGGTGATGGTTTTTCTCCATGTAGTGTTTGTCGTTTCCGAACAAGCGAATCTGCAGGCTTTGGTCTTTTTCAGATAACCCTCGTTGATCTAGTGAAGGAGATGTTCGTATTACTGACTATCCCAACATAAGTAGTCTTACGTCAGAGTATGCCTAAACGCTACCCATTAGGACCTAGAGCTACTAGCACAATCAAGCTCTGCAGCTACACTTTAATACCCTGGCTTGCAGTCTATGGTCATTTCTTCGCTTGGAGTTGTCTGAAAATTTTCCACGTCTACCAGGATTCATTTCCGATACTATTGCGCTACATATGAAAAGTTTAGAAATTGCTTCTAGCAAAACGCCGCTGCTCTTTACCATTCACTAATGATATCAATATTTTTAACCACTCAAAATTATTCTACGATATACTGAAGGACACATCTGGAGGACTTATAGATTTAAGCTTTATCCATTACTTATTGAACTATGTAAAAATAGTATATTCATTTGTTTAGGTTTATCGTATCTCTATTACTATATAATCGTCATTTTTAGGTATTCATAATTAATTTCACTTTGGCTTATCGCATTTTCTTATATTATCATTATATAAGCATCAATAACGGATATTCCAAATTAGCTTAACTTATAAATTATTTAGGTTGGAATCTTGAATTACGTTATGATACATATTACGTGAATTTTGAATTGTAGCTTAATAACGATTTTATCTTGTAGAAAATGTAACATGTAAATTGTATTTATGTATCGGTACTATAAGTTGAATTCTATAATGTAAAGTTAGCATCTTTTCTTGAACACAAGCCACCCAGCTGCAATCCAAGAATTAACTATGTCGTGCGAATATCCTGGAAGCTTCTTTTTCCACACGTGAAGTTTAATTTTACACGGAATAGATTTGAAATCGAAATCCAGACTTTCTCGAATAATAAAGGCAAACAACCAAGTGAACAAACTACATTATGCACTATCTATTATTAACGAGCGTTATACTGGCCTGGAAAAGTATTGAAACGAATATAGTGTAAATTATCCGAACAGTTCTCTGAAAAGGTGTTCAAATAGTGGAATGGAGATAAATTATCTGAACAATTCGCCACAATAAGTGTTAGACAATAACTCACCAAGAAATTAAAACAATTGCGAAGACATATAAAATAATTTCAAAATCAACGATCGATCTGAAAACATTTGTAAGGCGAAGTAAATGTGAATATTGTCGAAATGAAACTGATGCAGCCAAAGCGAAAGTAAATGGACGAAAATGGACGGATAGCAGATAAAAGCCGAGTCAGACAAGGTGACTCTCTCTATTTTGTTTTTTTTGGTTCTTCTGGGAGGCAGTAGTTAGTCTTCGGGGGTGTGCGTAATTTTTTTGAAGTGATGGATCAGCAAGATCAAAAACCGAAATCGAATTTAATCAAAAAGAAGTTTGGATTCGGGCGGCAGTAATATAATACATACGATTGGCAGAGGAGCACGTGTAGGAAAAGGAGTTACCAAGGAAAAAATGAAAAGTTAAGTAGAATATCTTTTTAATTTGAACTTGCATCACTCATCACTCGCATATTAATAGTGTCATATTAAGAGTTGAATGAAGTGTAAAAAGTAGTGTTCGCAGTTTCTTTTCTTTAGCTTGCATATTAATAAAGTTCGATTAATATTTGTAAAGTGTTCGCCATCCTTATAATCCCAAGAAAGGTTTCGTGGTCTACCCTGCTCCCGCGAAAGACCACGTGGCGCCCTAATTTTTTTCTATTTTCAACTCACACCCATCTCCTGAACTAGTGTGCCCTCACCTGAGGCGTGAGGTAGCAACAAATTCCTAAAATTACTTAATATTTTTACCGGCATGCCGCTTTAATCATTTGTAAAAATTATTCAACGATCGAAATATATCAAATATTTTTATTCAAAAATAAAACTTTTTATTTTTAAAATTATATAAGTTTTACTTTTTTGATCAGAAAAAAGCATACTGGATAATTTTTATTTTCCCAATAAATTTTTTTTGATAATCGATTGAGTTTTATTTTCTGCAATCAAAAATAAAACTCAACCTCTTTTTCATGAAAACTGGAACTTCTCTTTAGACAAATTTCTGACTACAATTTAAGAACATCGACTCTTTAACACAAGTAAGTGTTGAAAGAAGCTTTTCAGCACTGAGGTTAATTGATCCTCACTGATCAGAGATAGAACCTCAAGGATATAAATTTAAAAAATATTTTCTTTGCTGTATTATTAATTCTGTACATACCTACATAATTAATCTAATCTAATCTATCTAATTAACTAAACTCAAGCGATACTTATTTTCTATAATTTAAAAAATAAAACTTATTTCATAGGTTTTTCGACTGACCAGGTAATAAATTTCAGTTTTATTTTTGATCTCAATTTAAAAATTAATTTTAACTAATAGTTTAAAAAATAATTATTAAAAATTTAGTTTTATTTTTAAAATTATAATGGTTACGGTCCCTACTGACAACACTATTTAAAAAAAAAAATAAAATTTAAATTCCACCTACATCGCGCTCTTAGACAATGTACCAACCTGCATGTGTTGTTTTCATTAAAATAAAGATTAATTATTTTGTTTAAAATATTTCAATATTTCATATTGAATAGACTTTTGGATTCTTCAAATTGGTGTTTTTTCTGAACTCCGAAACTGATTTTATAAATCATCGAAGCTTCGGTCAAGAAAGTAAAAAGTGCTGTGTTGAGTTTTGTTTCAGTAAAAAAAATGGCCTACAACCCTTCAACCTTTAGCATGTATAAAAGACCTTAACAGGAGGCTGTGTTTATTCACACGACTACTCACTATTTATTTAAGTTTTCATCAGTTTTATCTCTTTATCTATGGGCTAATTATTTGAAATTGATATTTTTCTGGTTAAATTTAAAATATACAGGACTAAAATTGTGTTTAAGTTCTCTATCTCGCCAGAATCTAAGCTCTTCTTATAGAAAACATAGATATAAGGGAGATCCTACTCACAAAGGAATTTTCGGCAGCTTCAATTATTTTAAACATAATAATGAGTTACTTTACGATCAAAATTGTAAATTTTTGTGAGACGCCTGCTTATTTATTTAAAGATTCGTCAAAAGAGACTACTATAGATTACAAAAATATAACAAAGCAACAATTAATATTAAATGTAGATGGCAAGCATCAGCCGAGACATGTCCTGAGCTGTCTCTTCAAAGGCTGCCTGGAGAAACTGAAACAAATCTGGCAAAGTGCTCATTGACGAGGCGAGGCATCGCCTTTTCACGAAGCATAACATCGAGGTAGTCCTGCCAACGATTGAATTCGCATGATCCTCGAAAGAAAGACGAGAATTGAGAACCAAGCCCAGATCGCTAACCATGTCAACTCTGTTCAAGGCAGGAATCACTAAACCTCGATAGTACTATCGATAGTACATATGTGAAAGTATATTAATGAAGAGAAGTACTTAAGAATTTGTTGAAGAATAAAATATTTTATATGTATTCGTTCAAAGGAAATTTTTATGTTGACAAAATGTTTAAATAATTTAACATTGTTTCCCTAGAGTAGTCGAAGGGAATAGGACGTCTTCTACGGGAGAAAGTCATGGCCGTGCACTTGAAGGGGAGGTGTTTACGAGAACACCAATCACAAAACGTAGCCAAGTCGGAGTTCAAGAGACTACAATCAGAGTCATGACTCATGAGTGATAGCGAGAAATATTTTGGCATCATTGATGTATAAGATAAAAATGAGCGGGCCAAGTATGGCACCTCTGAGGTGACCAAGATATGATCGAAAAGAACTCAAACCCATTGGCTATTGATCAGTGGAGATTATATAATGTGGCCACTGTCACAATCTGAATTTTACCCACCTTTAATAAGTTAATGATCTAAAAATGTTTGTTTGGTTTTTGTTATCTTTATTTGGTTTTGTCGACTTATCGATTTATATCAAAATAATTTTAAATTTTAATAATTACAAAATCTGAATTTCCCATAATTACAAAATTTAAATTTCTAATAATGGTTTGATTTAATCCCAAATAAATTTAAAAGTTTCAAAATTCCAAGTATTTTAATCATTTGAATTAGACGTGACCTAGGGTGACAACAGTATTTTAACCTAAATCACTCAGTCACCTGTAGCGTGACGACTTATTAAGAAAACAGACTAGAATTAAAATTGGCTTAGTACAAAGTGGGCAAGTAATTATAGTCTGAAAGGTTAAAGTATATGCAAATTCAGCAGTGTTAACCATCAGAAAGACAAATGCTGAAGAGAACCTGCAAACATCTACTGGACCCTAAATCAGTCCAGTTCAACAAGTTGATTTTCTTATTAAAAAATTTTTTTAAGTCTTATGAAATGAATGTATCAACATTTTCTAAATAAAAATCTGTTTACATTGGATTTTCAATTACTGCCTACGAATGGAGAATTCCCAACAAAAATACGATAATATGAAATCCATAAATTATGAGCAGTATCCACAATATAAAAATATGTCGATATTCATATAGCTCATAGATAATTGCCAATATAATAATATCGTTTCCCAAAACAAATGTATTAATACTGTTGATATATCTATTTACTTTTACCAACTTTAGCTTCGTACAGCAATTGGACATAGGTAACAATAGCTATTGCAAATCCAAAGTGATTTTCTCAGCGATGTAACAAAACTTCTAATTTGTACAAATTATCACATTTGTTCAAATGCGTGAAAATTCGGCCTTAATTTAAAACAAGCTTAATCTTAATCGGGTATAATTTTCAGTTCATATAAGACATTAATAATACACATCACTTTAAAATTAAATTAAAACTTTGCTATCAATTTTTTTGATTAAATTGCGATGAACTGAAATTTGCATACGGTCTTGGAAACTTCTCTTCAAGTACACAAGAACAATACATATGAATTTATTTATTCTTGGGAAAGTTGACGTTTGAAAAATTAATTTATTGATGAAGTTGACGAAAATGGGTGGCTCGACAACGATTGCAAGTGGACCTTTAATCTAAAAAGGATTCCGAACCTCTGCCATTCTCTCTTCAACTTTGGTCTTTTTTTATCGTAATCTGTATGTATGTATGTATGTATGGTAGTAAAGTCAGGGTTACCCGCAAGGTAGAGATTGAGGGGTTCATTTAATGTTATAATTCTGTATCAGAATTTCTCTTATTTATAGTCACCCTAAAATTTTATTTACTACTAAAGAAAATTGCGATTTATTTGCTTAAATTACACTGGTCAACATTTAGTTTAAAAAAAAGTCACCGGATACTACCTAGGTACAAAGGGGTTTTGGAGGTCGCTGAGTCTGAATCCGGTGTCAGTCCTGAATTACACGAGAGGGATTTTACCCCATGAGTGACGAAAACTTGTTGTTTTCTTGGTGAGAGAAGTGAGGTAGCAAGAGGGTCATCTATGAGTGTCAATCACGAATCGTAGGGGTTTTGCTTGAGTTTTTCCTGATTTGCTTTTGTCCATTTTCGTACCTTCCTCATTAGGGTTCGAAAAATTTTTGGTGTCAGGTAGATTTAGTATTGCTTGAGCCGGTGAATACAAATTTTCAACCCTGGAAAACACTTATGAACCGGTTTTTTAACGTCATTTAAAGCCCCTTTCGTAGCAACACTCCGAGGGTTTTTCTACTTTTGCACAGAAGAGAATTGCCGTGAGTTATGGGGTAAAATCCCTCTCGTTTAATTCAGGACTCAGTTGACCTCCTCCACGTCAGTTTCAAGGTCATTTGAAGGTAAAACTAAGAAAAGGTGGTTGAAAAAATTTCAAAAAAAACATACATAGGTTTTTGGGGTCACTGAGCCGGAATCCGGTATTCACTTACCCTTAAAAGACATCCAGAGATCATTTAAAGGTCATTTCAAGATTAATTCGAGAAGAGATGAGGAGAGAACATTAAAAGATTTTGAAAAAATTCCTACATAAGTTTTTTGGGTCGCTAAGTCTGAATCCCGTATCGGTTGACCTCTATAAGGTCATTCGAAGCTCAAACTAAGAAAAGGTGGTTGAACAAATCTGAAATAAATCATACATAGGTTTCTGGGGTCGCTGAGCCCAAATCCGGTGTTCACTTACCCTTAAAAGGCATTCAGAGGTCATTTAAAGGTCATTCTGAGGTTATTTCAATGTTAATTTGAGAAAAAATCAGAGGGGAAGCTGTCAAAAAATCTGAAAAATTCATACATGGGTTTTTTAGGTCGCTGAGTCTGATTCCGGTGTCGGTTGACCTCTATCACCTCATGTTCAAGGTCGTTTTTGCGAATGCTCACCTGCCTACTTATTGTGTGTATATCTGTCTGACTTTTTACCTGCACACCTGTTTGTTTGCTTGTTAGTCTGTATTTATCGTCCACCTGCATTTTCTCTCTGTCCATCTACTTTACATCCTGCCTTTCTACCTGCCTTTCTGTCTCTAATTTTGTCTACTTTCCTGACTGACTAAATGTTTCTATCTGTCTATTTTCCTGCCACCCTGATCACTGATAGTCTGTCTGCCTCCCTGTCAGTTCGTCTTCTTACCTTTCTGCGTACCATCCTCTCTCGATTTTGCGTGATTGTACAAAACTATATTAAACAAAAAACTTTTCAAAGCCTTTAACAAATCAATTCACATCACTCAGCATAAATGCATTAAACGAAATTCGGGCGAGAACGCTTACGTTGTTCCTGGAATGATCTTCGAATCGCTTTTCTTTTGTGTGCTTTATTTGCGTCTCTCTTTAGATTCCAGCAATAGTCTGCTAACATATTCTTTCCCCAAACACCTTGACATCTTTGTTCAAACTCATTCAGATCCTGATGCATTCTTTCTCCTTATTCTTCACTAAGAGCTCCCAGATTTTCTGGGAACCAATCAAGATGAGAATGAAGAAAATGAAGTTTCAGATTCATAAGACACCCTACTTCTTTGAAATTCTGGACCATCTTTTCAACAATATTTTTATAATGGGAGTCTTTATTATTTCCAAGAAACGTTTTTGTAACCTCTTTGAAACTTTGCTCTGGTCCAGTAAAGACGCCCTCTTCTATTTTTGCATCAAAAAGATGAGGCAATTCTTGGAAAATATACATAAAATCAGGACTTTCAACTCGACTCATTGCCTTAACAAACTGCTTTACTAGACCTAATTTAATATGCAAAGGTGGAAGGAGAACTTTATCAGTCGATATCAAACTGGAAGCTATAATATTTTTTTCGCCAGGAACTAATGGTCGTCTCAATGATCAGTCTTTTTTCACATAACGGTGTTCTCGAGCTCGACTATTCCACTCACAAGTAAAGAACGGATCCGATGTATTTCCAGATTGTTGCCCTAGTAAAATTGTAAATATCCTTAATTCTCTACAAAGTAGCCAATCATGTTCATTGTACTTTAATTTTTGCAATAACAATTCAAATTTATGGTATTCTTCATCCAATATAACGGTGCGCTTTCCTCAACATCTGAGTCCTCTGTACTGAAAGTAGCACTTTCTTCATCTTGCGATGTATTTAATTCATCTGGCATTTCTGCATCATCAGTGATACTATTAAGTTCTTCAGTTAAAATCTCAAGTTCCTCTTCGGTTATTTCCATACCATCATCAGGCTCTGCGTGATCTAAAACAGGAAAAGTCACAGATGTAACACGCGGATATGAAATAGAGTTTTTGTTATTTCGGTTGTAGCCCTTCACGTGAGTTAAGTAGAAATAACTGCCTGTGACATAATTTGTCGGAGTTCTCCATATCATTGGATGAGAAAATATCTGCTTATTTATTTTATTGAGGACATTGCGGCATATAGTTCTAGGAGTCCAAGAGTTGTTTAATGTGCTTGTTTCAATACCGAAACATTTATTATACTTTTTATACAGACAATAAGTAGGGAGGTGAGCATTCGCATAAATTTTTCCCATATTTTTTACCTCCTATTCTTACTTTAACCTTCAAACGACCTTGAACATGAAGTGATAGAGGTCAACCGATACCGGATTCAGACTTAGCGACCCAAAACACTTATGCAGGAATTTTTTCAAAATCTTTTAATGTTCTCTCCTCATCTCTTCTCGAATTAACCTTGAAATGACCACAGAATGACCTTTAAATAAGCTCTGGATGTCTGTTAAGGGTAAGTGAACACCGGATTCGGGCTCAGTGACCCCAAAAACTTATGTATGATTTTTTTCAAATTTTTTCAACCACCTTTTCTTAGTTTGACCTTCAAATGACCTTGAAACTCATCAACTGACACCGGATTCAGACTCAGCGACCCCCAAAACCCCTTTGTACCTAGGTAGTATCCGGTGTTTTTTTTAAACTAAATGTTGACCAGTGTTATTAATGAGTACTAAAGATGGCACTGCAATGGCAAACAAATCTACTTATACCGTTTTCAGATAACTATATAATAATCTGTACTGTGTTTGTAGTGTTTTTGTAGTGGCTTTAAGGGGGACGCCACTGTGAAGAGTCAACCCATTTTTTTTTGGATTTTCTCAATGTATACATATCGTCGCTTATACAACAATAACGCGCAAGTCAAATTTGCTTAGTTTTCAGGGGAGACAAAAAACTTCATTATTTATGCATTTTATACAATACATGCATGTTAAAATATTAATTAATTATGTATTGAGTGATTGAGTGTATTATATTAATATTTTAACATGCATGTAACTAGTGGGCTGAAAAGTTCGTAGGCTAACATAGTAAAAAATATTTTTTTGACAAAATTCGATTTTATTATTCAATATAGTTGCCTTCGAGGGCAAAACAACGATTATAGCGGTCATACAATTTTTCGATCCCATTTTTATAGTACGATTTCTCTTTAGCCTCAAAATAAGCCTCAGTTTCGGTGATTACCTCTTCATCAGTGCTAAATTTCTTTCCAGCGAGCATTCTTTTAAGGTCTGCAAACAGGAAAAAGTCACTGGGGGCCAGATCTGGAGAATATGGTGGATGGGGAAGCAATTCGTAGTCTAATTCATATAATTTTGCCATAATTTTCATTGATTTGTGACACGGTGCATTGTCTTGATGAAACAGTACTTTTTTCTTCTTCAAATGGGGCCGTTTTTTCGTGATGTCATACTTTATATGAATTAGACTAAGAATTGCTTCCCCATCCACCATATTCTCCAGATCTGGCCCCCAGTGACTTTTTCCTGTTTGAAGACCTTAAAAGAATGCTCGCTGGAAAGAAATTTAGCACTGATTAAGAGGTAATCGCCGAAACTGAGGCCTATTTTGAGGCTAAAGAGAAATCGTACTATAAAAATGGGATCGAAAAATTTTATGACCGCTATAATCGTTGTATCGCCCTCGAAGGCAACTATATTGAATAATAAAATTGAATTTTGTCAAAAAAATATTTTTTACTATGTTAGCCTACGAACTTTTCAGCCCACTTGTTATTGTATAAAATGAATAAATAATGCAGTTTTTTGTCTCTCCTGAAAACTAAGCAAATTTGACTTGCGCGGTATTGTTGTATAAGCGACGATATCCAAAAATATGTGAAAAATCCTTAAGTCAAAATATTGAAAATTGAACAAGTTACAGGCCGGTTCTGACTCGTGCTGCATAGTTGGGCAGGTGCGCACATCTTCACAATAAATGAAACTTCAGGTACTTTACAAAAAACGATTTTTTATTGGATTGTAGCATTCTTCTATACTATAATCCCTTTTCAGTATATAACATTCTAAGCGTCTAAGTTTAAAACTTATTTAGTTTTTAATCACAAGTTACTCCACTATTTTAGAAGATATTTCAATAATTTCTTCCGAGTTTGTTCTTCCAAAAACTCGAAGATCAATTAAACAATAAAAATTTTTTTTCTGTTAAATCTTCACAATCGCTGTGAATGAGACTGAGCGTAAATTTAAATTTTTTACAACGCTTTAGCTACATCTAAGATACTATAGCCAGGATAGTAATGCTTCGCTAAAGTTTTAACCAAGGGCCACACAGGATAGGCTATTACGTGTATGAGCCGTATACGTGATACCAGCCATTTCACTAATTCGATGCACTAATTTTTCTCAATCTTAGTTGTTAGTTGTTTTCTCAAATCTTAGTTGTTTGCAAAGCGATTGTGGAAAAAGTTTATGTGAGTTAATATACAAATTAAGAAGTGATTTATTAGATTATATGAGGAGGTTCTTTTCAATACTTGACTATTCCACTTTCTACAGAACTGAGTTTTTATGTTTGTTTGTTTGGTAACATTGAAATTAAAACTCAGCGAAAATAAAATTGCTTGAAAGATTATTCCATTTCAAATTTTGGATTTATTCAAAATATATTATTGCTAAATTTTTGAATCCTGTTCAAAGCAATGACTAATCTTGTCATCTATAATAATGCAACAAAATGTCGGGTGCATTCCTAAAAAACTATTTCCTCAAATTGTGCAAAAACACAAAAAGTGGAGTAGCCAAGTTTTGAAAAGAACCTCCTCATATAGTATGACTAAATAAACCTAGAAAAATTTAAATAGTGTTTTGAAAAACTCTGTAGGAATTAGAAAATGTTGTAAATAAACTAATTCTGCTATAATAAGTACTGTGTTGTTTTGTGTAAACAACCTCTGCAATTCCCAAGGAATATCTTCTTTTAGGAAAGTTTTAGTTAATAAATAAATTGTTTTAATAAATAAGTTGTTATGGGGATAACCCTGTGATGCGTTAGGATGCCTTTCACCGAAAGGGAATAAGGGTAAGGGAAGTGAGAAAACTGTCTTGTTTTTTTGCATTGCTGCGAGCTAGACAACAACCCAGAGACGGAGTGGATTTTTTAATTCAACTTTTAAAAACCCACAGGGAGATCTGTGTCGAAAAGATAAAAACATGCGTGATAAATGTTTGATAGTAATTGGGCCAGTTATTATATACTTATATGGGAATAGTTATTTTTTCGTTATTAGTCCCTTAGAGTTTTTATGTTTCAAAGCCTGATCGATTCTTGTGTATGATTTGTTTTTCAGATAAGTGGATTACAAGCCTAGCTATCCTAAACAACCAATTCCTTACAAAGTCCATGTAAAATCATTTTTCGAGTTCCAAAAATAAATTTGTACAATATTATGAAATTAACTGCTACAAGCCACAGTAAGAGCGATACGGCCCTACTCCACTATGCGGACCCGGTGCCGAAAAAAGATACCAATAAAGTAATCACTCATCCAAGGTCGCACCAAGCGTGCATTAGCTTATCTTGCTTATGATTAGTTGAAAGATTGAAGTACAAACACGCCACGGGCGGCTCAATATGTATTACCAATAGCTACTTAACTATGTACTACTATTCGTCATGCACTATCTATTAGGAATCAAGAAATAAATCAATTATCGTCCGTCCTGGCTTTCATTGTAAGGCTGCTCGCAACTCTTCACCGTAAAAAGTTGTGGGTTCTCATGTAGAGCTAAGTCTAGTGTTGTTATAATCGTTGACTCTCCATTTAATAAATTACTCGATGACTATAAATCTTTATTTATAAATAATATTTTGGGAGCTGGCAATCACGCAGCATGAGGATATATTGCGCTACTAGACTACTTACATTGTAAATTTATTTATTTATTTTAAAATGCTGCGTCGGTACAAAATGTTCCGTTCCGCATTTTAAACCACGAAAACTTTCGTTCTAATCTCACCTTATGAAAAAAAAATTCCAAACAAACCTTAATTCGAAAAATATAGTTTCGTGATAGAAAAATCAACTAATGCCATTAAAGGAATAATTTCAAAAAGAATAAAAAATAAGATGATATCCTTGAAATTGGACATCGCTACCAGAATGGAGAGAAGTATTCTAGGGATAAACGTGCAATACCTACTTCAGGGACTACAAAATATGCATAAACAAAATTGGTAAATAAAATACGGCATAAAAAAAAATTAGAAGGATAAAATCCTGAAATGCTTAAGGGATTTGAATATTGTTGTCACTCAAATTTATTCTAACACAACTGACAATGACATCATCAATAAATAAATGTACGTGTCCCCGATAGTGCCTTTGATCGAGGTGATGAGAACATCCCCTCAACACTTCGTTCGGTATTTTCCGTCGAGCGATGTGCTGCTGATACCATCTAATTCGCAGCACACGATGTTTTAAGGACGGAACCATGGCAGAGTAAAATAGATGGGTGAAGAAAAATAATTTAAACATTTAGAATGTCAGTAAGAGCTGTTGGAAATAACCTATAAATAGGAATTTTGGACAATGTAACACGCTGGAGCTCCACCTTTGAGATGGATGGATGGAATGTTGTCATTCATTTCGTTACAACATTTCGTCCGCTGCCTAAATGCGCGGAACAACTACAAAGTGAGCAGTATGTATGTAGTGTTAGAAAATGATGATTTCATTTTTGCCTTACATATATCCTGATCCAAGGTTCAATTTCGAGAATTCGATAAACAGGTTAATTTTAATATTTAATTTTGATCCCTAATCTTTTTTTCAAGGATCATCTCAAGAAGGCTTATGAAGTTATAAAACAATCATCACCTCCTTTATCGCATTCAAAGGAGGAAACAAGATCAACTGCAGCCACAACTAATGTTTCTGGTCCCTCGAGAGATAATTATTCGAGGTTATCCGAAAGAATGCAACAAATGGTGGTAGCTGCAAGTGCAGCACAAACCCCAATATCCCAAAAAACTCTAAAACAAAAGTTAGCTATGCTTGCCATTGGAAAAATGGCTTCTTTGGACACAGATGTCCATCAATATTGGACAACAAATTTTAGTAATGACAATGACCTGAAGAAGCTTTTGCAAGTGGTACTTGCGGTACCAGCTTCCCAAGTGTCAGTCGAACGGGCGTTTAGTGCTTTATCCGTAATCTTAACGAAATTAAGAGTCAGAATTTCAAACAAAAATATAAATAACATATAATTGACAAAACGAAAGTTTTCTCTTTTGCAAAATATAAATTTAATTTGAAAATCTTGTTTTATAATATTAATTGATTTCTTAATAAATGTTTCCTAAATTTTAAATATTTGTTTAAATTGAACTAAAACGGCTGAAACGGTTGTTTGACATAACTCGCAAAATGTGCGGCTCTCAGAATGAGTAATATTAAGTGGCAGACTCACGAATTGAATGCACTTAAAATGCTCCCTCCTAAGAACGAGCAAAAAATGTTTATTTAAATTTAAATTTAACTCGCTACTCCCGCATGAGTGTAAGCAGCTCATGACGTCATGTGTAGGCATTTCCGGCATTTCCGTACTCTGCTTCTAACCTATCCTAAATCTTTTATTTAACTTCACTTGTATGTATTTTCTGAAATTTTGTAATCAATATTTCAACCACTTCCACTGAAGCTATTGGACTGAAATTTGGCACACACGTTTGGTTCTCGTGACAATGCATGATTACTTAAATCCGCCATTTTTAATCCAATATGGCGGACCTTACAAAATGACGATCTATCATTTCCACAGAAACCCCCATGATATGGGTATAAAATGAAAGGGCTTGATAAGCGAAACACAATAAGTAAAGTGACGTCATGCTAAATCCAATATGGCGGACGTCACAAAATGGCGATTTATAATTTCCCTGGTAACCCCTATGATATTGGTATCAAATGAAAGAGCTTGATGAGCGAAACACAATAAGTAAAATGAGGTCTTTCTAAATCTAATATGGCAGACGTCTAATATGACAATGTAATAATATTATGACATGGAGCAAATCTTCACCTTCACGTGGTGGAACCTATTAATCCGAAACATTCATTATCAAGGAGACCAACGCAGATGGATAGTAAACCTAACAGATGTCATGAAATTGATAAGAATCAGATAAGGTTGCAAAAGTCTCAAGAAACTATAAGACACTGCCTAATAAACAATACCTGATTTATGGATGCAATTTCTAATAAATAGTAAAATGCCTGTGAAAATGGTCGTAACAAATTTTAAACAACTTAAAAATGTTGACAAATAATAGATCTAATATTGATTGCAAGATTTCAAAAGACTAAAAAGTAAAAAATAAAATTACACAATAAAAAATATTTAAAAAAAAGCTTTTATTTAACAATAAAATATAAAAATGTACTAAAAAGGAAAAAATTAGTTTTTTCTATAATAAATTTAGGCTGAAAATAATATTTTCATAAAATAATTAATAAAATAGTACCTCATTTTTAATATTTTGGGTAAAATAAATTTCGACTTACATTATCATTTTGTTTGAAATAGTAACTTAGCTTTGATAAATTTGGGTTTACAAAGGATATAAGCATATAAATTTTGGGCCAAAAATATATTTCAACCATAATATACCTTTAACGTATTTCTTCACGGAATTTCTGTATTCGTATGACTATAAATAAAAACTTTGGCGCTCATTAGATATTGAAAATATAAAATAGTACTAGTGAAACTAAGCGAAGCGAAATTATGCTGAATTTTTTTTTAAAGTGACATTTTACGTTACGTCCATTATTTTATATATAACCGGACGTAACTACGGGGTGGGGCGGAACACCTAACTTCTTAGTGAGGTGGGGAGGGGGTGGTGGTGGTAGTGAGGGATGCGGATGTTCAAAAAGAAGAAGGAGAAGATGCAATATCTTCGAAATAGAAAAATAAAATCTAAATCTCTTATTTACATATTTCAGTTATCATAAATTAATAATTTCATTTATAGACTTTATTACTGAACGTGAAAATTTAATTTGTGCCCTAATTACAAATGTAGTTTTCACAAAATTATTTATTTATATACAAAGATTCATCAAATGCCTGATTACTGGAAATTATAATAAAATATGTATAAGAAACAGTCAGTAAACAAAGATAAAGTAACTTTAAATAAGCTGATCTTTTATCCGATTTTTCAAGAGATGAAAATCAATGTAATCAAACTTGTCATTAAAGAGATGCGACAACGATGCCAATGGCTCATTCATACCGTACTTCGCGCAATGAAAAGAAACTTCGAAAAAGTTGTGAATCCGCAGGGAGTGAGCGGGAACAGAGAAATTCAGAGATCTTAGCAGCTCTGGAGAATTCGCTGTGCCCTGAAGACATTCGAAAGCAAAAGTAATTTTAGAATTGTTACGCCTGTTATCAAGAGTATCCAACGAGAATAATTCGAATAATCCTCATATGAGGAATGTCCCTAATATGGACCGGCCTAGGCTTAACAAAAGTACAATAGAGAAGTTTTGATATATAAGGATCATCAAACTCTTTTGACCATCGTTTAATAAAACTTAAGGGCTATATGGGCTAGTCTCTGAGTTGGTTCACTGCGTCGGGTGAAAATATACGCACGAATCGGCAGACCTACCGCTGAGAGTCGGAACATAGGATGAGCTGTCCTGAGCGATGTCGGGTTAAAAGTCTTTAGAGTTTCATATACTTGCACTGCTCTTTTATGTATGGATTTGTTGTGGTCACTCATTTGCTTAAAAGAACTATATTCAAAACTTCAACTATTATAAATCCACAACTTAAATTTAATTCTTATCATTATTAATTCAGTATTAATTTTTATATTACAAAAGAACCACGACTTCTACGGGCAGCGGACTAATAGCGAGTATTTTTCTGATTGGAAAACTGCAAGACAAGATGGCGTTTTGCTATGAGTGTATGTGAATGTAAGTTGGATTTGTTGTTTAGTGAGTTTTTTTTTACCAAGTTTCAAATGATATGTTTTAATGGCAAATATTTAAATTTGAAATTGTCTTAATATAATTATAAGTTTTATGAAGCCCTTGAGTCTTCTTGTAAGATCACTACAGATCTTTTCCATGTTTTACATGGTCGGTTGACCCGGTGTGTTCTTTGCACACACACACAATCCACAATCCAGAATCTGTTGAGCGATGTTGTCTGACTCTTTTCTTAATGTGTGTCCTATCCAATGCCACTTTAGTATTTGAACCGATATCTATTCCGTCTTGACCGACGTAGTGTACAATGACCTCCTATCAATGATTTTTCAGAAAGTGCAGACTCCGGAAACTCCGGTTGGCAAATGCTAGTAGCTTAGATGTTATTTGACAGGTTACTTTCTTTTTGCGTGAGTGGTTTTCTGGAGCTCGCACATAACTCATTAAGGAAATTCAATAACATTAAAGTTAACAGTGTGCATCTAAGTACTCTAAAAATATTTCTGAATTTAAAAGTATGTGATATTTTATTAATACTGTTTTAATTTATTTTTTCAGAATGTGCATATTATACACTACTAATTAATTAAAAAAGTAACAATCAAGATGGCCGAACAACAAAGATTATCCCTATGCCCAAGACTGATTGATTATTTGGCCATTGTTGGTGCTAGATCCAGCGTCATACAACGAGGAGTTGCCGGCAACCATAACCCGCCCGTACAGGTAACTTGCAATAAAATTTCTTTCTTGTTTTACATTTGCTGGTATATTTTCGGTGTTTTCGATTTTGCTTCGAGGTTAACCCTTGCCCATTGAAGAAGTATTTGTTGGTTTGAGATTCTGGTGTTTTGACTTGAGTCATGCTTCGTATTGTTTATTTTTGGTACATTTAACCCTTGGCGACTGATCGAGTCTAGTTCTGACAAAGAACAGCTGCGGTGCTTATAAATAGAGCAAACAACCCCACGGGGGGATAGGGAAGGGGAGGGATGGAAGTAGTGGCGGGTAACCCCCACGCCCAACCATGTGGTGGGGGTAGTGGCGAGGTTAAGCAAACCCCACGGGGCGGGGGGTAAAACCATGGGGTTGGGGGTGGGGGACGAGTGGTGGAGGGTAACCCCCACGACCAACAATGGGGTGGGGGGTGGGGGACGAGTGGTGGGGGGAAGTGGCGGGACCTTGCACCGATCTGATCAGCTGTATCATAATAATATTTGCAAAATATTTTACCGCAAAAGTGGTGTGACAGTTAAGTAGTGAGAATATGATGCAGCTGTCCAGATCGGTGTTTAAATTAGCAGGCTTAAGATTTAGTTTTCGATTTCGTGTGAAAGCGTTCAGCAGCAAAAGAAAAACTAAAACTTTGGTACTGCTGCTGAGGCAGAGTCAAGAAGTTTAATTTTTCTTTATCAGAAACGCTGATCGTGTTGAGAAATTTTGACATATTTCTCAAGTCGCTCGAGTTTATAAAAAGTTTATTTTGGATTTTTTCACCCGGGTCAAGTGTAAATTTTGTGCATATTTTGTGCGTATTTTGCTATATCGGTGAAATTATTTGAAATCGAAATTGTTCCCGTAATTTTTCAGCTAGTACGTAACTCGAAACAGGATGGGACTTTGGAGTACCGTTGCATGTCTGGTTTCGAGTTCAGTTCTAACTTTATTTGTTAAGTATTTGTGCGGCATTCGCAAGACCTTGTAGAAGTCGATGCCGCCGATGCAAGATTTAAATGTTTCGATCAACTTACAGATATCAATGTGTATCGATCTCTTCGGAGAGCAGAGATTTCCAGAGTACGGAATTAGCGGAATCAAGCAGAATCGCGAAAATAAATAAATATATCCGTGTTTTCGAGAGTTGTATCGCTTGTTTTTGCTTGCTCATTTCATGTTCTCGTTTGTTTTACTTGTCCGTTCTTTCTCTTTGTCCATGTGTACTTACTTGGTTCTACTAAAGCGAAATTAATCCCTGCTCGAAACACAATAATTTTCGAGCATTGCGATATGATTTAGTAGGTATTCAGAAATCGGTCGAGTCCTTCTTACTTTACACGCAAGTTAGTTACTAGTTCTTCCCAAGTTGTCACCAAATTCATGCGGCCCTCAACAAGTTTAGAATCCCAGTCCACCGACTGACATATGAAACTAATATACTGCACCTAACTTCATAACATAATTCAGCAAGCCATCTCGAAGCGTATAAATAAGCACTTTCGAGTCCTATTAGACCATTTTGTATTGAACAATCGACGTGACAACATCGGTAGCATTTGAGTTCTTCGAGTTCTTAGGCAAGTACACTATGTCGGTGGATTCTTTGACACTGGTAACAACGCAAGTACACTTAGGGAAATAATTATAATTCCACACTTAAAATAAACATTTTTCGACTTCTGGTAAAGGTTTAATCAAAAGTGGAGTTATATTTCATTAGATCATAAACTAATGTGCAAATTTAAATAAAAAAATACCGGACGAGTTATTTCAAAATGTTACCCTATTTACGAAAGAACGCGAAGCCCTAAAGGAAATAATTATAATACCAATACTGGCGTTCTTAATAACTTCCTTTATCCGATTCGGCATTGAATTAATGAGGTTTTGGAGTTCGAAAATTGGGATTTGATTCCAAACCTTGACGACCTCGGATTTAAGACACCGTAAATTGTTGTACTGACGTCCATTTGAGTAAACTTTGCTTACGATTATCCCCCACAAATTCTCGATGGGATTTAGGTCAGGACTAAGTGCAGGCCATTTCATAACCTCGATGTTTTTGTCCTGGAACCCTGACGAGACGATATCAGCTCGACGTATAGGGGCGTCATCTTGTTGAAAAATTGGGTTTGTTTCGCCTATTCCGGAAAAAAATGGTAAATAATTTTTATCCAAGATATTTATATAGTCGACAGCTTTCATTTTGTTTGAAACAATACACAAAGCTGTTCGTCCTTTGTAACAAAATCCCGCCCATACCATAATGTTACCTCCTTGAAAATGTCTGTGGAAGCTTATTGGTTTCTTGGTTCTTTTTTCATGCCAATATAGTTGGCAAACGCTTAAAAACCTGCAGAGTACATTTTTTAGAAAAAAGTCAAATTGACTAATCAATTATTTGATAGTGTACTACCTGTGTACATATAAAAGTGCTATTACTGCTAATTAGCTGAGAATTTTACCGGGCGAACTCCTAAAATTGGTATTTTAAAACTTTTGTGTGCGAAAGAAAAAGTTGACACTTCACTTGCTTTGGATTTTTTGGTGGCAAATTTGCTACATATTGCGAAGGACTGCGTTTCGTGTTTTCGCACAGGTAAAACAATAGGTTACGAGCAGTTAGTACATGTTTTGCCGAAGTGGAATAATATATGAGAAAAGCTAACACCTTTCTATCTCGCTTTCCGGGGTCTAAATGCATCTTGGTATACTGGAGACTGCGATCATCTTCTTACATGTGGGGACTGTCAGGGAAAACAGCATAAAACAAGTCCCACTCTTGTTAGTAAACAATACAACGTAATAGCACAATTAACCAGAAATCACAGAGTGCTAGTATTAAAATTAAGAAAACTTACTTCACTGCACGGACACATAACCTTAATTAGCGTCACTGAAGCTCGACTGTAAACGTTCATGAGTAGCCACGATCAACACAATAATTCACCCGTTATAAGTGCTGGAATAAACAAAAGACGTATTAAACAAATATTATCACCAGAAACTGCTGCATTGTGCACCAGCAAATCTGCTAAACGATCTTGTGCCATGAACCGTACCGACAAGATCGGCGATAGATCAATGGGTGATCTCATGGAGGCGATGTCTCAGCTACTGCAGAGCAATTTGTCAAATTTGGCGACAAAAAGTGACTTTGAAGAGATGAGACAGGAATTAGTAGAACTCAGAACCGAAAATGCTAACCTTCGCAAGGCCATGTCTGATCTCGCATCCCGTGAAAACGAATTGCGAGAGCGCTTAGAATATATGGAAGGCAAAATCAGACGTAATAATCTGATATTCAGGGGGCTTCAAGTTTCAGAAAATGAACACCCAAGAGACTCGGTCATTAAGCTATGTAAGGAGGTGCTGAACATTACCGATCCTCTGGAAATTGTATCAGCTCGTAAGACTGGATCGATTAAATTAAGCGACCCACTTCTACTTGTAGAGTTCAACTCCCAAGCATCTGTTTCCTGCATCTTGAACAATGCTAAAAAGCTAAAGGGTTCCAAGATCACTATTCAGAGGGATTACTCAAACCGAACTAGGAACAACAGGCGTGTACTATTTAAGCTAAGGTACGAGCTGCAAAGGTTGGATGGAGGGAAGAAGATTTATGTCCGGGACGATAGGCTAATTGTGGAGAACACTACATTTAAATTATTTAACAACAGACTTTTCAACAATGGTAGACCAGCGATCGACTTAATTTGTAGTTATTTTGTTAACAGAGAAGTTGTAAAGATACGAGTAGCTTAGAGGTAGATATGAGCAGAGGTAGTCAATAGGAATTGGCCGTCTGTCAGGTAAGTCAAGATTTGGAATATTACAGTAAGGATAGAGTTGGAAATTTAAGTAATAACAATGGAATTCAGAATTTAAGTAGCTGTGCGCAGATTAGCAGGGTTGAGAGGATGGGCGAAGGGGAAAAGGGGGAAAAACAAAGAATACTTAAAATTTTGTCATATAACATTGCAGGTTTAAGGAACAAGACGTTATTTCCGGGCTTTTTCAGTTACGTTAGAAGTTTCGACATTTTTTGCCTTTATGAAACTCATGTGTTGGAGGAAAATTATAATTCATACGCGAAGTTCTTTGGGGGTTTTGAGGTTTGCTGGGTAAGTGCGGCGAGAGCTTCACAGTACGGAAGAGCAAGTGGGGGGCTGCTGCTGGGAGTTAAATCTGAGGTATTCTTGGAAGATAAGCTAAAATTCTTGTGGAAGGAAGACTGGCCATTTGTTCAACTGCGGCAAGGCTCAGACGTGATTAGTTTTATACCAGCCTACATTAATTGCACTAGTTGGGAATCTAATTTTGACAGGTTTAACGATTTATTTACTGCCGGGGAAATAACAAACATAGTTATTTTGGGAGACTTTAATGTAAGAATAGGCCAGTTGCAGGATCTTCCTGAAGAGCTTGAAGTTGGTTCCTCTATGAATATTCGCAGGAGATCACAGGATGCTATTGTAAACGGAAGAGGGAAGCGTTTTTTAGAGCTCTGTAGTGATTTAGGCTTAGCAATTTTAAACGGTCGAACGGAAGGGGATTATGATGGCAAGTACACATATGGTCGCGAAAGCGCGATTTTAAGTTAAAAATATTTAAAGTGCTGGTGCCATCTTCGCCGGGGTGAGGGGCTTTTATGCTCTATTTAAAAGCACAGTCTGGTGAGTCCGTTCCGATTTGTATCTATTTGCTTCCATCCAACATTCAATGTAGTACAATCGTGCTGCATTGAATGCGTTTAACGGGTCTCCGCTGCTGAGCATTTGGCTGCCTGTGTCGAGATCAAAGTTCAGCACAGCAGGCATAACACTGCTGCTGGCATTGTTCTCACAGAGGCGGCTTTGCTTCGCATTTGTGGATCCCGTTCGTCAGTCCTTGTGTTTGTGTACGTTTTTGTTTTGTTTTGTTTTGGGCAAATTAAGACCGGGAGTATGCAAAAATTTTTATTTAATTTTTGCAACATTCGTGGCTTGAAAAGTAACCATTTTTCGGTTTACTGCCACTTGATCGCGGAAAATCCGGCTGTTTTTGCACTAAGCGAAACCAAGGTTGTTTCCGATTCTGATATTAATCAGTATCACATCCCTGGTTATCACTTAGTGCCACTCTTCTCTCCTCAGAGGGGAATCGCGGTTTATGTTAGAAAAGATGTGCCATTCTCCCTTCTCCCTCAATTTTCTTCTACTAATCCAGAATTTAATTATGTCTGGATTAGATTTAAACTCTACCGGCACATCATTCATTTTTGTTTTTTATACCGCAGCCCGAATATGTCTGATACTGACACTGTGTGTTCCTTTGATAAGTTGTCCTCCGATATCGATAAGATTTTGGAAATATCCCCCTCTTCTGAAATCGTTCTTGCTGGCGATTTCAACGTCCACAACACACAGTGGCTCAGGCATTCTTCTACCACAAGCCCGTCTGGAAGACACGTCGAGTTATTTAGTGAGTCTTTTAATTTACAGCAACTGGTTGAGTGTCCGACTCGTGTTCCTGATACTTTAGGGCACAACGCGCATCTTTTAGATCTATTTCTAACATCGCATCCAGAAAAATACTCTGTTTCGGTGACGTCTCCCTTGGGTAATTCGGACCATTGTCTAATCTCCGCCCAATTCTCCATCTCCTCTCTGACAACCACTAACCTAAATTCCACCAAAAGATTAGTGTGGCATTATAAAAATGCTGATTGGGCGGGACTTAATAAGTATCTCAGAGAACTGGATTGGTCCGATTGCTTTTCTGTGAGAGACGTTAACAAATGCACCGATTATATCTTAAACATCCTTTGGTTTGGAATGCATCGCTTTATTCCTCATAGCTTCAAGAACATCAAACCAACTAACACCAATTGGTTCAATAATGACTGTTTCGCAGCCATTAAAAATAAGGAAGCAGCCTTCCAGGCATATAAATTGTGCCCTTCAGAGGAATCGAGACGTATCTATAGAGATGCGCGGAATATTTGCAATTCAGCAATTAGCCGGGCTAAGTTCAATTTCGACCAGAACATCAGACGGAAGGTTTTTTCTACCCAAAAGGGTAGTAAGGGTTTCTGGTCTCTAGTAAAAACCGTAAAGAACAATTTCACCTGTTCGTCAACACCACCACTCATTTACAATGGGACTGTTTTTACTGACTCATTGGACAAGGCCAACCTGTTTGCTGCTAATTCATACTTACCACCTTCATCGCAGCCACTTCCATCTCCATCACAATGTACTAGTAGGCAAAAGACGCTACACTTTCGCACTCGCGAAGTTTTTAGAGTACTTTCAAAACTCGACGTGACCAAAGCTACTGGCCCTGATGGTTTCTCGCCCCTTGTTTTAAAATGCTGCGCCTCTGCTTTGGCTAAACCTCTGCGCAAACTTTTTCACCTGTCATATTCAACAGGAATGTTTCCAAGTGTATGGAAACTTGCTCATGTCCAGCCGATACTTAAAAAAGGAGAGGCATGCGACCCCTCTAACTACAGACCAATTGCACTAACCTCGATCATATCTAAAGTTTTTGAATCACTCATCAACTCTCAGTTGTTGAAATATCTAGAAAACAACCATCTTATCAACGATTGCCAGTACGGTTTCCGCACTGGCCGCTCAACCGGAGACTTACTAACGGCTCTAACGGAACGTTGGAATCATTGTCTTCATAATTTTGGTGAGTCTGAAATCGTCGCTCTTGATATTTCAAAGGCTTTTGATAGAGTCTGGCATGCTGCCCTTTTAGCCAAACTTCAAACATTTGGTCTGCACCCTACCCTCGTTAAATGGATAGAGAGTTTTTTGTCAGGCCGTTCAATTCGTGTAGTAATTGACGGAGTTACATCTGATTCCTACGAAATAAATGCCGGTGTACCTCAGGGTTCAGTTCTTTCACCAACCTTATTTCTTCTTTTTATTAATGATCTCTTATCCCTTACTCTCAATCCTATTCATAGTTTCGCCGACGACAGCACCCTTGATTTCGCGTACTCATTTGATTCTGTTATGAACTCACGTGGAAATGCTACAGAAGCCAATCGGGAACGCATGTTTAGATCATTAAACAACGACATTTCCAAGGTCCTTGCTTGGGGCAGAGCAAATCGTGTTACGTTTAATGCATCCAAAACCCAATGCTGTTTAATGTCCCTTAACTTGGGGGCGTTCACCCCCAACCCATTTCAGTCGACGGAGTGAATATACCCAATTCACCCTCCCTAAACATCTTGGGTATCGAGATATCCAGCAATCTTAGCTGGACTGATCATATATTTGCAATCGCTAAAAATGCGATGAAATGTTTGGGTTTTCTACAGAGATGTAAGAAATATTTCACCCCACCTGACTTAGCGCTGATCTACAAGTCCCACATTAGGCCTAGACTTGAATATAATTCCCATATTTGGGCAGGGGCCGGACACACCGCACTGTCCGCGTTAGACAAAGTTCAGCGTAAAGCTGTTAAGCTTATTGGCGATCCCTCAATCTCTGAGGGTCTTGACTCTCTGGAGCATCGACGGAATGTCGGTTGTCTCTCACTCTTCTATCGTTATTTCCATGGCCGTTGTTCTAACGAAATTGCTAGCCTGATTCCTTGTAGACTAATGACAACGCGCGATACAAGATCAACAAGTCGCTCCCACCCCTATACTCTCCAGGTCAAATTTGGACGTACCGTAAAATTTCGGGAATCTTTTCTAAGCAGAACAACACGAATGTGGAACAGTTTACCATCTTCTGTTTTTCCCTCGTCTTATCAGCCTGAAACTTTCAAACGGGGCGTACATCGACACCTCCTTCACCCAAACTCCTAACCCATTTCCCTCATCCTTAATTCCTTTCCTGCCAAGGCTGTGCTTAAGCATCATAGGGCATCCCCTGAGCTTTGGCATCATCATATATAAAAAAAAAAAAAAAAAAAAAAAAATGTGTCTGGAAGTGGTGCTTCTGTGAATGATATTATTGCGGTCTCTTATAATCTCTGCCCATTGGTATCTAGGCTGATAGTAGACGAACAAATGTTTTCAGACCATTTTCCTCTGCACTTATCGTGGACAATAGATAATTCGCGACAGTGTATTAAACCACTGTCGCTGCTTCCTAAGCTCAATTGGAATGCTCAGAACCCTGATATTTACAGATCAAAACTTAGCTACTATTGCAAGACTAATAACTTTACTGGGTCAATTGAGAGCTTAATTAAGATAATTGGACGTTCTTCAGTGAAGTCTACTTGTAACAAGCAGGTATTCAAACAAAAGTGGTTGATAATGATTGCTTGCGAGCGCGAAATCTCTCGTTTAAATGGTTAAACATATTTCGAAAAACTGCATCAGGCTTGGCTAGAACAAATTATGTTATATGCACTAAGAGGTTTAAGGAGCTTTGTAGGGTTAAAAAGGACCATTACTATAAAGTAATTATAGTGAAACTGGAAGTAGCGAACGACTCCAAAACATGGTGGGGTTTGGCGAAGGAAATAAACGGCAAGAAATTCATAACTAGCGCAATGTTAGATGTGGAGGATTTTAGAGAATACTTTAAATTGCTGTTAAATTCTGCACCGGTTACTCACACTATCCTTTACGCTGCCCCACTTATACAAGACAACATATTAGATAGTGATTTTGAGCTTGGTGAGCTGCAAGAAGTTCTATATAAAGTCAAGGACAATAAGGCTCCCGGTATTGATGGAATTCCGTATGAATTTTATAAACACGCACCTGAGGATTTCTTGAGATGTCTGCTAAAGTGTTACAATGAAATTTACGAAAATGGTGATGTTCCCAGCAGCTTTGTAAAATCTGTCATCTTTCCTATACACAAGAAAGGGGACGCGAACTGTGTAGAGAATTACCGAGGGCTGTCGTTTATGGATGCTGCGGCGAAACTTTTTGCAGGTATGCTCTATAATAGAGCTTCCCTGTGGGAGAAAAGGTATAAAATTCTACACGAGTGCCAAGCTGGCTTTCGTTCTGGATATTCGACGGTGGATAACATATTTAACCTAATAAATATTATAAAGCTGAGTCACTCGCTAAATATTAAAAAGGTATATGCATTTTTTGTCGACTTTAAATCAGCCTTTGACACTATAGATCGTAACTCGCTATTCTATAAACTTTATAAATTAGGCATGTCGACAAAATTTGTAAGAATACTGCAAAGCATGTACGAAAATACACAGTCGCAAATATGGAATGGGGATAAGCTCTCTGAGAGTTTCCTTAGTAACACAGGGGTAAGGCAAGGATGTATTTTGAGTCCTTTGTTATTTGCACTGTTTATAAATGACATTGAGGGGATTCTGGAAAGTGGACTAATGATTGAAGATATTGAAATAAAAGTGCTTATGTATGCAGATGACTTAGTCATCCTCTCCGATGACCCAATTAAGTTGCAAAGAATGATCTATCAGTTAGAGGGATACTGTCAAATGTGGAACCTTATCGTAAATTTGGGAAAATCGAAGATCAAATGGAGTTGGATCAATGCGTTGAGCGGCAAGACCACCATGCCTTGGGTCCCGGGTTCGAGCCCAGATGACCGTGAACTTTTATTAAGAAATTAAAATAATCCACTCCGTCTCTGGGCTGTTGTCTAGCTCGCAGCAATGCAAACAAGACTCAAGTTTCCTCACTTCCCTTACCCTAATTCCCTTCCGGCCAAAACCATGCTAACGCATCAAAGGGTTGTCCCCTAGGATTTGGCCATATCGTATAAAAAAAAAAAAAAAAAAAAAAAAAAATCATGATTTTTCAGCGAGGTGGCGGTAGGAGGAAGAACACTGAGAACTGGTGCTACGGTAACGTGGCAATTGATGTAGTAAGAGAATACGCATACCTGGGAATCATTCTCACTCCGAAACTGTCAATGGCAAATAATTTTAAAAGCCGTCTTGACTCTGCAAAAATTAGCATAAATATAGTTTGGAATAACTTTTTTAGAAGTATCAAAACAAGATACCCAGATAAACTTAAATTATTTCATGCAGTGTCAAGGTCTGTTTTATGCTACGGAGCACAGATTTGGGGATATCAGCAGCACGAATTAATTGAAAAGCTGCAACGCTTTTTTGTAAAGAAACTGTTTAAGTTGCCACAACAAACTCCAAACTATATGATAGCTTTGGAAACTGGTTTACCTTGTATCTATATCTACACTTTAAAGTTGCATTTCGAATACTTAGCTAGGGTACTTTACAAATACGACAATAATAGACTACCATATCGTTTGGCACGTAAGATCATGGAGAAAAAAATATACTGGTATACTACATGGCAATATTTAGCGATTAAGCACGACATTGATCTGAATACTGGCCAAATAAATAACCATTCCTTCAAAGCTATGATAACACACATAATTAAAAAAGAAGACGCATGGCTGAGGAGTAAAGCAGTACATCAAGCTAGAAGTACCATACGGCATGAACTTTACGACAAATTGCATTACTTTTCAGCGCAAAGTTATGTTAAAGACTGCTTATCGGTAGAAAAAATTAATCTAATTTGGAGATACAGGGGGGGCTTAGTATACGTAAATAGCAGTCCTTGGAGAAGAGGAGGAAGCAGTTTATGCTCCCTTTGTAACTTAAATGAGGAGGAGAACCTGCTGCACTTCCTTGGCGGATGTTCTATCCTCACTGAACTCCGTGTCCTAGCGTTTGGTAAGCGAGTGCTAGAAGAGGCTGAAATCATTGATGTATTAAATGGTAAGAACAATTATAATGATTTGTTTCTTTTTGCTACAAAAGCCTGGAGGTACAGGAAATTCCTAGTAAATGAATTTAATAACTGATTTTGATATTCATTTGTGTCGCTAAATGCACGATGTCGAACTTTTCCACTGAGCTCATTCTCGCATTACTTCTTTTCATCGTTTTATCTGCTTTTTTTCTCTTTCTTTTTTCTTTAATTGACGTTTTGTAAGTATGTGGGTTGTAATTGGATATAATTTTTAATTAATTTTTTTTTTTTTACTGTTTGCCAACCTTGACAGACGGCCTCTGAGCCATTGTCTAGTTTATTAGCAAGTACTATACGTTCCATTCTAGGGTTTCTCTATTTTTGTATTATATATAGTACAGGTATTTAGTATAAGTATATATATACATATGTGTATTTTTACTGTTATTATGTTTTTAGTTTATATATTATGTATATTATTATTATTATTATTTTTTTTTAATTTAAATGAATTTGTAATGGAGTTTAATTTTAAAATTGAAATTTTGTAATAAACATTATTATTAGTTGATAGCCATCTGGGCCATCCAATTTGAACTTTTTCTTATCACTAAAAGTAACTTTCTTCCATTCGTCGGTCCACAACAAATGCGAAGTCGCAAAGGAAAGCCGCACACTTTTATGGTGCTTTTTTAAGTCTGGTTTACTCTTGGACTTTATCAATGTTAGTGTATCTGAGTCCTGTAAAATTTATCTCACCCGTCTCGTGGTTACATTTAATTCCAATTTCCGACGAATTTCAGAAGCACTTAGTTTTTTAGAACTGGCTTCTAAAATAATGCGACGTTTTTGGCGGTCAGTTACAGATGGAGGTCGCCCAGATCGTCTTGTTTTTCCCTAGAGCGGCCCCTGACATTTGACACGCCAACGTGGGATCTGTTAATTTGTTTTGTTTTTTTCTTAATAAAGTTCTTAATGTTGATATTGGTAGTATAATTATTTCCTTTAGGGCTTCTCATTCTTTCGTAAATAGGGTAACATTTTGAAATAACTCGTCCTGTTTTTTTTATTTAAATTTGCACATTAGTTTTGATTAAACCTTTGCCAGAAGTCGAGAAATGTTTATTTTAAGTGTGGAAGTATAATTATTTCCCTGAGTGTACTTATTTTCTGTTTTTTACCTTGTCTATTTCAGTATCAGTTCTGATTAGACTTCGACGTATTTCGCCAGCGATCAGAACTGTAACTTAATTTGCTGGATTAAATTTATTTATTTTTGTTTCTTCACAGAAACAACTGATATACGTTCTTCGATGTGTTTTTATTTGTGTGAACTTTTAATTTTTTGATATTTTCATTTCTGAATTATTACTTTATGTTTATATATTTTTAACTTCCCACATATAGGATTAATTTCAAAATTTTTAGTTTTAATTTTTTTTTACATTTCAAAGTCACCATAGTGTTTTACGCATGTTTTTGAACACATGTATGTGTGTGTGTGTGTACGTACGTACGTTCGGACCCACTTTTTTCGACAACGAAATCTCGCGAACGAAAAATGATAACGACTTCGCTATGGTGCCATTCGAAGCGTATTATTGTCAATAAGAGCTGAAAGAAATTTAATCAATTTCGGTTCAGCCGTTTTTTTGTTTAAACAAAAAAACTGAACAAAAAGTTGATTTTCGACTTTCTTGAAAAGGATTTTTTCGATATAATTTGTTCTGATGACGATCGGGACATCAAAAAGTCGGATAATAACAATTTATTATGAACAGAAATTGTTTATAATGATAAAAAATTGTTTATAACAATAAATAATTGTTTATAACAATGATAAATTTATAATGATAAAAAATGGTTTAACTTAGTTGAAAATTGGAAATTGAATACAAAATTGAAGATTGTTCATAGCAATTGAAAATTCTTATAAACAATTAAAGTTTTGTTACCACAAAAAATTTTTTTTATGAATAAACTTTGTTTATATCAATTAAAAATGGTCTATAACAATTAAGAATTGTTTATATCAATTTTAAATTGTTTATAACCATTCAAAATTACTAATAACAAATGAATTCCAAACAGAGTGCATTTATTTGGTTTTAAGTAAAAAATAGTGCTATAACGGAATAATTTTTTAAAAAATGTTTGCATCTAATTAAACGAAATTATCATGATAAATTAAATTCATTATTTTATTGATTTATAAATTTAAAAAATCAATTTTTTAAGTATTTTTAAATGAGAGTGGGCGAAAGTTTTTTTTTGAAAAAGATTCAACTGATCTAATTGGTTCTGATACAACTCGATACTTTAAAAAATCCAGAACTTTTATAGTTTTTTGTAACATTAAAAAAACCATAAATAGTTGATATTAATGTATAGTATGAATTTTATTGAGTTTTCACTTACTCGTTTGTACTATGATCATGAAATTTATCGCTATTAACAATTAAATATTGTTAATAATAATTGAATATTGTTAATAACAATTAAAAATTGTTATTAACTGGGAAGTTGTTCGTGTGGACCTCAAGGGTCGCACCAATGATGCGATACCCAGAATCTGGACCCACCCCACTAGTTGTATTATTGAATTTATAGTCCAGTTGTAAGTGTATCAGAATATAATTAAAGAAGTTTGTAAAAGATTGTCAATTTTGACCGACATTAAGTCCTGTATTACAAACATCTCTTAATAACCGTGATCTTTAACATTAGTAATTTTCATTGAGTGTTTTCGATTTTGCCACCGAGACATAACACCGGGGACAGCTGGAGTTACTGTGACCCTGCACCAAAGTGTCATCTGCTTCCAAGTGCGAAACCCTGTGTTCGAGTTTATAAAAGCCACCCGCTGTCAAATTGCAATTGAAAATTATGGAGATTAATACAAAATCAGCAATTTCAGCAATTATATTTATTATAATTACTGGTTGGTTGGGTAAGAGTTAAGATTTTTCCTTTTTTCTCATTTTTATTATAACAGGGCAGTAAAAATAATTAATTAAATATAAAAAATCGCATTATACAAGCACAATGCCAGTTATTTGTACTCATCTACTTCATTTGTGTTAGTAGTGTCACAGCTGTTCCTGGTCCAAACCAGGGGCAATCGGTGCTAGCACCAAGGGCAAAATGTGGCAAAAACGAACAATGCGAAGCAAAACTCGAGTCATGGCACCGCAATCTCGAACATGCATTTGCTTCTTCAAGGCACAGTGTTAACACCGAAGCAAAATCGAAAACACCCATTGTAATTAGTATTAAAGTATTATAAATTTTAAACTGAACTTGTATGGCGTAGTCTTTAATATTAACTTTTTTCTGTTAAGATCCCGGAGTTACTTCGTCGGTATCCTCCATCGGATCACAAAGATTTTCCGCTACCACTGGATATGGTTTATTTTTGTCAACCTGAAGGATGTGTCAGTGTAGGACCACGTCGTACAGGAACGACAATACGTGATGCCAGCTCATTCGTGTTTGCTCTTACGGATAAAGACTCTGGTGAAACATTAAGCTAATACTTATTTTACTATTAATGATATCATCTTACAGGCAAGACTAGGTATGGTATTTGTGTGAACTTCTACAGACCTGTGGAAAAACATATTCCTGGTGCAGTAGCTCCACAAAGTAATCGTGGAAGACGTAGCTCAGCATTTCGTCGAGAATCATGGCGAAAAAGCATGGAGCGTAGTTCAGATTCGGCGTTTAGCAGGCAAGTAAATTTTGGAAACTAAAATATGGTTATCTGTGTTTATAAGGTTATTTATTTTTACCATCTTTAATAGCTATGGTATTTTAACCTCTTCCAGCGACTACAGGAGTAATGTGGCACCGAGTGATTCAGACAGGGATTGCCCTAGTAGAAGGGACTCGGATCCACCGCATCATCAAGGTCCTCAACAACAACCGCCGAGATTAGGAATAACAGCGCCCAGTGCGGATTCAGAGTCAGGCGGCAGCCATTCTCCTTCACCCAGAGCGTCACGAAAACGTACAAAGATTCGAAATCATTCACTAACTTCACTTTGCATTATATCACATCATCCATTTTTCACAACGTTTCGAGAGTGTCTTTTTATACTTAAGAAGTTAATTGATGCGTGTAATGAATCATCTAGTCCTAAACGTGTGGGAGCATCTAAACAAATTGGCAGGTATGATATACTCTTATAATTTAAGACATTTGTATAAGGTCAATTCTTATAAAATATAATTTTGTTTTAAGATACTTATATTGGTGTAACCAACATTAATTCGGTTACCGAAATTGCCTGTTCACCTAAAAATCATGTTAAAAAAATGGTCATTATGGTTACTACGTTTTCAGTTAATCATTTCTGTTGTCTTATCAGGCTTTTGGAACAGTTTACTGCTTGTTTAAAAAGTAAGCAGAATAGTTTTTGATTAATATTGTTAAAAAATTACCCTTGCATAAGAGAAGGCAAATTTTCTTAGTTACAAATTTGTTATTTAACTTATGGTAACCCTAAAGTATTCTGTAGGTCTGCTGTATGGCAATTTAAAAGTAATTTGTTTCATATACAGGTTAAAACGTTGGGTTGATGAACGCTTTGTGTAAATTAACTGATGAATATCGGTAAGAACGAAGAAGTCGCCGATGAGACAATTTTCACGTAAACTGTTTGTGATATATAAAAACTATATATGACAATAATGTTCTTCCTAAGAAATTCTAAAAAAAATGTCTGGGTCAACATATATCTATCTACCAAGGTTTGCTCACATTATAAAAAAATATCTCAAAAATTGTCGTGAAAAAATGAGAAAATGAGAAAGTTAACACACGCTTTTTGGGTAAATTGTGGCTACTGAAAAATTTTCAAAAGTATGTTTCACTGCAACGATCAGTGCGTTTACAAGAAATCTTAAAAATGAATAATAATTTACTGAAAAAGTTAATAGTTCCCCATGTTTATTTATAAACTGTAACTTGCCAAACATCAAGCAGCTGTGAGTTGTCAACCATAAAAGAAGAAGAATTCTACCGAAATTTTGTCCACACTCATCAGTGTGTGTACAATTTGGGTAAAAGGGGAAATTAATCGACTGTCAAATTTCTTCAAGTCCAAAAGTAAACAGACGCATTGCGGACGAAAACTTTCGGTTTTGTGTAAAAACTTTCGAGTAAACAGACAGACAGAATAAAATTATGAACGAGGCTCACTTGCCTAAGGTCCGAGCAATGCTGGGTATACGCAACTAGTAACATATAAAAGTGGGATACATTTCCAGGCTTGTGTAACGGCAGATGTTAACTCCTATGTTTACCACCACCATATCGCTCCCCATTCCGTTAACGACCCTCCTCCCTTCTGACTTCGGCTTGGAAAGGGTTTATCCTTTCATAGATCATGAAAGTTACTACAGTATCCATCAGGATCATCTTAATTGAATTTCTTTTGATCTGTAAAGACAGACGTTATTGAGCCCGCGCGAATTTCAAACGCGCCAAACGATAACTTTGTAATAGTGGTGGTTTTTGTTGTAATGTTTTTAATTTCAGATGTTTGTAACCAATATACCGTTGTCCGCACAAGTTGAACGACAGAGTTTTCCTTAATTTGCTTTATTGATCACATGGCATTCGAAGTGATTCCTAAAATTTTTATTTTGTCTCGCTCTAATCTTTGTTGGCCGGCCTAATATTTTTGTTCATTTTATTTAAATGATTATTTACGACTTTATTGCTGGCGACTTCTGTACTTGATTTTCCTTCTTTCATAAAATTTTCAATAAGTTTTATTTCTGTCATTTAAAAGTTTTCCGTAAACCATTACTAAGGCCAAAATATGATGACGGCATCCACATCGGCACATAAGCTGATGCCGATTAAACTATATTCGGATAGTACTCATAAACCCAATGATGGCATTGCATCTTATGCTGCTGCCTAGATCAATTAATATTTGATAGTTGATGCTGGATCATCTCGGCAGTTGAAGTAATTTTAAAATTAAATATAAATTTTAAAGAAAAATTGATTGAATTTGTGCGGGAAAACAAATGTTAATATTTAAAAATAATAAAACAATTTAAAAAAGGAAAAATTCCGAAAAAAAATCAGTGGGGAATTGAATATTCCATGTAAGTAAAATTTTTGTACCAATTTAAATGGTTTTTTAAAGCAATTATTTTACCTACTTCTTTAAGAATAAACAACACTTTGACATACGATTTCAGTCTGTCAATGATACTGCCATTGGGTGATATGTGGCATTAATGCTTAATCGATATTGATTCCGATTACAATATAATAATGCCTGTGCCAGTATTGTGTTTCAGCCTTTATCTGAGAGCAACGAAGAGAAGATAAATTTGCAATTGAAAATTCTAATCAAAAGACAAGAACAAACATGCCCAAACATTTTGAAACAATTTAACTCCTTGAAAAATGGAATTTTTGGCGATTGTGGCTATATTTGGAACGCAAGAGTAGGTGGAAGGGCGGTAAATTAGTCAGACACATTTGCCGATAAGTGATAGTTACTATTTGTTGCGATTGTCATGTTAATCGTCTGCACAAAGAAAAATCTATCAGTGTAGAGTACCATACGTCGTTATTGGATCATTTCGAAGGTGTTATTAAGATCAAACGTCCTAATTAAAAGTGCTTTCACATTCAAATATCACAGATTTGTCGCAAATGCTAAATTTAGCGATAAAATAAGTGCTTAACTGCAGAAATTTTTAAAACGATCCTAAAATTCTAGTGAATTCTTGTGAGTTTAAGCGTAATATATTTTAACATACACTGTACAAGCATAAGTTTAACATAGCGGTAGAAGTGTGTGCATATATGCTTTTGTACACTTTCACACCACGCTAGCCTAGCTAATAAGATTTACTTTTGTAATTTGGAACAAGCGGAAAACATTTGAATTTATTTTAGAAATGAACTGTTTATGGAGTGAACTGATAAATCATTTAACATTTTTCTAAAATTTTCTATTAAGTATAAATTTATTAATTTTTTTGAAAATAAATCTTAAAAAAAAAGCTTGTGTCTTAAGAATAAAAAAAGGAACACCGCTTCAATTTCTGTTAGCTACTTTTAACCTTTTAAACGTTTACATGTCTAAATAATATGACGAAAAAATTACCCCTGCGGAAAAATAATATGCGACAAAATAAATCTACGATAAAATAACCTGCGTTATAATAAACTGCGATTTAATACCTCCGCGACTACATAATTCTGCGATCGAATAACACGCGATTTTATAGCATTACATCAGAATTTTCCCCTCTCCCCTATAGTAAGCATTAGTTAGATTTTTCTGTTCAGACCACTCCCCTTCCATCCATCTTACTAGGGCTTTACGATACTCGAGATAATTCTCGCTGCCGGTATCGGTCTCGATATGATACCGAGATCGAGATTGAGGTGACCAGAGTGTGGACGAGATATTAGTTTTTATCATTTTGTTGTGAAAAATTTTTTTAGTTGTTTCAGCTTTTATGTCGCTCCGAAAAATTTCAATTGTGTGATTTATGGGCCATATAAGTATACACTGCTTTCCTCAATCGCTTCTTTCTACATTATTTCCTTCTTCAGATATTTGCGCTGTATCCCCAATAGCAAACAAGAGCCTTTGCTACCTTATTTTTGCGATGGGAATATGAAGATAATGCATATATACATAGATAAATCACTTGTCCTCGCTCCCCGTTATCCCACCGAAATACCCTTTTTTTATCTTGCCGAGAGCGGGATCGCACCGAGACTGGTCTTTATCTCGCCGAGATTGCGACGAGAGCGAGATCGTCTTCACCTTGACGAGACCAAGACCGATATCTGCCAAAGTCTCGGTCTTGTCTCGGTGCCGTGAAGCCCTACATTTTACATAAGATATTGAGAACAAAGAGGACTGCAGATAGCGTAAAACGATATTAGCATAAAATATCATTTCGATATAATCTATGTTTAATAATTGTAAAGTACTAAAGGTTTATGTAACGTGTTCCGTTCTCTAAATCGTTTCCTTAATTATATACTTTTTGGTTTGAAATTGCTTATCTTTTTTATTTTCAGCTCAGTCAAAAGTCATTAATGTTAAATATATATTTTTTTTAAAAAGTTATAAAATTTGTTATAACACTTAAAGAAAAAAAAATTTTTGTATATCCATCCATGGAGACACAATCCAGTCTTTCAGATTTTCTATGACTGGAATATTGGGTATTATCGACCACTGTGTATTGAAACTATATCATCATGGATCAATATTTGTCCATTAGCATCTGCCCTATCCCTTAACAAAGTAAGCATGCATAAAGTTTCTACTTGGCAGAGAAGTGCTTGCGTAATTTTTTAATAACCCCTAGCCTAACTCAGAAATAATTTTGGTGTACAAATATTTCCTTGTACAAAAACCCTTCTTCAAATTTTTGTAAAAGGAAAACTATAATTGTGGTGTACAAATACTGTCAATAATGTTGCGTTGTTAACTTCTACCACTGTAGGTACAGTCACTTCCAAAAGTGAAAAATATGTTTTGAAATTACCAAAATTCAGCATTTTCTAAAATTGTCTCCAAAATTAATGTAATTAACTCACCTGTTTTTTTATTTTTATTAAATTGCCTATCATTTTACCTTTTCAAAAAGGTATAATACATCCAGGTAGATTAATTATATAGAAATTCGTGTGTAGAAAACCTTTTGGGAACCATTAAAAAATCTGCAATTTAAGGAAATTAAACTCTAATTAATCCTAAAATTCTTTTTATTAAATTCGAAACTTATTAGAATTAATGCTATTATGTAACAAAAGCTGTACAAATGTATAATCGTCGACGTAGTCCCAGTTCTGCTAAGGTCGACGCCAAAAACGATGATATTTGTAAATTTTGATTAAGCTTGCGCAGACTATTTCTACTGCGGCGAATCTGAAAAACTTGAGAAGAAAGTAGTTACTGTTAAAATATAGGCGTAAAATATCACAAAATGATGGGTAAAGGTACATTTTCTGTATTGTTTTAGCTATTTCGCCTTCCGTCCTTTCTTTGAAAGAAAACATCATCAAATATCATTTAGTACCAATGCCGCTCTCGTCGTTATCGGATGCAATGGGAATCTACGGTGGGTTGAAATGATAGTTTGACGGAGAAGTTCAATCTAAATAAAGAGCTTCCTCTGTACAAGAACTATCGTTTCCCCTCATGCGCGAAAAAATATCACCTGTTTTGGTTTCGACTCTAACTAATTAGTCTCTATCGTTAACAGACCTTGAACAAACTTCACCCGTCATTGTTTTCCATAAAAGAAAGTTCAATGGAGTACGTTCTGGAGTCCTAGCAAGCCATGGAATCGATGTACCTCGTCCAATCCAGCGGTCAGGAAATTTTTCATTTAATATTGCCTCGCAATGTTGGCAATGTTGGTTGGTTGGGGCTCCATTGTTTTGGTAAAACATTGCCCTAAGATTGGGCAGAGTGATGTTCTATAGATGATTTAGTACTGTATTTTCCAAAAAGTCCGCATAAATTTAGCTTTTAAGCACATGCGGCAAAATGAATGCTCTTTTTAAATAGGTGCCGATGATACCAAACATTCGGTCAGAATTTGGGCTAGAAGGAGCTCCGCTTATCCTATGTGGGTTAGTATCCGCCCAGGTATGGAGGTTGTGGAAGGTTGTGATACCATCCCCTGTGAACTGCCATTCATCCGTTCACAGAATTCGGTCCAGAAACGCCCTGTTCTTAATGTCGGATTCCAGAACCTAAATGAAAATTTTTAATCTTCTCACGGATTCTCCTTCCAATATACCTTGGATTGGGATATGATGATATAAACGTCACCCTGCTGGATAAATAGCCCTCCAAACTTGAACTGAAGACACTCCTAGTCGTCTTTTGACTCGTCTGGGGTTTCACGGTCTTGCCTGACGACGGTGATTATTTGCTGCTCGACCTCGGCAGAACTTACGATGTTTAAGATCGCAATTCCGTGCTATTTGAAGTTACACTTCCGATTTTTCTTAACCCTCGAAAAGTCCACGAAGATTCTCCTCTTTAGGATGCACGTCGATTAGGGAATCGCCTTTCATATTCCAGTACAGCCGCTTATTCTTTTCAGTCTACTACACAATAAATGTAAATTATATCCGCGTATTCCTCACAAGTAAATTCTACCAATTTTTAATAATTTTAGCTTAAGAACACACATAGTTATGGAATTATTTTTCAACTTTTATCGATATTCTTGCTGACTGACCCTATTTAATAGCAAAATATTAACAGAACGCCAGGATACTAGAGTGTGAACTTGGGCTAACACAAGATAATATCGTCGATAAAAATAAATCACACTAGCAGTTTTATAACTTTTTTGCAGCAATTATTAAAATTAATTACCTCGTACCTAAAACAAACATTTTCGACTCTTTGTCCTAAAAATTTTGTGTATTTAAATAATTTCCTAGAATAAAATAATTAGGCAGTCAGGGATTTCTAAGGATGCGGTTTTTCTAATCCTTTCTCTACCTAGACATGTTGTACCTTTTTAGAAAGATAATAAGATGGGCAATGTAATAAAAATAAATAAGAGGTGTACTAATTACATGAATTTCGGAGAAATGCTGAATTTTAGGTAAACTACCTACATTCGTAGGAGTTAGATCAACATTGTTGAAAATTTTGAACAGGTCATTGGGTTAGTAATTTTTTAGCGTACGCTTTATGTCGCTGCGTTTGCTAGTTCAAAAGATAAAAATAAAAGAGTGATGTCCATACCATGAAAAACTGAAATCTATAAATCACCTTCCCAAGCGGTTGTGATTACCCCCCCCCCTCCTGTCATATAATTTTTTGTTTCTCTGGGTGAGATCTATTCCCCCACTCATTTTCGCACAATGGTGATCTACTTTTTCGTAAAGCATAGACATTTTCGCGTTCTATATATACAGGGTGTTTCAGATCTGAAGTGCCAAAATAAGTGGGGTGAAAGATCTCAACTAGACAAACAAAAAATTGTATGGCGGGGGGGGGGGGGGGGGGGGGGGCAATCTCAACCGTTTGGGAGTTACAGGGTGATTCAGAAATTTTAGTTTTTCATGGTATTCACATTACTCTTTTATTTTTATCTCTTGATCTACCCAACACAGCCACATAAAACAAACGCTTAAAAGCAACTATCCTAATGAGCTTTTCAAAAATGTCAACACTACTGATCAACCTCCTACCATTGCACGTACAGTCACTTCCAAAAGTGAAAAAAATGGTTTGCGATTACCTAAAATTCAGCATTTTTCCAAATTTTCTCCGAAATTTATGTAATTGCTACACCTCTCTTTTATTTTTCTTGAATTGCTCATCTTATTATCTTTTCAAAAAGGTGCAACATGGCAAGGTAGACACAGGATTAGAAGAACCGCATTCTTAGAACTCCCTGAGTACCTAATTATTTTATTGCACTTGAGCTTGAAATTCTTTACAGAAACGAAATTTTTAAGATAAAAGGTGGAAATGGGTTAACAGGTTGTTAATTTTAATTATTGCTGGGCATTTCCACGCGTGAGTTGCACACGTTTGTACACTAACTTTCACTATACTTGATCTATTTCTTACCTTATGTGCTTTAGTTTGCAAATATATTTCTGCAGAATTGTGTACATAAGAGTCACAGAATTCCGTAGCCATAATATTTGTTTAGTTCCTGGGAATAATATTACTTTTATAAAATTACTTAAAAAACCGTGAGTTACGGACGTTTGCATTTGCACTCCTTAGTACTTTTAGTTGAGAGGTTCCACAAAAACACATTGCATAGAGCTTTTGATTATACAGTCATTAAAAACGAAGCCACAGCGTATTAACCCAGCGTGAGTTACGGACAAGATTAGAAGGTTTCGGACGGTGTGTGATTTCTTTATAGAGAAGTGTGTTTGTGTATAAAAAAAACTTTACATTGAAAAACTTTTATTATAAATTTAGAATTTTTATTAATTTGAAAGTAAACAAAAAAAAATAAAAATTTACATATTAGTTTAAAAATAAAAATAAGAAAAACACAATCACATCTCAAAAACTTTCAAATAAACAGAAAATTTGCTGATATACGTTAGAAAAGTGATACTTCTTGTTCGTCTGTAGAGGTTGCGTGAAATTTAACTCCGATTTTGCTCTGATCGATGGCAGGCACCCTATTGATCTTCTGCATCATTGCGATTGGTCGAACTTCATTCCAGTATTCTTGTAGCGTGTTCTTGCTCACCTCTACCTCGTCTTTAGAGATAAAAATGACCTTTATATTTGGGCATGCATTTTGAGCAGTAGTGGCAAAGTCTTGAGCAGCTCGAACAATTTCAGCTGACCTAACTCTTCGCCATACTGACCGTGGCTACTAAAGACATTGAACACGCAACACCTGGTCCATCAAGGACAGCGAAGCGAAGTAGAATGCGCTAAATTTTGGAATAGTGAATTGCATGTGGATTAGGCCTACTGGGGATACCACGATAAAAAAAACGCGCCGCTTACTCTATTTAAAGGTGGTGTGGAAATGAGTTTTTTGGCCAAAACGCGTGGCGCTCGTACGCCAAAACTATTGATTTTACGAAAAAACGGTTATTACATAAATTTTAGGAAATTTTTTCTACTTTCATCTTGTATATAAATGTTTTTATCGTGAAATGAGTCGGAAAGGAAATATGGTCAAAAAAGTGCTTTTAGGCGCCATTTTTCCAATATGGCGGCGCGAGCGGCAAATATACCAGGTGACAAAGTTGAAATTCGGAAAAAGCACATCGAAATCTATAAAATTACCCATTTTCAAAACTCCCGGAAAACTTTCCAGGTAAAACTACCAAACGACTGTACTACATCCACCTATTCAAATTTAAGTTGAAAGCTTTGACCAAGCAAGGGTGCGTTTTATTTTAGTGTTATTTATAAATTACGCGTAACTGAATTTTTAAAAATATGATTCATATTAAATAAAATTGTTGAAAAAATTTTACTTTTTTCAGGGATAACGTGTGGACTGTTTTAACTGGACACCCAACCGAATCTACACCATCAATTGTCTTGCATGATGTCAAAGAAATTGAGACTTGGATCCTTAGACTGCTGTCCTCTCCAGTACCTGTGCCTGGATCTACTCGAGTAGAGGTAATTAGTTATATAAAATGTTTCATTAAAAAAATTAAAATATTTCGTAAATTTAGGTTGAAGTTCTTTCACCAACAGTACATGAACCTCTCTTATTTGCGTTGCCTGATCACACACGATTTTCCCTAGTAGACTTTCCACTACACCTCCCACTGGAATTGCTAGGAGTTGATACCTGCCTTAAAGTACTAACGCTAATTCTTCTTGAGAATAAGGTTCTTTTTCAATCTAGAGATTACAACGCATTATCTATGTCTGTTATGGCATTTGTGACTATGATTTATCCTCTTGAGTACATGTTTCCTGTGATTCCTTTGTTACCAACGTGTATGAGCTGTGCTGAACAGTTATTATTGGCTCCGACACCATTTGTTATTGGAGTTCCTGCATCATTTTTAATGTATAAAAAGAACTTTAGGTAATGCAATTAAAAGCTGATCAAAGTGCTATAAGCTATGTTATATTTTTAGATTACCTGACGATATTTGGCTAGTGGATCTAGATTCTACTAAATTATCACCACCCCTTGGAGGGGCTGAAGATATACCTGCGCTACCTGAACCAGAGGGAACCATCTTAAAAAACCATTTAAAACAGGTTTGTTCATATTTCACACTAACACAATTTTCTCTTTTAGATGTCAACCGTGGCACAGTTTTAATCATTAAAAGCACTCAGACTCATTTTACATCAATCTAAATGTGGTTTGATTTTTCGATAATTCGTTCAGCAGATTGTGTTTTTCAATCTTTTAAATATTATTTCAACAATATTTAACATATTTATACTTTTTAATACACAATTCTCCTTCTGCTTTCATTTTCTGCCTTCGACTTTCTTAAAAATAATCACGCAGGCTATGCAACTGATGGACAAAGCAGGAGTGGGTGTAAATATTTTTTGATAATTTTGCCATTTTACATTATAAGTTTTTTGCATGCATGCTATAAATTTTTTACAAAACTGAGTTACATTTTAAAACAGATTTAAGTTGTTATTAAAACTTATTTACGGACAATATGATCTTTCTCGATAAAATAATAGATTTGTTAAGAGATAACTCTCGTCTAAATCTTAGAACCTAATCAATACTTATAAAAATCCAATTATTAAATTTCATTATTTGGAGTGCACAACGCATTTATTTTTAATAGCTTTATACTTGTGCTACTTGGCAACATATGATTTTGTGCAAAATAAAAGGAACCTTCTTCTTTCAAATTGGTACTTTATCATTTAAAATACATTTTCCAAAAATAAGTATTTCTATAAAATATTTTTTTTAATTTTATCCAAAACCTGACAATTGGTATTCTGTCCCTTAGAATTCTGGTATAGAGGGATTAGAAAATATCTATCAACAGCTGTTTATCGATCTTAATTGGTGTCATTAAAGTTCTAGGTAGTAATGTAAAGGAAGGAAGTAATGTTAGTCGTAAGTAGAGTAAGTGATGACGCATCGGCCTACTTATCCGGAGGTTCCAGATTCGAATCCCACCGACGGCGACCCATGGTTATTTTTTTGCTGACAAAAGATTACGATAAAAAGGCCTTGCAGAGCAAATGTGAGTGGTTCGGAATTCACTTTAAAATTGTAGGACCCTGCCAACCGTTGGCTCGAATCGGGTGAAGTTCTTCTCCCGCCCCATGCCCCATAGAAATAGAGAGAAAATGTAAAGGATCGTGGTATTAATCTTCAAGGGACCTTAGAGGACGGACATTTGAGTGAATTTCAAAATATCTTTTATGCGCTTTGATAAAACAATGCAATCTTGAAGTGTATTTGTTCTTTTATTATGAAATATGAAATTTTTGTAGAAAAATACTTATAATTGCTGTTCTGGTTGCAACTTCAATACAGTATTTTAGAAAAAGTTTTTTAGTAACCGTAAAAGTAAAGAACAAATTTACCAGTTCTTCAATAACACCACTCATTAATAAAAGAAATATCTATACTCTGGTTCATTGAATAAAGCCAACGTGCTTGCTGCGAATTACTACTTCCATGTTCACCGCAGCTTCTTCCACCATCTCCATCGCACAATCAGCCAAAATACGATTCACTTTTGCACGCGGGAAGTTTGATGGGTTTTTGCTTCTGGTTTTAGCTCTACGCAAATCTTTTCACCTGTCATACTCAACAGGATTGTTTTCGTCTGTATGGAAACATGCTCTGTTCAGTCGTTACCTATAAAAGGACAGGTACGTGACCACTTTAACTACAGACCAATTACACTAACTTCGGTTTTATTTAAAGTTTTTGAATCACTCACAAACTCTCAGGTGATGACATATATAGAAAATAACTTTTAAACGATTGCTAGCACAGTTTCCGCATTGGCTGCTCAACTGAAGACTTACTAATGGCTTTGGAGTGATTGTCTTCATAATTTTGATAGAGTCTGGCATGTCGCACTTCTAGCCAAACTCCAAGCATTTGCTTTGCACTCTCACCTTTTTTTTGCAAATTGTTCAATCTGTGTAATAACAGCCGGAGTTAGCTCTAAGGTTTACATAAAAGATACAGTCGAGCCATCCAAGCTTTAAGTCCGTCGAGATAGCCTTGCATGAGCTAATCGTTAATATAAAACGATCAATATTGAGGGTACTTTTAGTAACATCAAACCAGGATAGTTAGCTTAGAGTCATAAAAAGAGTCGCAACAAGAGGCACACCCCAAGAAGGTATCATCTCACCGATCTTCTGGAATCTGGCCCTCAATGAGTTACTCCTAGATCTGGAGCATTCCTGCCATAAGATTACCACCTACGCAGATGACATGGCTCTGGCTACCTCTGGCAAGCACCCTAATATCTTAGCTGAAGTGTTGCAATATGCCGTCTCTAAAGCATCTTCCTGGAGTACCAGGTGTGGTCTAGGGATAAACCCGGGCAAAACAGAGTTGTTACTTTTCTCACGTAAACATAGACTGCCCAACACTTAATGGGATCAGACTAAAACTAGGTGACCAAGTTAAAGCATTGTTCTGGATAGGAAACTTAGCTGGAAACCCAACATCCAATAAACTGCGCAATGTGTTCTGGCTCTATGTCAGCGTTATAAGGTCAATACTTACATGCTAGTAGTTGTATGGTGACCTTCACTGAATAAGTCCATCTTTACACTGATGTTTCCAAAATGGAAGGTAAAGTGGGTAGGGGTATCTGCTCGGAATTCCTGGACCTAAGCATCTCGTCTCGTTTGCCAGATTACTGTAGTGTTTGTCAGACAGAAATCATGGCTATAAAGATAAAATTGGACTGTCTGGAGAACAAAACATTGTCTTCGGATGATATATGGTTCTTCACAGACAGGCAGGCTGTTATTAAATCTCTTACGGAAGTGTACACATAATGCCAGAAGATGCCACTCAACTCGTAATGACACGGATGATTGCCTTGAGAACTCCACATACTAATATTCCGGGCAATTGTAGAGCCGATGGCGAAAATGGGCACTACTCTACCAAAATTGGGCATAACTGACCAGCTTGGTAAGCCGTTAGTCACATGGGAGCTGGCACCTAAACAAGCATTCCTTAAGTTTGCTAATGATAAATGGCAAAGGGAACGCACATGCTTTAGACAACCGCAAGAGCCGGTATTTTTGGGCTCCACCGTACTAGTGTTCTACTGGTGACAACATCTAGCTCAGCTCATCAGGATCTCCTAACAGTTCTTTTTAGGTTTTATAATAGGTTTGAGAACATAGCCTCAATTGTGGTATCACAATGGGTCACTTTGGCCTAATGGCGCCTTATCTCCGGGGATAGCAGCCACTCTAACCTTACCTACATGTAATTCGGGCGAAATAAATGCCATTGTACTTCGGAGTGCAGTTCTCTCCCTAACCTTATTTATTCTTTTTATTAATGACCTTTTTTTATCTCTCACTCTTAATCCTATTTATAGTTTTGTGAAGAAATCCATCTTGATTTCGCGTGCTCCTTTGATGTAATAAATTTTCGTTGGAACTCTACAGAAATCAGTCGAGAACGCATGTTTGGAACCGTTGAAAAATACCCAGCCTTCCCTCAACTTATTTCAGTAGACGAAGTGAATATAAACAATCGCCCTCTCTAAACATTTTGGGTATTGAGATATCCTTTAACCTTAGCCGGACTGACCATATATTTTCAATCGCTAAAAATGCGATGAAATACTTGGTTACTGGTTTTACATTGACTTGTCTATCGCGACGTTCATCTTACAAAATACTAAATCAGCAAAAATTCTAACGTGCTTACTAGTTAAATCGATAGGCAATAAGTGTTTATTTTCATTTTATTGGTCCACTTAACTTATTTAAAGTTGAATTGGGGCACTTGACCTTAGCAGTTAGGTTAGGTTAGGGTGGCGGCTATCAGCCCTACAGTCGATCAGCCTCACATAGACCTGTAAATTGTCCGTTGTGTTACCACATCCGTGGAACCGTACCTTATTGCCGGGTTTATCTAAAACCAGCCGCAGCTGTTAATAAACCTTAGCTGCTTCAGCCCGATGCAGACTATATCACCCAAACCACCTAAGAAGTACATGTCCATTACGTTGTACCTTCTTTTTGCTAGGCCCGGGCATTCGCAGAGTAAGTGCTGAATGCTTTCCACCTCTTCCTGAATAGCGTTAAGGTCAATTTCTCTCTTCACTGATTCTAGCGGCCAACCGATTGATTTGAATTGGTATGTTTGGGCGCCCGTGTATTAGTGCTACCGCCCTTTCTATGGCCAAGATCTCCGCTTGGAATACACTGCAGTGGTCCGGTAGTCGGTACCTACTGCGAATGTTTAGGCAATCCGAGAAGACCCCTGCTCCAACCCCCTCCTCCGCCTTAGACTCATCCGTGAAGACCGATATTTTTACACCGGTGTCACCCCCCCCACTCTACCCACTCTTTTCTAGTTGGGATTCTTGTGTAGAAGGACTTCCCAAAACTAAGTAGTGGGGTGGTGTAGTCGGTGTTCACCTGTAGATAGCCTCCCGGATAGGTCCTTAGTATACTGCTATGGCCGTTGTCAGAGCTATTCCAGCAATTGGACTCTTTCAGTCTTACGGCACTGCGTGCAGCTATACTTTTGCCGTGGACGTCGAGCGGTAGGAAATGGAGCATAGTCTCCATTGCAGCCGTTGTGCTTATAGCTCCGGAGATGCCTAAGCAGGCAGATCTTTGAATTTTGTTTGATTTCTTTAGATTGCTCTCCTTCCCTAAAGCAGTCCACCAGACTATTATGCCATAGGTAAGAATAGGTCTTACTATGGAGGTGTACATCTATGTTCATCTATGTTGATGCCCCAGCTTTGGAGTCGAGTATGACCCCTAGATACCTTGTGTGGGTCTTTAGTGCTAAGGTATTGCCCGCTAGTTTGGGTGGTTCGAAGGCTTCGATCACCCTCCACTTTGTGAACAGGATTGCCTCCGTCTTCTGAGTATTGACCGATAAACCACAGTTCTCCACCCACCTGTGGACTTTACCTCATGGTGCTTAGGAACTTTCCTGATACCAGTAAGGCGAGGTCGTCTGCATAAACTGCCATCTTTATGCCATCTGATGGAGACGGAAATGGATCATTTCGTTGAGCCGCACGACCACCACGCCATGGTTTCCGGGTTCGAGATCAGATCTCCCCTTGAACTTTTATTAAGAAATTAAAATAATCCACTCCGTCTCTGGGTTGTTGTCTAGCTCGCAGCAATGCAAAAGCAAGACTTTCAAGTTTCCTCACTTCCCTTTTTTTTTTTTTTTTTTTTTTTTTATGATGATGCCAAAGCTCAGGGGATGCCCTATGATGCTTAAGCACAGCCTTGGCAGGAAAGGAATTAAGGATGAGGGAAATGGGTTAGGAGTTTGGGTGAAGGAGGTGTCGATGTACGCCCCGTTTGAAAGTTTCAGGCTGATAAGACGAGGGAAAAACAGAAGATGGTAAACTGTTCCACATTCGTGTTGTTCTGCTTAGAAAAGATTCCCGAAATTTGACGGTACGTCCAAATTTGACCTGGAGAGTATAGGGGTGGGAGCGGCTTGTTGATCTTGTATCGCGCGTTGTCATGAGTCTACAAGGAATCAGGCTAGCAATTTCGTTAGAACAACGGCCATGGAAATAACGATAGAAGAGTGAGAGACAACCGACATTCCGTCGATGCTCCAGAGAGTCAAGACCCTCAGAGATTGAGGGATCGCCAATAAGCTTAACAGCTTTACGCTGGACTTTGTCTAACGCGGACAGTGCGGTGTGTCCGGCCCCTGCCCAAATATGGGAATTATATTCAAGTCTAGGCCTAATGTGGGACTTGTAGATCAGCGCTAAGTCAGGTGGGGTGAAATATTTCTTACATCTCTGTAGAAAACCCAAACATTTCATCGCACTTTTAGCGATTGCAAATATATGATCAGTCCAGCTAAGATTGCTGGATATCTCGATACCCAAGATGTTTAGGGAGGGTGAATTGGGTATATTCACTCCGTCGACTGAAATGGGTTGGGGGTGAACTGGGCGTTTTTTAAGGGACATTAAACAGCATTGGGTTTTGGATGCATTAAACGTAACACGATTTGCTCTGCCCCAAGCAAGGACCTTGGAAATGTCGTTGTTTAATGATCTAAACATGCGTTCCCGATTGACTTCTGTAGCATTTCCACGTGAATTCATAACAGAATCAAATGAGTACGCGAAATCAAGGGTGCTGTCGTCGGCGAAACTGAGAGTAAGGGATAAGAGATCATTAATAAAAAGAAGAAATAAGGTTGGTGAAAGAACTGAACCCTGAGGTACACCGGCATTTATTTTGTAGGAATCAGAAGTAACTCCGTCAATTACTACACGAATTGAACGGCCTGACAAAAAACTCTCTATCCATTTAACGAGGGTAGGGTGCAGACCAAATGTTTGAAGTTTGGCTAAAAGGGCAGCATGCCAGACTCTATCAAAAGCCTTTGAAATATCAAGAGCGACGATTTCAGACTCACCAAAATTATGAAGACAATGATTCCAACGTTCCGTTAGAGCCGTTAGTAAGTCTCCGGTTGAGCGGCCAGTGCGGAAACCGTACTGGCAATCGTTGATAAGATGGTTGTTTTCTAGATATTTCAACAACTGAGAGTTGATGAGTGATTCAAAAACTTTAGATATGATCGAGGTTAGTGCAATTGGTCTGTAGTTAGAGGGGTCGCATGCCTCTCCTTTTTTAAGTATCGGCTGGACATGAGCAAGTTTCCATACACTTGGAAACATTCCTGTTGAATATGACAGGTGAAAAAGTTTGCGCAGAGGTTTAGCCAAAGCAGAGGCGCAGCATTTTAAAACAAGGGGCGAGAAACCATCAGGCCCAGTAGCTTTGGACACGTCGAGTTTTGAAAGTACTCTAAAAACTTCGCGAGTGCGAAAGTGTAGCGTCTTTTGCCTACTAGTACATTGTGATGGAGATGGAAGTGGCTGCGATGAAGGTGGTAAGTATGAATTAGCAGCAAAATTAGCAGCAAACAGGTTGGCCTTGTCCAATGAGTCAGTAAAAACATTCCCATTATAAATGAGTGGTGGTGTTGACGAACAGGTGAAATTGTTCTTTACGGTTTTTACTAGAGACCAGAAACCCTTACTACCCTTTTGGGTAGAAAAAATCTTCCGTCTGAGGTTCTGGTCGAAATTGAACTTTGCCCGACTAATTGCTGAATTGCAAATATTCCGCGCATCTCTATAGATACGTCTCAATTCCTCTGAAGGGCACAATTTATATGCCTGGAAGGCTGCTTCCTTATTTTTAATGGCTGCGAAACAGTCATTATTGAACCAATTGGTGTTAGTTGGTTTGATGTTCTTGAAGCTATGAGGAATAAAGCGATGCATTCCAAACCAAAGAATGTTTAAGATATAATTGGTGCATTTGTTAACGTCTCTCACAGAAAAGCAATCGGACCAATCCAGCTCTCTGAGATACTTATTAAGTCCCGCCCAATCAGCATTTTTATAATGCCACACTAATCTTTTGGTGGAATTTAGGTTAGTGGTTGTCAGAGAGGAGATGGAGAATTGGGCGGAGATTAGACAATGGTCCGAATTACCCAAGGGAGACGTCACCGAAACCGAGTATTTTTCTGGATGCGATGTTAGAAATAGATCTAAAAGATGCGCGTTGTGCCCTAAAGTATCAGGAACACGAGTCGGACACTCAACCAGTTGCTGTAAATTAAAAGACTCACTAAATAACTCGACGTGTCTTCCAGACGGGCTTGTGGTAGAAGAATGCCTGAGCCACTGTGTGTTGTGGACGTTGAAATCTCCAGCAAGAACGATTTCAGAAGAGGGGGATATTTCCAAAATCTTATCGATATCGGAGGACAACTTATCAAAGGAACACACAGTGTCAGTGTCAGACATATTCGGGCTGCGGTATAAAAAACAAAAATGAATGATGTGCCGATAGAGTTTAAATCTAATCCAGACATAATTAAATTCTGGATTAGTAGAAGAAAATTGAGGGAGAAGGGAGAATGGCACATCTTTTCTAACATAAACCGCGATTCCCCTCTGAGGAGAGAAGAGTGGCACTAAGTGATAACCAGGGATGTGATACTGATTAATATCAGAATCGGAAACAACCTTGGTTTCGCTTAGTGCAAAAACAGCCGGATTTTCCGCGATCAAGTGGCAGTAAACCGAAAAATTGTTACTTTTCAAGCCACGAATGTTGCAAAAATTAAATAAAAATTTTTGCATACTCCCGGTCTTAATTTGCCCAAAACAAAACAAAACAAAAACGTACACAAACACAAGGACTGACGAACGGGATCCACAAATGCGAAGCAAAGCCGCCTCTGTGAGAACAATGCCAGCAGCAGTGTTATGCCTGCTGTGCTGAACTTTGATCTCGACAAAGGCAGCCAAATGCTCAGCAGTGGAGACCCGTTAAACGCATTCAATGCAGCACGATTGTACTACATTGAATGTTGGATGGAAAAAACGATATGAAATGGAACGAACTCACCAGACTGTGCTTTCAAATAGAGCATAAAAGCCCCTCACCCCGGCGAAGATGGCAACAGCACTTATATATTTTTAACTTAAAATCGCGCTTTCGCAACCGTATTTAAAGTTTATTTTTTTATTGGGGGCAAGACACGGCGGCACGTCTGTCCCCGTCAGTAGTTCGACTCAAACTCAAACTCAAACTCCCTTACCCTAAATTCTCGTCCCCTAGGATTTGGCCACATCGTATAAAAAAAAGAAGTGAGATCAGGATATCGTTGACCACTAGGAGCCATAATAATGGTGACAATACACCCCCTTGGGGTGTTCCTCTGTCTACGGACCTGACTCTCTCGTGGTTGCCCAGTTTTGTGCAGCGCAATTTCGACTGACTTTCCCTTTGTATACGCGTGCTGGGAGCCACTAACCCCTCTTGGTAAAATACGCTCACGCAAGTATACGTCGATAAGTCTTTCTAGTGTTTTAAGAAGAAACGAGGAATGGCTAATTGGTCTGAAGTCCTTAGCGATTGTGTGTCTACTTTTTCCTGCCCAGGGGATAAAGATCACCTTGACCTGTCTCCAAACTATGATAGGCCAGATCCCGTCTATTCTTGGTGACTTATATGGCGCAATAGTTTTAATTACCCATTCAACCTTATCGTGCGCTATTATGTAGCTGGCGGAATCCAGGCTTCGTAGCTCCGATCTAGCCGGTGTACCAGCACAACTTGCCGCCCTATTTGCATCCGAGTTACCGGGAAAATGCGTCCTCGTAAGTAGTTTCAGTGCCTCCTCTGCCGATTCTGTAAAGGCACCATCGCCCCGCATCAAGAGGGAACATAGGGACTGCTTGCGAGGGCCTTCCTGAGCCCAGCAGACTCGCTTGCACTCTCAATGGACTCACAGAAAGCCCTCCATGAAGTGCGTTTGACCTTTTTAATGGAGTTTTTATACTTTTTAAGACCCCTTCTGGAGGCGGTCCAATCCGCAGCTGTTTTTGTTGACTTTGCCCTATTGAAAAGCCTCCGCGCCTCTCGTCTTAGCGCGCTCTGGCTCCTGCTCCACCAAGCAGGGTAAGATTTCTTGGGTGGTCTGCTTAGCGGACAGCTTACCTTAAAGGCGTCACTACAGGCTTTGGATAGTTCCTCCACTGAAGCATCAATGGATGGGGTATTTTCGAGAATCTCGCAAGTTGGCGCTGGTACGCTTTGCGCTACTCGTCTTTTAAATTCATCCCAGTCTGCTCTGACCGGGTTTCGAAAGGGGATGCGAGGCTCTGGCAGGAGGTTGATTCTGAAACGTATCCATCAGTGGTCCGAATTGCAGTAAGAAATGTGGGCCTGTTGCCCCTATTACAGATACTAAGTCTAGAATTTAATATGAAGTTAAATAGAGACTCACCACATTCGTTGATGTCCGTACTTCCCCAAACCGAATGGTGTGCGTTGGTGTCGTAAGCCAACAACAGGTCTCGTCTCTCTTCATCCTCTGCTTTCACCAGTGTCTGAACCTCAGTAGGTGGGATGCAGACGTCATGCGCCATGTACGCCGAAGCGATCCATGTAGGCGCGATGCTGTTGCCCTCCCATTGAACTATTGTGAGGTCGTTAGTGCTGTAATTAGACAATAAAAATAAATTAATGCCCTTCTTGGCCAGAATACAAGTCCTCGGCTTACCTGCACCCTTTTTATAGAAAAGTGTGTATGATTTGTGCTTTAATCCCAGTATGGCGTCTTCCTTGATCCACGGCTCTTGGATTAAAGCAACATCTATGTTGTCCTCCGCTAGAAGGATGAGTAAGCTCTCAGATGCGAGTTTACTGTGATGGAGGTTGATTTGGACCACCTGCATCCTCAGTGTTCAGACCTTAGCAGTTAAATACAACCTTTCTCAAGCTATTAAAAATGTTACGCTTGTACCATAATTAGTATGACTTATTTGTTAAGCTGTAAAATATCTTTTATTTATCACTTTTGCAGTAACAGAAGAAATTTATGAATTTTTCTAAAACTCAACAAAATACTTTTACAACCATAAATTCCTTACATTTCATTTAATACTTTTTTGCTTAATTTTCTACAACATTCGCATGCTACATCTTATTCAGTGGAATTGCTCGCAGAATGTATAAATGTTTGCTAAAAAAATGATATTTACTTTTAATATTGAGTATACGAATGCTGCTTTAACTTGTGAACAGTTTTTTAAAGAATTCTGTCAGCAATTGCATTATTTTTATAATAAATATTAAAAAGAAGATTTAAAAATACAAAGCTTTTAAACATTTTTATTTAAGGCTCTAAGTTCCATGTCAGCAAATAACCTAGCCGCCACTAACCAACAACTTCTACCGTCGGTTAGAGATTGCTTGCAACAACCGCCAGTTTTAAGGTAAACTGAATATCAAATTAATTTGTTCTTCATTGACATTTATTTAAAAAAATAGTGTTTCAACGGCGAAACTCCCATTTCAAGAATCTAGTTTCCAGCTTTCGAGTCAAAGAAGTTCGTTTTCTACACAAGGTGGAGCATCAAGACAACCAAGTCCCAATGCACCTCCTCCAGTTAATCCATTCATATATGGAAGCGATGTAGATTCCGTCGATGTAGCTACCAGAGTGGCAATGGTAAAATCATATTATTTTATCTTAACCTTAATATCAGTTATCATTACGATTCTTTTAAGGTGCGATTTTTCAATTCCCAAAATACTTTAGCTAACTTTTCCGAGCATACGAGAACATTGCGCTTATATCCTCGTCCAGTCGTAGCTTTCCAGATCAATAGTTTTCTAAGATCACGTCCACGTGCCTCAATTTTTCTCAATAAATTTGCTAGGACACAAGCTGTCGAGTTTTTAGCAGAGTGGTCACTTACACCCACAAATGTTGCCTTTTTGCGGGTTCAGACAGGCGTTTTAGATCCTATGCAAGTTGGAGACAAGGGGAAATGGTATGCACATAATTTAACACCAATTCGTTTTTCTGTTTGGGATGATGGCAGTTCTTTGAATGGAGCTTTAAGAAGCTTGCAACAAATGGAGTGCCAAGCTACTGATGAAAGTGGTTCAGACTCCGAAGGCGCAGAAAGTACAAGTTCATCCTATTCATCTCTAAGTGATTTTGTTTCTGAAATGGTGTCGTCTGATTTATCACCAAGTTTACATGACGTTTTTGGTACACATCATCATCACAATGTTCCTCAGGTATAAATAAAATATTTATATATATATATGTCGCTTTAAGTATTTTGTAATGGAAAATTTAACTTTTTAATGGTGGTAAATGAAAGTCTCTTCATTTTTACGATTTTAAGTACCGAACTTAAATTCCAAGTTCAAATTGCATAACTTGGGATTTGGTATTATCGTCTTTTTTCGGTATCCTAAAAATCAATAAAATGTCAATAAACATAATTTTTAATAAATAATGTTTACCTCCAAAGAGTGTAATAAAACAATAAATTCTACATTTGTATATAAAAAAATTGTGACGCTTCAAAAATGGACATTGATTTAATTTCTTTGATTTCAGACAATGTCGTCGAATTTAGATCCAAACTTAGTATATCATCCTCCTAGTGCATTACAATATCCAGAGGGAGTTGAATTGCCGTCTTCCAAGGAAGAAGTAGATAGGGCGGATTCACCTCAGTCTTCTTCTTCAAGTAGATCTGATTTAAGTTCGCCAAGTTTTAATAGAGATTCGGAATTCGAATTCCCTCCGAAACCTAAAGTGGAGACACCTCAACCAATTAAGGAAGAAAAGGGGAGCGGCGAATTAGCTGGAGGTGGTAGTTTTGAAAATGAATCCGATTCAAACTCTACAACAACCGCGAAAACAATAGTTTCGGGTCAGACAGTTCAGGTAGACAATTCATCAGAACTGGAACGTAAAAATTCAACTAAGAGAGCAAAAACTCCGGTATAAAACATTTGCGCTTATTATATAGCAGTTTAAAATAATGTGAAATATGAACAGATTCCACCAATCAGTCCAGGATTAGTAAGACAGTCCAGTGTAAGCAATATGTTAGCGCGCACAACAAGTTCGGGATCTAGCTCAGGGAGTCCAACTATTCAACAGTCATCTGGGGGAACACAACGTCAAGGATCTCAGAGTTCTCTTTTTGAGCATTTCGCATCACAAGCAAAAGAACTAGTTCGTGAAACTACACGGCAGAGTAGCCAAGATGGACTCCTAGCTCATGTGGACAAGGTATTTCTTGTGCAGTTTTATAAAATGTGACTTTTGGTTAATATTTTTAAAACTAAGTTACTTTTTTCTATTTGAATGTGTATGTTAAACTCAGTCAAATAAAACCCAAACAAAGGGAAATATATCTGAAGAGGGGATTACTATTAACACATTAGAACAGGTTTGTAAAATAGTTCTTACAACATTGAGTGAATTTCACCGTCATTAGATCAGATTTTTACATAGTTACACACACGAGTGGGATTTTCATAATTCACCTATCTATACGCAGTTGCACTTATCAATTTTGGAAACTTTTCGTAACATGTTTAGACTGCACCCGCAGGATGTGAACAGCTCTCAAACTATTTAATCATTATCATTTGAAAAATGTCTCTCTTACGAACAGCCAATGTGTCTGCGCAGAGGCAACTTGATATTTTTTAAAGGTATCTTCGTTTTAAATCTTACAGGTTGATTACTCTAAACTAAAACTAATTAATAATTAAGGAGCTGGTTGTCACATACATACATATAATTAGAACCGTTAAATAACCAAAAAGTAGATTATTTATAAAATTCCATTTCTTCCTCTTCCATACTATAAGCTGTATAAATTTTCGTTGGTGGGAATGCGTAGGCGTCCTGCGTGTCTACCGAAAAGACAGTGGCCAGTAATGACTGCCACAATATTTCGGATATCGGTGCCGCTTCTCTTTAGCAGGAAAGCCGTTTTTTAATGTTCTAAGCTGGCAACAGGTGCCTTGGCTGTGATGATCTGCCATGGTGACACCACCATCTTCCCCCACTCCGTTATATCTGGGTTCTGGTCGAAAAGACTTTCCCTAAGCTCAGTGTAAGGGTATTGTTGTCGGTGTTTTCCTGCAGACATCCTTCAGGATAGACTCTTAGTATACTGCTATGGTCATGGTCAGAACTTTCCCAACATTTAGACTCTTTCAGCTAGCGAGCAGCTATACTTTTACAGAAGACGTCAGGTGTTTTAAGATAGAGCACGGTCTTTAATGCCGCAGTTGGCGTTGTGCTAAGGGCTCACTTTTCACAAAACGTTTTCTTTCAGGAATAAAACGCTACCGACGCCTTTTCATCCGCTCCTCTATGTTCTTGCCCCAGTTTTGGGAGGTTGGAAGGATTAATTCTTTTCTTCCTTGTAAAGAGAACTGCTTCCGTGATTAGGTATTTTCCTGACACCAATAAGGCCAGATCGTCTACATAAGCCACCACCTTCAAGCCTTTCATCTTCAAGTGAGACGGCTCTGACAGCCTCCTAGTTGCCTACTTTTGTGTGGATCTGGCAAACGAGTCTATCAGTGCCGCCGGATTTTAGAGCGTCGTGTATTGCTACAGTCTTGAAATTATTAAAGGCAGGAATATACCTATCGTTAATTCTTTGTAGTTAAGCGATTTACCAATAGTGCTCACTACTTCGTGTAATGCGATTTGGACAAACTTCCCTTTTGTATACGCGTACTGGGCACTGTTTACGCTTGTTAGCGGAGCATGCTCGCCTATATACACGTCGAAGAGTCTCACCAGAGTTTTTAAGAGAAACGAGGAAAAGCTAATAGGTCGAAAGTCCGCAGTGGTTATGTGTTCGCTTTTCCTTCCATAAGGAAAGAAAAAAAGAAAAAAAAGATCACCTTAACCTGTCTCAAAGCAAGAGAGAGATAAGAGTTGAGTAGGCAGCTTCTAATATCACCATGAGCCAATGAATAACTGAAAAATAAGCTTTCTTAAGCACGATGGGTAAAATTCCATTTATTCCTGATGACTTCTATGATTCCAAGGAGCCGATGGCTCATTTAACCCTGCCGTGACTGACAACAGAACTAACGCACTGTAGACTGGAGAACTTCTGCCAATCCGGTAACTCAACATGTCCTTCTGGTACACCCGCTGCCGAATTACCGGGGAAGTCTGTGTTTAAAAGCAGATCCAACGTCTCCTCTACTGATTCTATATAGGAGCCATCGCTGCACCTCAAGAAAGATTGAACACTGGGGCTGTTTGTGAGTATTTTTCTTAGTCTAATCGACTCACTTGCACACTCAATGGACTCATAGAGTCCATATATATATATATATATATATATATATATATATATATTGTCAACTATGTCTAATCCGCAGCTTTAGTATACTTAGCCCTATTGAAGAGCCTCCTCGCTCCCCGTCTCTCTCTCTCTCTTAGGTCTTTGCTCCACCATGCAAGGTGAGATTTATTGGAGGGTTCACTTAGCGGATAGCTCTTCAAATCTTCTGAATCGTCAATGGACGATGTATTATCGAATATCTCGTAAGTCGGTGCCACTACTACTTGTGACTCGTTTGTTAAGTTCATCCTAGTTCATTTTAACTGGGTTCATAAAGGGCTTGGGAATTTATTCGTGAAGGTTTATTTTAAAAATGATTTGTAATTATGAGAACTCTTAATTTCGCGTACGCTTTTGATTCTGTAATGAACTCTCTCTCTTCGACGGAGTGAATATACCCAACTCACCCTTTCCAAACATATGGTGTATTGAGATATCCGTTACCCTTAGCTGGACAGATGTCGATTATCTCACACTCTTCTATTACTATTTCTATTGCCATTGTTCTAACGAAATTGCAGACACATTACAATCCGCGACACAAGAGCTTCAGGTCGCTCCCAACACCATACTCTCCAGGTCAAATATGGACATACTGTCAAATTTTGGAAATCTTTTTTAAGCAGAACAACACAGTTTACCATTTTCTTCTATTCCATCGTCTTATGAGTCCGAAACTTTCAAACGAGGCTTACACCTCCTTCACACAACCCCTTAACAGATTACCGCTGCCCACAACTCCTTTCCTACCAGAGCTTTGGCATTATCATCTAAAAAAATATCATTGGTCCGTAATGGTCCATAAGATCAACTGCGTCACGTGTTACTCGAGAGAAGAAGAAAAAGGAAAGGGATCAACATTTTTATTTTTATTCTTTTTCTTTCTTTAAAATATACAGGATCAGAGTTCAAATATTTCTTAAAGATATATTAAGCCATTAAGATGCTTTGAAATCAACGAAGTATGCCTAAACCTTTTTCATATTTCCAACAAAGTTTCACTACACGATTTATATTGAAGATCTGATCCACTTTTGACTATCCAACTCTAACCCCGGCTTGACATTCGTTAAGTATGCTATTTTCCCTTTTCCCTGACACTAGCCTTTCAAGCAGAACAACAGAAAATAGTTTCGTTAAGCAATTCATGAATGTTATTCCTCTGTAATTTTCCACAGAGTTTACATTGCTTTTTTTAAAAATTAGAAAAATTATCGCGTGTTTAAATTTAACAGGAAACTCATATTGAACATGATCTGGCCCTGTTGCTTTGTTCTGTTTTGCCTTATGCAACACGGTCTTTACTTCTTGCAACGAAATAATAGCATTAAGTTCTTTCATTAAAGTATTAGACGCCGCATAAAGTATAAGATGTACTTCTGTGGCTGATTTAGAAAGGTTTATAAATGTTTAAAAGAGACCAACGTTTAACGAAGCCAAGTAAACAATTTCTCTACGTCTGCTATAGCTTAGAACTTTACATTTGACAATATTAAAAAATACCTTATTTTAGTTACACCACTTAATAAAACGGTTGAAGTCAAGTTTTCAGAGCAAACTGATTCGTTGGAAATACAACGGAAAATTTTAACATCAATCAATAATTCAGAATTACATATAACAGAGGTAAGATTAATAATAAATATGACTAATAGCAGGGGACCTAACTGACTGTCCTGAGAAACACCCCTGAGGTGGCAAAGATATTCTCAGAAGTCTCACTCCCGAAGAGAACATTCTGTACTTTTCAGATAAATAAAATTTTAACAACTTTAATGATTTTTTAACCGACTTTCCAAAAACAAAGAGGTTCTAAGTTCGATGCGTTTTTTTGTTTTTTTTGTTTTTTTATGTCTGACCGGGCATAACTTCGTAACGCGTCGACCGATTTTTATGATTCTTTTTTTTTGGGTGGAGTATGTTCACCGATTGGTGCCATGGCAAAAAAGTTGTTGGTAGGGTGGGGGTGGGTGATGGGGGTGAAACGTAACTTTGTAACTCGTGGTCCGATTTGGATGGTTCTTTTTTTGTTGTACAGAGTATGATCCCCCATTGCTAATAGGAGAATAATTTGGTCCTATGGTGAAAGGTGTGGGTGGGTGGGAGGGGTAGTCTAACTTCGTAACGCGTGGACCGATTTGGATAAATCTTTTTCTATTGGGTAGAATATGATCCTTGGTTGATACTACGAGAAAGCACATGTTGCTGGGGTGGGGGTGGGAGAAGGGGGTGGAACCTAACTTTGTAACGCGTCGATCGATTTGAATGCTTCTTTTGCTGTTGTATAAAGTGTGATCCCCCATTGCTAATAGGAGAATAATTTGGCCCTATGGTGGTGGTGGGGGAGGGGGAGGGGTAGTAACTTCGTAACGCGTGAACCGATTTCGATGATTCCTTTTCTGTTCGGTAGAGTATGTTCCTTGTTTGATACCATGAGAAAAAAGTTTAGTGGAATGGGGGTGAGGTAGGGGGTTAAAACTAACTTTTAACGCGTGGACCGATTTGGATAGTTCTTTCTTCATTGTATAGAGTAGAAGACACTAAAAAGTGAAAAATAAAATAGTTTTTAAAAAAAAAGTTGAACCGACTTCACAAAAGGCGCTAAAAAGCAAAAAATAATTTTTAATTTTATATCTATTACGACATTTTGAAGTCGGTGCAAATTAAACAAATAAAACAAGTACATAACCACAATTGAAAATAATACATAATACTCATCATAAGAAATGACGATTAAATATTTTTGTTGTAGTTGTTTGGTTTGTTTGATTTTCACCGACTTCAAAATGTCGTAATAGATATAAAATTAAAAATTATTTTATGCTTTTTAGCGCCTTTTGTGAACTTGTTTTTAATACAAATTCTGAAAACAGCTATCAAAACGAATTCAACACACTTATCGATAGTATCTCTCTCTCTCTCTCTATATATATATATAATATATATATATATATATATATATATATATATATATATATGTATATATATATATTAAATTATTAAATATAAAAGTACTGGAAACACCAAAATGGGCCCCTCCCCGTAGGAACTCTTAAAATTTTTCTGATTTAAATCAGAGGCCTATACCTTGGAGCACCATTATTTAGTGCTCACGTTTTTTTAGCGAGACAAATAAACATAGATAGATTCTGTTCTTTTGGATTTATTATTAAATGGATGTTTATAAAAAAACATATTTTCGAATAAAAAGAATAATCGGACAGCCGTCGCAGCCGTTTTAAATCAGGCCTGCCAATCTGCGGGTGCAAACGGTGACCACGGTTGGGTCGCTCCATTTGATCTGAAACAAATATTAAACGTGGCGGCCATTTGGAAAAAAAAAATTTCAAAAAATTAAGTTATTGAAAAAAGGTTCCGCCGGACGATAACTAATCATTTTGTATGTGCGCAAAATTTCAGCTCAATCGGATGAATTCAGTGCTCAAAATCGTTCACCGTTTTTAAAACGTGTTTTTGAGAAAAACACATTTAAACTTTTGCAACGAGTGTGGTCGAAAGTGCTTTAATTACCATTAATCTGCAATGCCAGGTTCGTATGGGCATCGCTGCTTTTCTTGGAACTGCTCGTGCTGTGCCGATTGTCCCTTTCTCTGCTCATACTTAGGTCGATCTGCACCTTTCTCAGCAGGCTAAATTGTACTTACATAGATTAAGAATATGCAATAAACAAAAAATCGATTTTTTTTGACCAAGGTAGAGGTCTCTCTTAAGACTATTCTTCCGAAAATTCTCCCCTCCGATTTATCTGTTTATCTAGAAGTACTTTAAATTATTTTCGGCGTAACCAACAAGGAAGGGTCGAAAAAGGATCTGTTTGTAAATTCAAAAATTGTTATTTTAGAAAATATTTTAAGAAGGAGGAAATATTTGTGCATCAAAGTTATAATTTCCTTTATCCTTTATGTTTAAAAATGTGAGACTAAAAAAACTAAAAATTTTTTTTATTTGTTAATAATTTATGACAAAAATCACCTTTTACGTCCGCACATTAAAGGCATTATAATACGGAGAAATTGGAAAAACAAATTTCAACCCTTCCGGAATAGTTATGCATAAATAAAATAGTTATTAAATAGAATAGTTATGCAAAAATTTATATAGAATTTGTGTATTGCCCCGTTTAAACACAATTTTATAGTATATATAAAAAGCCGCCCATCATTTAAAATTTTTCAATTGCTTTAAATCTTTAAATTTCCAAAACTTGTCCTTAAGTAGGCTTCAAAATTATTTTTCCTACAGCCTCCATTCAGGTTAATCCGGCCCTGATTATATCCATAATGCACACGGATGTCTAAACACACTTCAGTGTGTCCTGACCTGACGCACGTTTGTAATGTTGGTTATATCACAACAACCCGAATTTCAATTACATGCGGTAAACGAAATAGACTAAGCTCAGTATGATGATTCGTCACTGAATGACAGCTTAGAAAACGTCAATATTATAAGTATGGGAGCATGTGTTATGCTATGCAGAAATATCGATGTCAGCAAGGCGCTTGTGATCTATTAAAACAATACAAAAAATACTATGGGACGTTGACGATAACACGGAAACAGTAAAAAGTACAACAAACTTCAGTCATGAGTTAACTAAGGTACTAGAATGCGCCAGGACTAAGTTCCAAATATTAAACAATGCTTGTATTCACAGGTAATAATTTCCTATATACTAGGCGAACGCTATTACTATTAAAGGTTGATAAAACCCTGCACGATATAGCTTCCTCAATATTTACCCGCGACTAGGCCAAGTTACACTGTCACAGGTCGCAAATGGAGGGATATATGGCAAAATGGAGGGAGACATTGTAACGTACCTATCGGTGGATACTGCAATAGACACTGAACAGATAACCTTATTTCCTATAGACTTCCTTAGTTCTTTAAAATTGCCAGGGGTATCTTTGCTTTTCCCCAAGCTGAGAGTCTTAATGATACGTAACCTCAATAGACCGAGACTGTGCAATGATACTCGGTTGCATGTTAGACACCTTGAATAAAACATCATACGAGCTACTGTTATGAATCCAATAGCAAGGGAAGGTAGTGCTTTAATTCCACACCGTCGGATTACTCGTTCCAGTTCAAAAGGTTGCAGTCTCTTTAAAAATAGCATTTGCCATGACAATTACCAAGGCTCTTAAAGTGACACACGTACAAAAAAAAGCATGTTTTTCACATGGTCAACTACAGGGTGTAAAATAATAAATCTCGCACCTAATATTTTATCCCAACAATGAACCAGCTCTATTACATAACAAGACATATTTCATACTATTATAATTAAAATTTCCATTCCATTAAACCTTTTCTCATTTCCAAATGCTTAAGACGAGGGTTCAAATCGATACAGGTGGCACGGTTTAAATTTTTTGGTATTTTATTCCATACCTTAACTTAACTTAATAAGTTGTGATATTTTAAATTGTATGGTGTCTCAAGCATGTATCCCTATGTGCAAAAATCGTTCGTTAATTCGTTTCACAATTTTCTTTACACGTTTTCTTCACAATACATTGTTTCACTTTACTTATTTAAGCTTATCACTTTACTGGCTAAAATATAACTAACTCATTAGGCTGCCCTATTTATACTTCTAAGCTTAGTTATAGAAAGTTCAGCAACTTAGTTGTAGAAATTTCCGTTATTCATTTTCACCACACCAAGCCACCACAGGTTCGAGTCGGCCTTGACTTCATGCGGCATCTGACGTTTTTCTGGTTTCCGAAATTCAGGAAATGCGCATTGCCCAATTTGATTCTGTTTTCATTATTTAGCCTATACCAGATCACAGTGCATGTAAGACTGTACCCTCTTAGAACTGTTCGTCCAGAACAGTTACATCTCCTTGGTATAGCTTTAATCGGTCAATGTGCACGATCTTCTTTTTATCTTCCTTGAATCCGCTAGAACTAGCTCTGATGTCGTTTCGTGTTTTCATTCTATTGCTGGATGTCTTGAGGTTCTTTCTTTGCGAGTTGATGGATTTCTGCGAGAAGTGTGGTTATGTATTTTTCAGTGGATTCAGGTGTTCCAAACTTCAAATCACTGGGCAGTCGAATCTGACTTCAAAACACAATTTTAGAGGGTGTCAGTCCTGTTGAGCTATAAATCGCTGTTCGATAAGCTAGTAGAAATATCGGAATGTAGCTATCCCAATTATATTGATATTCAAGAATGTCGCAAACCTGCTGGAACACTTGAGATTTAAAGTTTCGTTCTTGGTCTGAATGAAGCTCATGAGCAACGCCAGATCTGCAGATCCAGTTTACTACTAACTCTTCTGCCACTGTCTTTGTTTCTTGATTTGGTATCGCATATACTACTGAAATAATCCATTGCCACTAGAATGTATCGGTTGCCATGATCTGACTCAGGGAATGATTCGGCAAGGTCAATCGCGATTCTCTCGAAAGCTACTCCGACGTTGTATTGCTGCATAGCTTCCCTTGTTTTTATAAGCTGTCCTTTGCAACGGGCACAAACTGCGCATTTACGACACCAGTCCTCAACGTCCTCTCCCATATGAAACCAGTAAAATCGTTCTCGAAATTTCCCTAAAGTCTTATTGAAGCCAAGATAACCTCCTGAAGCACCATTATGAAATTCTTCCAGCAAATCCTTTATATTGTTTCTGGGAACTAATACCTGCATCAGGCATGATGACTCGTCGGGTGTTTCCCATTTGCGTTTCAATATTCCATCTCTAACACACAGTGAATCCCATTGCGTCCAGTAGCTCTTAAACGTTGTACTTCTGTCGGAAATATCTTTCCATTTGGGCCTTTCGTCGTTATCTTTCCACGTCAAAATTGTAGATATTTATTCTCGTCTTCTCGTTGTGCTGCTTTAAATTTGCCATTGTTCGCCTGTGCACACAAATACTTTATCCTTTTCTGTTAGCTTATGCAGTTCCCGTGCTGCAGCCGCGAAATTAGAATAGAAAACTTTGTATATCGTGTTTATCTTGCAGAGTGGGCCAGTTCTCCTCTGAAGTTATTTTCTCAGGTATTTGCCCTAATCTACAAAGAGCGTACACTTTTTAGGACTTAGTTTTAGTTTGGCTGACTTCAGCTTCTGGAACACTTCTCTAAAATTTCCTAGGTGTTCTTTAAAACTCCTTCCAATTAAAATGATGTCATCTAAATATACCAGGCAGGATTTCCAAGTCAAACCTCGTAAAACGCATTCCATTAAGTGTTCGAATGTTGCTGGAGCATTGCAAAGTTCAAAGGCCATCTTTTTGAATTAACATAAGTGCTATTGTGGATAACTATCTTTCTTTGTAACATTATTTAGCTGACGATAGCCTACGCAGAATCTTGTACTCCCGTCCTTTTTCTTCACAAGCACCACTGGCGACATCCACGGGCTTTTCGATTCTTCTATCAGTCCTTGTTTGCGCATTGTTTCTTCTTTCTGTTTTTATTGCAAAGATATCTGCAAATTCTTCAATTACCTACTTTGCTGTAGTATACTCCAATTGGCTTAGTTTATTAGATGGTAGTAACAGTTTTGCTAAGTTCCCAAAGTCCTTTTTGGCTGCTTGGTTTCATCTGGGCCTGAATTTTTCACAAATATGATCTCTTCGACTGGTTCGCCATGACCTTTACCTTTCCTTAATTTGATGGGGTTTTCACGAGAATTTAGGATTCGTACCAAAACTTCCTTCTTTTCATCGATAGTCACTAAACATTTTCCAACGGTGACATTTCTTATTTGCTCTGTTCGACCTGGTTCTATTAGATAAAATCGATAGCTCCCGGGATCACCAAGAACTTTTGCTCGTACTAAAGTTTTGGCACAGGAGGGAAAGTCGACGTCTTCATATGTCACGATTCAGCTTCAAGTTGTAATTTGATCCCAGAGCCATTGGAATATCTCTGTTTTCGTATTTCATGATTCCTCTTTCAATATCCAGTTCAATGTTGTGTGCTCTCATGAAATCGAGGCCAAGTATGCACTCATCCGTTATATCTGGGACAAGCAATCTGTATTGTCATTAATATTTCCCCATACACTTCAACGGTTTCTCCTGTAGCTGTTTTTAAAATGTATAAATTTTTGTTGCTAAGACAGTTATCTTAAGCATAGTCGCACCGATCTGGAAGATATAGATCTGGAAGCATCTGTTTCTACTGTAATCATGCATTTTTGTTCTTGAACTTTCCCGTTGATTACTAAACTTGCCGTATTGTGCAGAGTTTGCTCTTCGCCATTTCTGCAATCGCCTTTCGGACTTATTGACGCGACAGTAGCTATCTTCTATTTCGGTTACTTCTCTTAGGCGGACGGTACTTCTTGAGGCTGGTTTTACTGTACGCCAGAGCGTAATTCAAAACCTCAGCATTGGTGTTTTTTCCAGCCAGGAGTACTGATTGCTGTAGGTCACGATCTAAAACTGAATTAAACGTGGGATATGTAAAATGTGTCAGCCTTTCTATGTCCGCACATAACTGATGCAACGTCTCTGCAGGCTTCTGTGTTCGACTCCATAGCTGAAGACGGTAAACTTCTTGCATGTGCTGGTTACCATACTGGAATTCTAAAGCTTGTATTAAAGATGTATATATATACCTTTGATCCGCCGGGATAGTTTGTAATAGTTCTGCTGCTCCGCCTCTAAGGGCCAAAATTGAAGCTGTAGCTTTTTCTTCATCTGTCCAAAATTTCACTGCTGCTACCATTTCGAACTGGAATCTGTATGTTTGCCCGTCAAATGTTGGAGGTTGAAGTCTTTTATTCACAGTCTCGCCTGTAGATAACGTCGTTAAATGTCGTTTCTGGACGCTCTCTAGCTCTGTCCTAATTTCTTCGAAATTTTTCTTCATTGATAGTTCCATATTACATTCAGCTTCTTGAGTTGTCCAGAAACTTCTACCTCTTCTAATCTCTTTTCAATATCTGATTTTATCTCTCCCATTTTATTATCCATATGGCTTTCGAGATTGACTTTGATAGAGTCTCCAGTTTCTTCTCTACAGTTGACTCCAGACCTTCAAACTGTTTTTGCATAGAAATTTCCATTTCAGTTTTCACTTGCTCAACAGAGACCTTAAGTTTCGCTACTATTGATGACTTAAACGCGGCCGTCGATAATTTCTGATCTTCAATAGATGCTCTTAACTCAGCTATCAGCAATTTCTGTTCTTCCATTGCCGCTTTCAGTTTGCTTATGGACCATTCATCGACGATTTCTGTTCTTCCATTGCCGCTTTCAATTCGGTTACGGGCCTTTAAATCGACGATTTCAGCTCTACCGTTGATAAATTCTGTTCAGCCATTTATGCTTTTAATTCTTCCTAGGAAGATTTCATCTCATATATCAGAGCATTGACAAGATCTGTCATGCTTGGAGTATTTGCTTCTTCTTCTGGCTCGTCTTCAAAAACAAAAGCCTCTGGATTAGGGTTTCACGATACTCTAGATAATTCTCGCTGCCGGTATCGGTCTCGACACGATACCGAGACCGGCAGCGAGACCAATATCATTGGTAACAGTGCGATACCGAGAGCGAGATTGAGGTGACGATAGTGGACGAGATATTAGTTTTTATCATTTTATTGTGGACAATTTTTTTTAGTTGTTTCAGCTTTTATGTCGCTCCGAAAAATTTCAATTGTGTGATTTATGGGGCATATAAGTATACACTGCTCTCCTCAATCGCTTCTTTCTACATTATTTGATTATTTCCTTCTTCAGATATTTGCGCTTTATCCCCAATAGCAAACAAGAGCCTTTGCTACCTTATTGTGGCGACGGGAATATGAAGAAAATTCATATATACATAGATATATCACTTGTCCTCGCTCCCCCTTATCCCAAAGAAATACCCTTTTTATCTTGCCGAGAGCGAGATCGCACCGAGACTCGCCTTCATCTCGCCGAGAGCGAGATCGTCTTCACCTTGACGAGACCAAGACCGAGATCTTCCAAACTCTCGGTCTTGTCTCGGTGCCGTGAAGCCCTACTCTGGATCCTTTCCTTGCGTTTCCATAGCTTCTTGTAGTTATGCTACCAGTGCACATTTACTTCCATTATAGGTAGGGAACGTTTACTTAACTCCTCCTTCAAGTCTTGAACACTTAAATCCTTCAGTTTGCGCCCCATATTCAGATTGACTACACTATTTCACTTCAATTTCACAATCACACCTTTTTTTCTAAGTTCACTTTTTAGTCTTTCTTAATTAATCCCACTTCTGACACCAATGGGGCTCTTCGAGCTCGATGGATTAATTAATTTATTTTCAATCACAAATGTTCACTATTTTTATTTACTTCTCTGATTAATTCATTTCACAATTTACACGTTTTCTTCCCAATATACTATTTCACTTTACTTATTTAAGCTTATCACTTCACTAGTTAAAATATAACTAAATCATTAGGCTGCTACTCAGCCCTATTTATACTACTTAACTAAGTTCTAGAAAGTTCAGCAACTTAGTTCTAGAAATTTCCATTATTTATTTTTACCACAACAAGCCATTACAGGTTCGAGTCGGTCTTGACTTCATAACGTCATTTGACGTTTTTCCTTAGAATAAAGAATTAGAGGAAGAGCTGAAACCAGATTATAGTGAAGCAAATTTCTTTTGTAGTAGAATTACGAGCGATGTTGTGGTAGCAACAATACATGCGTAAATTAAGTCAGATTTAAACTGGGGCCAAAAGTAAATTTAAAATCTTGATAATTCGTTAAAGAATAATTTAATTTTAACTTCTCTGAATAAAATATTTATATACATAGGTCAAGCTAATCATCTATTTTGGTTTTTATTGATTAAATCTTATTTAAGATTTTCTATTGATGCCCCCTAAGAATTTTGTTTGACGCCTTCCTGGTGCCAGCCACCCAAAACATTAAAATCAGTTTTCACGTTAACCTCACAAATATTCTTACGAAACTTTTGCTTTTTTCCATTATTTGAGGTTTAAATTAAACTTCACCATGCTTATAGAATGAATTAAGAATTAAACCTAACTTTGTAACGCGTGGACCGATTTGCATGATTCTTTTTTGTTGTACAGAGTAGGATCCCCCATTGCTAATAGGAGAAAAAAAATTGGCCTAGGGTGAGGGGAAAGGGGGGAGGGGTAGTCTAACTTCGTAACGAGTTGACTGATTTGGATAATTCTTTTTCTGTTGGGTAGAGTATATTCCGTGGTTGATACCACGTGAAAAAAATTTTGGTGGGGTGTAGGTGGGGGTGTGGGTGGAACCTAACTTTGTAACGCGTGGACCGATTTGGATGGTTCTTTTGCTGTTGTATAGAGTATGCTACTTGGACCTAGGGTGAAGGGAGGGGGGGAGTAGTCTAACTTCGTAACGCGTGGAACGATTTGGATAATTCTTTTTCTGTTGGGTAGAGAATGCACCCTGGTTGATACCACGAGAAAAAAAAATGTTGGTGTGGGGGGGGGGGGGGGGAGGGTGAGAGTGGAACCTAACTTTGTAACGCGTGGACCGATTTGGATGGTTCTTTTGCTGTTGTATAGAGTATGCTCCCCCATTGCTAATAGAAGAATAATTTGTTCCAAGGTGGGGGGTTGGGTGGGGGAGGAGTAGTCTAACTTCGTAACGCGTGGATAATTCTTTTTATTTTGGGTAGAGTGTGCTCCCTGGTTGATACCACGAGAAAAAAAATTTAGGTGTGGTTGGGGTAAGGTGGGGGGGTGGAACCTAACTTTGAAAGTCGTGGACCGATTTGGATGGTTCGTTTGCTGTTGTGATCCCCCATTGCTAATAGGAGAATAATTTTGTCCTATTATGGTGGTGGGGGAGGGGGAGGAGTAGTAACTTCCTAACGCGTGGACCGATTTCGATGATTCCTTTTCTGTTCGGTAGAGTATGTTCCTTTATTGCTACCATGGGAAAAAAGTTTAGTGAAATGGAGGTGGAGTAGGGGTTAAACATAACTTTTTAACGCCTGGACCGATTGGATGTTCTTTCTTCGTTGTATAGAGTAAAAGACACTAAAAAGTGAAAAATAAAAGTAGAACCGACTTCACAAAAAGCGCTAAAAAGCATAAAATAATTTTTAATTTTATATGTATTACGACATTTTGAAGTCGGTGCAAACTAAAGAAATAAAACAACTACAGTACCACAATTGAAAATAATACATAATACTACCTGAACGTTTCAGCCTACGGGATCATAAGAAATGACGATTAAATATTTTTGTTGTAGTTGTTTGATTTGCACCGACTTCAAAATGTAATAGATGTAAAATTAAAAATTATTTTATGCTTTTTAGCACTTTTTGTGAAGTCGCTTCAACTTTTTTTTTAAAAACTATTTTCTTTACCCGACTACTTCGAGCCGCTGTCAAAATCGTCATTTCATAAATTGTACTTGCAGATTTTTGATGTGCTGTGAAAAATATGATATATTATGCGATAAGTGCAGTAATTTTGGAAAAAGTTTACACGTCATTGATATTTACGGGAAGCCGATGCTTCTTTTTAAACACTTTTAATATTTGTGAAAAATGAAAACAGCGAAAAAGCCACCTATTGAGAGCTTTTAAAGCAGAAAAACCCTAGCGGATAAACTCAGTGCAACTACACCTATCTATGATCAAGTGTAGCTGAGCGTTCTTGGATGTACGCCGGAGTACTCTGAATGGCCCAGTGGAGCGCAGCTAATATGAAATGTATTATGTATGTCTAAAGTTGATTCCTTGTTATCAATTAGGTGCGACATTTATTATTTTACACCCTGTATATACGAACACGGTATCCGGCCCACAAAACCTCTAATGATATTTTTGTGAATGATTGTATGTTCAAGTTCCGTAAGAATAAACTTCAAATTTTCATAACCCATAATTACGACTGAAATATTTTTGCCTTTTCACCGATTTGCTACATTTTTTCAGGATTTTCACGTCCTATAAAACTACATACATATGTTGTCTGGTACACTGAGAAAAAACGGTGTTTATCAGAAAATAATAACTTTAAAGCAGTTGATACCTAACTGAATATGGTGGCGAGCAAAATTCAATCGATTTCTACTATGAATCGTAATTAAAGGTCCTCTGTGTAACGGTTAATGCGTAGCTTTCCAGGTTCGAATCCCGTTGGCGGCGATCCATTGTTGTTTTTCCTGACAACAGCTTACGTAAGAGCCCATTGGGGATTGAAGAGTTGTGCTAGTGACGTAGAATTCACCGACGATTATAGATCCACCGTTTTTATTTTTCTTTTAAAATGCTAGTGTTAACTACTTAATTATTTTTTAATGCAGCTTTATAATTTAGGGATATTTATATTAATAAAGAACTGAGGAATTTACTCTACAAAATTCTAACTGTGTTTGTTATTTTAACAGTGGAGTTTACTTGGTTCATTGTCTAGTTGATTCATCTGAATTAACAAGTTTTAACATGGAACATTTTGTGTAGTTTTTCCAAAAGGACAAAATGAAAAATCACCATTCCAATCAAGTTTTAAAAGAAATTGCATATGTGCATATTATTCGCATATTATGTGAACAGTAAAAAGCGTGTTCCTTCCTTCTTTCCAATTAATAGGAATAGTTTGTTAACATTCCTTTTACATGAAATTTGTAGTGTAGTAATATTTATTAAAAGTTAAGCACTAGAATCAAGCTGTAAATCATAATGCATTTTACATGAAAGTTTACATTTATTTTATGGGCATTATTGATTTTATAAACTTCGTTAAATTCATAGCAGTAATGCTTTCTCATTTTTAGCTTACCCTTCAGGCGAAGAAAGCAGCAGAGGAAGCATCGAAACAGGCATTCGAGGTGTCGAAGCAAGCAGCAGGAGTGAGCAAAAATACGTTGGAAGATCTCACATATGTGGGAAAATCTACCCTTGGCGACCTTACTAAAACTGCAAAAGAAGCAGCAACTAAAAAAGGTCTTATGAAACCGGGAGATCAATCCGGTAACATAGCTCCTGGAAATTCATTAGTTTCTCAAAAGCAGGGAGGCTTAATTCAAGGAACCGGCAGAGACTTTTTTTCATCTATTGGAACAGATCTTAATGGCATTGCATCATCTACATCAAACATGTTTTCAGATTTATTTGGTAGTAAGAGTAAGTTAGAAAAAATATATAATCGTATTTTTAACTATGATAATTTAAAAACAGATAAACAGCAGCAAAAAGGACAGCCTCAACAGAGTCAACAGCAAAAACAATCGCCGAAACTTGGTTTACATTTTGATCCTTTTCCAGGTAGAAAGGGCTTAGTCGAACGGACACCTTTAATTAGGCATTCGGGACCGCGACAAACCCAAGAAGAAATTCAACGACAGCAGAATCAAGAAAGGTCACATAGCAATTCCGAAAATCAGGCCTTTTTGAAAGATGTTATAAATCAAGTGCTTTCTGGAGAAGGTGTGGGGTGGTTAAAATTAAATCGTTTGCGAAAATTAATGGAGGATGAATCATATAGAATGCTGGTATTAGGAAAGTTAAATAGGACTTTAGATCGGAAGATTGCGCCTGATGATCACATCGATGATGTGGTAAGAGAATATCAGTTTGAATTACAGCTTTGTTGCTAATTTTAATATTTAAATATCAGTGTATATCTAAACCTATTTGGAAAGGAATGTTAAGGTGTATACAAGCAACAGCGTATGGACTAGATCATACGTATTCAAATTTCGGCCTTGGAGGAATGGCTTCAGTTTTTCAAATGATGGAAATTGCTCATACTCATTTTTGGAGTCGAGAACTAACTGATACTGGTGATGTAGCTGCAAGTTTGTTATCAAGCCAGACAGCTAGTCCCACTGGCAGTCGGGAAAATTTACGTTCACCTCAAAGCCCGAATGAACCCATTAGTGGAAGTGAATGGTCAACTGCCCAAAGTTCTAGAAAAAGCTCAACACAAACTGAAAAGGGAAGTCAAAGAAGACTGTCATCGGCAGAGGGTCAAGAGACTCATTCCACAACTGAAATGTTTAAAGATATGCTTAATCAGAAGAGAAACATGCTTCTTAGCAAGTTAACATCATTTGATTCAGATGTAAGTTTTTTTTATTTATCAAATAATGTCTATGTTTAGTTCATAGTTGTTTGCAATTTTCAATTATATAACACTTTTTTGTACATACAAAGTCTAACACAGCCTGCTTAGACGTGCGTACTTTCTTACACATACACAGAATATGGAAACAAAATTGCAATTTTGCTTCCTTACCATAATATGCAAGAGAAAGAGGGAATTTAAAAAAAAATGTGTCGTATTCTAAACTTTCTTTTCTTCTTTATTTTAAGTAATTTGTTTTATTTCGTGCCTGTCTGGTTATAGGTTATTATTGGTCTTAGCGCATATACTATGCGTATATGCTTTGATTCCATACAAAAATTAGTAAAAAGTGGTCTGGAAAATGTTAAGATATTGTGGTATTGTGGCATCGCTTTTCTAGAATAATTATTAATAAAAATTTTGTGGGCAGAAACCTAAAAAAAATATATTCCTTTAAAATATGTAAAAATTCTAATCGTCATAACCAGACGTCATTGTGGTGATTTAAGGGTGACTTTTCTACATCCTTTCTTATAGGCTTTGTTTATTTTCGTTCTATAAGTGAAGCATGAGCTTCGTCTCTTGGTGGAAATTTGTACGAGAGACCATTAAAAAATCTTTTTAAGGGGGACACAGCCCTGAGCAACAGCAGTTTTATAGATTTTTTTCTGACACTAAAAATGAAATCAAAATATGGGCCTTTCTGTAAGTTGCGAGCAATATTTGTACTATTATTGTGAATTTTTTTCAAAATAAACTATTGTATGGTGATGTTATGGCAACTTCGTGCGTACCAAGGCCCGTCAATTTTCCAAAGTCCTGGAACGTTTGATTAAGGTTTTTTTTAAAGTATAGGAGAATAACTAAATTGCAACACAAACGATTTTTAAAATTCGAAAATTTCAGAAAATGGGAGCCAAAAAAAATTGTTTTTCACTCAAAAATCGCACTAAATGAAAAAGTAAAATATTGAAAAATCCTAAGCTAGAATTTAGATACTTCAAAAAGATAAAAATTGAGCAAATCGGTTGAATAGATTACGAGACTTTTTGACGGCCAGGTAAAAAAAGTCTTTCCCAGGAAGTTCGTCTTTCGCCCCATAAGGGATTACGGGAACCAGTGGGATTTAGGAATTTCTTCTGATATTTTGCGTCGATAGTTTAGAAATTACAGGGGGTGCTTTGATAAGAATTTTAAAACCAAAACTGGGGTATTTTTGAGACTTCAACCGTATTTTAAGGCAGAGCAAGTGATCGTTTGAATATAAAGTGAAGCATGCAATTCTACCCAAGCAGCTGTCAAAAATTTCAGTCAACAAGTTCGTTTGCGTTGGCTGCTCCGTAGCGAAAATGGCAGAAAAGAGTTTTTTTCATTTAAAAAAATTTTCAAAATGCAGAGTACAATAATTTGTCTAAGCGAAGGGCTTACATTTATCATTTAATATCTGGCGAACAGCCTCACATTCTTCTAATTCTTGCAAACAAGCGCGTAAAAATTCAGTGTATTGCCAGTGAAAAATTCTGGAAATCTTGTCATATTGGTTGCTCTGTCTGCTGCAAGCGAATGAATTATCGAACACAAGCGTCTGGTGACTGAAGGGTTAAAATTAAAAGATCCTAATAAATTGTTTTGTTGCATTTTAGGAAACCTTTCTAAAGACAGCCAACTTAAGGCGTACTTATTTTTTCGGCATCTTCATTTTTAGGGTTCCGTACCTCAAAACGAAAAAAGGAACCCTTATAGGATCACCTTGTTGTCCGTGTGTCTGTCAGACAATCGCAAGTAAATCAAAACCTATAGGGTATTTCTCGTTGATCTACAGTCATGAAATTTGGAAAGAAGCTAGAGGTCTCACAGCACAAGTAAAGGAAAAAATCCGAAAATCGTTAATTTATATTGTAATTGGCTCCACGAACTATTATCTATGTTATGCAATACTTTAAATGCTTGATATCTGAAAATAACGTTTTAAGAATCGGTACCTAAAATTTGGATTTTTTTATCAAATTTAAATCTTTATTGAATTTTTGGTAATTTCAAAATTTTCATTTTTGGAAGTAACTGTATCCGCAATTGCATTGAATGAACATTGTTGACAATTTTGAAAAATTCATTGGGGTAGTAGTTTTTTGGCGTTTGTTCAATGTCGCTGCGTTGAGTGGAATAAAAGATAAAAATAAAAGAGTGATGTGCAATGTGCATACCATGAAAAACTGGACTTTATAAATCACCCTGTAACTAAGGATTGAGATTGTCTCCCCAATGCCATAAAATTTTTTGTTTGACTAGGTGATCTCTGTCATCCCACTGTATACGTACTTATGTGAAAAACAATTTTCAGTAAACTTTTCTATGAGAAGACAGTCAGAAAAGATTTCTTTTCCAAAAATGTCATCATTTCTGTTTTTGATTCATCTACGAGTATCTACTCTCGTTTACCAAAATTCATCGTAATAGGTATATACATAAAAAAGTAAAAGTACTATTTTTTTTATTCAGTCATAAAGAGTCTCCATTACTAATGTAACATAAATGGGCTCGACGGATTAATTAAGACACTTATTTACAGTCACAAATTTTCACTATTTTTCTTCACTTAACTTCATTAATTGGTTGCAAAATTTTCTTGACAATATTTCTTCACAATATTACGTTTCACTTTAATAATTAACATTTATCACTTCACTGGTTAAAATCAAACTTACTACTCAGCCCTATTCATACTACTTTGCTTAATTCTAGAAACGTATGCCACTTAGTTCTAGATGCTTCCGTTACACATTTTCACCTCACATATTCACCATAGGTTCGAGTCGTCCCTGACTTTCCACGTTTGACATCTCCTTCTCTAGATTTCTGGCCATCTGGGGCATGCGCATTACACGGTTCACTATTTCCCTTTTCGTGGCCTACCTCGTGCACGTTACACTATGCCCTGGCCGTTCTGCGGTACTTCTGTTTTAGCAATCTTACATTGGCCTTTAAACCAGTGATGGCCAAACTCACATTACTTAATGTGAGGAATGCTTAAAAGCTTTAAAAGCAATTCGTACTCTTTAACGATTAAAAAATGCAAAAACAGGTAAATGCGAATACAGCCAAACAACTGCATATATGAATTTAAAAGCTCAAAAGCTCATTTGCCCGCGGGCATAGGTTTGGACATCACTGCTTTAAACCTTCTGGCAACTGCTACTCAGATCTTAACTGCTTCTCTAGTCGTCCATCGGATTTCTCTTCTTTGAACAAACAATTAAGGTAACTTCTCTCGAATTCCTTCATGTTGGCCCTCTTTTCAAGCTTTGCTTGCATATTTGCACATTTCTCTTCTAGATGGCTAATACCATGAAAACAACTCCTGCTGAGAACGTAGACTTTGATTGCATTCTTTCATCTCCTTCAATTTCTGTTGTAGTTGAATAATCTCATCTCCTCCTCCTCCTTAGTCGTTTCAGGAGCGTCTTTTAGTGAAATTTGCAGTGCGTCTTCTAAATCTTGTAATTCTTGATCAATAGTCTGTAGTTCCCACTTTCCTTGGCTCGATGTCGCCAAGACAGTCAGTCTTCGTACAGGTTCAATCTTCTCCTCTGGTGATGCATTCCCATGTTTCAAATGTCCGAATTGGTCTTGTACTCGTCATTTCCGGCAAGTTCTTGACTCGTTTTCACTTTGTAACATTTCTTTCTTCATTATCTGCTCTTCGTTAGTCCTTCGCCATCGATATCCTCTCAAAACACCTCCATCGTTTCGGGCACCTTCTATTGGACTGTTCTTCTCTGACAAGTGATCAAGGGTGTTCCTTCTGCAATCGCTTTGCAGGTGACCTTCTTTACCACAATACCAGCATCTGTACTTGCGACGGGACACTTTATCTTCGTTGTTCCGATCGGTACCTCTCTTCAATCCAAATTCTTCTTGCTCCGTTCTGTTGCACTTTGTACAACCAGTCTTCCCCGTGTCATATCCCGGAAGGGTTGATCTCCTTTGCTTCCTGCAATCTCGTCGGAGATAACCTTCCTGGCCGCATGTTCGACGATCATGCGCATTACGCGGTTCACTATTTCCCTTTTCGTGGCCTACCTCGTGCACGTTACACTGTGCTTTGTGACAGCGGGTTTTTTTCTGGACTTGTTTTTTATGTCTCAAAGTTTAAGAAAATAAAAAGGGTATATGAAATTCAATTGAATATTTTTTAAACTTTTAAATGAGCAATTCTTGATTGAAAATATTTAATAGTTCAGATTAAAAACGAGAGAAGTAATAAGAAAAAAAACTATTGAACAATAATTTTGAATAATTAATTTTAGTTATTTAAGCGCTTTTTTGATAATGGATAGCTTTCGTGAGTGTTTTTCTTATTGCGGCCACCTCAACATTTTTCGATTTATCATTGATCGTCGTTAAATCTCATTTATGTCGATTTCAAAAACTTGGGCAGCTTTGGCTAGGAAAGGCATTTTCGAGATAAATTATTTTTAAAAATTAATTCTACTTGGGCTGCTTCGCAGAGCAAAGCTTAAGATCAGTCCTGCTAAGAGCAACTTTGTTATCTTGGAAACATGGTAACTGCAGATGGTGGAGTTGAAGCTGATATATAGGCTCGAATCAATAAGGACCAAGTTGTTTTTAATAGTCACGCTGTGATCTTACATAAATCGAATATAAAGTCAATTGTGTTCTATGGCTATTCAACATGGAAAATGACCTGGCAAAGAGTCAGAATATACAAGCCTTTGTCAACAGGTATCTCTGAAGTATTCTAAATATTCTTTCGGCGAAGGTTATTATCAACTAAGGCCTTCATATACTGTAGGCCAAGATGGGCTACATATTGGTGGTGGAAGGAAAAAGTGGCAATGTGATAGGCCATACATAAGAAAATAGCTAAACGACCCAAAAAAGTTCTTGCATTGAACGATCGCTTAACAAATCCAAAAACCGTGGCTGAAATTGGGTTTTGGTGAAGGGGTGATGTAAACAGATCGTTGGATGTTGTTATGCAAAAGCGATCCAATCTACAAGGACTAAAAATTTTAGTTGTTTCAAACTTTAAATTAACGACTGGTCTTTATAATGCAAAAATGTTCAAACTGATTTAACGAATATGCATTTAATAAGAGCAATATTTGTTTGTTACCAATTTTATTCTTCGATGCGTAACATTTACTTTTTTTTCATAAGATCAATCTCAAACACCAATAACTGTAAATCATTATTCTGCGAGTTGGATCGTTTTTGCGTAAGATTGATTTCGAGAGCAATCTTACTTTTTGATACAAAATATGAAGTCTGACCTTATGTTAATTTTTTTTTGCATTAGGGGCAATGATATATTATTTACAAAGGAAAACTGTCGGAAATTTCCCAAGTATTGAACATATTGATAACCACAATTGGGCTTGACCTCTTGAGATGTAAATTTGAGATGAGATCACAACCTTAAACGGTCAGCGAACCGTATATCTTTTCATATTTCTGTTCCCGCAAGCAACGTCTCTCGAGGAGGCAAGGATAGAACTTTTATTATGTTAAAACAATTTTTGGTTTTTATGACACAATTTAACTAACATTCATACTGGTAAACGTTTTGAGCTAAACTGAAGCCCTTATTCAGAACAGAGTAGTAAGAGATGCTGGTATCTTGTTGAAACTGGCAATTTCTCTAGCTGTTTCTAGAAGATCTCTCTGTTGTTGAAATATGCTTATGTTCAGTCATAACATGAAACAAGGGAATCGCTTATTAAAAAAATTTATTTATCATTTTAAAACTAACAATCTTTTTAACGATCACTAGTATGGTTTCCAAGCTGGCGGCTCTACCAGAGTCTTATGAGTATTCCTCACGGAACTCTGGCATCGCAGTATTTTTAAATCTAGCGAGACCGAAATCATTGCATTGGATATTTCAACGGCCTTTGAAAAAGTCTGAAACACTGCCCTTTAAGCTCTGAATCTTACCCTTCGGAAATGGGTTGAAAGCTTTTTATTCCGCATTTCATACGTGCAGTATTTGAGGGAATCACATTTGCCGGCGTACCGTAAGGTTCAGTTTTTTCCCATACTTTCTTTTTTCTTTATTAATAACCGCTTACCTCTAACTGCCAGTCTCCTTCATAGCTTCGCAGCAACGTCACCCTTGATTTCACACACTTTTTCGACTCTGTAGTAACGGGACAGATAATCGCTTGGGTCAAAGAGAATCGTAGCTTGTGTAATGCCTCTAAGACTCTGTCATTGCTCAAACTTAGTCCACCAGTCGTTCAACCTATTTCTGTTGATGGGGACAGTATTTTGTGATTGGTCGTAAAAAAGTGATATATAACTAAAGAATTTCTGTATTTTATAGTGCCGCCGTAGTTCGAATTCGTCAAAATTAAAGTTTGTGAAATGTTTAATAACGAAAAATTTATTTATATGAACGATGAAAAAATTTAATTGCATTTCAGAACAACGTCAAAATCACCCGAAAAAAATGCAACGACGACAGTTCTACAAACTTCGGTTCAATCCGGCTCACCAGCGTTAGCTACAGCCTTAGTTTCAGTACCAAGCGTTAGAACGCAATTCCTTCCTAGAGCTTGTGTTCTGCTGCCCACAAAAAGCCATTGAGTACTGGTGTTTAGGAATCTACCATAAACTACTTGTAATTTTTGTAATCGAGTTCGATTAGGTTTTTTCCATCCCATGTCGCACAAGGGGCTACGACAACTAAAGAGGGTCGCTTTCTAATAACCGGCAAAATAGAAACACTGGTGAATTGTGGATAAATTAATTTATATTGCTAAAAACCGTTAAGAAATGTGGTATTTTTACTAGTCTGATCACTTTTGCACACATATTTTTACTATAGACTACTGTGACCTTTACTTAAAAATATAATTAAATATGTAAAGTATGTAGATTAATAACACCTAATTTTTAACGTTATCCTAAAACATTGGAAATGAATACATAACAAAATTGTCCAAAAGATATGCTATCTCATTAGATTCAAAATAAATCTCATAATTGTTCATTACGTTTGAATATGCTAAAAAGTGTAGGGTGAATCAACCATATTTTTCTATGATCATTGCCATACAGGCAGTGCGTTTTTTCCCATTTTGCCGATAGGTAATATTTTTAATATTGCTTAAACTTGTGTTTATAGCTAGCTATTTAACGTGACAGAGAATTATAATTTATTAGTTTAAATTATTGGGGAGAAAATAAGGAAACAGTAAACATTTATACCATTACTCTATGAAACTCTTTACGGTGTAATTTCTGTAAATAATAAAGTGGGTTTGAAAATAATAAAATAATAGTAATAAGTTTTATTTATAATAATTTAATAAAAGAAGCAAATTGCAATGGTATAAATACTTAAACATTTATTTCCTAAACGCATTTATTCTATACACTTTATCAACTTTTTAATTTAAACTTTTCAATCTATGCATATGTGTATATGTGTTTGTGTGTAACCGTCTAGGGTACTGTGCATGGTTCATCGGGGGCTCTTTCCGTGGCCAGTGATGTTCTACCAGTTCAGCCCGGAGGCCCCCTCATACCTTCCATAAGTTGTCGTTCAACAGTTTCAGACACAGAATATGAAAATGTAAGTATATTGGCTTAAGTCTTTAGAAACAACTTGTTTAATGCATACTTAAATTGTGCTGAATGTTAAAAGCTTTCTGTGGAGCTATTACAAATCCATTTTTATGAATTTAAAGTAGAAAATAGTTTTGATAAATTTTCTTCTCTTTTCTACAGACGAATGCGTCCAAGGATTCAAAAAATCGCTCAAGCAGCTTATGGTCTGGAAAATCAACTCTTAGCGCTGGATTTCGTTATACTGGAGGACATTTAATTAATACATCATCATCACCGTCACCAGACTCACCAAGAGTTTACCTCTTCGAAGGACTTTTAGGAAAGGATAGGCTTATATTATGGGATCAAATGCAGTTTTGGGAGGATGCATTTTTGGACGCTGTTAGCCAAGAAAGAGATATGATAGGCATGGATCAGGTAGAGTACTTATATTGAAAATTCTATATAATGAAACTTTTGTTTAATTTTAAGACGTAGTTGTTTTATTAAATCAGATATATATTGTTACTTATTTGTAAATTTTGATATCAAGGTCGCCAAGAATATATTATCTTTAAAATGTGTTTTGAGAGAAATTTAGGGAGGGTTTCAACATTATTTTAAATTAAATTAACTTCACGTACTTATTTGTTAGACTATGAAAAGCTTAAGTATACCTCTTACTTTTTATCTTTAATTTATTATTATCCGGCCAGTTCATCTCTTTAAACATAGGTATACTTTTTGTTTGTCAGTTGCGGTATTTCTAATTTACTAAAAAACTACTACCCCAATGACCTTGCCAAAAATGTGAACAATGGTGATCTCACTACTACCACTGCAGGTACAGTCACGGCCAAAATTGAAAAAAATGTTTTGAAATGACCAAAATTTCAGTATTTTCGAACATTTTCTCCGAAATTTATGTAATTAGTATACCTCCTTTTTTATTTTTATTGGATTGCCCGTCTTATTACCTTTCCAAAAAGGTGCAACATGTCCACGTAGGGAAAGTATTAAGAAATTTTTACGTAGAAATCCTATCGGAGAATATTATAAAATTCAACAATTTAAAGAAATTAAACCCATATTAACTCAAAAATCATTTTTATTAAATTCAAAACGTATTACAATGACTCTCAATAACTTATAAAAGCTGTTTCAAATGTCCATCGCCACTTTGGATGCATGCCAACAAGATTCTTCTAAGTCCCTGTTTAAGGCGTATTATAGCCAGCTTCTCCCGTATCTTTGTCCCTGGATTCCCAATTCGACTAACTATATCCTCCCTATTGTTAACTGGGCGTGAATCCTTCATTGTTCCCGATAAGAAAAAGTCCAATGCGGTAAGGTCTGGAGATCTAGCAGGCCAAGGAATCGGTGCACCTCGTCCAATCCAGAGGTTAGGAAATTTTTCACTTAGCATTTCCTTCACAATGTTAGCCGTATACGCTGGTATTCCATCGTGTTGATGAAACATTCCCCTAAGATTATCCATAGGGTACTCCTCTATTAGATCTGGAAGTGTTGTATCCAAAAAGTCCGCATAAATTTCACTATAAAGCACTTGCGGCAAAATGAATGGTTCTACCAAATGTTGCCGATGGTACCAGCCCATACATTGACACTGAATTTCTGCTGGAATGAGGGCATCTTTGTGCTGCGTGGGTTAGTTTCCGACCAGGTATAGAGGTTATGCAAGTTCGTGATACTATCACTGAGAATATTCTGTTTCAAAGTGCGAATTTTCCTTTCTTTAATTATAATCACTACGATATACTTCGTGTAAGGCAATACAATATTTATTATATTCATAATTTGAGATATAGGAGTGCCCGCCGATCTAAAATATTTTCTAGTAAATTCTCGATCTCGATTTTAAATTGCCGCTAGCAAATACAATTGCGTTCTTATGTTGGTGTCATATACAAAACAAGAAAGCACATGCAATAGAGATAGACGAATATACAGGAAAATATCTCCGCTCTCATTCTAGTTAAGCAGATTCCAGAGGAAAATAACCATTTATTTCTAAATTTTATTTTAAGAAATACGAGGAGTACAGGGAAATAGTGTATCACAAAAAATAATTTCAGAGAAAGCAATTTAATCTATATATAATAATGTCTTTTTCTCTTGACAAAATTAGCAAAATACTCGAAATAATAATACAAGCAAAAGAAGGTTTTCCTCT